>JAJHZJ010000153.1:3625745-4834372 GCA_023548195.1 Bettongia penicillata ogilbyi
GCTAAAATGTAATCATTTTCTTTTTGTGATGTAATCTAATACTCACCATATCGAACACCTTCTCATACTTTTCTCAAATAAGATCTTCATATATTGGTGCAAGCTTCTGGGTAGTCTCCAAGTCTTTGGCCTTTCTTGTTGTTATTCCTGATCCATATTTTTCAATGTATTTCTCACCATCCTAACCTATCCTCCCCTTTTCATTCAAGTCTCCAAGTAGCAAAGTATATGATGATTTCATTTCATGGGCTCAGTCAAATTCTTCATGGAATTTTTCCACCTCTTCATCTTCCACAATAGATTTTGGATCACAAGCTGCCTCATGGGCATGAAAATTCAAGTTGACTATATGCTCTGGGAAATTTTGTTCATTTCTACCCTCAGATAACAAAACAGAAGCAGCAGCATTTCTACATTGCTTTAAGGTTTACAAGGACTTACATACGTTATCATATTTAATCTCACAAATCCTTTGTTAGGTAAGTGCTATTATTATTGTCATTTTATAGATGAGGAAATCGACTGAAAGAGGTAAAGTGACTTGCCCAGGGTCACACAATTAGGAAGTATCTGAGGCAGGATTTGCTCTCCGGTCTTCTGACTGTCTCCAACATTCTAACCATTGAATCCTAGCTGCTTCAATAAAATGGGGACCTTCTTCTAGGAGAGGCATGAACACGTGTCATGGAAATACTTTGAAGAGACTGAAGTGTGTGCAGACATTCTATAACTGGTTCCAGTCTCTTAAGGATATGATGAAAGACAGCCTCTCTGATTGGCTGTAGCTGTGGAATCAGAAAGGGAGGCACCTTCCAAAGGCATGAGTTGGACCTCTTCTCTTGGTCTGATTCTTTCGCTGAGGTTGCCCAGTGAGAGATAATGCTTTTAAGGCAAAAGGCCTCAGAGCCTCTCCCCATCCAAGACATATAGCCCTGAGAAAATGGCCTCAGCTCTTTACCTCAATGTTTACTAGCCCTCCCTCACTCAAAACAAAGTCAAGTGTAAGTCAGGTCATCATTTCTCTGATTTCATGGCCTTTTTCCAAAATGAAGGATGAATACAGCAACAACAACTCTTTTGTTGTAGGTGAAGGAGATAAATATGGAGGCTCCAGCTTTATGAACTTTTAGGGGTCACTCAAGTCCAAATTTTGCAACCAGCTCATCAGCAATCCAACATCTTACTGGTCTCAACCAATAAGACAAAGATTCATCTGGCAGCGATGCTACATTTGAACAGAAACTTGATGGAACCAATGCTACCTAGAAACTGTGCTAAGTCTGAGCCCACTCTCCCCAGAGACCAAAGTGGTATTGGGAAGAGAGTGGCACTAAGGTATTGGAAGGACATTTCTGTCCTTCTATTCTTGCCACATCTTTGAATATTCATTTATAAAAGTTAAGTGGTTACACGGAACTACGTGCTGTTCACTAACAGCCAATGGGAGGGAGATTTGTGGGGCGGGGAACCCAACACCTCAATCCATCAGGGGTATCCCTAGAATCCAAAAAGGGAAAGATAGCATTCACAGTGTGGGATAATGGACCCAGAGCATTCTCCCCTATGGAACACTATCAGGATGGACTCAACTGAGTTCTTCCAGTAGCATGTGCCCATTTGTTAGTCATTGGATGACAAGAATCTCACATGTAGGCTCATTATCTACATCTAAGATAATGTTTAAATCTCACCAAAAATTTCTTCATTCCCTCTCCCCCCTTTCCACCAGTCTACCACTATCACCATAGAACTGAAGGCCATATTGTATTTGTCTTTATTTCATGGATTTCTATGCTGAAAGATTTTCTCACCAAGCAGTCAATGTACTGATGATGAGCCTTTTTGGACCTAGCTGGCATAGTCCTCAGAAAGCAGAATCAGGCTGGTGCGAGGCTCATACTCAGATCCTGCCAAAGCTTATGGTCCCCTGGCATGAGCCAGGGTCACCTCGAAGTCATGAAGGCACTGAAATAGAGGTCAAAGAAGCCCTCAATGTACTAACAATGCTAACAATAAAATAGCTGCCATTTCTATAGCATCCTCACAATAACCCTGTGAGGGAGATGCTGTCTGTCCACCTCATTTTACTGCTGAGGGCAGAAAATGAGGTTAAAAAGAGCCAGTCCAGATTTCTATCCACTAGCTATGCTGCCTCGTTTTATACTGGAGGAAACTGAGGGCTGGAAAAGTCAAGTATTTGGCCCCCATCACCCAGTTAGAAGGAGGTTGTGTGACTTTGAATTCCTGGGTGTTTCTACAGAGTTGGTTTCCTTCCAGAAGAGGTAGAGTTGTTGTGACAGGACTCCCTACCCAAAGCCCCAGGGCTTCCATTCTGACACCCTGTGGCAGCCACAGCTCAGCTCAGTTTCTAGGGGCCACTTCTTCCCAACAGCTCAGCACACTCATGGCTCTTTGCCTTTATCACTTCCTCCAAGGCCCCCACCCCCAAGTCAAGCAGCAACAGCCCTCCAGAAAGATCTCTCCAAAAGGATATGTCCAAGTCCCCAAGTAGCACCAACCCACCACTGAGAAAATAGGTCGAGCAGTATTTGTCGGTCGGCCCATGGAGTGCCAGCAGGCCAAAGTCATATTTACCTATATCCCACACCAGGAAAACACTGTCCCACCAAAGCTTCTCTGCCCCTCTAGGGCTCTGTTTACCAAAATAGGACACACAAAACAGTGGTTTTATGTAAATATTTGAAGCAATGCAGAGTAATTCATCTAGTCATATGAGCAAGAAAGATTTTTCTTGTGAAAACAGATTTGAACGCAAACTCGACATTTTCCTAGACCCTGCAGCTCATATTAATGGATTCTGCTTGATTTGAATGGTGGAGCTTGTGAGCTTGGTTGAGAAATCTGAAAGAAAATCTCCAAGATCACTAGCCAACAGACTTTCTTCTTTGCCATACAAGGGAGATGCATACATAGCTACCATAGTCAGTAGGGTTTTCCTATAGGACTTGTCTTACAGAGAAAAAAACACAAAAACAAAGGAAATATTTAGTCTACTGCACTACTGGCTACACTAACAAGGTGCAGGAAGACATAAGAAACAAACATAGTTACGAAACATCCAAAGTATACTGGAGGAAAAATATCGAAAGTAGCTTAGGTTGTACGTACCATGTTAGATCTGCTGTCAGGGAGACACCAGTTCAAATTTGACCTCTGTCTACCTCAGTTTTTTCAAGAGTAAAAGGGCAAGAAATGGAAAGCCCATTTTGAGCATGCACATCCTAGGCAAGTCACTTAATCTCTCTCCGATCTCACTTTCTCTCCTCAGTAATAAAATGAGGAAGACAGCATCTCTCTCCCAGAGCACCTGCTGGCTCGACCTGCTGTAATGATTAAATAGAGCAGTATTCATAAAGCATTCACAAACCATAAAGGATTCTATAAATGCTAGCTATTGTTTTCATCATTAACGATCTCTCAGTGCTCTATGCTACAGGCAATTAAAGCAGGATGTAGATGATGTAGTACGGGCAATTAACTATAGTCAAGAAAACCTCTTCACATAGAATACAGGGGAGGGGAAGTGTTTCACAGAAAAGCACTATTCTGCTTTTTGCTTTCCCAGTAAACTAGTCTCATGGTTTTTTAAAATGAAGATGGTGTTATTTAGTCTTGAAGTTAAACTCCATTTCAACAGTTTGCATGGTCCCAGATTCTGAGAAAGAGACAGAGATACACAGACAGCAATATCTGTTTTATAAACAGTCATCGGGGCAGCATAGAATGGAGCGAGTGGCACAGAAGTTCCCCTCAGGATCCCTGCCTCCTTTGTTAATCTAAGGGCAGTGAAGCTCAGATACCTCCGCATTTGCTGGCCGATCATCTGAAGCCCTCACAACCCCAGTTTTTGGTAATGGAGTTGAGCCCTCTTCCTAATGGCACCTTTCGAAGACCATTCTGGGGAAGGAAGTCTATGGAGGAAGTAAGTACTTTCTAGAGGAAGAAAAGAAGGCCAGCCTCCCCCAGAGCTGGCCTTGGCCAAAGGCTGAGCCTGGTGCTGGAGACAAGTTCCTGGCCTTGCCAGGTTAGAGAGGGGAGCTCCCTCCACCCCTGCTGCCTTTAAATCTGTTTGTTATCATACTATTTGCTCTATTTCTTAAACAAGGTTGCATGCTTACTCTGCCCTTAATTAATTTTTCACAGATTCTCCAACGACTTTATCATTCTGATTGTGGCTTACTTACTTCAGGATCAAAGCAACCTCATTTCCCCACCCCCAAAAGGCTTACTTGGTTTCAATGGTAAGCTCAGATTTAAGGAGAAAATAATAGTGGGTATATACTTAGCACTTTTAAGCCCACAAAACACTTTATTTAGCTCATTTGAGACCCATGACAAGCCTGGGAGGTAAGTGCTGTTATTATCCCCAATTTGAGATGAGGAAACTGAGGCAGATAGTGATTCAGTATAACCAGCCCAAAGTTACACAGCTAGTGAGTGTGTGAGACAGAATCGGAACACAGATCTTCCTGCTCCAAGCCTATCTTGGAGCCTATTTCCAAGTCCTCTGTTCACCGTGCCACCAAGTTGCCTCTCCAAAAGCTTGCTGTTAGGTGATGGGAAATTTACCCTTTTCCTGTGGGATCCAACCTCTGGTGGAAGAATTTCCAGCTCCTTGCAGTCAAGACGTTTAAGTCACTGGACTAACCTTGGCCCAGGTGCCTTTATTAATGTAGGGTTTTTCATAGCCTTCCTTTACCACGAAGGAAAGTTCCCACGTGGCTTGACTAATCAGGCTCTTTCTCTAGCTACATTCAACTGAGCCAATTCACCCCTTCCTCTTTCATCCTGAAATTTCATGTCTGCCCAGAACTTCCAGGAAGAGAATCTGCCTTTCTTTTTATTTGGGAGGGAGAGGAAGAGAAGGGAGAGTCTTTTGACCAAAATATAACCTCTATTGTTACTGCTTGCCACCCAGGTTAGGCCTCTGATTTCTGAGTTTATATTGACACATGATGTAATGAAGACTTTCTAGCTAGAATGGATGTTAGTAATCATGTAAGATCATGAAGGCCCAGTCCTCCCATTTCATGCATAGTCCTCTTGGGCAGAGGGTTTGAGTTCCTGGGATATGTGGATTCCTCCTGGCTCTAGCCCCCACTCAGAAATCTGGAAAAGATATACCCTGCTGGATGGTAAAATGTTTCCCTTCCACTTGACTGCCCCCTATGACAGGCACTCGCACATACCCACATCAAAAACAAAAAGACAGTACTGTCTAAGGTCCCTCTTTCAATGCCCCCAAAGTCACTTACACTTGCAGACCAGGCTCTCCTGCCTTTCTTTTGTAAGTTTGGTTCTCCCTGGCATGAGCTCCTTCTGTGCAGTCAGTCTTTTGATAGGTTTTCTTCTGTGACAAGCCACTCTCAGATGCTCATCTAAGGCTAGTGAGCTGATCCCAGAATGCTGGAGGCAGGTCTCTGCTGCTGGGGCCAACTGTCTCTTGGGACAGGAACTTCTCCACACCTTCCTAAGGGCTCCGCCCCCAGCCCCTCAAGCCTTGACCCAAAAGAAGCAAACACAGATATTCCCAGCTAACTTAGATAGGGGTTGGCTCTTTGAGCAGAGAGGGTGGCTGTGTGTCTGGCCAGCATCAGATGAAAATGTTTCCCTTTGCCCAACCTTCCTCCCGAGCACACTCTGTATGCACACAGGAACCTTGACCAGGGTTCAAAGGACTGCTGGGAGCAGAACCTTCCCAAATCTTTCACAAGCAATCCTACCTCAGTAACAGTGCAGAAGGAGACTCACAGCTTCAGAGGAAGCCCATATGTGGATTTTCTTGGGCTGATTCCACCTACTTATAACAAAGGAGGGCTTTGTTTCTTTCAGGGGGCAGGGTGGGTCCGAGTGGTGGAGCAGTAATAGTGATACTTTCAAAAACGAAGGAAAGAAGGAAAAGAACTGTATTAAATCATTTAAAAAATAAACAGAAGAGAGCAGGAGTTCAGAAAGGGACAAACAGGGTGGTGTTGGGGCTACTGTGTTCAATTTGAAAAATAATCCCTTCCCATAAAACAACAAGCTGGGTGCAGTAATCACAGCTTTAGGGAAATGTTCATGTTTGTTATGTTCATGATGTAACTTACAATAATGCAAAGGATTTTTGAAAAAGAGGAGGGCTTCTGTTTCCATTTGCAGGGGATGGGGGAGTGGAAGGCACCCTTACTACCTCCGTGCAGGGTTAAGGTACCCTCAACTTTGCCCAGCGCAGGCACTCTTCTGCCCCCTTCTTCGAACCAGGTGGAGCAGTCTTCCCCAAAAGGAGGGGGAGCAGCTCCAGGCCACATGGCACCTCATTCTCCCCACAACTCTCCACACTCTCCCTCCTCCAACCACCACTGTCAAACTGCCAATCCTGGGACATTTGGGCCCTGGGGCCCTTCTGTCCTAGTTGGTAGCTCCCTCCCCAGCTTTGCTTCATCTCACTCACATCAGAATTTTCTCCTTTTCACTGGCCACCTGAGAAATCCTTCTTCTCCCCCCACCCACTTTCCAGTTCTCCTTGAGATGTTTTTACCTCATTAGCTCCTTGAGGCTGGGGACTGTCTGACTTTCTTGTATTTGTAGACCTGGAACTTAGCATGGTACTTGACATGTGCTAAGTATGTGATTTATCTGTTTACCCACATACATGTGAAAAATAGGGCACATTCTTCAAAAAGTATCTATTAAGCGCCTATTGCATGCTAGGTGCTGGTATTACAAAAGCAAAATGGAAAAAAATCATTCCCTCAAGAAATTTGTATGTTTTTTTGCTTAGGGATGCCCAGAGGAAGAAAGCTCCCTCCATCAGGAAAGAACTGGAACTGAAGAACTGTCTTGGGGATGGGCTCATCTCCTCCCTTCTCTTCCCCTTCCCTCCCCTCTTCTCCTCTTTTCTCCCCTCCTCTCTCCTCCCCCTCATCTTTCTCCCTTCCTCTCTCCCCTCCTCTCTGCTCCCTTCCCCTCATCTTCCCTCCCTTTTCCCCTCCCCTCCCTTCTTTTCTCCTCCTCTCCCCTTCCCTCTCTTCCTTTCTTCTCCCCTCTCTTCTCTTGTCCTCCCCTCACTTCCCCCCTTTTCCTTTCCCTCACCTCCCCTCTCTTCCCTTCTCCTCTCCTCTCATTCTCCCACTCTCTCTCCGTACAAGTTTCCAGGGGCTCTGTTGGTTCAATTATCACTCACCTCTCTGATCTTGATGCCCAGGTCTACATCTCATACCCCAGTCTCTCCTCCGTGTTCCAGTCCCATACCATCAATTTCCAACTAGATGGCCTGTACACATCTCAAACTCAACAAGTCCGAAATAGAACTCCATCTCTTGTCCCAAACTCACCCCATTTCTCTGTCAAAGGCATCCCATACCTGAGAACTTGGCATCCTCTTCAACTCCTTCTCCCTCACCCCACAGATCCATGCAGTTGTCCAATCTTACCATTTCTACATCCACGTGGTCTTCCCACCCATTCTAGTTCAGACCCTCAGCACCTCTCACCCAGACTGCTACAATAATAATCTCTCCTCTCCAATCTCTCCGGCACACAGCAGTCAAAGTGATTTTCCTGAAGTTTGAGCATCTCTCTCTCTCTCTCTCTCTCTCTCTCTCTCTCTCTCTCTCTCTCTCTCTCTCTCTCTCTCTCTCTCACACACACACACACACACACACACACACACACACACACACACACACACGTAGTTCCCTGCTGCCTCTAGGACACAACATAACCCTCTCTATCTGGCATTTAAAGCCCTTCATGACCTGACTCCAACCTACGTCCCCAACCACCTCTCACTCTCCTTCCCACATGCTGTGATCCAGTGTCACTGGCCCTGATACTGTAGGGCACATGAGAGGTTGGCCAGTGAGCCCAGTCCCTAAGTCCATGTGCACAGTACTCAGCTGATGCCATCCCCAGGTGAACTTTGGCACATGTATAGACATTCTGTAGCTAACCATGTGCTAAAAGGGCGCTTCTTTTATTAGCTGTACAGTCAAAACTGGAGTGGGGAAGAAGGGCGACATTCAAAAACCATTCGTTGTCCAGAGCCTGCCCTTTCTTTTGATTTGCCAAAACAAAAATGCCTGGCAGCGTTCTGGTGAAAGAAGTGAGATGATGCTCTGAGGAAAGCTTGGGCACTCCCAATTCAAGGGCAGCATGTGGCCCCTGAATATAAACCTTCATTCTTGCTTCGGTATTTCTTCTTTCATTTTAAGTGAAGATGTTTAAAGGCTATGACCTCATGAGTTTCAAAAGCTCAAGAGAAGGAGACATGAGGAGGTCCAGGAGCAAGGTCCCTGTCAGGTTTAGTCACATAATCTAACACTGAGGCCCTGAGGAGCAAAGAGAAGCCTTTTGTCCCAGTTTAGCAGTGGCTGAGATAAAAATTCAGTCAGCAAAAAAATGCTGAATTTGAATGAGAATTTAATGGGACCAAACCTGTGGAGAAACTGCATTGGGTCTGAGCCCACTTTCCCCAGAGACTGAGGAGGGATATCAGGGAGGAAATCATGCCATCTGAGGTGCTAAGGGGTTAAGGTTCGGGGGACACCTTTAGGCTTCTGTTCTTCTTATATTTTCAAAGTAAATATCCTTTGGTAAAATCTAAGTGATATTAATTGGTTAAGTGGAATTGAGGCAATAGGAGGGACGGAACACACACAAATTGGGGCTTGAGCCAATAGCATTAGAGAAAGACAGCCCCAACCCCACCAAGGCATTCCAAGACTCCTGTGGGGGGAGAAGTAGCCAGCCTTGCAATGAGAGAGACAGCCCAGAGTATTCACCACATACACAACATTCCATGTCCTGTTTTATAACTTTGCCTAGAATACATGCCTTCTGCAAGAGGACATTTTCTGGTCTCCCAGATCCTTGTACCTTTTCTCGCCAAATTTTCTCATATTTATTTTGTGTATGTTTCCTGTGACAGGATGCAAGTTTATTTGAGGACAAGGACTGGTTCTGCTTTGTATTTGCTTTGTCTGGCATACTGGAGCCCCTGGAGGAAAGCTTTTTCATTCATTTCATCATGGATGCACTAGTGCAAGACCAGAGTTTATGGATGTTATGTGCAGGATTAGAACCCAAGGCTAGATCCAAGTCCATGCTCTTTCTGATATCCCACTGCTTGCTTGGTTCTGACTTTTCTAACTCTCCCTGGGTATCCCTAAGCCATGCCTTCCCCAGTTAGACATATAAGCTCCTTTGGAATGCTCTTATGGAAATCCTCAGAGCCTAGCATGGTGCCTAGAGCACAATGAACACTTAAAAATGCTCTAGCTATCTACACCACACTCTCATCATCAGGAATAATCCTTGAGAAAAAGTATTAAAAACTTCAGAGGCCAGAGAGTCCAAGTTCTTTCCCAAAACCTGTCACCCAGACAGGTGCCCATCCAATCTCCAGTGACAGAAATAGAGAGCTTATGGCATCATTGGATAAAGAGTCAGACTTACTCGTGCTGAAACAAAGTTGGCCTCCCTGTAACATCCACCACTTATATCTAGTTTGGTCCTTTGTGGAGACACAGAAGAAAGCTACGTCTCCTTCCTCAGCATGGGCATCCTTCAGACAGCTCAAGCCACACACCCATCTTTTCCAGGCTATATAGCCCCAAGTCCTTCAATTGCTTTTGATTGTCCAGAGTCATCACTGGCCTTCCTTGATAGTCTCAGCTCATCAATGTCCTCCCTGAAGTCTGATGCCCAGAACTGCCCCAGTCCTCCAGATGTGCTCTGTCAGGCTGAAACAGCAGGGGGCTCTAGCCTTCCTCACTTGGGACACTTATTCTCAAAGCTGCTTATGATCACAGTAGCCTTTCAGGCTGCCCTAGAGCACAGCAGAGGCATAAGGTCCATGGACATCCTCAAGTCTTTTTCACAGGAGTCCATCCCTATACTTTGGGTAGCTGACTTTCAGTGGAGTTCATGGTTCTCACAACAACCCTATGCAAATGCAGCCCCAAATCACGCAGCAAGTTCATGGCCAAGTGCCAACTCAGACCCAGATCTCTCAGCCTGGTGTTGTATCCTGTGCCATAAGACTTTGGTGAATGGAACTTGCCAAAGGAAAGGCATTCATCATTTAGTAAATCACTGAAATCAAAAGAACTCTTAACAGTCTTGTGGGAACATATTTGTGTGAGCCTGTGTATGAATGAATAGGCATGTGTGGGAGTATGTAAGGGGTGTATGTATGTGTGGTGTATGTCTGTGCGAGTGAATATATGAGTGTGTGTGTGTGTGTGTATACACATATATATGAGTGACTGTGAGCATTATTGTATGCCTACGTATGTGTGCATATATGGGCAGTATATGTATGTGTAGTGTGTGTCTGTGTGAGTGTATGTGTGGGGTATGTGTGTGATTGTGTGTCTGTGTGCACATGATCTGATCCCCTCCTCCCACTGCCACGATGACAGAAGGAGACTGGCCTGAAAGCAGTCACAGCTTGGCACCCACATATATGTGGCCATGAATCACACACTGCACAAGTTCCGATGAAACCGGAAGTCACAGTGTCTGTTTTCAGATTCAAACTGACATAGAGCACCCAAGACAAAGCTTCAGAGAAGGGCAATTAGCAACAAAACTGGGAATGGAACTGGGGTTCAAAGGAAGTAGCCACTCGATGTATAACTCCACGTGAATAGATGCGCTAGAACTTCAAGAATGCGACCCCACCCATCTGGGAACAGCCCAACAACTAGCAACCAGTCATTACTTTGCTTGATAAAATGTAGCCTTGCCTGAGCGGCAAACAAGGAAAATGACTTCTCCAGGGTAACACAACTAGTGTTGCAGTGAGATTTGAATCCAGGTCTTCCTGACCACATGACCAGCACTCTAGTCCCTGCCACACTGCTTCTCGTGTGCACAACAAACCAAATCATCCTGGAATGGAGAGGATTTGTATATTTCATAAAGTAATTCTAATGCCTCGTGAAGGAGAAGCGGCGGAGCTGAAACCCAGTCAAGAAAATTCCGGCTCAAATTCTATCCTGGCAATTTACTTCGTGTGTGGCCATGGGCAAGTCATTTCCCTTCTTTGTGCCTCAGTGTTCTCATTTGTTAAATGAGGATAATGATAACCAGAGTGCCAAACCCACAGGGAAGTTTTCAGAGTTAAACATGGTAATGTATCAATTGCTTTACAAAATTGTAAATGCTCAATTAAGGAACACTTTAACCACCTTTTTGACACTTTTAACCACCTGGTTAATGTTTGCAACTGTTTATAAACAACCCAGTCCCTGCTTCCTTGGGCCTTGTGATCTCTACAGGCTTTAGACAGAATGGGGCAGGGGCGGGGGGCGGGAGAATAGCATCTACTTTCCATCACCCAAAGGAAAGGCTTCCCTCAGAGAGAGTTCTCCATTCTAAAGAGAGGAGGGGAATGCAGATAACTGAGCAACACCTGTGTAACTGAACAGAGCACACAATTGGGACTACTGACTCTCCAGCTCTGACCCCACCCCCATCAACTTTATGTAAAAAACCCCAACAGCAGTGTGCCCCTAAACCTACAAGTCTGTAGGAGAGGAAACTGATGAGCTCAGTTGAGAAAAGTAGATGCAAATATTAAAAAAGGGCAGATTTCCTGATCTGGAATCCTGATCTGGTCCACCCGATGAGCTCTTTGGAAAGCTCAGCAAAAGTTTTTTACCTTTCTTGCCTTCCCAAAGTCTCAACCACAGCAAAGCAGACAGGGTCATAGATCAGTCCCGAGTATGGGACAACATCTGCCATGAGATGATCCAGACTTGCATGCAAGCAGGCCAGAGGGTCCTGTGCTCTCAGGATCGGGTTGTTGCAAAGCTTCCCACACATTTCATCCTAGTCTCAACCCACTCCGAACAGCTTTTGTGTTCTTTACCTTCTCATTAGGTCCTGGCAGAGCGCCAGGGAATACCAGTATCATTTTGATAACTCACTCACCACAGTGGGAATCAAATAAGCCAATTATAAATGTTCAAATGCTAGCCCCAGTTGGTTTCAAAATAGATTAATTTCTTTTTTCTTTTGCATTCCATTAGTGAAAAGAAAACTGAGATTTTATCTGAGTTCAGTCATTAATTCAGATGGACGACTTTGAGCAACCAGTTCCATCCCTCTGAGCCTAGATTTCCTCAAATCATAGAATGTCAGACTTGGAAAGGACCTCTGCGCTTCTCTGGCCCAGTCTCCCCACCCCCAAAATCATTCCTCCCTAGCCGCAAAAAGAACTGCCCAGTTTCCTTTCTCTAGAAAATCAGAGAACTGGGTCCGATCAGGTTGCCAACTCAAGCGTTCTAGGAATCTTGTTGCACCATTTAATTATATGTGCGTGTGTGTGTGCGAGCACACGCACTTAGTATTCATTTCTTTTCCTATTGAGGGTTTTAAAATTCTTCTTTAAATAATAGTAAAATGGTATTTTCATTTGCCATTCATTGAACAAGCACATTATTTTTGCCTCACTTAGTCAAGTCAACCAGCATTTATTAAGCACCTGCTATGTGCCAGGCACCATGCTAAGTGCTGGGGATATAAAGAAAGGAGTTTATAACCTAATTGGGAAGACAATATGTGAACAATTACACTTGAACAAGATCTAGACAAGGTAATTTAGAGGTAATCTCAGAGGGAAAACACAAGCATTAAGGTAGATGGGAAAAAGCTTTTTGCACAAGATAAGATTTGAGCTGAGGCTTGAAGGAAAAAGCCAGGAGATAGCAACAAGGAAAGACCGTGACTAAAAATGCAGAGTTAGGAAATGGATTGTCATGTGCAATGAACAGTATACAATCGAGTATCCCAGGATTATAGATATGTGAAGAGGAAAGGGAAATAGCAGCCAGGTTATACAGGGCTTCATTTTAGCTAAGGATGCAGGCCAATCAGCAAACAGGAGAAAGGAACAGATAACTCATGGACTATTCTGATAGCCACTGAATGTTCAAGGACTAGAAAATGGCCTCCAACCTACCATATGCCACTGCTGTGGTAAATCTCAGGGATTACCTGACAATAATTTGTAGAAGATGACAAGGAGGACATGGATGGATTGAGATCCACATTGTTGGAAGAGTTTAGTCTCCAATCCCCTGAAGCATTCCAACTCTACAAGTCTAGAAGCTAAGTAATTAAATAAAGAATGAGGGCCAGCATTGAGAAGCTCTCACCCAGTGTCCTACCACCTAGTTCAGTCTTAAACCCTGTCAAGGTTGGTATAATCTTGGGCCATCTCCCAGGTCATAACAATTTTCAGGGACCATGGGAATCCATGATGATTTGGAAACTCTTCTGGAGTCACACCCAAAAGATCTCAGGGATTTTGACCAAAATTTGAAATAAGGTGGATGAAGCAAAGGATTGGAGATGAGGGTAGCAGGGGGAAAGAGGGTGAAATACAGGTGATCAAACCTACTAGACCACTTCAGTGGTCAGTGATCTCCAAAGAGCTAACCTCCTGTTGATCCCAAGTCTGAGGTCCGAACAGAATCAAAGTAAAGGATAAGGGGTGGGAGAGGCCACTCATCTTACCGCTGCTCATTTTAGCTCAAATTTCATCCTTTCCTCTTCTTCTTCACTAATGTTTCTAGCTAAATTGGAGGTAGAGAAGCAACAAAGAAGAGTTAGGTTGGTTTTTGATTGGGAGTTTTTTTGGCTTCTGTCTCTCAGACCCCACTTGGCTTGTCTCTTTTATGATCACATTTCACAGAAGTCATTTATCACATTTGTCTGGGAAATTTAGGAAATCAGACATTTGCTGATATGGCAGTAAATAAGAAACAAGAGAACTGGGCTCAGAAACAACTTCCCTCCCCCAGACCAGTTGTTCTGACCAACTCACTTCTTTTCTCCTGTACCAAAATCTCCAGGTGATTTTCTCTAAGTATCTTGTTTCCCCAAATTCTGCTAGCCTTCACCAACATTTAACTATCCTATAACACCTCATCTTTGATTCTTAGATATGCCTCATTGCTTCTTATGATGAATACTCAACTGCACGTATACTAAGACTGGTCTCCATCTTGGAGCTAATAGATCATTCCATTGAATCTTGGATTTCCTAATTGACAACTTGTAGTTCCAAGAGCAATCTCAACTACTAGGTGTAAAATTCATCTATGGTCTATCATGTTTATTGTAGAGCCTGGCCAACATCTTTCTGTAGGATAAGCAGCTTACTGTGTGTATGCGTCTCCTGATATTCTGTGGAGTGCTTCATTTGTTAAAGTCCCATAGAGAGACCTGGAATGTTAGCCCTTCTAATGCATGCTGGGTGAGTGGGCTTTCATTCTTCCTGTTTTGCTACGGGTCAGCCTTCTGATGCATTGACCCTTGTGGGCAGTGTAGGAGAGATAAACATTTATGCCCTGAGCCCATGGGTACCTACTCATGGGTCACCATTCCATAGATTTGCCTGAAATTAAACCAGCTTAAGTTTGTGCATTTCCTAGTGACTAGGACCTAGTCCATTCCTAAACCCCTAATGCTATAACCCTGGCAGTGCTACAGACTGGCATATGGGTACTTCACTGCCTCCTTGGTCTCCGTGCCATCCACATACCCTGGACCTGGCAGACAGGGTTAATTGTGTGTCTACTTTCCTCCATTGGGTTCAGCTCTTAGCCCATCATTGAGCCTGCAGCTGCCTGGGCTTTTCTTGGGATCCAGAACAAGAAGAGCAGAGAGCATTTTAACAAGCTCTGATCAGTTTGGGAAAAGCGTCCTTTTAAAAGCAGGAATAAAAATATTACTTTCAGTTTTCACAGCTAAGAAGGCTTAATACACTTTAGTACAATCTCTTAAATTTGGTTTTCCAATGACTAGTTCATGTGGCAAAAAGTAGGGCAAGCCTTATGGTTCTGAACCTATTAACAACAGAGATATAAGAAGAACATCAAATTAGAAACCCACGAAGAGAATTTTCGTTTTTACATGCCACTTGCTGTTTCTTTTTTTGCCTAAGCCCCGTACCTGATACGGCCAATGCTGGTTGGTGCCGGTGGTGATGATTGCTGTCCTTCATGTTTGAAGAGGATCAAAATGATCTCACTGGGTTGAGGTCAAGGTACAGTGTGTCCAACTGTGGCTGATCAGACCCACATGACCTTGGAAGGTTCTACAACAGGTTGGGCACAAATAATCCAAATGAACATTTGGAGTGGAGATAGCTCTAAATTTGAGCATCTTATGTTTTTTTGAGTTACTTCAATTCTGCCTTGCTCATGGAGTTCAGGGCCTTCTTTGAAGTAGGGATGCCATGCTAGGCACTCCTGTGCCAGTGTTTTCCATGTCCCAAATCAATTCCAAAGTTCTTCAGAGAGACCTTGAGAGTGTCCTTGTATCGCTTCTTCTGACCTCTACGTGAGCATGTGCCTTGTGTGAGTTCCCTGTGGCATTCCAACAATGTGGCCAGCCCATCAGAGATGCACAGCTATTAATGTAATTTTATATGTTAAAATCATTAATCCAATTTGAGAATTTACCATACTCAAAGCCTGAATTTCCTACTAGATCCATTTAGAAGTCAATCATATACATAAGTATATATCCTAATTCTTAAAGAAAACAGTCTAATACTGTTGCTTTTTTCAAAATATACTATTACACTTAACTAGAAAATTTTTACATTACACCTTCAGTACTTTGTCTAATTCTCCCCTGATAATATTTAATATAAATTTTGGAATAATCTCTTTGCTCTCTGAAGCAAACACAGAGAATGCCTCTTGCTATGTCAACACAGTATATACTATGGGGTCTTTGTCAAACTGTTATCTTATTGTATTTACAACCTACGCAATTAAGAAATTTCTTTCTAATGGTCTAGCTAATCACTCACGGAGACCATAGATCCAAAGGACACAGAACACTTTCTTTGTCCTAAAACAGATTTAAGACTGACCAACTTTGGTATCAGCAGATAAGTCTTGATCCTGGCTGCATAGTACTATATTACTATTTCATTAAAGGGAATTAATTAATTAAATAATAACACATATGCATTTAGCCTGTTGCCTCTACTTTAACCAGAATTTCAGGTCAACCGTTATGGTGCCCAAACGTGAATTGGAACTGAGGAATGGAAAGGACACGTCCTCACCTCGCCAACACCAGAACTCAGGCACCAGAGGATCCATTTTTCCTGGAGTCCTGGACCTTCACAGGGCTGAGGTAAGTCCTCCTATTCCCAGCTTCCAAAGGACTCCCACTAGTTTGATGTCTGCAAATTCCCTTTAAACTAAGTCTGGGGTCAGGGACCAAGTGGCGTCAAATTGCTCTGTATTACTTGGGCCTCCTCTGATGATCGATCTTAGGAAAATTAGTACAAGTATGGTTAGCACTAGTGTCAATTAACTGAAGATAACCCTAAATTAGGTTGGCCTCCACAGGGTTCTTTTGGACTCGTCACAGTTACTTTATCTTAAAGCTCAATTAAGTTTAAAGGCCAACCAAACATCTAGCCAGCAGCAGGAATGTTCCATCTTGGGCTTGCTGACATGGCTGAAAGAGAACAAAAGGCAGGAAGCCTCTTCCCTTTAAGGTTCATGGAGCTGCTGCTTCTGCACTAGCCGAGTGCTGGCAAATACCCTTTCTTCTTCAAGGGCTTCAGTCTGTCCTTCCCTTCACTCCCCCGCCCTGTTCTTCACCTCTTTCCTCCCTCCTCGTTCCTTTAAAGGCCTCTGCTCTGGGAAAGATGATGGCACATAGCCGCTCTCTTTCCCCCTTGCCTCCCCCTACCTGCCTTAGCCCCAGGAAGGCAGCCTCTGTTCCAGCCTCCACTGCCTCCCTCCTCATTCCCCCTCCCCGCTTTCCTTAAAGGTCTTGAAAGGTCTCTCTGGTCTTGAAAAGGACAGTTACAATCTACCTATGGACTAACAAGCTTCTAATTGCCTTCTCTCCGGGTTGCTTTTTGTGAGCACCAGTTGTATTTGTCCCATCGTCAATTTGTCTGTCAGTGTGCGTCTCTGTCCATATCATGTGTGCTGTGAATGAGTCTGCTATCTGTAAGATTTAAAAGCAAGCAGCCGGACTTCCAGGGCTGCAGCTTGGGAAATAGACAAATAAAACTTTAAGACCTTTCCTTGTTGTTCCGGTCTGGCCAACCTGGAATTACAATGGAAAGGTAGATCATTGGAGGTAAAATCATTTTAGCAGATTTGTATGTTGTGAGGTTAATCATAAAAAAATATTTTGGGAACTGATCATTTGAAATTACTGGAAAAAGAAAAATAACTCTTAAGATTGTGGGTAGCTCTAGAAATTCACCTTGCTAATCTCAATCACCTAACATTCCCCACTCCCTCTCAGAGTCAAGGGAGTATCTCAGAACAGAGATCCTTTAGCAACCCTTCTCATCCCAGATCTAATTATGGAGAAGAGAATATAGAAGAAGTATATAGGGGCAACAATTCATAGACTGGCAGTGATTCTGGTAGTCCTGTGCCCTTGGGTAACCTCTTAGCCCACCTTTCTAGGTAAAGCTCGGAAATGTCACCTAGGTCCTATACATTCTGCCCACCCTGCCCCAGCAGCTGCATACTTACCTTAGGTTCAGTATATTCTGCTGCTGTGGGAGGAGGGAGAGGTGGATGAATCAGGCCTGTGGCAAGCATTCCTTAGTCTCTGCCTGCAAAACTCACCACCGCTGGGACACCAGCTTCTCTGCTTTTGGTAAGTTTCACTTCCCTGTTCCCGTTGCAAAAAAGAAAAAAGTATTTTGTCTCTCTTTGACCTATTTTCTGATTTGTAGAATTAAAAATGGTTATGGTTTTTGTTATGGGATCAAATTGATAAAATGATTGTAAAATGTTTAACATGACTGGTATATGTTATATACAATATTATTATCTCTAATGTAATTGTTAACTTTGAAGTGGTTTTAATTACTAAAAGTAATAAGATCAATAATTTCTAGAAATGCAAATAATACCATCTGAAGTTATTGTTGTGTTAACACTGTATTTCTAAGACTGTATTTCTGAATTTCTTAGATTGTAAAAAATTGAATGATCACTGTAATCCAGAAATGGTGTTAGCCAAAGAAATTTTTAATCTGAATTTTGTTGAGACTAAAAAGATGTTGGGAAAATTGCGTAAACCAGTTTTGTTACTTTGTCAGTCCTGATAACCTTGTCTTATCATGTTTTGTAATTGCCATTTAGAAAACCAGGTATTTCCACCTTTGCCTGTTAAAAAGTTATAGCTAAAACAATTTGGCTATCTTCTAAGAAGTTGTAGGACTGTTAACTAAGTTATTTGGGATTACTGTTTTAATGTTGAAACCTAAAATTGTAAAGTGATTACTGTGTATGGGAAGGAGGGAATGGAGTGACAACTTTATTTATATTCCTTCTGCCCATTCAGGACAGTCCTCCCACTGGTGTGAGCAAGATCAGCCCTAGGAAAGGAATTTGTTTTATGTAGCTCCTAAACAATGAATATGACTTGCTCAGAAGCTGTAATAGATGCAGAGGATTTTTAACCATTGGCTTTTACATGAGGGCAAGTTTTAAATTTGAGAAGGAAAGATGTTAAATGGAATACCTTATGTACATGAGTCTTGATAAATCTTTATTGCTTATTGTAACTCCATGAGAGTGGAAATAACTGTATCTGGCTCTAAGCTGTGATTAGTAAGACTTGCTGTTTAAGGTAAAAGGCATTTGGGATCATAACTATTTTTATTTGAGTTTGAATTTGGGTATAGTTGTCTGCATTAATTTCATTCTTATCTGAATTCAAACTAATGGATGTTTTACCCGGTCACATATGGGATGTCACATGTCCCTGCTTTTTCCTTCTATTGCAAATTTCTATGCTCAATAGCAAGTAACCAGCAAAACATGTGAGCCTTTTGTGTAATCTTACTGGGAAATCTAATATTATTTTTATCTGAAATCAGAACATGTGCAGAAATTTATTTAAACTACTTAAGACTCACCTTAAGATGTTCCCATTGTTTAAAAGGATTTTAAAAGCAAGAGTGTTTTTCTGTGTGTCAGTCTCTTACAGTTACCAATGTGACCATTACACCATTTTACTAAAGCATTTTGTGATATCTAGGAATTCTGCAATAACTAAGAATTCAGTTTGCTAGAATAGTTTGGGAATTCATATTACTTAAGGATATTTTTATAACAACTAAGCTTTAGTGAATACCAATTTTAAAGGTTTATTTTTGCTTAGGGAAAAAAAGAAAGAGATATCCATCGTTTTAAAAGTTTCCAACTGGTTTTCTTCATAAAAGTTTAGTGGACATCAGAATAAATCCTAAACTGTTTTTAAATAAGGGAAATATTTTTAGAAGAAATGTTTTTGAAAAATTATGTGTGATCTTCAGAAGTCCTACAAATTTTCAAAATAATTTACTGTTAAATTAACCTGTAAAGCAGAAGATATCTTGCTGTTTTGATCTGAATTTGTAATCATTCTATGGCCTAAGTCAGAGTTAAAATCTGCATTTGAACTTATTATCTGTAAAAGATTTAATTTCTGAAGTATCTCATTCTTCCAGAGTGAATGTAATTAGAGAAGAATAACAGGTTGTGAAACAAAGACATAATTCCATCAAACTATAAGGTTAGTCATTAACCTCTTTGCTTTGTTTAAGCTGGAATAGGATTCCAGTACAGTTATGCTAGTAAAAAGTAAAAACTTATGAGCTATCTTGTCTTGTGCTAGTAAAATATAAAAGCAAGTAGAATAATCTGAAGAATAGAATTGAGAGATTCGGAAAGCTAAATTAAGTTCTGATTGAAACTATGAAAGGTAGATAAGGTTTGGGAACAAATGTGGGTTATCTAAACCCCTCTTGTCCCTATAGTTATTCTAGATACTTTTGTGTCAGTTTCAGATGGTTTAAGTATGTTTAGAGAGTGTGAGGAAGTATTTTTAAGAAGACAAAAAAATTTATGTAACTTAATTTGATAATTAATAGCTCAATCAAATTTCAGATGTCCCTATCTGAAGGATACCAGCCAATATTTATTTGCTATAAGATTGGGACTGCAACTTATTATTGTTTGAAGCTCTGATTACTGGCATAGTTGTCTAAGTTATCATAAAGCCAATTGACATGTGCTGCAGGCTAAGGGTAGATGCTTGGAAAGGTTTTGAAGACGACCTTGGACACGGCCTAGGTAGGATCTTCCTAACTGTATTTCCCAAATGTGCTATTTCCTTTCTGAAAAAGGAAATTCCGCACCTGATTACTCCTAAGCCCTGCTTTCAGCATCTGGTGACTACATGATTGGCTGTCGGATAATAGCTTGTTCCTGGAATCAACCAGAACTAAGGAAATCCTTTCCTTCTATTAAGATATTGACATTGTCCCTCTTTTTTTTCTTTATGGCAAATCTTTATAATCAAGAAGTTCTAAGTACATTACTAAGTCTATCAAATAATAAATTAAAATTGGAGCATCTCTGACTTACTACAATGGGGTGCAGGAATGAATAACTTACAACTTTAACCTATATTCTTGGCCAAATAAAGAAATATAATACAGACGTAACATTGAGGAAATGATTAGACCAGGTAATAAAACAAAGATGTAATGTGAAAGATTCCTAATTAAATAGAGTAGCAAATTTTGAGGAAAAACAACAGGAACAGGCTGATTCCTCTAAGAATTACATACAGATGTATATGATTGGATTCTAAAATTTATCATGTTTTTGATAATAACATCTCAAATTTGGATTTTTGCATAAAATTTATATGAGATAGTGGTAAAAGTAAGTGAAATTATTTCTTCTTTGTTAAAGTATCTGTCTAATAATTTTGAAAGGGCAGATGAGTTCATTTTTTGGTTGAAATCACATTTTAGAAGAATCTTATTCCAGGTACAGGATTTAGATAAGGACAGAAACAGCAAATAATAAACTGAAATTTTCTGAAATTTCAAAAATTGTAGAACTAATTTTAAGTGATTGCACTAAATTATATTGTCAGAATTATCTGGCAACTTCTAGATCTCAACCAGCAAAGTAGAATTTCCTTTTTGAACTGTCCCAAGAATAAAACCTATTGTCAAAGAAAGAATATCTAGACATCAGATAACTACATGAGAAATCTGGGATTCAAAAGTGATGTTTAAATGGAAATTAAGAATGGATTACTGGGATACCAGGAACTTAATGCTAATTAACATTGGAAATAATTATTACATTTATTTATATGGTTCATGTTTAATTTTCTTGTTTATATTGGTGACATGTAAATCTCCCTTTCAAAACTAGTCTATTGTGAGCCATCTAAGTTTTAATCTGTATCTGACTCAATGAAAAAATGCAATTTTATGAACTATAAGAAAAACTTCATTGTATTGTTTGAACCTAGCCCTGCATGGCTGGGAAACTGAACTATTTCTATGTGCCTTTATCTATGTTAACTATGTTGTACTGCTTCATCTCAATTAACAAATCATATGTTTTCTGGGAGACCCTGTCAGGTTTTCTGTATAGACTCTTGGATACATCTGTCACCTCCATTGCCCCTGCTCCTGAGTGGACCGTGTCCTCCAATTTCAAAGAGGCCCGAAGAAGATGCCATCAAACATAGACAGCTTTCCCAAGAGTCAGGAGCAGACTTGCATGAAGAGTAACTCTCACACTACTGACTATTTAGAGGTTTTTCCTACTTTTTTTGGTCTACAGGCAAAGCCTTCAGCTTGCCTTTGACCAAAGGGAGGGAATGATAATATTTAATATAAATTTTGGAATAATCTCTTTGTTCTCTGAAGCAAAGTCATAGAATGCCTTTTGTTATGTCAACATAGAAAATGGGGCTGATAGCATTCCTTACAAGACATTTAACCTAAGACACTATCTTGAATAATGGACATTTTCCATATCTTAATATTTTGTGGACATATACTATGTTATGGCATGTTAATGGTAAAGAAAACACAGACATCTTGGGTCATAATTTCTATTTGAAACTTTGTCAAACTCTGTTATCTTATTGTATTTACAATCTATGCAATTAAGAAATTCCTTTCTAATGGTCTAGCTAATCACTCATGGAGGCCATAAATCTGAAGGACACGGAATACCTTCTTTGTCCTAAAACAGATTTAAGCCTGGCCAATTTTGATATCAGCAGCCAGGTCTTGATCCTGGCCGTGGAATACTGTGTTACCATTTCTTTAAATGGAATTAATTAATGAAATAATGAAATGCATGCATTTAGCCTGTTGCCTCTACTTTAACCAAACTTTCAGGTCAATATCCCTTAGGAGAATATCATCCCTATATTATAATTTGACCACAAATACAAGCCAGCATTAATCTATTAACTAAGAGGGTTAGGGTTGTACTTAGGAAACTTCAACCATTTACAGCTACTTATAGAAATTAGCTACAAAAGGAAAAATGAGGGACATAGTTATAACAATGTCAAGATCATTTCCTGACATATACCATTACAGGAGAAAAACTCCCTTAACCATGTTTGATTCCAGGCACAAGTTATATTTAACAGCTAATCACATAACAAAGTTTTTCACAGGGTCCCATAGCCAAGCTCAAATTGAACCAGGTGGAAAAATTTCCTGTTCAGAAGAAAATAGCACCATGGAGAAACTGAGTCAAGAGGCTCCTATCCATCCACTCAACTTTTCCTAGGGACAGAATCCACTTGTAGCAGTTCTCATATTGTAGCACATACCATTTTCTTCTTGAATGGTTGACTACTGGTTTCATGACAATTCCTGTAATCAAAACTCAAAACAATATTAAATTACCATCTCAAGAGTATTCACCTCAAATAGCAAAATTTCACTAATCACTCCTTAGGGCTTGAATGTTACTAGTTTTCCCATGTTTCCCTAACAATTACATTTCATTTATTACTCACTTATAAACAAAAAGGAACCACATTCTGAAGTTTTTCAATTTATACAAACAGTGAATACATGATAGTTGACGCAAAACCTACTTAGCAATAATAGACCTCAAATTCAAAGACCCTACTTAAAGTCCTTGAATCCAAAGTCCACCACTATCAAGTTGGCGCAAAAATGTAACTTCATTGCATACTATTCAGATACAATTTCATAATTCTGTATAAGTGATTGCCAAATGTTTTCAGATAATAATTTAAGTATTTTAATGTTTAATTTAAAACAAAGATTTTTCTGAGCATTTTACAAAGAAAAAAAGTAGAGACAAAAAGATAAGACAAACTCATATTTGCTAGCCTTCTTATCTCTTACTGAAAGTCTAATCTCAAAGCCTTTCATTTGCAGTAATTAAAAGTCCCTTCTTCAGGCCAAAATCAGTATGCATTTGGATTTTTATATATTTTAGGGGTGGGGAACCTGTGACCAGTCAAATGACTGCCCTTAAGGATTTAGAAGGTCATAGGTCCCCCACCCCTGTTTTAGACCACTGAATTTTTCACTCTTTATTATATTAAATTTGTAAATTCCCCTTTTGACAAGGACTGGGAGAGGGGATCCAATTTTCTTAGTTCTGAGTTCTCCAACTTCAGTACTTTAGAATTTTACAACGTGTGATGAGCTGGGCTGATAAGATCTTATGACCCAGCTTAATACAAAGTCTCAAGGGACCTCACAGATGAGGCTAAAATAAAGGCTCTGGGCAACATTCCTCCCCAAGCAATAAGTTATTGTTATGATTTTTGTTGCTGCCATCTACTTTAAAAACAGAATACACCCTATTAAACATGCAACTGTTTTCAAATATCTACTTTTTCACATTCTTTTAACTGCTCTATTCGTAAACTATCAGCATCCAAATGAAAAGTTACTTGTCTAACATTTCTGACAATGGTTTCTCAAATACAACATAAGAAAAATTTTTTAGAAACACAATGATCACATATTTAAGACATGAAACAAAACTTATTATCAGATGATACCAACTCAGCCAAATGGATTTCCAAATTATCTTGCCTAGAAAATCATTCATTTGATCTCCTGTGGTATTTTATACTAATCACATCTAAAACCTGGTACAGAGTTATCCAGTATGGAACAATGAAGTCAATTAAACAGAAGACCACAATGGTCAACATTTACAGAGGGCTTCCCACAGGTCAGGCATGTGTTAGGCACTTCACCATCATTATATCACTTAACCCTCACAACAGTCCTGGGACATGGGTGCTAATCCTTTTAACAAATTAGGAAACAGAGGCAAACAAAGGTAAAGTTACTTGCCTAAGGTCACACAGCTAATAAATTTCTTAATGTCATGTAGGTTTGTACCAGGTTCTGATTTACCACAATTATCCTATTTACTTACAGAATAAAATTTCATCCAAATCAAATCTGGATTTTTAATCGCTAATGGTAACACTTAAAATCTCAGAGAAATTTTTTCCCCTCTAAGGGCCATTAATTGTCAACCCTTCAAAATTTTAGATCCCCCCCCTCATCAGTTAGCTCATTTTCAAAATCCGAAGTACACTCCCAGCACCCTATAACTTTTTCTTTATTTTCTTTTAAATTATCCCCAAAACCAAATCAATTCCATTTGTATTCATAACCTAGCCCCATCCTCTCACCTTTCCCTAATGTTTTTCAGTTTTAACCTCTGGAAAAATATAGGGGGATGCTCCAAGTAGTAGCTTCTATTTCCTGTTCCCGCCCCCTCTCACCTTTCTTTGGAGGCCATGACGTTTCAAAAGATTGGGCTTTCAGGGGCAGATTTCCTAGACATATTGCAAACTATATAAAGAATTCATCTGCACTCCACTAAATTCCTCTTTTGTAATTTAGCACAAAATTTCAAACAACTCCAATTAATCACAACACAATTAACCTTTTGGAGTTTCTGCTACTGTTCAGTTTCTAGTTATGCTCAACCCTTTGTGACCCCATTGAGGGTTTTCTTGTCAGATACACTGCAGTGGTTTGTCATTTCCTCCACCAGTTCTTTTTACAGCTGGAGAAACTGAAGCAACTTAGGTTTCTAAAAATTTACAAATGCATGGTTTCCAATATTCTTTAGTGACCTTGCCTCTAATTTACCTGAACAATTAATTATGTTTTATAAGGCTTTGAAAATTCTACTTAAGGTTTCACAAAAGGTATCCTTAGTTCCTGGTCACCTCCTGTCTCCCATCATTGTGAATATCTATCCCCAATATCTAGATTAGGGTTTGGGTCCAGGCAACAGGAGGGGTGGGGTAAGTGGGATTGGGCAGTCATTATAAATCTCCCTTTCCATACATTAATATACTTTTACTTATTTTTAAATTGCTCCTGAAATTAAACAAGCTTTTCTTTGTTCACGATCAAGAACAAGAGGCAGCTATTAGGTTCCAGATTGTTTAGGCCTTTATCATTGTTCATTCGTGTTTATTTTATATATATATATATATATATATATATATATATATATATATATATATATATATATATATATATATATATATTATATTTCTTTTCACTCCCATGTCAGAGCTTTAAAGTTTCTCTCAAGCTCTGGTCTTTTCATCAGAAATGCTTGGAAGTCAGTCTTCTGCTTCATTCAAGATCCATTTTCCCCCTCGTAGCAGTATACGTTTTACTAGATAAGTTATTCTCAACTGTAAATTCATATCCTTTGCTTTCTGGAATATGGTATTCTAAGCTCTCTGCATCTTTATTGTGGTAACTTCTAAACTATGTGTGATTCTGACTATGGTTTTTTGGTACTTGAATCCTTTCTTTCTGACTGCTCTCAGTGACCTGGAGGCTCTAGATTTTGGCTATGATAATCCTGGGAGTTTTCATTTTAAGGTCTCTTGCAGGAGATGAGTGGTACATTCTTCTAATTTCTACTTTGCTTTCTGGTTCTAAGAGATCTGGGTAGTTTTCTTTTAAGATTTCTTGAAATAGGATGTCTAAGCTCTTTTTTTTGGTAATGGTGTTCATGCAGTCCACTGATTCTTCAATAAATTTTCCTTGATTTCTTTCAGTTGCTTTTGTTATGTGATACCTTAGATTTTCTTCTGGCTTTTTTCAGATTTTTGACTTTGTTTTAACATTTTTTGTTGTCTGACCTATTTTTTCAATTCTAATTTTTCAGACAGTTTGGTGCTTGGTCAAAGTTTTATACCTCTTTGCCAACCTCTTAATTCCCTTTTCAACTCTTTCTTCCACAACCCTCATTTCTTTTCCAATTTTTTCCTTAACCACTCTAATTCCATTTATAAAAACATTTTGAACTCTGAAAAAAAACCTCTTCCAGGAATTCTAGTTGAGTTTGTGACCGATTTTTGTTTTTCTTTGAAGTATTACTAGTAGATATTGTTGAGTCATTCTCTTCTACATTTGTGTTCTGAGCATCCCTACCACCATACTGACTCATTAATACATTTTTGTTTGCCCACTCTTCCAGTATACTTCCTGACTTTGATATTAGGACTGGGATCTGTGGTGCTTCTGGAAGGCATGTTTGTGCTGGTCTTGTTGCTGTCTTCTTGGGGTACTCAGTATTGTGTCATTCTAGGATCTCAGGGACAGCTCACTGGGGACCTGCAAGTTTTCAGTATTCAGAAAGTGGCTTGATCCAGGACAAAGTCTGTTTGCTGTTCCCTGATCTGAACTCTGCAAATTCTTGATCTGGGTTTGGGTCTAAGCAAGAGTAGATATTTGTTGGACACCACCTCTATCAGGTGCTGGAAAGCTCAGTTGGCACAGAGGAATAAAATTGTAGGCTTTCCTTTTGGCCTGGGAGTCCCACCCTAGTTACTGCTCTGCAGGCTGGGCTAGATGTTGGGAAGTATGACCCTGCTTTGCATCTTCTCCAGTGTTGTTCATGCTATCCCTCTATCATACAAAGCCTCAAGGAGGGGCTCCAACCTCTGAAGTCCTGTTTAATAATCAAATGACCAAGAAACGATGTCAATGGCTGAGTCTTTGATCCCCGAGCCAATCAAATGTCGAGGGGAGTTTCAATACTTTTAAGGAAAAACTAGTCTAATTTACATGGTTGGGGGAAGGTCAGTTTGTATAGGATATTGCTCTACCATACTTTCAAAATCTCTTGCCTTGTTCCTCTGAAATCCATTCTTCATTCCCATCATGACCTCAACTCCTTCTACCTCTCCCTGTTCAAGCAGTTCATTACATCTGCTCTGGTCTTCCTTCTGATCCTCTGATTGACCACTTCAATCATACCATTAGTTACCCTTGAATCTCTTGTCCTCTTCTTTGGCCTATCACCAACTATGCCTTGCCAAGCCCCAATCCTAGGTTACTTGGGCTACCTGATAGACATTTCCACCTGGTGTCCCATAGGCATCTTGAACCTAGTATGTCCAAAATGGACTTGTTAAACTTTCCCTCAATGCACACTACTTCCAAAATTTCCCTATTTCCATTGAGAATACCACCATTCCTGCCAGCAGCAAGGTTTCAAATGTTGCTGCTATCCTTGGCTCTTCCCCCCCGCCTCATTCCCCATATCTAACGAGTTGCCAAAGTCCTACCAATTCGACCTTCACCACATCTCTCACATTCATCCCCTTTTCTCCTTTTACACAGACATCATCCAAATTCAGACCCTCATCATCTTTCACCTGGACTCCTAAAATAGCTTTCTTATTTTCTCTGCATTGAGTTACATCTTTGAATCTGCCCTCCAAATTCACGTACTAAACTGATATTCCTAAAAAAGATCTGATTGTGACACCTCCCTACTTTAACAGCTCCCTATTATCTTTAGGATAAAATACATCATACCTTTCCATTTAAATCCCTTCACAATCTGATTCCCAAGCTCCTTTGATAGACTTAATTCATATTGTTTCCATGTGTGCACATGTGTACACATGTACACACACTCACACCCACATGCACACACATGCACACATACACATACACGCACACACTGTACTGATCAAATTAGTTTGCTTGCTATCTTCTTTACATAACATTCCATCTCCCATTTCCAGGACTTTGATGCTCTCTGCTACACCCATATTTAAAATGACCTTCCTTATAGAAGTCCTAGCTTCCTTCAAAGCACAGATCAGATGTTACCTCCTACATGAAGCCTTTTCATCATTTCCCAGTTAGTAGCAATCTCTCCCCCTTGAAGTTACTTTCTATTATTTTTATACACCTTCCAAGAGATGAAAGTGAGGAAGGAGGACATTCCAGACCAACGCTGGGGTGCCCTTCTTCACCTTGTCCTAGAACCTATCATTGCAGGAAGACTCACCACCAACAGGGGTGCCCACCCTGCTTTTCGCAGGCTTCTTTTCTGCTCACATTGCGTGGATGATATGGGAGTCAACAACTCCATTTCTTGCTCTCTGTCCTGCCTCTACACCCTGAACTTCCCTGGCCCAGTCATTTATAGTCGAAGGACCTGTGTGTCTTGCCATCCACCCTCCTACTGTAATCTTAGGTCCTCTGGACTTTCTCATCTGCCCCATAATGGAACTTCCTTTTCCGTGTTGTCTCTCTCAAACAGAATGTGAGCTTCTTGAGACCAAGGACTATTTATAGTTGCAGCATTTAGCACAGTGTATGGCACATAGTGAACTCTTAACAAATACCTTTTTTCATTCATTCATTCACTGGGGGCAATCTGTGCAAAGGTAAGAAATGGCATGTCAGAGAATAACCAGTGTGGCTACAACAAATTGTGCATGAAGGAGAATGTAAAATTTCTGAAAGATGGATTGGAGCAAGATTACGATAGGCTTTAAATGCCAAACAGATGTTTGTATTTTATCTTAAAGGCAACAGCAACTTCTTGAACAAAGGTTCATGGGCAGATCTATGCTTCAGGTATAGAACTCTGGAAGTTTTTTGGAGAATGGTTAATGAAGAGAGAGAAGCTGGATATAGGGGAGCCAATTAGGAGACATGACCTTGCTGATAAAGGTCTGTAGAGTCAAAGCTGTGGTTTTTCTAGTACCAATATGTGACTGTAAGTTTGTTCATCCTTCATTTTCAAAGAGGACCATGATATCAGAAAAATGAGGACGTGACTTGCACTTGACTTTGTTTTGAGTGAGGGAGGGCTGTGCAGGGTCACCAGTCTCACTTTCTACTCTTGAGTCATCTGGATCCAGTGACCAGACATTCATCAGGATGACTGGAGATGACCCAGGATGCAATGGGATACCTTGGCCTTTTAGAGTAAGGCCTTTTCAGGCACTCACTTAAAGTGAGGTAATGTTCATTCAGTGAATAGACCTCTTTAAAAAGTAGTCAGGGGGATGTCCCCTTTAATAGAAAAGAAAAAAATAAATAGATAAATCACACTTGGAGGGGCAGGAGCCTCAAGGTTGTTGTTTTGAAGAGAAATTCTTTCTATAGACATTCACTCTAAGTCAAGAGAGTCTAAAGAAGCAATTGAGTGGAGATTGGGCAGGCACCCTTCCTTGTGCACTACATGGGCTTCAGAGTGCCCTGGGTCTAAGGTTTAGAAGGGAAAGGGAAGGGGAATGGGAAGGGAAGGGAAGGGAAGGGAAGGGAAGGGAAGGGAAGGGAAGGGAAGGGAAGGGAAGGGAAGGGGAAGGGAAGGGAAGGGAAGGGAAGGGAAGGGAAGGGAAGGGAAGGGAAGGGAAGGGAAGGGAAGGGAAGGGAAGGGAAGGGAAGGGAAGGGAAGGGAAGGGAAGGGAAGGGAAGGGAAGGGAAGGGAAGGGAAGGCTGTAACAGTTGGGCTATAAGGAAAGCTGAGCACTACAGAATCAAGGCTTTTGAATTGTGGTGCTGGAGAAGAATTGAGAGTTCATTGGACAGCAACGAGATCAAATCAGTAAATGCTTAAAGAAATAAATCCAGGCTATTCACTGGAGGGTCAAATAGTGAAGTTGAAGCTTAAATACTCTGGTCACATAATGAGAAGACAGGATTCACTAGAAAAAAACCCTGATATTGAGAAAGATCAAAGGCAAAAAGAAAAAATGAAAACATGGATGGCAGAGTGTAAGATGGATAGATAGCGTCATGGAAGCAATGGACGTAAACTTGGACAGACTTCAAGGGATACTGGAGGAGAGAAGGGCCCGGCATGTGGTGTTCTATGGGGTCACAAAGAGTGGGACACGCCTGAATGACTGAGCAAGAACAAAGGGCAAATTACCTTCCAATAAGAGCTGTCCAAAAGTGGAAGGAGTTGTGTCTGTCCCCAGAGGTAGTGAGCTCTCCCTGGAAGTCTTCAAGCAATGACAGGATGACTACTTGTGAAGGAACCTGGGATCATATATTTAGAGCTGGAAAGCATCTTGGAAAGGGGAAGGGACTTGTCCAAGCGTACCCAGGTGGTTAAGGGGTAGAGGCATAATTCAATATCCAGTCTTCTTATTTAAGTGTAGTTACAAACAGCTTCTAAGATAACTTTCCAGCTTCAATCAGTTTGCAAAACTCTTAATCCCATATTTACATTCCAATTGCGAAAACAATTACTTTAAGTAAACCTTTCTGCTTGATCAGATATGGTACTGCTTACCTTTGCTTCCTGATAAAAACATCCTCAAATTAAATGCCGTTTTAATTTACTAAAGATCCTAATCAGTGGCTAATGGCCCCTTGGGTAGAAGAAACATATAATTAGTTCTGGGTTTGCTGATGGTGAATCTAGTGGAAAGAATGCTGGACTTGCGGTTCAAAGGATTTAGATTTCTCTTTCAAAGAAGCCATATAGTCCAATTCTTCTCCCTTGCTTCCATTTTACAGATGAGGAATTGGTCCCAGAGAAGTCAAGTGATTTGGCCAAAGTCACACAGGTAGAAAGTAGCAAATTCAAGATTCAAATCCAAATCCTTTGATAGCAAATGCAGTGGTTTATCCACCATATGGAAAATATGGGTTCAAGTTCCAGTTCTGCTTTTCCTAGTATCTTCCTCTTCAAATCATCTTATATCTCTTTTGTATATAACTATATATGTACATGTTGTTTACTGTGGACAGACCACTTTCTTTTTGAGGACATGGATTATTTTCACTTGTCTTTGTATCCCCAGTGCCTAGCACTGTACCTGTCCCATAAGAGGTGCTTAGTAATGCTGGCTGATTGATTAAATATACACCTGAGGTCTACCACCTCTCTTTGGCAAAAAGGAAGGTGTGTTTCATCATTGGTACTCTAGAAACAATAACAGCTGAATAATAAAGTACTTTGAGGTTTATAAAGATTTACATACTTCACATACCTTGTTTCAGTCCTTACAAGAATCCTCTGAGATAAGTTCAATAAGCATTATAATCCCCAGTTTACAGAAGAGGAAGCTGATCCTCAAAACAGTTAAGTGATTAGCCCATAGACACACAGATTAAATGGTGGAGATGGATTGGAACTAAGGTCTATCCTCATTGTAAGTCCACAGTTCAATCTACTATACTAAACTATTAGACTATAATTATTACTAGTAGTATACTTATATGAAATCAATTCAAAAATGAGAGAAATAAAATTAATAATATTAAATCATTTAGTAATTTTTTTGTGCATAATTACAAATTGTTTTCCATAATGGTTGGATGAATCCACAGCTCCACCACCAGTGTATTAGTGTCTCTGACTTCTCAAAGCCCTTCCAATATTGATTATGTCTATGTTTTATCATGTTTAGTAATTTCATGTTAGGTCTTAGAATTTGCATTTATCTTTATTTACAAAGTATATTTTCATGGTCTTTTTTCAAAAAACTACTACTACTACTACTACTACTACTACTACTACTACTACTACTACTACTACTACTGTATCAGCAACAATAGGATGATGTACATGTCATCCCTGTTGTCCTGTCAGTTACTGAAGTTTTTCCAGGGGTGCTTTTAGTGAGCTTATTTAATGATGGGCATATATTTCTATAATACTTTTACTCAAATATAAAAAGCAGTTATCTTATATGCATTTGTAATAGTCCATAGAACATTAAATATAAAAGAATAGCAGGATTGTAACTTTCCCAGAACCATTTCTATTTTAAATCCATCAAAAATATGAGAGGAACAAGATGAAGAATAATTATGATAATAATAAATAGTATTACTGAGCCAAAAATTATAAACAGTTTAGCAACTTCTCCACATAATTCCAAACAATATTCCAGAATGGTTGGAACAACTCCCAGTTCTGCCATTCGTTTATGAGTGTTTCTGATTTCCTAAAGCCTTTCCAATATTGATTATTTCTGTCTTATCATCTTGGGCAATTTTATGGATGATCTTCTAGTTTTCATTTGTATTATTACTAATGATCTAGACCAGGGATAGGGAAGCTATGGCCTCAAAGCTACATGTGGCCTTCCAGGTCCTTGGGTATAGTCCTTTGACTGAACCTAAGCTTTACAGAACAAATACTTTTATTAAAGGGATTTATTCTGTGAAGTTTGGATTCAGTCAAAGGGCCACACTTGAGGACCCAGAGGGACATATGTGGCTTTGAGACTGCAGGTTTCCAAGCCCTGGTCTAGATCATTTTGTCATATGGTTGCTTATAGTTTGCATTTCTTCTATGAAAATTGTTCGTTCACTTATCTACCAACAAATAGCTTAGTTTCATAGGTATTTGGAAACTGACAATATTTTAACAAATGGGAAATGACTGGTTAGGAATGTAGGTATCATTTCCTAATGGGTTATTTGTGAATACTTAGACCATTAACTAATTATAAAAAGCAATCAAATGCAATAAAAAATTAGAAGAATAAAAATTAAAAGATATGATGTACAAACAAAATGGTCTTAACCCAAACCATTTAAACAAAATCCACTGACACTGAAAAATGGGAAATGGATAAAAGAATAGATATTGACAGACTATGATACCATCTAATTATTAACATCATGCACATCAGGGACTCATATATCCTCACCAAAAGCATCTGCCACCATCATAGAGAATGGTTACTATACAATTCAAATGGAAGAGCTGCTACTTTTGGATGAAACGGTCCTCCAGATGCTCTTATCTATGGATGATATTGTACTCATTATATCAACCCCAAATAATTACAGAGCCTCATAAGTAAGATATATAATCAGTTCAGCCTAATTATTCACTGTACCTATTCCAAGAGAGGCAGCATAACATAGTGCACAGAATGCTGATTTCTGAATCACAAGGACCTAGAGTTCAAATCTAGCCCCTGATACTTACTGGCTATGTAACCATAAACAAGTCACAATCACTTTGAGACTAAGGCAACATTTTGGGGTTGGGTTATTTTTTTGTAGTTCAATTTTATCTTCAGTTCTAAATGTTTTCCCTCCCCCACCCATTGAGAAGGCAAGAAAAATAAATTCCATTACAAATATGTATAGACATGCAAAAGAGATTTCCATAATAGTAAGGGAACTTTCTAATGGCTATCTAATACATTTCATGTGTATTAGATATATGTGGAAGTATTGGTGGAAGGAGTTCCCTATACCAATGAAATCACAGATCCTTGTATATACTATTTTAAACCTCTCTGAGCCTCAGCGTCCTCATTTGTATAACTGGGATAGCAATTCTCCAATGGTATATATCACAACTCATCCATATATCTTATTTTGGGCAACTTATCCATTTCCTCTTATGTATCCTCCACAGAGAGTTAGCCTAACTGGGACCCTTCCTCTGTCTACTTACATGGCTCCCCATATTTGTAAGAAAAGTGCTTTATAAATTTAAAATTTCTATGTAAGTGTAAGATATTATAACACCAATCAAGGCAGCTATTATCCCTGTTTTATGTGTCAGGAATCGAATATCAGAGAGGTTAGGTGACTTATCTAAGGTAACAACTGATCTCCACTTTACATACTAATATTTCACTATTCATATCAGCAGAAAATATTTCTTTGTGTTCGTCCTTCATTGCTGAAGAAGACCATGCCATCAGAGAAATGATGACATGACTTGCACTTGACTTTGTTTTGAGTGAGGGAGGGCTGTGCAGGTCACCAGCCTCACTTCTCCTCCAGAGTCATCTTAATCCAGTGACCAGATATTCATCAGGATAACTAGAGATGACCAGAGATGACCCAGGATGCACTGTGAGACCTTGAACCCCTTGGGTCAAGGTCTTTGCAAGTACTCACTTAGGGTGAGGCAGTGCCCATTCATTGAATAGGCCTGTTTAGGAAAAGAAGGGGAGGGGAGGGGAGGGGAAGAGAGGGGAGGGGAAGGGGGGAGCCAGTAAAACCCAAATCAACTGGGCATCTTTTGGCTAACAAAATTTACCTTCCTTTGGAGAGAAGAAGGAAGGGGAGGGGGTGGCAGACAGGAGAGGAGGAGGTGAGTTACCCAGCTAGCTGGGTCCCCATTCAGCCAGCTGAATGTACTCATAGGATTGTGTTCATATCAGCAGAAAACATTTCTTTAATTTTACCTGAATCCCTCCTCTTCCTTCTGTTCTCATGTTTTTAGCTAGGTATGTTTATAAGATGTTAAGCTAGAAGAGTGCTTCAAGATCATCTAATCGAACCTCAGCCATGTTACAAATGAGGAAAGGAGGCCCATAGAGGAGAAGATCACACCATTCTAAGTAGGAGAGCAAAGGATTTGAAGCCAAAGCTTCTGGCTACAAAACCAGTGCTATTATTTTACCTCATAACAATAGCAAGCATTTCTCTAATACTTAAAGGCTTAGACCTGACAATGACTCCAGGATAGGTGCTATTATTATCCCTGTTTTGCCCCATGAGGAAACTGAGGTCCAGAGTAGCTTAACAACAAAAATTAATAAGAGAGTAACAAAAGTAATAAGTATTTGAGACAAGATTTGAACCCAAGTCTTCCTCACTCCAAGTCCAGTCCTCTATTTGTTATGCCATGATTTCTCTCAGTGCCAAATACATATCATAGGAATTTTATTCCCACTGAGTTCCTTGGTAGATGGTATTTTTTCACATTCTGTGGTTTGGGGCGTGATACAGTTTAGCCATTTCTTGACTGATACTGATAGGGGGCACAATATCCAGTTCCCTCCACCTTCCCTTAAAGTTTATGTTTTTCTACTCTTTAGCTATCTTTGTGACTTTTTATGGAAATTCTTTACATTTTTCTAGTCAATGTCCATTAATTCATTCATTTCCTTCTTTCTAGCTATGGAGCCCAGTACAGACAACACAGTAGGAGTCTGCATAGAATTATGTACAAATGGGAGGCTGACTTCACAGTTTTTACATCACTGACTCTCATTCAGACAACTGAAATCTCACATGAGAATGAACCTTCACAGCCTTGTTGGCTACTTCAGTAAAGATCTTTGACAACATTTATAGAATTTGTTTTTTGCCCAAAACTTCTCCTGAAATAACATTAAACAACATTGCTAAAGTCATTTGGGATGAATGCCTCACCAGGATGCACAAAATAGAAGTCTACAACGTACAGCCTGATTCCTTGCTCCCAGAAATCAGGCGTCAGACTTGTAGTATCTTGTCCAAAGCACAACCAGGAACTATTCCAGTGGTATTTCTTAGGAATTAAATGTTTAGAGTCTGGGGAAGAAGGCAGCCAGAGTGGTGATGTGATTCTTGGCTTCCCCTTTTTTTATAACTGCAGAAATATTTTGGCAGCACACAAAATGTGTGTACTTACTTTGAGGATGCTTCCTTCTGCTTGGTCAGCAGGATTCCGTAAAGAAGTACACTGCATTCTTGGGGATTTTGATGCTCTCGGTTTCTGGTGATAAATACCTCCAAATTTCAACATGTTGAAATTCATGCAGAACATCAGAAATTACCCACAGAAGTGAGATTTTACTTAATATTAGGTAGTGGTATGATAATCAACATGTTTTAAGGGGTTTCTTTTCACTCTAGAATTTGATACTGAGCCAATCAAGACACCAAATGTTCTGAATTTCTCCCTAACTCAGCTTGCAAACAAACGTATTATTAGAGTAGGGACCACTTATATGGTGGAGTTTCAGAAATGCTAATAAGCCCTATAAGTCCTTCCACTATGCTGACTTCATTGGGTTAAGGTATTGTCTCCAGAAATCCCCTAAAATAATGTCAAAATAATAGTTGAGAAGGAAGGCATGTTAATCCACTAGTATCTTAGATCATATTAGGAGGGATGACCTTATCAGACTAACTGGGAGTAGAGCTCAAGACAGGAATATTCTGATGGAATTGAGGGAAGGGGTAAGAAAGGACTTCCGCAAGGGTGGCTTTGTCATCTCTGTAGGCTCAGAAAGGGCTAGGGATAGCCCAGATGGATCTCAGAAGCAACAACCTCTCAGTAGAGTCTGGCATGGCAATAAGTCACTGGGTTCTAGCTTTGAATTTCTCCAACCTTTGCCCTCAACAAGTAATGTTGGGGCAAGGGTTGAGAAGCAAAAAGAGAACATAAGTGAGTCAGAGAGAAAATGATACTAGAGATCAGGTAAATGAACACTACAGCCTAGTGATAATTCCTAAGTGTCACATTATCTGAGTTGCTCTTGAGGAGATGCAATGAAAAGAACACTGGATTTGGAATCAGAACACCTAGGTTCAAACTCATTCACTTGCCCTCTCTGGGTCTCACTATTGTCCTCCAGAATAAGAGGATTGGACTAAATGATCTCTGAGGTGCTTCACATCTCTGAGTTGATGATCTAATCAATCATATAGATACACAGCTTTCACACAGTCACTACATACTCTCTAAAACACAAGTGTCAAGCATGGAGGAATCAGATTAACATGTAAATGGGAAGCGTTTATAAAAATGCAATACGACATAATATTAATGTAGTTTTTTGAGTCAATAGGTGGCCTGAAAGGATCTGTTTGAGTTTGACACCACTGCTCTAAAGTAATGTAATTCAGCTCAGAAAAGTGATGATTGGCACATCTGTTGACTAACTGTAGAAAGGGAATAATGCAAGGTGCAGAAAAGAAAGCAAATTGTCAGAGGAGATAAAGCTAGAGGAATGACAAAGGAGCAGCTTGTTCTAAGTTGATTGAAATGTGATTAGGTTAAAAATGCCAACCTATTGGCCTGGAAATTACGAAAATTCCTTCATCTCTGGGCATATAGTAAGGATCTCAGGTTCAACTTGTCTTCCAAAGTCATCATATCACTATCATTTCCTTATACTGATGTGAATGTATTCTCTACCACTTTATCTTTCATCCATTCAAACAAGCAGCCAAAATCAGGAAGAAAATGTTAGGTCCAAAATCTAGCACAATGCTACTATATTTAAGTGTTAAGATTAGGCAGAAGGAATGCTAGTGTTCCAAAAGACAAGAGAAAAAAGAGCCAATTGGCTTCCCTTTAGTCGTCTCCTCATCCCCAACGAGTTCTTTAAAAGAAATGTCGAGTTTCAGAAAAATCTGGAAAGATTCATACGAACTGATACAAAGTGAAGAGAGCAGAGCCAGGAGACCATTGTACACCGTAATAACAACATTGTAAAGATAATCAACTCTGACGGACTTAACTCCCATCAACACAATGATTAACCATAGTTCCAAAGGACTCATGATGAACTCTGAGTACAGATTGAAACATTTTCTTCTATTTCTTTTTCTTGTTTTTTTTCTCTCCTTGTAACACGGGTAACATGGAAATTTATTTTGCATGTCTAAACACATTTGTAATGTTTTGGTTTTTTATTTTTCTTGACTTCTCAATGGATGGGAGAGGTAGAAACAGAAAAGAGAGAGAACTAAAACTGAAAATAAAAATAAAAGTGAATAATTTTTCATTGAAAAATCTCCCATCTTGCTGGTTCATATACACTAGTGAAATAAAGATACAGATTCAAACTCATTTTCTTTGTAACTGTTTGCCAAATTTCTCAAGAAAATTTGGTAAACAATATTTTCCCCATTTAAAAAAATATTTGCCCATTTAAAATATTTGCCCCATTTAAAAAAATATTTGGGGGAATATATGTTTGGTTAGATGTCTGGTGTATCTCTTCTATTCTATTGATTTTTCTCCATTTTCCTCAGATTATTTTGATGGTCACTGCTTTCTTTTACTGAGGGTACAAAACTTGCCAGCATTTCTTTTCATTGTTTTTCACTTAAATTCTTATCCAATTAGTTGTCCAAATAAATTTTATTAAAATATCACAAAAATATTTTAAAAATAAATGTAGAATGAAGCAAGGTCTTCATGAATGAATTGAGGGGAAAGCAAACTAGTAGTCACTTGGACTAGCCAAAGAGTTCAGAAATTGCTCATTCATTTCCAATTGCTTTTCTTTCTTACCAAAGGCAATGTTGCATAGTGGACAGAGTGCTAGACTTGATTCAATCCCATACCAGAAACTTACTACCTGTTTTACTTCACCATTCTGAACCTCAGTTTCCTCAATCATAAAATGAGGAAAGTAATTGCCACTATCTCACCATGTTGTCATGAGAATAAAATGAGACAATGTAAGTGCAACAAATATGTCAGTTATTAACATCATTGTTGTTCTAACTGAATTCACTGGTCCAAATGGTGTCCCCAGTGAAATATTTCATTTGTGGTCAAAGGATATGAACAGGAAGTTTTCAGGCAAAGTAATCAAAGCTATTTATAGTCATATGAAAAATGTTCTAAATCACTATTCATTAAAGGAATGCAAATTAAAACAACTCTGAACTACCATCCCATATCTATCATATTGGCTAATAAGGCAGAAAAGGGAAATGACAAATGTTGGAGGGGGTGTAGGAAAATTGAGACCATAATGAACTGTTGGTGGAGTTACATACTAATTCAACCATTGTATAGAACAACGTGAAACTGTCCCCAAAGAACTATAAAACCATGCATACCCTTTTACCAAGCAATACTCACTAGTAGGTCTGTATCCCAAAGAGATCAAAAACAACAAGGAAAGGACCTATACGTGCGAAAATATTTATATCAGATCTTTACATAGTGGCAAAAAATTGGAAATTGAGGGGATAACCATCATTTGGGGCAAGGCTGAACAAGTTGTTGTATATGATTGTGATGGAATACTATTGTGCTATAAGAAATGACAAGCAGGATGCTCTCAGAGAAACCTGGAAAGACTTACACAAACTGATGCAAAGTGAAATGAGTAGAACCAGGAGAACATCGTATATAGTAACAGCAATACTGTATGATTGATGATCAATTGGGAAAGACTTAGCTATTCTCAGCAATACAATGATCCAAGATAACTCTGAAGTACTTATGATGAAAAATGCTATCCATCTCCAGAGAAAGAACTAATGGAGTCTGAATTCAGATCGAAGCATATTTTTTATACTTTATTTCTCTTGGTTTTTTTTTTAAATCTGTATTTTCTTTCACAATATGACTAACATGGATATATATTTTCTGTGACTGCACATGTATAACCTATATCAAATTGGTTTCCTTTTCAGTGGTGGGGGGAGAGAGTAGGAAGGTAGGGAGAAAATTTGGAACTCAAATTTTTTTTAAATATCAAAAATGTTTTAACATGTAATTGGGGGAAATAAAATATTAAAACAAAAAATTCATTTGTCTGAGCATGTGGAAGGGATCACCAGCACTCCAAAGACTAAAAATATCCATAGGTATCCATTTTGATGATCAGGAAATAGCCCACCTTTGACAGATTTTCTTTCCTTCAGCAAATAAGCTTGTCAAAGAGTTAAGAATCACATTATTACATAGGATCAAAGCAAGAAGGGAACTTAGAGGTCATCTACTCCAACCCTCTCATTTTAGAGATGAGGAAACTGATGTACATAGAGGTTAAGTAATTTGTTAAGGATCACACAGGTGGTGTTTGAGGCAAGATTCCAACTCAGATCTTTCTGACTTCAAGTTCATCATTCACTCAATCAATAAGAATTTATTAAGCACTTTCTATGTGCCAGGTGTTGGTGATACAAAGAGTGAAAGAATCCCCACTTTTAATAAGCTTACATTCTAATACGGGAAGCAAGTACATTAAAATATATAAAGATAATAAATACAAATATTTACATATGCAAGGAATTAGATACAATCCAGTCACTCTGGAAAATAATCTGTAACTATACCCCAAAAGCCATTAGATTGTGCACACCCGATGACCTAGTAATAGTGCAGAGGGAGGGGAGGTCCATATGTACAAAAATAACTATAGAAGCTCTTTTTGTTATAGCAAAGAGTTGGAAACTGAGCGAAGCTCATCAGTTGGGGAATGGCTGAACAAGTTACAATAATATGAAGGTGATGAAATACTAAATTAGACTCTAGGTGGAAGAGGTAAGAAGGGAATGCATTCCAAGTGTGGTGGACAGCTAGCATGAGGGCATATGGTTGGAAGATGGAATGTTGCCTGTGAGGAACACAGGGAAGGCAGTATTGCAGGATCACAGAGTGTAGGAGAGGGAGTAATGGCCAATGAGGCAGGAATTTTGGGGCCAGGTTGTATAAAAGTTTAAAAGTTAAATAAAAGAGCTACTATCTTAACCAAAGAAGCTTTTAGCTGGGGATTCATGCATTTTTTAAACCCTAATAACTCTATTTTAATTGTATCTTATAATCCTTTGTATTTTATTTTATGCATTTAAAAATATTTTCTGAGAATGGGTCCATAATTTTTACCAGACAGCCAGGGGTCCCAGGACTGACTCAGTTCTATCCCTGTGACCACTAGGTAGCGCCACAGTGTATAAGGCACTGGGTCTGGCATTAAGATGTGAATTCAAAGCCAGCCTCAAACATTTGCTAGCTTTGTGGCTTTGGCAAGTTAATTAACCTCTGTGTGCCTCAGTTACTTCAACTTTAACATGGGGACAATAGCACTCATTTCCCAGTAGTTAACAGCATATGGCACAAAGCTTGTTTCCTTCCTTCTTCCTTTAAAAAAATATAGCCCATCTTTATGAGTTGGCTGTAAAACTATCATGTTTAATGTAGAGTTAAAGGGGTATTGGGAGTACTGAGAGCCAGGGAAGTTCATGTGTTAGGAAAGATCTGACCTAATTGAGGAATTAAGAGAACTCTAAGGTGACATAAGAGAAGACATATCCTCTGCATTTAGAATGCTAGGTCAGAACTAAATGACCTCAGAGGTGACTTGGTCTACCCACATATTTGGCAGAGAAGAAAAGGACCAAAGCCCCAACAGGAAAGTGATTTGCCAAAGGTCGAGGCTGAAAACTTAAGGCTAGGGATAGGGACCGATGATTTCATTGGTAAAAGGAGTACCAAAATGAGGAAACTGAGGCTCAGAGAGGTAAATGTCTGTGGCAATATTGAAACTCCTGTCTTCCAGTGCTCTATCTACTATGATATTCTGGTTCCCCAAATTAAGACAATCAAATAGAGATTCTAAGTTAAAACAACATCACTGAAATATGTCCTTTAATAATTCATATAAGGTCTTTTTATCTCAAGCATGGTGCTTGTAGTAGCTTCTTAATGTTCACTCAACTCTTTATTACCCCAGAGTTCAAACAGAACATAAGCCTCAGGAGTAGCCTTCACATCTCAAAACTGATCTCATTTCCTTTTCTTCAGGGGAATCTCATTTTGGTTTTTCCACATCATAAAATTACTACCACAATCCATGCCAATATAATAAAACTCTCATTTACCTAGGATCCTCAATAAACAGTAAATAAGAGTGGGGCTTTTAATTTTAGAAAAAGGACAAATAGCAAGAAAGCAAACAAGTCAATATTACGTACCTTCTTTGAAAAATAAACAAAATTCATTTCATGAGATTCTGGAGCAAGTACAGATTCAGTCCAATATTTGACGTACAGGTTTATTAGTATTTGGCTTCTGCAATTCTCAAGGCAAGTGGGGCAGAGGGAATGAGGAATATGCTGAAATATGATGACCTGACGCACTGTTGGGTAACATGCCAAGTTGACTAAGACTAAACTATACTCCTGCACTCATTCATGACAAGCATACTTACTGAGTTCCAAACTGATGTGATTTGCTGTGAATCACAATTTTTTTCAAGACTGTCAATTCAAACTACCATTTTTTAAGAGTACATTGATCTGGCCTTAAATGGACCCTTTCATTTCTTGAAAAATAATTTTCAAATTTCTATCAAGTCCAAAAGCAGCAAAAACAGAGTAAGATTTCATAGGTAGCTAAAAAGGAGGAATGGTCAATCAGTACTTAAAATGGATCTGTACTCTAACTGACTCAGGATGTGACTGCCTATCCATCTGGAATGAATGAATGAACACTGAAATGCCTACTGTGTGCTAAGCACTGAGAACACAAACAGAAGTGCCAGGAAGTTACTGCTCTTAGGAAATTCACATTCTAAAAGAGGGATTCAACATTGATGGGAGGTTTCAGCTGCATCAGTGGTCCTTGGTGTAAAACAACAAAGCAGATGATAGTGCATCTTCTTTAGGGTCATTTCCATTAGTAAAACATATCTTTTATTGACATAGAGCCATATGATAGTGGCAAGGACTTTGGTGACAAGAATTTTCTTTTCTGCCTCGTCAGTAGCAGTTACTAGGTCTCATCTCTATAAGGATTTACTCAGCACCTTTGGGCTTCATTGCCCATCACTGGCAGTTGGTCAGTATTTGGTTTGGGCAGAGGTGGGGATAGCAACTCCCTCTCCCTTTGAAGATGGCTCATGGAACTCTTGTCCACATCCTTCCATATGTTTATTAGATGGGGTTCATCTGCATCAGAGGCCTTTTGTCTCTTGCCTAACACTGGACAATTGCCAGGTAAGCATTGTCTACCTGCCATCTCTCATTCTTGCCACATGCCTGGTCCCTCTTCTCCTCCTCCTATCGCTGTGCACTGGAACAGCTAAAAACAGATCTGCAGAAGAGGGATTTAGGCTAAAGGGCTGCAATCTGGGCAGCCAGATAGGGCATTCTCTCCCAGTTTCTGTTTCCTTTGCCAGGTTGAGAGTCCCTCACTAATCTGGCTCAGTTTGCTCTATTTCGCCTTTCCCCTCCCCCCCCACTAACGGCCAACACTCCCTGTCCAACCCCACATGCCTGCCTTGATCATTCTGGATCTTTACCTTCCTACCTGGGGGAAGACTGAGCCATAGCCAAAGTAACAAGGTGGGGAGAAGGGGTAGGGAACAAGCATTTAGTAAGTGCCTACTATGTGCCAGTAAGCAGTGTGCTAAGCATTTTACAAATATTATCTCATTTTATCCTTGCATCAATTCTGTGAGGCAAGTGGTATTATTCTTTCCATTTTACAGTTGAGAAAACTGTGGCTGCCACAGGTCAAAATCACAAAGCTAGCAAGTACCTGAGGCCAAATATGAACATGCAGGGCCCTAGCCAGTGTATCCTAATGGCCTCAGGAAGAAATTCCGTCTCCTCCTCAGTGCTGGCCACAGAAAACTCTAAATGACAAGTGTTCACCACAATGGGTTGAGAAGAGTACACATGCACTCGATACAGTCCAAGAGGAGGGACAGGACAGAACAGGATAAAGCCTGAAAAAGCTCTCACAATCTAATAATCCACACTCAAAGACATGAAAGTTTACATGAAGTCTGGAAGAATTCAGCACTATGAATTGGGGAAACAACTTGTGAAAAGTAACCTCAGATGAAAACCCAAGGGACATAGAAAGGATGTAGGCACCTACCTCTGTACACAGATACCTTTCAATTTATTAACTCATTTGCTTCTTAAAATTGCCCCCTTTTTTCAATTAAACTGCTTTTCCTTCAAACAATCTCAGAAGAAATACAAACTAAAGCGGATCGTTCCTCATGGCCAGCACCAATGAACTTTTTTTTTATTGGCAGACCATAGTCAGACCCAGAGATCATTAGACCTGCAAACATTTTTTGGTCCTTCTCACATATTCCAAAGCTGCCTCTGCCTCATTTTACAACTCCCTAGAACAATGAAAGCAAAGCATCTGCCTTCTGCAAACACACTAATCTCCTTCAAAGGGGGTTTATGGTAGAAAGAAAAGCAAAAGGAAATAGACAAAGGACAGCTATGGTAAATGTCTGATTAGGCCCAATGCCCACTTCTCCTTAGGCCAAAGTCAAGACTTATTTTCATACCTGGATGAGAAATGTGATACTATGGTTTCCCTGGAAAAAGGCCCAGGTCCCAGCTAGAAGCCATTTGGGAAGGCAATGGAACCTGCCATATTTCTGTTGTTCTCACTTTTGTGCCAGCAGTAAACCATCCAGACTTGAATGGTTGGTTTATCTGAGTGGGGGCACTGTCAGCCCTACAGCGATGAGACTACATTAACTCAACTTATTAGAGGGTAGTAGATGAAGGGGAAAAACAGATATAATACAGAAAGGATCCAGAGGTAAGAGTCATTATGGAAGAGACAGGATCATTCTTACAATCATACCTCTCCTTCTCAAATGCCTTTTGTTATATCAATTACTGGCAGTTATGACCCTGGACCAAAAATCTGTCTGATTCAGAAGGAAAAAGGATGTTCTACAGAATAAACACATTTGACAGTAAAAACCACCAAGGCTGCCTAAGATGAAAGATGTCATAGCTCACACAAAGGAAATGCAGAATAGCATTTAGGAGAGGTGACTCAAACAAGTTCATTAAAAATAAAAAACAAACCTTAACTTCTCAAGCAGCTTTATCCAGAAATCACCAACATCTTCTTATACATATTTTCAAAATGCTCAATAGAAGTTTGTGAATTTTTAATCAAACTGTTTTATTCTTTAGTTCAAATAATATGCAAAATAGACAAAAACCGGTTGTTTTCAAAATTGACTGCAAATCACAATTTGCAAGTAAGTATGCTGATGGGGCCCAAGAAAATTAAAATCATATTCAGTAGCACTCAAATGTATTTCCATTTGTCCTCTGCTTTGGTTAAAGCATTAATTCTTGGAAGGCACACATCGTGATCATAATTAAGAAAATTCTGAGGAACCCAGATTCTTCTTGGAAGCTGTCTAATAGAATACAACCAGCTGTTTGAGCCCACTTCATCTTCTCTCTAGGCTCATTATTAATTTCACCTCTGGAAGATTTTATTCTTAATGTCAGTTAGACCAAACAGGCCTCTAATCTGTGGATGACCAAACCCAAACAGAGCAGGCTAAAGACAGAAGAGTCAGCAATCAAACAGAAGTTTAATTAATTGACTTGCTGGCAAAGAGATCTAGCCACATGTGCCGGGTTCCCACCACTAGTGGGGGGACCTGAGGCAATGTGGGATCTCAGTCCTTATGCCAATGGCTATGCAGTGGGCTGAAGCCCTGATGTTGAGGGGTAACAGCCACAATGAGACAAGTTTGATTGATAGAGGGGCTTCATGACCAGAACATGGATACAGCAGGTACTTGTCCAAGCTCAGAGAATACCAGGTGCTGGTCAAGGCAATACAATAAGTATGCAATTTTGCTTGAGACTGAGATCATGCAGAGGATGAGTGCAAAGGACTGTTGTTCTTCCAAGCCCGGGGCATAGCTGGTGTCTCCTAATACCTTGACATTAGAATACATTCAAATAAGACATTTCAGTGAAATTGTGCATAATAAATAACACAGCTCTGACAGAATAAACAAAGACATTCAAGAAAATAAAGACACTTGGCTCACAGACTCAGAGCTGGAAGGGGGCCCAAAGGCCATCTACATCTAATCCAATTCATACTTGAACAAGAATCACCTCAACTATTGGTAGACTACTACTCCACTGGTAACTTTTAAGATTAAAATAGGTTACCTTAATTAATTCTTACAGAGGATTTCAACACTGAAAAGACTCCTCCTACATCTTACTACATTTCTAAGAAATGTAATATCTAGGCCCAGAGATCATCACTCAGTAGGAAAAAACTCTTGTTTCCCATCGGACTATACTTATGGTGTTAGGCAATTGTTTCACAGAGAGACAAGACAACTTTGGGCAGAGGAACCAGAATGTAGAATCCAAAGAAAGGGCTTCAAAGGCTGCACTTGGGTTGTTCAAGAACCCACCAGTACTGGACATGTTCCTGAGATTTCCACAGAACACGAAGAGGTGACAATCAGGTGACAGCAGGAACAGAAGACATGCTAAGTGGAAATCTAGCTATTACATGAAAGCGCACCAAGAACTAGAGCAGGTTCATCTACTCCCATTGCCAGCCCTCCCAACTATTCCAGTGGCCTGAGTCATGGTCACACTGTTTCTTAGGCTACTCTGTAAAAATCAGAGATGATCTCACTCTGATTCAGGGATTAGAACTAGGTGGGACAAATAACAACCCATGAAAATCCAGTTTAGAAGAAAATGGTTTACAGAGATGTGGGAATTTATTGTTCTCATTCAATTATATAGTGAAATAAGATGGCTCAAAACATGTCATAAGCACTTCTAGAGGAAGAGAGAACTTAGGCTTTCTGATGTCAGTGGCCCTCTTTCAAGTCTGGATGTTTCCTGAGACAAGGAAGAATAGGGAAAGTGACTCCTATTTAATGAGTTCCAAACTAATGCAATTTGCTGTGAATCACATTTTTTTTAAGACTGTTAATTCAAACTATCATTTGTTTTAAGAGTCCATAGGTCTGGCCCTAAATGGACCCTTTCATTTCTTGATAAAATAATTTTTAAATGACTATGAAGTCCAAAAAGCACTAAAAACAGAGTAAGACTTGACAGATAGCTAAATATAGCAGAGTTGCAGAAATATAGTGTCAAATCATTGGTTGATGATGTTAGAGATTTATGTGGCTTCTAAGATACCTTTCTAACTCCACTTTCAATATATCTCTACCTGAATCCATTCTGGACAAACTGTCAGAGCCACCTTTCTAATGTACAGTTATGATCATAACAATTCACTGTTTCAGTGGCTGGGCAGTGCTCATCAAACAAAGGGCTCCTAATTTTTCAACCTGTTTTTTCAGGCATTCAAGACCCTCTACAATTCCTACCTGACTGAGGAATATCCTTTTACAAATATATATAGTGCAGCCAAACAAATTCCCACATTGGCCATCTTACTTTGCATCAGAGTCATTGCATGCATCAGACATCATTACTACGTGGGTAGCAGGCTTAATCGTCAGTCTTCTGGAACTGTAGTTGGTCTATTTCTTGACTCTGGGCATCTTCACTTGTTGTCCCCAATGCCTGGAGTGCTCTCCTTCCTCATCTCTGAACCCTGACCTCCCAGGTTTCCTTCAGGTCCCAGACAAAATCCACATTTCCAAATCCCTCTAAATTCTAGTCCCTTCCCTCAGATAAGTATCTCATTCATCCTCTATGGAGCTTGTTCATACATAGTTGTTCGCATGTTTTTCCCCTATTAGATCTTGAGCTTCTGGAGGAGGCTGCCTTTTGCCTTTCTTTGTATCCCAGTGCTTATCACAGTTTATTAACTGACTGGTAATGGAGAGTTCTTAAGTCTCTCAAAGTTTTTGCTGTTTTTTAAATGTCATCGTTGCATAAATTATTCCGGTTGGGCTTTCTTCACTCTATACCAGTTTCATACAAGCCTTACCGGGTTTCTCTGAAATATCTTGTCATTTCTTGAAGCATAATACTCCATTACATTCACATACCATAATTTGTTCAACCATTCCCCAACAGATGGGTACTCTGTTAGTTCCCAGTTCTTTGCAGCTACAAAAAAGAGTGGCTATAAATATTTTTGAACAAACAGGTCCTTTTTCCTATTTTTTTTTTGAGTATCTTCAGGATAGAGACCTAGTCTCTAGAATTACTGACTCAAAGGGCAAACACACGAGTTATTTGAGGAAGGGGTGAGGAGGCAGGGGGATATTTCCAAACTGTTTTCCAGGATGCCTGGACAAATTTACAACCCCTCCAAGAGAGTATCTGAAGGGTTTGATACGTTTTTATTTCCATTTCTCTAATATTAATTTCAGGCATTTTTAATATAGTTGTTGATACCTTGGATTTTTTCATTTGGGAATTTTTCTCTTTCTATCCCCTGATTATTCATCCATTAGGAAATGACTAATTTACCAACACATTTGAGTCTACTCTTTATAAACCTTGGCTATCAAACTTGCATCAGAGAAACTTTTGGTAAAGATTTTCTTCCCAGTTATTTCCTGTCTATTTGCAATTGCATTTGTTTTGTCTGTGCAAAAACTTTTTAATTTTACATAATCAAAAATATCCTTTGTGATCCTCCAACTTTTTTTTTGGGTCATGAACTCTTTATGCAAAGATCCAAAAGGCATATCCTTCCTTGATCTTCTAAACTGCTAATGATGCAACCCTTTATATCTGAGTCCTGTATCCATTCCAGATTTATAGTGGTATATGGTGTGAGATACCACTCTGAACCTAATTTCCAGTTTTTGTGAACTAGGAAGTCCTTATTTAGGGGATGGAGTAATTAGGCTTATCAGACAGTGCAGTGGGTACAGACCACACTGTGTTTTGAATTAGGAAGTTCTGAGCTCAAATCTAGCCTGGCCCACCTGCATAACCCTGGGCAAGTCACTGAACCTATTTGTCTCAAGTTTCCTCAACAGCAAAATAGGGCAAATTGTACCTAACTCTCAGCATAGCTGTGAGAATCAAATGCGATATTAATTAAAAAACACTTAGCCCAGTAGGTATTATATAAATGCTTATTCTTTTTTCTTTCCTCTTATGTAGGTCATGTGCCCAATCTGTTCCAATAATTGACTTGTCTCTGTGTTTTACCAAAAATTCAAATTATTTGGTATCCTAGGCAATCAAGACATTTGAACCACTTCAATTGGTCCCAATTTCTATGTTCTTTGAAGAAATGTCAAACTATCACCTTCATGAGATCAAGAAATTTCCACACTTTTCCTTCCACCTTGGTTCTTTTCGGTTTATCGGTACCAAAAATGACTTTAGAATCAGAAGAACAAAAGAAAAGGAAGATGTAACTTAGAAGATCAGAGGCAATGACTGGAATCCTTGCAATGCCTCTCTGTAGAGCCAGGTGCTAAGAGTCCTAGGACCCCAAGCATCCTCAGTTTTTCAGAATCTTTCTGTGAAACCAGTGGGCTGATGCCTTTATTTCTGAATTTAAATGAACAAATCTATTGATTTATTTTAATAAGCTTATTTAATTTAATAAATTTCAGTATACTTGTATATAATAAATTTATTAAAATAAACCATAATTTTTCTCATTTTTTTCAGCCAAACTTTTTTTTGGGGGAGGGGGAACAACCAAGTACATTTCTTTTGGACTTTTTCAAAATGGTGCTTTTCAGGATCCCTAGCAGCTTGAAAATTATTTACAAAAATTCCAAAAATAGGCACCACAAAATTAAATCAACATCCAAATTATTTTGTATTTTGGATATTCAAAAAATTTGGATAATTTGAATCACCGTTGACTTCTATCATCCTTGTAAAAATGTTGAAAAACCACCTTCCTGAGAGCAGGGAATTTCCAAGGTTTCCCTTCAACCTTTTGGCCTTTATTATGACAAAGGTCATTGTAGAAGTTGGAAAAATAAAAAAAAAATAGTGCATGATGGACCAACAGAAAATCAGAAAAATTGCTCGAAATTATTCTTGTGCCTCTCTTTCTGGAAATCAAGACACTTAATGCCCAGAGACCTCTGGGATTCTTGGCTTTTCTCAAACTTTCTGTGTGTTTGAATGAACAAATTTATTGATTTATTTTAATAAAAAGGATTCACAATAAAGATTTCCATTTTAAAAGCAACAAATATTTTCTCACTAAAAGTTGTGAATAATTTGAAAACAGCAATTTAAGAAATAGCTTATACTTTTACAGAGAGACTGTGAGGCCATCTTGGTTTTAGATATATAGAGTTCATGCAAATGGAGTAAAAATTACAATAAATGGAATTTATTTTAGTAAATCGATACTTTTTCATTTGGTTTTTTTTTTTTAGTCAATCAAACTATTTCTTTATTTGGACAAAGAAGTAGGTTTCTCTTATTTATTGCACAACTTTTTTCAAAACAGTGTTTTTCAGGACCCCTGAAAGTCATGACAATTATCTACAAAAATTCCAAAAGCAAGCACCAAAGTATTAAAGCAAAATCCAAATGATTTTGTATCTTGGTCAGTGAAAAAATTTCGATCATTTGGACTGGTCTCAACTTCTATATTTCTTAAGGTACTATTGATATACGATCTCCTTGACACCATAAGAAATGCTGAGAACTCTTTAATGGCTGGAAAACAAAAGGAAATTTCCTGATCTTTTTTACAAACCAAATGCTGTAGCTCCTCTTTTTTTGAGCAAAGACCTACATCACTTCACCCTCTTTTTGCCCAATAGAACTGTATGCCCTGCACAGGATAAAGATAACACCTAAAATAATGTTTCAAAAGCTTCACAACAAAAATTTTTCCATTTTAGAGGTATTAAATATTTTCTCATTAAAAGTTGTGAATAACTTCAATATAACAATTTATGAAGTAGCTTGTACTTTTATACAGTGACTGTACGGCCATCTTGGGTTTGGATACATAGAATTCATTCATGCAAATGGAATAAAAATGACAAATGGGATTTTTAAAAAGAAATATGTAACTTGGAAATATCAGCAGTAACAAAGTAAAGCAGTCTAAAAAAAATTCTCAATATACTCTCATCCTGAAAAATAAGAGTATGTTGCCTTGGAAGGTGCAGGATAAAATGCGCTTTCAGACTTGCATTTGTGCACATGCACAGACAAGCAGAGATTCTAAACAAAAGGAACTGAATTAAGGTTTGTCAATTGCTTATGTTCAACTTTCCATTATGAAAGGAAAATCTAAACAACAGTTAAACTACAAAGTTAAATGAAGAGCATTTCCTCCTGTTTTTTAAGTAATCACAAAAATAGCGATTCTAAAGGAAACTCATTTCGAAACTCAGAAACTGTTCCCTTTTCATAGAGAGGGAAAGGTCATCCTTTGTAACCATGTCCATATAAAAAGGATAACACTGAGTTTCCTGGATGAAAACTGAAACTCGCCACAGCCAATGTTCTTAGCTAGGAGAAGATCTCATCGTCTCACAGTCGCCAAACTGCCTTTGTAACCTTTGCATCCTCAGTCAGAGAATGAAAGAGGAGGCTCAGACAATGGCCAAGGCCTCTTCTCAACTCTAAAACAAAAGCAAAATTAATTTAGTCATAAAGCCATGACTAGGTGATTTCTATGATACTTACTTCATGGTTATAGCTGCCACAGACCTAGGTTGGTTGTCCTTCTTGCTTAAAGAGGACCGAAATGACATTACTATATCAGGGTCAGGGTACAGTGTGTTCAACTGTAGCTGATTAGACCAATACAAGCTTAGAAGGCTCCACCACAGATCAGGCAGAAAGTGCATAGGAACATTTGGAGTGGGGATGGCTCTAAATTTGGTTATCCACAACCTTATGGTTACAGCAGCAGCTAGGTGGCACAGGAGATAGAGTTCCAGAAAGACCCATGCTGAAATCCTACTTCATACATTTGATAGGTCACTTAACTTTTCTTAGCCCCTTCTTTGCATTTGAGGATCAAATGATACATTTGTAGTGTGCTTGGCAGAGGACACGACACATACTAGCTGTTTAATAAATGCTTGTTTCTTTCCTTCACAAATTTATAACCCTAATGATAATAACCCTAACTATCTGGTTACAGCATAGTGTTAAACTTTTCAGAGATGTTATTAAAATTTCAGGATTATGAAATGGAGAGTAATATAAAATATCGATACTAAAATACTTCAGGCACTTAGGCTTACATATTATCATTCCATTATAACTCAAGTATCTGGGGGATGGGGGAGGTTCAGTGTTTTGCACAGACTAGGTTGTTGACCTTCCAAACACTCTGTTTTAATAATGAAACTTCTTTGACTTGTATTTTTATGAACAGAAATGATTATGAATAATACATAAGAATGCAGACTCAGTCTTGGAGGACAAGCTGTCTTTCAAACCACTGAATTTTTCATTGCCTTGATAAGATTATTGAAGTGAGTACATTTTCCAAAATGATCCAAATAGTTTTACAAGAAAACTTTTCCTCAATAGACATTTAATAAATTGCTCATCTCACTTTATTCTGTATACTTAAGGCAGAGAGAAATGAGCTTTGATTTTAAGGCTGCAGCTCTGGTTTTAAGTCACATATTTGGAACTTAGTGCAATGTATGTAATAATTCTGACCAGATTTTGGCTGATGAGCTCTCCTGTTGACTACAAGCCTAACATCACTTCCCAGATACTGAGGAGCATATCAAACTCTTATATCCTGGCCAACTAAAAACTAGACAAATGCTGAGTTATAGAGCAAACTAACAGACTCAGATGATGTCACAATTGGAATCTTAGAGATTCTCTGGTATAGCCCCTCCAAGTTGACTAGGAAAGGAAAGAGAAGCCCAGAGAAATCTGGACCAAGGGCTTACTGGTAACAAGCAGCCCTGGACAAAGTATGAGCTTCCTGTGAAGTACGGATAAGGTCCAGGACTTTGGTCCAAGACCAAAGTTTGAATCCAGCCTCAGCCACTACATGAACTCTACAACGCGGGGCAAGTTTCTAACCTCTGTTGGCTGTAGTTTCCTCAACTGCCTCCCAGGATTGTTGTGAAGATCAATTGAGTCACCATCTGTAAATGCTTTGCAAACCTTTAAGTGCTGTATAAGAATCAGCTGTCATGGTGATGAATTGACCTAGCCAGATGTGTTGACTTACTCAACAGTTTCTTGATGATAACGTACTGAAAAGAAAATAATGCAGTGTTTCTATACATCCTTCATCACCACCTTATCCCATTCTCTACTGTGACTTTTCCAAACCTCATCTCTCCTCAAACCTCCCAAAGTTTCCCCATCACCACACTTTCAGCTGAGAATTTGGCCTCAGACTTAACTGAAAGTACTGAGCTGTATTCTCCATGAACTCCCTTTCCTCCCTTCCTCCTCATCTCCCATCCCTCAGGAGCCTTCTGCCACTCTCCTCCTCCACCTGTCTGTCTCACAGGATGAAGTGAGCTTACTCCTGATCAAGGCCAAGCCTTCTACTTGCTCAAGACATCCCTTTCCATTCCCTCTTCCTATCTACTGGCCCATTTCCTCTAAGTCCATTTGCCTCTAAGCATGCTCTTCCCCAGGGCAGTTAAGTGGCACAATGGATAGAAACAGAAAGACTCATCCCAGAATTCAAATCTTGGACACTTATTGTGTGACTCTGGGCAAATCCCTTCCCCCTGTTGGTCTTTGTTTCCTCCTCTGTCAAATGAGCTGGAGAAGGAAATGGCAAAAAACTCCAGGAACTTTGCAAGAAAATCCCAAATGAGGTCACAAAGAGCTGGGCACAACTGGAAAACAACCCAACAATATCAAGGATGCCCATGTTTCCCTTCATTTGATGCTTCTATTCATATTATCATTCTTTATCTTCTTTGTCCTTTGTGGCTAAACTCAGAATACTCCACACCTCAACTTTCTCTCTTCTTAACCCCTTAAAACCTGGCTTCCAACCTCATCATTCCACCAAAACTGCTCTGTCCAAAGTTACCCATGATCTCTCAATGACCAAATCCAATGGCCTTCTCTCAGTCATCATTCTCCCAGACTTTTCTGCAGTCTTTGACACTGTTGAACACTCTCTCCTCCTGTGTGTGTGTTTGCATGTTGCATTGCTTTGCATGCAATGTTCCCCCATTAGATTGCAAGTTCCTTGAGGGCAGTAACTCTCTTTTGCCTCTTTGTATCCCCAGTGCTTTGCATAGTACCTGCCATATATATTAAGAGCTTAATGAATGTTTATTGATTGATCAAGTAATTCAGTTGAGGTAGTTTTAAGCAAATTTCCTATTTATTCACTTGAGTTTTCATTCTAACTTATCTTCTAATGTAGCTGGCCTATATAGACTCTGGGACTTCTCATCCCAACTCAAACTCACACTGGAGAGAAAGATCCCCAGAGGATAGCTAACTATACCTCTCCCTCATGGTTCTGGAGTCTTCTTTAAGGCAATCAGATCCAGCCCCAGTTCTGGTGTTTCCGTACCAAATAATATCTCCTCATTATCAATACCAATAAATAGAGACCCACTATTAATTTAATCAATTAATACCAATTTGTTTTCATAAAGTGGGAAGTACTAAAAATATAGAGTAAGAACTAAAGATGTACAAAAATGAACCCCTGAATGAGTGGCACACTTGTCCACTACCACTTCAGTCCTGAGGGATAGTGGGTTAAATTTAATAGGGTTGTTACGAAGCAGTCACTCAACCACTTCCAAATGCATCACCAATGAATGTAACTGCTCCCTTACTGAAAGATAAAGCATCTCAGCTAACAGGTTGATTCATTAATGGGCTGCATATTTCTCCTCCTGGGCTACTCCTGTACTGCTCAGCTGTCAACAAACTCTGGTAAAGACTCTAGTTTTTTGGACCTCCTGGGCACTCTCTTCCAACTTCTTGAAACTCACAAAGTCTCAGTTTAAGCCAACACTCCTTCACCTAAAAGAAAAAAAAAACATACACAAAAGAAACAGGAAAACAGCTATATCATGTGCTTGCAAATGAGATGGTACCAAAGGCCCCAGGGCCTCTGTCTCACCCCAACCTCCTAGCAGTTTAATGTAATCCTTAGTTGAAGGTAGCCAGGCAAAAAGCTGTCTTTGGTCACTTAGTGCCTTTTGTATTTACCCTCAGTTCTGGCTCAGCAGCCAACCCAAAGGCTTTTACTCAGTAAACAGACAGAAAACAGTTACCCCATCCATACAACGTACTCCAAAGTAGAGAGTGACGTCCTGCCTTTCCACATCAGGAACCTCCAGAAGTTGGCTTACCAAACATACTCCTAGGACTGGGCCCTCCCTGTCCACTTCCTGATTACACTAATAATTTTCATGATCATATATTCTATCTTGTTTAGAATTGGATGTTTTATGAACTTTAAAATATACTTCAAATATGTATTTAAAATTGAAAAAAACCTAATCACAGCATTAAGCCACATCATTTGCAATTTTATGAGAATATCAAAGCCCTTAAAAGTAATAAGAAAACATTTTGAAATAGAAAAATTAGGGGGAAATAGTCTATAAGAAATCACTGTCCTAATTCAAAATGATGTGACCTACATTGCTCACATGGGTGAAATTGATCTGAAACTAGGAAACTATGATTTCAGGTATGATTTTGAATTATGAAATTTTTTATTACAAATACCAAAGGGTTGTTTTTAAAAGTACAATTTATACATTTAAAAATCTATTTCCATGCACATGTTTTCATCCACACACATACCCTACACACTTTCCATCAAGATGATGAAATTGATTAAAACACATTTATTTCTAATGAGAAATGACAAGGTGATCTCAATTATAAATAAAGATGTTATCAATGACAAATTTTTTAGCATTACAAAACCAACAATACAGTCCTTAAGAACCTTGGGCCTTTTGATTTTGCTGGGAATGAAGAGCTTGCTCAAAGCCTTCTCTCTTTACACCATGCCAGCATAAATGACATAACAGAAGTCTTCCAACTCTATGTTTCCACGTGTCTGATCAATATTAAACTGGCTGCAACAGACTTCACAAACAAATGAAACATAGGGAGAAATTTCATGATCCCTACATACTATAGCTATAGTATTTATCTTCAAATGCAGCTGTACATAAAGTCTACTTGTGAATAAATGATTAATTTGTGATTTTCTCACCTTAATTTATTTTATAGTTAGAGTACAAGACATTTCCAAAGGGTATTATAAATGCTCAATCAGAGGTTCCCAGGTGACACTGCCCCCTGGGGGGCAGTAGTAGCCTCCAGTGCAACTTGGAGGGGTGGAATGTGAATAAAAATAAGGAGGACAGAAGCATAAGGAAAGAAGAGAAGAAAAGATCATTGTGGAAAAAAACCCATTTGTATATGTTCCATCTGTTGCACAACAGAGTTAAAGTCATAGTGATTACATTATTTTCCAAATAAACACACAAAATGCAAGTTATAACTGATCAGTGGTTAAGTCTGCCAACAGGTCTTAACAAGCAAGTGTTGGAAGGTGAGCATGGGTCATCTGAATTTCAATGCAGGAAAAAAACACAAATTTACAGTAAATTATTAGATTTTAGATGCATCTTCTTTTAAAATATTTTATATTTTTTTAAATGAAGCAATTTAAAAAAAAAAAGTTAAAGGGTTAAAGAAAACAGATTTCCAGGAGGGTGCTGAGTAATTTATTTTTTTGAAAAGGGGGTGGTAGGCAAATAAGTTTGGGAACCTCTGTTCTTGATAAAAAATAAGCCAAAGGTAGCCCAGGTTCCAGGACTCTTCACCACGGTCCAGAGTCTCAGAATATCCTACCCCCATTTGACACAAAAAGCCAATTATTAAATTACAAAAGTAATGAATATAGTTGGTGTACATTAAAATTCTGTCAACTTGCAAGTCTCCATTTAATAAATACCAAATCTGTTCATGAGGGCTGGTAGGTGGAGCAGTGGATGGAGTGCCAGGCCTAAAATCAGGAAGACTCATCTTCCCGAATTCAAATCTGGCCTCAGTCACTTCACCCTGTTTGCTTGTCTGTTTGTTCCTCACCTGTAAAATGGAATAGAGAAGGGAAAGGCAAACCACTCCAGCATCTCTGCCAAGAAAACCCCAAATGGGATCGTGAGGGGTTGAACATGACTGAGAAACTAAACGACAACAACAAAAATCTGTTCCCTAGATTTGAAACTGTGGGTTAGGCTACTACATGACAGGAAATTTTCCTGGCCAATAATCCACTTTTTATCCAAAATTCAGTTAAAGATCATCTCATAATCTTGTGATTAAAACCTGGAAATTAAATCCAAGTCAATAAACATTTATTGGCCACACATTATTTACAACATACATTTCTAAGCAGGAGCAAAACAAAGATGAAACAGAGTTCAAGCTGCTGCCATCTAGGATCAGACAGTCCAGTGAGGGGGACAGGATGAGTAGAGATTTTTTGCTTTCTAGAAGAATTATATGAAAATAAAAAAGATAAAAGTTTTAAATTTTTATCCTCTATCTTAGGGTTAATTCAATCAAGTACCACAGACAAAAGCATTTAAGTAGGAAGGTTAAGGATAGGGACCCAGGCCTGTGACTATGCCAGGCTACCTCTCTTAATTAACAAAGTCCATCCAAATTTATTGTAGCTTCACTGTCCATGCGGACTGAAACCACTGTCAACCAACGGCAGATTAGACAAAATATAAGCAAACTCATTTTGTGTAAAAAGCTCTAATTATCATCGGAGCTGTCTTTGGAAACGGCATGTGAACATACTTGCTTACGTACATTTGTCACTGAAACGCTTCTAATGAGAATGCTTTCTGTGTGGTCAGCAATATACATACACACTATGGGGCATAGACTTGAAGCTTTCAAATGTACGAAAAGAAACGGAGGTTTTGAGATTAGAAAAAGAAAGAAAGAAATGCTGTCCCAGACTTTTATTCTTTCATTCCATTTTCTCTCCCCACAGTTGGCATGGGCAATTTACAATGAGCAATTTGACAGATTCTCAATGCATGTGAAAATGGATCATGGTAGAGCTAGGATCTAGTACACATTTCCAAAGTTTCCAAAAGACTCAAGTAGAAAAAAGGTCACTAACTTAACATTATTTAAAGATAATGATCAACCAAACAGTAATACATTTTTACTCCTGGTTTCCATTCTAATATATCTAACATTTACGCTTCCTTGTGCCACAAAGTCATCAAATCTTACAGAAGTAGCAAAAAGTACTGTTAGTTTAGGATGCATGAAAATATTTAAGCTTGATCATCTATCCCCCAAATAACAGCAAATCCAATTTCTATAATGCAAAGAAATCATTCCTAACCCAGTAACTGCTGAAATAAATATAGCATAATAGAAAACATCACCAAAAACACCAACACCAAGTTTCAACACTGAAAATCTACTAAGAGAAATACATTGGAGCCTTGCTCTACTGCTATCCTAGAGGACTATGCCACAGGCCCATCTTCCAGGACAAACTGCCTTTTGGTATATGCAGGCAAGTAAGTAAAAACCCCCTGGATTATGATGGGAAGCTCCCACCTCCCACTGAATTCTGCCTTTCAACAAAGAATGTTTTATCGAAGTTCTAGTCTATTTTTTAAAGTAATAAATAATTACTCAGTCAATTATATGTAATAAGGTACTAGCCTAAACGTCTTCAGGGTAAATAACATTCCTGGGGTTCCAATGAAGTGCACTCATGTGAAACATAAAAATACTTGTCAAAATATTGTAATAACTGGATCATAAAGGGAATGATATTATAAAAGAGTTAAGACACTGCATTTTTAATGGCTATAATACTGGAACACTGTCAAATTTCTGTATAAAAATGGCTTCTGAGCCATTTCTTACACAAATTCAAAGGTTGTCCAAGTACTACACAAGGGAGGCAGTGACTGGTTCCTTCACTGAGCTGTCTTCAAAGTAAACTTTTTTGAAAAAGTAACTATTTGAAGATATTTCAAATGATAAACTAAATACACTTTGATTCCTTAAATCTTACAGCCACCAGGAGACATACTTCCTGAAGAGCACCAGTTTGTTACTGGAGAAATATTAAGACTGTCCTTTATTCTGAAGCCAAAATTCAATGATAAATGGCATGGCTACTCACCAACTGGGGAAAAAATTAGAACCGCTCCTGAATCAGCTCTTAGTACAACACTGTTTGATTTCACAGGTTTTATCCATTTAGAGAATGAAACTTGGACATCCTTTTTCCCCCTTCACTCACCCCATCCTCTCCCCCATCAAACTTAGAACTCTTTGAAACATGTAGGCCAAAATTTTAAATCAAATTGCATATGAATTAAGAGGTAACAAGTGCAAATAATAATAAGACAAAAAATATAAGATAAAGTACTAGGTACAGTTACCTCAAAAGTAACCAGCCAGAGTTTTCTATGGGGAAAAAGGCCAAAATTAGGCAAATTTTTGAGGTCTCTCTGCTGTTGCCTTGAAATTAGCCACCTCTAAATTAAAGACAATTTTTGCTCTACACTAATGAAGGCCTTCCAGCTAGGACTTTCCTCGAGGCCCACTCGGGCTGCAATGGCAGCTCCTGGGCCCAGAAGCAGGCCACCTGCACAGTACAATGCACAGACATGAATATGCTCAAATGGTAGCCTCAAATGCTGTAACATAGTGAACTGTTGTCCTACATTTGAAACTATTTATGGAAATTGCTGCTGCTATGCAGATGTATTGGGAAGCTAGGAAGGATGTGACAACAAGTCTGAAAGGTAAGATGTAAACCTGAGATTTTGGCAGTTGTATCAAAATATGCCCAATAATCGGCATTTCCCTAGCTCTCAAACACCTCACTATTTTATGTATCCTCTTCTCACTATAAGATGAAATAAAATGCGACTCAAGTAATAATACATTTTAAGAGATGATTAAGTTTTGTAAAATTAAATAGTATAAATAAATCACACATAGCATTTTTGACAACATGAAATAACTAAAAAAATAGTGTGCAATAAAATATTGTGAGGCACATTTCAATCCTCACACATCACTGGCCTGACAGAAAACTAGGAAAGTATCAGCAAAGTTCTAATGAACACATCCACACATAGAGAAATTCCAAAAAGGTTTAAGACTCTAAGAGTCATCAATTACACAGGCACTTCCCATGTAAACAGTCTCCAGCACAACTGAAACTGTGTTGGCACCAACCTAGCAGACAACAGAATCGGAATAGAAGCCTTTGTTGCCGACTCTTTGTTCTCTGTTAGGTATTATACTTTCTAAAGACTGGAGAATTTATGAAGCACAAAAATTATATTTGAGTATAATGAAGAACTCAAACATAAGACTATATGGAATTAGTAAAAATGGATTAATTTATCTGATATCTACCATTTTGTTGAGATTTCAAAATATGCAAGCCACATTTTCAATTTACCAGTAATCTAGTTTTTCCAAAAAAATAATCAAGAATTATCAATTGACTTAGTAAAAAGAATTTGAGTACATGAGAAACTGTCTTGTGAATCTCATTTTGAAAGGAGCTTAATTACTTAAGCTTTGATTTGACTTCAATGTTATCTACATAATAAAGCAAAGACAAGTTTTAGACAAAAACTTTTTGATTGGCCATTCTCATTCAGAAAGTTGAGGTGCTTAAAATGAGTATAAATAAATAAAACTAGAATTTTTTTTTTGCATAAATATTTCCAGTCATGTCAAGCTGCTGACAATTGAGATGCCTTAGTAGTAGGCAGCTCCAGAAGAGCCTGAACTGTGACACCAACTTTCACCAGGCCTCTTTCTTCCAAAATATGGTGTGGCAAGCAGAGTCTTTCCTGGAAAACAAAAAGGACAAGGTGTGATCTCTAGGCTGTGGATTTTGAGTAGTACAGTAGAACTCTACTAACTCGGCAAGAAAGCAGTATGAATTAGTGAGAGACAGGTCTCATTGAAAGGATATTTGTTTAAGATGAATTTACCCTTTTTGAAAAAAAAAAAGTATACAGACACAGACTAGGTGGACAGTTCTGTCTAGCAGACATTATTAAGATACTGGCTTTAACATATAATAACCGGGGATGGATAAATGATGATCAATAAAACTTGATAAATGGACACTGTGAAGTGTTGGAGATGTTTATTTTCTCAAATAACTTAAGTCTCTCCTTTGCAAATCTTTGACCTTGAAATGTGAAACAAGAATTTACAAAAGATAAATTTCAGCCCAGCCCAACCCAGTCAAGAGTATCCCTTTGTCATTCAACATACTGAGAGTATTTTGTTAAATAAAATATTATTCCATTTTCCTGTTTTCAAATTAACTTTTTCAGTAAGAATAGCTAAGAAGAATTCTATGTTTTCAAAATAAACTGTGTGGCCTTAGTTTTAAAATGATAACGAAAGCATCAAAATAAAAATGGCAAAGAAGGGCAATGGAAAGAGTAAAACAGTGGGTTAGAAAAAAATCCTCTCTCAGTTTAGAAAATAAGAAATGCAACTTTAAAACAATATGAGTCTTACGTATAAACAAGTAGTAGGTAATAAAGAGAAAAAAAAATCTCTTGCTACCACCCCTGGAATTTTAAGTGTGTGGGGCATAACAGAAAAAGTTTTTTGAAGTTAAAAAGTTAAGAATAATTCAAAAACTGGGGGAACAATATGGTTCAGTGGAATATGCACTCGATTTGGGATAAGATCTGAGTACAAAACCTAACTCTGCCACTTATGCCCTCTGTGACCTTGGGCAAGCCACTCTGGGCGTCAGCTTCCCCACCTCTGAAGTCCTCTCCAGCTCTACAGCTAGGATTCAATGATATCATGATAATGACCTATAATTTAAATATACATTTCTTTTCTTAGAAAAGGGGGCTCTTTCATATTCAATTCCACTGAACATGAAACTCAGCCAAGGCCCACATTTTCTGTACCCTTCAATGGATAGACAGCTCAGCTGACCCAAGTCCATTAGAGCCTGCTACTCCAGGCATACAGGCAGCCCTTCTCACATTCAGTCAATTGCACCTGTGTCTACAAGAACAATTTGACAGGGTCATATTTTAATTATGCTTCAAATCCTGCTTTAAATAAACAAGGTTCTGCTTTAAATCCTCCTTTGCTAGTAAGGAAGACACTGTCAAAGGGGAGCAGGATCACTTCTAACTGAAGTTTGATTGCTCCAGACATCATCAAAAGCTGCTACTAAAGTTTTCAAGAAATAAGGAAAATAAAATAGATAATATGTTAGATATGATCATTCACCAAGAACTTGAATCCCCAGCCCACAGGAAAATGGCCCGAGACCCAAGCACTACCAAATGCCCGTCATGTAAGGATAATGATCTCTATCACCAAGTGTTCGGGCCCATGGAGAGTCAGTTCCATGCTCTGTTCCATACTCTGCAATTCAACAGCTTCTCAAATAGGTCAGAAGAAGCCCGGTAAGATTATCTTAAATAGCAGCCAAAATTGAATCTGGGAATCAAGGGACCCTCAGGACTTGAAGAAGCTGTGATTTCCTAAACACTCTGAGCCTTAGTGGGCCATCTTCTAAAATCTCTGTGGCAGAAATAAATGCGCTACCTTGTGGCCACTCCTTTGATGAGGAAAGAGCCTCTCTAGATTTCGCTGGCTTAATCCTCAAATATACAACCTTCCCAGCCTGGTAGAATGCCCCACCCAAGGGATTATGATCTACCTTTGACTGCCATGAGAAGTACTTTAGTGAATATGTATGAGAGGATTTTAGTGAGAACATTTTAAACAAATTCTAATTACCTGTGAGACACCCAATTTTTTACAAGCATCAAGAAAGTTTTCTACATTTCTTCGACATTTTGCCATGCTTAGCTTAGGCTGTAAAGAGAAGAATCTCATGAGTCACCAAATTTTCATTAGCTAGAGGTCATCATGCACTTTATATAATAGAAAAGAGCCTGACTAGAACCCAAATATATGAAACTGCATTATTCAGATTCTAAATTTACAAATGATTTGATAAAAGTTACTCTGTAAATAAGGGACTTACCACTGCTGGTGATGGTACATGAATACTAGCTACAGAGCGTGGCCTTATATGATTGGCTAAATGGCAAAGGACTACTCCATCCATTAATGCTGCTCCAATATCATCAGGCAAAATTACTTTTAACCTCGATTCAAGATTCTAGTTTAAAAAAAAAAAAAGAGGATTGAGTTGCAAATAGTTCACATCTTTAAAAACAACTGGTATACTTTTCCTACAACTTATTATACAATCAACATATTTTTAAAAGCACTGTTTCATTGAAAATAAAATTAATCTCATTTTCCCAATCAATAATTAAAATCTGACTCCATTTTTGCACAGCAAATCAAAATGAGCAATTTAACTTACGTTACGAAGTTGTCGTATTTGCTCCCTTTCCTCCCTTAAATGTTCCATCTTTCTTCTCATTGTAAATCCAGGATCTGCTGTCCCATATTCCTGACGAGATGAACGGCTGAAAGCTATGAAAACCAGACATTTGCTTGCTTTTAACACAGGCAGTGAAAATAGCGAAACAGAAAAAAATCAACAAATGCTGGCAAAAGAGGCACGATGAAAAGGAATCCATGCAAAATTAAGTGACATGTGTTTCAATGTCTTTACCAATACATTGATACATATTAAAACATATTAACACAACAGAGTGAAAGCCTACTCATCTGCATAACTGAGAACAAGAGAATTAGAGCAGGCATGCAAGTGTTTTTGGATCCCTGCATATGTTCTGATCTGAAATAAGTTGTTAAAATTTTACTACCTGGCTTTAAAAAGTGATGACTGAATGAAATTCAGACTTTCATTCTCTTTATTATCCTTGAAAGTCAGTATGCTTATTCAGGAACAAGGGCTGTGATTAAATACCTTGCCAAGGCACCTGCATGCATTTTCTTTGGGGCTTGCCAAATACAAAAAGATCTCTTTTGGAAAGCCAACATAATGGTATGCCATCATTTTAAACAGACTTGGGTCTGCTCATTTTAGGCAGGAGTGCTCATTTTAAGAGCAGTCCCAGTAGGATAGAAATAAGATTCTAGTATCTCAAAGACAAAACACTCAAGTGTGCAGTAGCTTGAAGGTGAAGAGTTCCAAGAAAGAAATGGAGAACAGGAACTAGAAAGACAAAGCTAAGAGAAAATTCCTTTTTAGGAGGGGAGAAAGAAATTACATAGAGCCAATAACTATGGACTAAGTGCCATTTCGTTTAGAAACTTGAGTTTACATATAACCTTGGAGACATTGAATTTAGAAAACAGATTTTACCTGATCTAGGTTTCAAGCCAAATGGACCGTGTGAATAACTGTCAGTTCTGTCATAATCCTAAAAATGAGAACAAACCGATATAACCTATTGGCTTCACAATGACCAAGCTAGTTGTTTACTCGCCACTCTCATTCTCCCCCTAAATATTGCCCTTCTATATAGGAGAGATCTGTGCTTCAAATAAAGTAGATAAGCATTTAATAATCATTATTTATTTTCCAACTGACTAAACACTTAAGTCTTTGTGTATATCTCACCACACACAATGTGAAAAAAGGGCAGAAACAATATTCATAAAAGATAGGAAATAAGTAGATAAAATTTGAGGAAATAAGGGTGTGATTAAAGCCACAGAAAAATCAAGTCAGCTCTGCACTGAGGCTCAACAATTCAATAGAAAAATTAATTGGTCAGCAACACTTATTGATTACCTACTAGATGAAGAATTTATAATAGGGTGGAAAATTATACTCAGCAAATCCTTAAATTCTCACTAGTAGGACCTGCAGGGCAAATATGAACCTGTTCTCAGGCCTATGCGTGAACTTTATGTCTCAAAGCCTTTAGCTATACATCTCACTTGATTATTGTAACAACTCCATGAGGCTGACAGAGCGCATGTAATTGTCTCCATTTTATGGCAAAAGCTGAAGTATTCAGAATTCTCCTCTGACTCTCAAATATTCAGCATGGAGGCCAACAAAAGCTCCATTTCAGCCACCAAAGTGTGCTCCTCCATTAGCTCAGATAATCAATGCTAAAGATGTATATGCAGCAATAAATGTAGAAGAAAAAATGTGAAATCCAAGACATGTTATTTCAGCCATCCAAATCTAAAAATTTTCTGAAAATTACTCATATCTTATTTCTCCATACATATTTACCAAATGATTTCCCTAGCTGCATTTAAATTTCTTAGTAAAATATTAAGACATAAAGCAACTAAGCACATATAGCAAAAAGAAAAAGTTTGCCTCTTTTAAGTAAAAGAAAAAAAAAACCACCCTGTCATGCCCACACATTTAAGTATTATACTTGGCTACTGAAACAAATGAATAAATGCACCACCATCCCCCAGGAAATAAGAGTGCTCTGGCCAAGCCCTGAGACAACTACGGAATCAGGAAACAATTCCAGAATTTGAGCAGGAAAGAAGCTCAGAGGCCATTCAGTCTGAAACCTCTCATTTATAGAAGAATATGCTGAAGTACACAGAGAGAAAGGGACTTGGCCAAGGTCACAAAGAGACCTTCTCTCCATGCTGGGCTATCACACAATCATCCACTTAACTCTGCTGATGTGGTCAGGCACAGCTTTATGATGCTAAAACATGCCCAAGTGGGAAGTCACTGTTACAATGTCAGAATGTTAGAATGTGAATTTCTCACAAATTTTTACAGTTGTCTTTAAAATTCATCACTTATTTTCAAACAATGAACAGGTGGGAAAAGTCATCCAGATGGCGCATTACTCTTTCTAGGAAATATGTATACAAGATGTTTGTCAATAATAATGCATGGATATCAAACTCAAAGATTGACCTTAGTAAAAGAGAATGTGCATAGAAAAGGTAATGGGGTTAAACTTTTAATGGATTTGCCAAAAAGAATGTTTATTACTTCCCATGGCCAAAAAAACCCCAGTGTGAATCAGTAACATTGTACAAAAGATAAGGATGAAGTGAAGATGTCAGGAGGAGAAGGAGGAGCCCTGCACACACACACACACACGCGCGCGCGCGCGCACACACACGCACACAGCCACACATGCACACACGCAAAAACAGAACATGTACCTCAGATGATACTGGAGACTGTGGGGACACATTAGCATTATCACTGTCTTGCTAAAATAAGAGACAAAAAAATATGAAACAGAAGAAATTAAAACACGTGAATGATGATCTAGGGAGACATATAAGAAACTCAAAATTGTCAACTAGGTATGACACTGAACTACTACATCCTCTGCTGCAGGTTACATGTGGGGGACCATTTCTGAGGACCTGTGCCTGTGGAAAAATGTTCCTTTGCCAGGATTACTTCCTGATGACAAACGATGATAAACCATCCCATTCCTCCTGAAACACTTATGGTAGGCCCTCCAATAACTGTAGCTTGCACTGGGCTAAGTACTCAGCAAGCACTTGTCTAAAAATGATGTGAAGATCCCTCCATTTGGAGGCAGTACTATAACAAGTGAATTCAGTGCTGAGTTGAACTTGGCTGCTCACGAAGAACTCCAACCCTCACTCTTCAAGTCTGTCCAACCAGTGGAGTCCTGCGTCTCAGGGAGGTCTCATCCTCCACAGGCAGCTCAGGTCCTTCTCTCCCCCCACAACTGTGACTAGCTGCCTAGTGCAACGTCACCCATTGCTTGTTCTGTTAAACATTTCCAGAGAAGCCACAGGGGAAAATAGGGTGGGGAGGCTGGAGAAAGAAAAATGAGACTCCTGGAGCAATTCCTGACTTCACCCATCTCTGGTCCTATTTCCGAAACACTACGGAGTTTAGGGCAGCAAAGTCAGCACTGCCTGTCACTTGAATATGTTTGTGTCCCTCCCAGCCCCAGTCATCACTTATGAATCTAAACTATAGATCAGACGAGTTTATTCCCAAGTCTGCTGTGTCTGGTTTTGATTCCCTTGCAGTCGTAGCCAATGAGAATGCTGGGAACATTCCAACTTAAGATTTGTCACTTCTCAGGATTTATAAATAAACCTATCTTTGATTGATCAATGAGAACCTAAGATTTAAATCGTGGTCTATAAAACTAAGATACAGGAAGATAAGACCAAAATTCACAATGAATATTCAAAGGCAATAAAAACCAAATCTTAATAAAACTACTGACAACATGACGACTGCAGTCTGTGGCTAATGGGTACTCTACAAGTTACGTGATAAATAATCAGTGTCACCGATGTTAAGAGTGTTTATTATGGACTAAAAAACCACAGAGACAGCGCAGTATAGTGTCTAGAGAGACAGACTAGTCAACATTACCTGAGTTCAAGTGTAGCCAACACATACTACTTATGTGACCCTGGAAAAAATCATTTCACCTTTCAGTGAAGGAGACTCTGTAAAGACTTGAAGTCAGGGCTTCTTTACCTTTTGGATGTCACAGACCCCTTAGGCTATCTGGTGAAGTCCATGAACCTTTGCTCAGAATAATTGGCTTTCAAAATATTCATAAGTAAAGGAACTGAAAATTAAAATGTCATTTTTTCCATTCAAGTATAAGGACCCCCTGAAATCTATCCACAGACCCCTTGAGGAACCCCAGGTTAAGACCCCCTGCACTATGTCATGGACAGCTGCCAAAGGTGAAGGAAGTCATCATACCAGGAGTTTTCCACATCACAAGTTTGCCCCCACCAAAAAAAGTGGGGAGAGAAAAGGAAGAAACAGGAAGACAAAATAATTCCAATAACTGATAATTGTCTTCTTACCTCATCATGTTCATTTCCACTTGAATTCTTCCTTGAGGATTTATACTGCAAAACATTTGAAAAGGAAAAATGATTTTTTTCCTCTGCCATACCATTCAATTAGAATCAAATTTAATAAAATGTGAAGATTAAAGTACCCCAGAACTCTTCTTGCTTCTTCTGAGCTACTGAATTTTATGGTCAATAGATTTTTTTATAGTTTGGTGCTTCCAAAAAGTGCAACCAGCCAAAAATGTAGTGGCTTATAAAAGTAGCTGTAAAAAGAAGCCAATTTTGCAATGGCTACACTCATCTCCTAAAGCAACGCAATGCTTCCTCTGGTGCCAGTGGTATCATCATTCTTTGTCACCCCAGCTTGAGATCACACACTCATCTACAACTTCTCTCTTTCTTTTATCCCTTAGGTACAATTCATGACCTAGATCTGCCAGTTCTTCTGTGAGCTATCTCTCAGATCTGGATCTTCCTCTTCATCCCCATTGCCATGACCATATCTCAGAACCTCATTACATCAGGGCTGAGCCACAGTAACACCCTTCTCTTAAGTGGACCCTCTCATTCCAGTCTCTCCCACTACCAATTTATTCTGCAGATAACTGGCATAACAGAACTGGCATAACAGAAGATTAAACTTGAAGCAATGAAGACCTAGAGTCAAACCTTACCCTAGACATTTGCTGTGGTTATGAATGAATCACTTAACTTCTCTGAGCCTCAGTTTCCTCATCTGCAAAAATGTGGATCACAATAGCTGTAACACCAACCTCATAAGTTGGTTATGAGGATCAAATACATTAATGCAAAACTTAAAGCACAACAGAAGCTACAGCTTTTTCTTTCGAGAGAAACAAATCCCTTCGCTATTATCCACACAGTTCATATTCCTCCCTGATTATGAACCTCTGCTCAAGCTGTTGCCTCTTCCTTCCAAATCTATCAATTGTTCCAAATTTAGCATTCCCCATATGCCCCTGCCAATGCTGCTCTCCCCCTTCCTTCTCTATGGGCTGTCCCCTACCATTTAGCAACATCTTGGGTAGGGCCTTGCATTGTTCTCTCTTTGTTTCATGCTCCTTCACCTTGTTTCCCCAAGACCAAGGTCCTCAAAGGCAGTGACTCCACCAACAACTAAGAGGGTCCAGCACACAGTAGGTACTCCAAAAAACCAACCTGAGTAAATTGGTCTACATTTTAAATACAATAAAACATTACTGTCAAGACTTGAAAAATCCAAAATATGCAAAAACTTCTAAAAGAGCCAGGCTGAAGTTGACCTTTGCCAACTAAACTCTTTTTTTCGGAAAGGTACAAATTAGTAGTAAGTAGGACTGCAGGGAAAAAATGCTCAAGATATTTAAAAGAGCAAACTATTGTCAACTACCTAGAAAAGCAGCCCACAAAACTCCATTTACAAAAACAATTTGGCTACATGCATTAAAGTAATTGAACCCTTCCAAGATGGCAGAATTATGATTTTTTGTGGATAAAATCATAGGTGAGGAGAGCTACCAGTACCAAAACATTCTCAAACTAAAGTTTTCTCTCTAAAAGAAAAAGGCTTCCGAAGCTCGGAAAGGCTTCATGTACCAGTCACTATATCAAGGCTTGGGATTTCCTAAGTTGTATGAAAAGTCTGCCCTTCTGTTGGTGTCCTTGTTACTCCAGTTAATACAATCCTCTAGATATAAAAATAAATAAGCAAACATTGGGTGAATTTGCATTATAAAAAAGTGTTGTTCAGATCCTTTCTATTAGGTTCAAAATAAATGTTCTGAAGGAAAAAGATTTGGTTCCTTTAGGAAAAGCTTTTACTAAGATACTTGAAAGGTACAACTCGTAGCAGACAGACGTTTATAAAATGTAAAGTTGTATTCAATAAGTACTTTCCATGTTGGTTATTGATGAGGAAGGAAGCTGGGTTCTGGAGACAGGCCCATAAGATGAGCAGATCAGCCATTTCCTGACTGGGAAAACAGATCAGATAGTGAGGAGTACAGGCCTGTCATGTTCCTTTGAGGTTTTGGTCCCTTGTAAGTAAGTAAGATGGCTTACCTGGTAAGAATCAGGGTAGGCCCAGTGCCTTAACCAGAGAGTTAACCAGGGAGAAAAAGAAAGGTAAGGTTGTACTTGAGATGCGTTGATTAGCCCTCCATTCATGAAGCCCAATCTTCCTTGGGCCCTTGGGTATGTTTGTGAGAGTGCACCCCAGGGGAGTGTGCCCCAGGGGATTGCACCCCAGGGGAATGAAGAGGGATGCTGTTATTACTTTTCTTACCATGCTATTTCATTAAATGCCTTTGCTTTGAAAACCATCCTCTGGATGACTAGGGAAAAAATGAACACGTGTGGGAGTTCACTAGCTATGTACAGTATTTACTAGAGGCATACTCACAGATGACCATGAATTTGGGCTAGTCATTCTGAGGGTCCCACAGGTAAGGGGGCACAGCCCAGATGCTATTACAGTTTTTTTCCAATTATAGGTATAAATGACTATTCATCAGGTGACTAGAAAATTCAGTTAAAAGAAGGAAAAGCAAAATAGTACAATGGAAAACACTGGATTTTAAGTCAGAGGTTCTGGGTTCAAAATCCACCTCTGTTATTTATGACCTGTGTAATCTCAGGCACATCACTAAATCTTCCAGGGCTTCAGGTTTCTCATCTTTAAATGGTGGGGAAGGTGTTGAACTAGACACCCAGCTGAGGTGCTTTCCAGCTCATAACCTGTGATCTTATGAATGAAGAGATCATTCACCTACCAAAGTTACCTACATTCCAGCAACTATTATGCTAATTATATAAAACCATTATACATTCAGGCTATTAAATATTACATGTCTAGTCTGAATTAACTTACATACTTTAAAGTAATAAAAAGCTCTAAAATACTATGATGAGATAGATGCTAATGTTTAAAAATCTATATCAGACATTTTAATAATTTGGCTTGGTCTGTTCCCTCTATCTGGTGTGCAATGGTGAGGTTTTTGTTTTGTAGATTCAGGTGTTATAGCAAAATGAGGCTTGACAAGTTAGACATATAGTCAGATTGACAGGTCACTTAAGCCCACATTAATATGCAACATGAAAGGAAGTAAATCTGACCTGTACTATTTTATAGACCCAGTTTGTTTCAGTGTATTAATCTAAAACCAACCTTCCTTCCAGAAGAGCGTAAGCACTTGAGAAAAGGGTCTAGTGTTTGTATTTTTTTGTGCCACTTTTGAGTTTTAGTTTGTTTTGTTGGCTGTTTTTGATAATCTTTTTTTAACTTTTTTTTGAGTTCCGAATTCTCTCCCTCACTCCACCCCTCCCCTACTTACTGAGAATGAAAGAAATATGATGCCCATTATACATGTGAAGTTGTGCAAAATATACTTCCCCATCAATCAAGCTATACAAAAAAAGGAAAGAAAAATAAAGGAAGCTTAATACGGAGAAAGGAAAGAGTCCTACTACTAGGGACAGTCAGAAAGTGCTTCACTGGGGAGGTGGCTGACTGGAATTGCATTGCTGAAGGGCAACATCATTCTGATAAAAAGGAACGCATCTCAAGGTTTTCATTGTACAACAGCAAGTGTGATGGTGATGGGAACCGGAGCATCTGGATAATAAGAGGTCACAAGGTCAGTGGCTATCCAGTCCAACCCTCTCATTTTAGAGATCAGGAAATGAAAGCTCAGATAAATGACTGCTCAAATCATAGCATGCCAAGTAGCAGACCAAATCGGAACTCACATCTCTGACTCCAAGTTTAACACTCCTCTTATGTGCACCACACAGTAGCCAGCCTTCGAACTGTCTCAGAAAGACTGCTCTGTTATTTTACACACACACATACACACACACACACACACACACACACACACCAGTAATCAGCCAGCAGACTGACTTGAACTCCTGATCATCACCAAGTAGCAAAAAAGATTTGCACGTTCAGGTGGTATCTTGTTTTCAATTACATCAAACATCCTGATTACATTGTAGGAAAAAGGCAATCGCCTCTTTGAACATCTTCATACTTGAAGTTGAATCAGTTTGTTCTGATCACTTATTGCACTGCAGTAGAATAAGGCTCGATAGTCCTGGGAAAGACTGACAGGCCACACCAAACCATGTACAGTGGTTCCAGGAGAACCAGTTTCCTCATCTCATCTAGTACCATTTGATAGCAATTTCATTGCTTCCAACACTACTCTGAGAAAGTATATCTAACACTTGCTCACAACAGTGGCAGATTCTATCTCTTGTTGAAAATTCCCCTTAGAAGAATAACTTTTATTAACGCTTGCTTAGAGATAGGAAAGTCATAAAGCCCTAGTTGCTTAGCAGGATTTATTTTGGCCAGGCAGAAAGAAGCTTCCAGATAAACTCCATCAAGTTATAGAAATAAATGAGCTCCAAAAGAGTTGCTGAGTAATGCTTCCACTTAGGTCCAAATTTTCTCTTTAGAGGAGCAAAACTCACTGTTTAATGAAAAACAAGTTCAGATTAAGTCCAATAACAGATCCTGTGAAAAAAGTCTTGTCAATTCTCAGGAGACTAAAGAAGAAAAAGAATGTCTTTTCTTGGACAGAAAGGTACTGGATAACTACAATAGATTTTAACTATGAAAAAAGTATCAGTTCTGAATAATAGCTATGAATTAATTTAGTGTAAAGCCCATGAATTACACGGTCTCTGACATGTGCTTACAGTGACATCTTGTGACTGATAAGGAACACTGCAGATCCCTCTGCTAACCAACAGATTTAAACACATTAAAACCTCAGTAAGTGTGGACTCTATTCGCGGGAACTTGTGATAATATGACCCAAACTGAGCATGAACAAAGCTGAGCATAATCCTACAAAGTAAAAAAAAAAATGGGCCTTTAAAGGAAAAGAAGACTTTCAAGCATTTTTGATGAAAAGACGAGCTGAGCAAGAACTTTGAAATGCTAACACACAAGTAAAGTGAAAACTAGAAAGGTTAATTTACTTGAATAACTGGATGGGGAATGCATATGGTAGTGTTAAGATTGGAAGAGGGAGAGAGGAGAAGAGAAATAAGTGTCCCTACAGGACCTCAACAGGTACTAAAGGAGATAAACAAGATAAACACAGGGCCAAGAGCTACACTGGATGTCCTCTGAGGACTTTAAAGGAGGGAAAGAAGGAATCATCTTCTTGTCTCTCCTTTTTCTTTCTCTTCTGCCCACCAATACCCCCAAGTCTTCTCCAGCTTTAAAAAAATTCTCATTTCACTTGACCATGCTCTTAAGTCATCCTCCTAGTCATCTCCATATTTACACAAACTCCTAGAAAAAAGTCTATAGCTAGAACCTCGGCTTCCTCTCTTACACCTCAAAGCTTTGCAATGTAGTTTCAACGTCATCACTCACCAAAGCCAGACTTTCTTTTTTCATCTTTGTATATCTTTATCTGAAGCACTACACACTGCTGAACACTCTCTCTCTCTCTCTCTCTCTCTCTCTCTCTCTCTCTCTCTCTCTCTCTCTCTCTCTCTCTCTCTCTCTCCTTCCCTTTCCTTTTCTCCTCTTTCTCTCCCTCCTTCCCTTCCCCCTCTCTCCCTCCTTCCCTTCCCCCTCTCTCCCTCCTTCCTTGCCTCCCCATTCTTCCTTCCTTCCTCCTTCCCTCTCTAAATTTTCCTGTCCTTGCTCTCTCTCAGTTCTCCACCTATAGGTCAGTCCCCTTAGCTGGATCATCAATCAGATCATGTCCCTTAATGGTAGGTGCACCCCCAGTTTCTTCCTGAATCCTCTTCTTTTTTCTCTCTAAACTGTCTTCCTTCATGACCTCTTTAGTCCCCATGGGTTTAATTATCACCCCTATGCAGATGATTCCAACATACATGGTTCCAGACCCAGCATGTCTGCTAAACACTAAGTTTTCATCACAAACTAACTTGTGGACATTTTTAAATGAAGGATCCATATGTATCTCAAAGCCAACACCAAAACCAAGTCCTGAGTCACATCACTTCCCTCCAAGCCTCCATATTACCATCTGGGACACTACCATGCTACCATTCCTCCAGATTTACAGCCTCAGTTCTTTCTTCTCCCTCTTCCATGCAGCTAATCATTTGCCAAACAGCATCAATGCCAGGACTACGACTCAAGTTCAGGTCCTCAGCCCCTCTCACTTGGACACCTGAAGGAGGTTCCTGATTAGTCTCCGCACTTCAAATTTCTCCCCTTTCCAATCTGTCACCCACATAGCATTAGTTATTTTTCTAAAACACAGATCTGACCATATAATTCCCCTGATCCCCAACAGACCTATCTTCAAAAAAACAACTCTACTATTATACCTTACTCCCCCTTGCTTTTGTGGCTAAACTTTTTGAGAACCACATCTGTAATGAGTACTTCTACCTATCATCAACTCAAGCTCTTCTTAACTCTCTGCAGTCTGCCTTCCAATTCTCAATCTAATGGCATTTTCTCAATCTGCAGACTTGGACCCTGGCAATCACCCTCTCCCTTTTCTCTCTTGGCTCTCCTCTTACCTTTCTGACCACTCTGACTCAGTCTTCTTTGTCAGATCTTCATTCAGGTCATGCCTCCAACCATACGCATCTCCCAGGGCTCTGGCCTGGCTCCTCTTCTCTTCCACCTCTCTACTACATCCCTTGGTGATCTTGGCTCCCACAGATTTAGTTACTACAATCAACTTATCCTAATTTCATTACTCCACTGACTTCCAAACCCACAATGGCCTTGTCCAAAATTCTTTTGCCCTTTGACTATGGTACCCCAAGATCACAGGTGGGTAGCCTGCCTCACCATCAGGAGGATGGAAATAACTGAAACAATTAAAGGATATTGGTTGCTTTCAGTTTCCTTCCTTAAGTCCAACAGTGCAGTTCAAGCTGCCTCATAGATGAGAGGCTAGAGAGGCAAAATGGGCAGCTCATATCCCACCACGAGGGTGTATGTACAGAAACATAAGAACTAATATGTCTCATGTCAGTTTATTGCTCTGGAATCCGTACTTGGAACTGCTTGCTAATGTGTAGCTTGAAGTGAAACTTTTCTTGTTAAGGAAGAAGATCTCATTCCAGTTAATATACAGCAACTTCCTCCTGGATTTTAGCTCCCTTCTCCATCACCAACAACAGATGCAAACATTTGACAGAACAATTGCAAGGAAACATTGCAATACTTTACAGATTCAACAGCATCCTTAATCACTACATCACCCTGAGTCTACAGGCCATGGAATGATTCGCTGAATTTCTTGACAGTAATACAACTAAGACTTAGTGGAGTGGCTGGGCACATAGTAGGCACTTAAAAACGCTTGTTTTTAAGACATATTAGTTCTTATGTTTCTGTACATATACCCTCGTGGTGGGATATGAGCTGCTTCTCTAGCCTCTCATCTATGAGGCAGCTTGAACTGCACTGTTGGGCTTAAGGAAGGAAACTGAAAGCAACCAAACAAATACTAATGAAATAGTATTAAGTTGTTCAACAACAAAATATTAAAAAATCTGTCCACTTGCCTGATATTCCCTGAAACAGTATCATACTGGGAGATAGAGTCTACGTAAAAACTCATTAATGCGGGAAATACCTTTTAACAGATCTTCTAACTACCAACACTACTATCTACCATGAGGATCTTCAGACCTGAAAAACTGGTGTGAATCCACAGATCATGCTGAAGATAACTCATCCAATCTTGGAACCAGAAAGGCCTGCCTCCTGTTATACACTGCATCCCATCAAGACCAAGGAAAAAGAGCTTTCAAATGAATCCTCTAGTCTGCCTCAGTGCCACCTGGGCCTTCTATTCCCTATAACATTTATTTATATGGGTGTGTAAGTGTGTGTATATATAGCAACCAAAGATACAAACTAAATTTTGTTTCCTTGATCCCGTGACTTAGAGACTCTGTTTCCGGGATCCCCAAGCTCATCCAAGTGTTATCCTCTACCCCTGCTGTCCTTCGCACTTTTCCTTGTTCCACAGGTTTCCAAGTATGTGATCAAAGCTCTGTCTCCCCAAGGCTGGTGATACCATCCACCTTCTACTGCTACTTCCCCAAGCCTTGCCCTGAGGGGCTGACTCCGTACTTAAGGATCAGTTGGAGGTGAATATCCTGAAGGACTGCTCTCCAGAGTTTTAAAGCAGAAAGGGGCCCTGTATCTTCCCTCTCCTGGCATAAGTACTCCACCTTTAAACTAGCCTCGATTTCAGTGTGAAGTCACATGCACACCCCCTCCTATCATCCCACTGACCCTTAAACAAAATTGCCTTGCTCTGCTCCTAAAGTCAGCAGCAGACCAAGAATGAGTGCTTCCTACACTATAAACAGAGTGTCCTATAAGTTTTAGGGCATTTGAAAATTTTAACACTTTTAAAATGCCCCAAGCCTTTTAGAACACCCCGTATAATAGTAGGAAATTCTATTCAGAGCTCCCGTGGCTGATAATTGGAATCAAGTGATCTCTCCCTACCTTGGCTTAGAACAATAAAGATTCTCAGCCTGACCTCTACCCAAAGTTTGTAAACTGTGGTTCTTTTATCATGACATGACTAATTTTCAAAATTACTTTGATTTCATTAGACTTTACTAAATACTACATATTGCAGCATTGAATTCTGTTGATACATTCTATTGTAAAGCAATTACATTTACAATAAAAACGACAAGATGAACAAAACTAGTACACAGCACATTACCTTGAAATATTCTTTTCTAATTTGTTTGCTTCTCCTCCTTTCTTCATTTTGCCAAATTATTGGCTGAGTTTCAGGCCACTGTTGATCATCAGCTGGATCCTTTTGATTTCCTAAAGGCTGTAATAAAATAATGTCTTTTAACTATGTAAATAAGTGCACAGTGAGGAGTCTAATAGCAATTGAAGTTCATCTTTACCTGCCACATGAAGGATGACAATGCAGAATTTACTTCATCTGCCAAGACACTAAAAAATTAAACACATCTTAATTTGTTAAAATGTTTGGAAGTATCTTTAAGTGTACATTTGGTAAAAAAAAAAATAAGCTTCATTACAAAGTCATCATTTTTATTACAGGAATTTTCTTTTGTTAAATAAATTCTTAGATAAATTTACTACGACCTACTCTTTTAGCTCACTTCGTAAAATGTGTATTGCCATAAAACCACAAGAGTTCAAAATAAATGATGCTCTACAGAAACCACCTCATTGTGGGTGAGCATTTATAAAGTAAGAGCTATCTGCAGTGAGAGACAGAGAGGCAAAGCAGAGGAAGAGCCAGGAGGTAGAACTGTCACCCTCTAGCCGAGAATCTAAGCTAAGTGATACCAGACAAGCTTCGGACAGCTCTTCCAAAGATCAATTACACTGGAGCTGCTGACTTGGGGGAGTTCCCTACATTGATGAAATCACAGGACATTCTGACCACCATCTTCATGTCAAGCACTACTCTAGGCACTTGGGGGATAGACACAGAAGTTAAAATACTTCTACACCCCAGGAGAAGAGGTAAAGATTCCCACTGCAAGAAAAGAACTCAATTCACCTCTGTTTATAAGATGCTGAAAGAGTTAAAAAGTGAAAAATTAAATCAGTCCATCTTTAAACTGTTCTACATATCAACTAATTTAGCTGAATGTTTGCTTTTCTATTGCATTTTGGAAGTGTTCTGGCTTTATTCAAGGCTGCATTTCCTAATGTTTCCACTCTGACACAATGTGTTAGTTAAAGGAAATTCTCCAAACAGGAAAAAAAAACTTTTGGGTTGAGGGAGAGGGCTGAAAAGGGTTCTTTTGGAGGGAGGGGTTCCAGGAGGGTATCACGTGCATGCCAGAGAAGGCAAAGTTTGGAGGAAAGGATAGACTTTGAAAGAGTCTGGAAAAGAGAGAAGGGAAGGGAAGAAAAATGTGGCTGCTACTTAAGCAGCATTTTGAAAGAAAGGGGAGAAAGGATGTAATTGACTGTACTAAGTCTAAATGCTGCTATAAAATGAAAACCTCAGCCCAGTAGCATAAGTTTGCTTCTGGGGCTTTAGGCCTTCAAGTGAAAAATTGGGAAAGGGAAGATTCTTCCCCTCCTTTTAAGAAAGAAAATGAAAATAGCTTCAAGCACTTTGTAAGATAGTATTTTAAGAGGAATTTTATAGATCACTGATGTAGTGACATGCCCTTGGGCAAGTCATTTCCTCTCTGTTTGCCTTATCTTCCTCATCTGTAAAATGAGGATCGTAATAGTACCTACCTACCTCTCCTGGCTGGGGGAGGGCCACATGAGATCGTGTTGGTGCAGTGTGTATTTAGCGCAGAGTTTAGCCTGGAGTCGACACTATATAAACACTAGTGATCATTATTGCTTATGATAGGAGGCTACTTAACAAAGAAGTCCCCGTTGTGTGAAGATGTCTTGAAGTATGTACCTTGTCTGCATTCAGAACACACCTAGCTCTTTGCTTCTGTAATATCAGTGTTTGTGACTTGTTACTGCCCATGGCCAGCTCCTATGGTGGCAACCACTCTTGGCTACCAAAGCAGGAGCAAAGGGGAGTCACCGTGTATGGGGAAACATCTCCCTCATATAGTGAACTCGCTTCACCGAATGCGGCAGCTCTCTGATCTCATTTGGCAAACTCAGCATGAACATCAAAACCAAAAGTGAAGAGGCAGAAAGGCCGAGTTTGCAGTGACCAAAGCCACATAAGAACAAATGGTGGCACCCACAAGCTTGGCTAAAAATAACATTATCTGCATTCTGAGAATTCTAGGACTAATAAAATTAATTTTACTACCAAATAAATAATTATAACTACATAAATGTTCATCCCTACTCATCTACAGTAAGGGTTCTTAATGTAGGGTCCAAGAACTTTTAAAAATATCTTAATAACTTCATTTCAATATAATTTATTTCTATGTATTTTATTTAATGCACATAAAATGATTATTCTGAAAAGAAGTCCAAAAGCTTCATCAGATTGCCAAAAGGGTCCAAGCCACAAAAATGGTGTTCTAGATACAAACTATCAAAGAACAGATAATAAAAAAAGGATCCATTTAATCTCACTGATGAACATAATTTTTAAAATTCCCAAAAAACAGAAGCCTTGTTTTATTTACTTCATTTCACCAATATGCAGGGGGAAAAAAATCTTTCCTTCCTTTATTAACAGTGAGGGATTTTAAAATTAGAAGTGACCTTGGAAGTGACCAAATTCAGCTGATATTGTGGAAAGAGCACTGGTTCTGGAGACAGAAGATTGTGATCTGGATGATCCAAGGGTTGGACTAGATCACTGCGGATCCAGCTCTGGATCAGTGAGCCTATGAAGACCTAGACCTTTCTTTTCCAGAGGAGAGAACTGAGAATGCAGGGGTTAAGTGACTTTTCTAACTTATAATAAACAAACAAAAAATTCTTGCATCCAGTATACACTGCTCTGATTATGTAGATGTGATATACAAATTCAAAATTATAACATGAATGAGTGAAAATAAGCAAATTTAAATGAATTTTGTTGTCAGTCTAAAACAACTCTTGGAGAATTCCAAAATCTGTTGGTTTATTTCTTTGTGAAGATTTTTAGCAGGGACAGTGAGGGGACCTCAGCCCTTTGTAAGTGACTCTTCCCACTCAGGCAGATTCTGGGCCCTGAAGGCCCTCAACACTTGCACCTATCTCCTCTGCTCCTCATCTCTCTCCTCTAAGCAGTTATGACTCTCCTTATTCCAACCACTTAGAACAATAAGTTACACCTCCTGGGGTTCAACCCTAGGGCCAAAGCTTCAATGGCTGCCCAGATTCACAGGAAATGAGTGCAGTGTCCTAGTGTTCATCTGCATTCATACCTACTGAGACCATGTGCATAGACAAATGCATTTAGCAAAACTAATTTAAAAGGGCCTAGATAAGCTCTGTGTCAAAGTTGGGAAGACTGAAGTTTCAGACATTATCTAGCTGTGTGCCCCTGAGAAAGTGATTTAGCTTCTCTTAGCCTCAGTTTCCTCAACTGTAAAACAGAAATAATAACACCAATCTTACATGGGTCTTTGAGAGGAATATATGAGGGAAAATATGTAAAATGCTTTGTGAATCTGCAAGTGATGTTGAAATCTTACTATTCAGCTGTATATGCAGCTGACGCTGTCCAGCTGAAGCTGTCATTTATCTAGTCAAATGACACCCATGAAATCAGCAGGAGAACAAATGAAGTCTCCATATCTGTGTTGTGCTCAATCACAACACATTTTTGTCAAGTCCACGCCATAGGTGCTTTTTCTTCTCAATCTGCTACCAGACCAGTCTGTGGACTATGTAGGAGCAATTTTCTCTGTGAGGAACCAAGTCACCTTAGAGCCAACCAAGAATTCCCTACTTCCAGGATCAGAGATTGCCCTAGGGTGGCACCCCCTACCTGTGCCCTGGAGAGCTGCTGTAACCAAAAAACCCTCCTCTCTGAAGGCGGCGCTGCAAACAAGCTTCCCTGCATTCAGGCTTGCCCTTGAGCAACAGGCAAACAGAAAAACACCCACCAGACTGACCATGAACAAACAAGTGCTGACAAGGTGCTTACCTTTTTTCGAACTCCACACTTTGCTTAGGTCTGTTTCTTGGGTTTACTGAAGATGAATGATTAAGAAGCCTGGAAGCCAAGCATGAAATCAATGTTTATTTCTAATAATTAGAATACAAGCGCATCAATAACGTCTTTAAGATACAACTGAGCCAAAAAGAAAACTGCTGGGAAAGAAGCTTTAGAGAAGCGGCTCCTAAAGACAGCGGCGAGTTCAGCAGAGCAGAGCTCACCCTGTAATGAGCCCAGGGTGTCTCCTGGCCATGGCACCCATGGACACATGCCCATTCCAGCTGACAAAGCCGATTGTCCAAGACAGAATCAAGACAGGAAATCGTGCTTTAGGTGCCAGCATGACTGATTTCGAATGCATTTTAACATAAAGGAAAATCTAGCGTATGCATTTGACAGCAGAAAGAGGCAATACACAGCCAAAACTGCTGATGGTGAACTAATAAGCCTTAGTATTTACGGCAGCTTGAGCACACTCGAGCTTAATTCTCAATGCAAATACATAGAGTTCAACTTTTAAAGATAATAAAATAATAGGGAAGAGTCCAAAGGAGAAAATGATGGGCCTGGAATCTTTCCCATCACCTTGATAACAGTTTGCTGCGTCCTCTGCTCCAAAGCCATTTTCCCTTATTCCCTGCTTCAGTCCCATTATGATTACTAAGCAGGAAGGATTCTGAGTGAAGACATTTGATAGGCGAATCTCCAAGAGTTCAGAAAAGTAAAATTCAAAAGCAATGACAGAACTACCTGCAGTTTTTAGACAGTCTGTAGGTGTCAATGACCTAAAAAGGGGGAGGGGGTGAGGATGATCCCTCAGTGTGCCAGGGGGTCATTTCCAAGGTAGGTCATGTCAAAGTGTGAGCCCCTCACAAACGTTCCCAAGTTTGTATTGGTTGATATCAAAGTGATTTCATAAATGTCAAAACAACTGTGAATAAACTTCATTTATTTAAACACCAATTTTAAGGATCTCCAAAATTCCTCAAAAAGAATTTCTATAAGACACTAGTCCATTTATATAACAAACTATAAATGATAAGAAGCCCAATAATTAATCCATATGTTGGACATTCCTTTGATGTAAACCCACGGAGGAAAGTCCTCTCAGTCAATTTAGAATGATAGAATTATAGCACTATAAATGATCACTCAGCCCTCTTGTTTTACAGATAGGGAAACTGAGGCCAAGAATGAAGAAGTAACTTGTTCAAGGCCACATAGCTAGTTAGTGGTAGAACCAGCCCGAGACTAAACAACACAATACCTCCTAACTCCTAGATCAGAGCTCTTTCATCATGAAAGTGGGAAAGTGGCTGCCTCCCTTCTCCCCCATGTGAAAAAAAATGGGTGTGCTTTCTTCTTCTGTCTCTTTTGCAATTTTGGAGGATAAGGATCAGGGAGTGAGAACACAGCTAAGTGTGAATGGGTAATTTTGTCCAATTACTAAGAGAATCAAGGTTATGTTACCCATCACCATCTACACACCTGGGACCAGGTATAGCCAGCTGGTAGTTATAGAAGGTAAACATCTGACTGCACAGGCATAGCCCAGAGATAAACAAAAACATACAGATGTGTGTGTTATAGATTAGGTCTTAGCTATACCTCTATTCTCTTCTAGATAAGTAGAATTTAGAATTGACTTCATGCTGTTAGATGAAATCAGGCTATATGACATTTGGGGATAGTGAACTCTCTAGATTTATCAGGAAAACATAACTCGCTCCATTCAGCATTCTAAGTTCCCTGATAATGTCATCTCTAGAAACTTGTGGTGCTACACGCGGATAAATAGCTCTGAGCTTATGCTGCTACTCACTAAGAGATGTCACTAGCCCAGGGCTCCAGGCAAGAGCCAACTGCCGAAAGGTGTCCACAATCAGGTGCAAGAAAATGGGCCTGAAACACTTCACAAACTTGAGATACCTTGATGCGCGTCCTGCTGCTCTGGTCCTCTGGAAGAGTTTCTCACTGAATGACGTTCTATAACTTAAAGGTCTCCGTCTGTATTCACATTTCCCGCACATCAACCAAACCCAAAGATGGAAGAAATAAGGAGATGTTGATGGGAGAGGACAGGGAAGTCATTAGTACAGCAAGGAAAGAAGAGTGGAGAGATTTCAAGAGCAGAAGAACTGAGTGATTAGTTATAGCAAGTCAGAAGTTAATTTGATGACCCTCAACGTGAAATTTTCACAAGAGCTTCTCAAAATCACATAACCACTGTAACCCAAAACCAAAAACAACATTACTTTGGCAATTCAAATGTTGAGTAAGTTCAATCAGAGTGATTGATCTCTGGGATTCAGTTACAGGTCTTTTGTTCTTGAATTATTTTATACAATACTTAGTACCATGTCCTTTCCAAAACAAGTCAAAACTTTCATGTTATCTAAAAGCAAATAAAGAGATGGTAAAAAGCAAGAGACATATAAAAGAATTACTATGCTATCAAGTAAACTGGCATGATTGAAAATGCCCTGGAACAAGGCTGGCCAAGTGAAATGATGTGTTGCACAGACCCAAATGTATGAGAATCGTCCTTTAAAAACAGGCAAATGAAAGCCAACAAGTCTACATCCTAAGAGCATCAAGTGAATTAAGGTGACAGGAGGCATGCTTTAAAAACACACACACAAAAAGACAAGCAGCAGTTGCCACTCTCATTTCAGCTTTTGCTGATGACCCTTAGGTAGCACATCACTTTTCTGATAATGGTAAGTGTGAGGAAGGCTGGAGAACTTTCAACAAATTGGTTAAAATGTCTCCAACCTGAATGATTTCTTATAAAGGCTGAACTTAATCACCCAAATTATTTTCAAGGAAAAGCTTTTTTAAATCACTGTTTCAAATAAACACAAGGATAATGGTTCAAATGAACTTCAATATGATTAAATGTAGATGTAATAAGAATTTAGAATATGCAGAGAATTTTTTTAAGTGATTAGATATATGGGTTAAAACTAAGTGTATTTTTAGAAGAAACCATGCCTAGGTAGCCAATAAAACATGAATTCAATGTATGAAGAAAATTTAGAAACTATTTTATGCCTCTTGGGTTAGTGATGGACTCACTGGAGGGAAGCTGAAGTCTTCCCTGTTATTAGTTACAGCAATATAACTAATCTTTCCCTGCTAGTTCTTTAGTATTCAATTACAAAATCCCCACTTAATGGTTTATCTATGGAAAAGTATTGATTTTCTACCAGCATCTCCATGTCATCCAAGACCATTCCGGATGCCTTCAGGAAACAACTACCTAGTGCATGCTCAGAAAATAAAAGAAAAATAATTTTAAAATATTTTGTTCAGTTGACTCTTCATGACCCCATTTGGGTTTTCTTAGCAAAGATACTGAAATGATTTGCTACTTCCTTCTCCAGCTCATTTTACATAAAAGGAAACTGAGGTAAACAGGGTTAAGTAACTTGCCCAGGGTCACACAGGTCGTAAGTGTCTGAGGTTGAATGTAAATTCATGAAAATTGAGTCTTCTGGACTCCAGGCCCAGAGCTCTAGCCACTATACCATCCAGCCGTCCAATTTTAAAAGACACTCTCTATGGTATCTTCCTCAATTAACAGCAATATCTTTGGCATTCTGTGCTCTTTGGGAACAGTCACATCGATACTCCCTTCAGTAGCAAATATTGAGTACCTTGATTTTCACTCTAAACTAAGCAGGTGACACGTGGACAGTTAAATAAGCCTTCAAGGTGAGACACATTAAAAGCCAAGATAGCTAATGCACTGCGGTCGTTAAGGACAACCTCTGGTGGGGAGAATTATTTCTCATCAAGTGTTAGGATGAGAAAAACAAATGGGACAAATACAATGAGACCTGAAAAGAAAACCATTACAACTTCCATTGTTGGTTTGCAGCTTGGAAAGGCATTAAGATCATTTCTGCTATAAAATAATTCTGGACCCATGCAGGCTAAAACTGGGGGAGATGGGGGTAAAAAGAATTTCTAGAGGGTGAAGACAGAGAAGGCTGAGACCACATCGATGTCACTGCCCGTAAGAACCAGGCTCAGTTTAAGTTTCCGACATCACATCCAACGGACAGAAAGAAGCCAAGAACGTGAGCGCCCACCAGAAACTTAAGCAGAGCTGATTGTTCAAAGCAAAGGAAAGCAAAGACCTGGCAGACAAAGCAGCACACTCCAACTCAACATTGGCCCCCAATGAAAGTGTTTGGCCACTTTAACGCTTTTGGGGGGGACTGTGATTTCATTGGTATAAAAAACTTCCCCAACCATGGAGATCAGTGATGGCTTTGCAAAGCTGCCCGAAGTAGCAGATCAGTGACTTACCAGGGTCATACAGCCAGTGAGTCAGAGGCAGGACTTCCTAACCAAAAGGCCTCTTTCCACTCTGCCACACTGCCTCTCATTGCCTATTTAACCTTCCAAATACAGTGTAAATGGTGAAAAATTAGTCAGACTCCTCACTTATCTCACTAGGTTGTTGGGGTTTTGCCTGTCAATGCCTTTAAATATTTTGAATCTCGTTAAATATGAGCATAATTAGCTTTCAACATTTAGTACCAGAGATTTGAAAAGATCTTCTAATTAAGTGTTTTTATACCTGATAAGGAAATTTAATAGAAGTATCAAAGAAAAAAATAAAATAACCTTTCCAGTCATCTTGCAAACAGCCCAAGTCATTTCTTGTAAATAGCTGTTTGTCAAATAAAGGCTACTTTTCAATATGGAGATCTATAAACTTTGACTTATTTTCCAATTAACTGAGCATGTGCTGATGGTCTGCCACATGTAAGGCACTATGCTAAGTGCTGCTTCTGTATTAATTTCCAGAAAAAATAACTATCAAATTGCCATGCACTCTCTATAATACCTAGAGTATAAAAAAGTCAGGTCGTGTGGGGAGAATGAGATGAATGATCAATTAACAGCGACAGTGCTTGAAAACGTCTCACTGCGGACATCTACTGTAAAGCTCAAACACTGAACGGGGACGCCGAGTATCTCTCAGCACGCTGAGCTGATCAGGGCTGCTTGGGAAATTCTCCCTCAAATATACTCTGATAGGGTGACTCGACCCTTGCCACTGGGCCCCCTTAGCCTTCTCCAATTCTTACCTGCCCTAATTCTGAGTCCCTTGGTGCTTTAAAAAAAACGGCCAGACAAAACTCTCTTGCCACTTTCTGTGAGGTAAAACAGGAATCAAACTATTTTAAGCCCAGTAATAACATATATGTGTGTGCATGCATACATATACACACATACATACATATGTATGTACATATATGTATGTATTTGTACATACATATACATGTGTATATGTGTGTGTGTGTTAGGCAAGATCGGGCTCACCTCCATCTTCATCTCTGAAATGAAGAAAGAAGCTAACAAGTGCCCAGTGCAGAAAGAGCCCAGTGGAGAGTAACAACAGGAGTCAAGATGGAGAAACAAAGGCAGCCCAAAAAATGGAGACATGAAGGACACAAACGTGGAGAACCGGCACAAGCCAGCGATTGTGGCCACTGTCCTAAGGTTAGAGTTTTAATAAGAATCTTAATATTTTAATCCAGGCCTTTCCATAAAAGAAAACTAAAAGATAACTTGCATATTAGCACTGTCTATTCATCTGTAAATAAAGGGTCACAATGACCCTGAAGTGTGTGTACAGTTACCATTTGCCAAGCTTATGGTTGGGCATTACCATAATAACATAAATACTGGAATGTTTCAGTCACACTGTTCCAAAAAGATAACACATTCTGGACTGGATGTGTGATCTCACTGGTACAGGGAACTCTTAGGTGAGGAAACTCCCCTACTGATGCAGGTTGGCATCTCTGAAACTTACAGTGTTAAAGACTTTTCTAAGAGAAGTTAAGTGGTTGGCCCAGGATAACACACAGCTGGCATTTTCCAAAGGTCAAACCTGAAGCCAGGCTGTCCTGGCTTGTATGCTAGACCTCTGTCCACCATACAACACTGCCTCTCACATGTTAATATAAACAAGAACAACTAAAAACTCTGCTTTTAGAGTTACTGTGCTGCTCTCCTATTAGGATACGAGAGCCCGATAATCATGTAAGTTCTCCATCTGCAGCATTAAAAACGGTAAGATGTCGGTGACTTCCTGCCACCACTTTTCATCACCATGTTGCCACTTGCAGCATGTAATTTCTCTGAATGAAGAGATGCTAAAACTTGCCTAACCTCAGCAAGGAAGGGGACTCCACTCCTTTTCCCCAGTAATTAGGGCAGATCCTCACTGACTCATTCTCCCAGGCCTGTGGGGTCCCTTGTGACCTAAGGCTGCCTATGATCATGAAATCAAGTGGGGTTTTAGCCAACTTGCAGGGTCAGCCCCAAAGAGTTCTCCCATTCATTTTAGGATCGTTTAAAGGAACATTGCAACTATTTTAATATTTATTTTAAGCATAGACACAATTGTAAAATGTCATCTAATATTCATGCATGCATGCAAATAAGATGCTTGTGTGTATGTGCATATATGTGTGTGTGCACGTATAATATGTATATACATATTTGTGTGTATATGCTAATACACACACACAGTCACAGAGGGTGTTCCAAGTGTTCATGCAGGTTTAAGCTTTAACTGTTTCCAAAGAATAAATACTACAAATTTACAAAAAACAGTATTTGAAAAGTTAGTTATTTCAATGTTTGAAATATTGCTCACTTCCTTATCAGAACACAGTCTTGGACAATATGTTGTTCTAGTTGGTTTTCAGACTTTCAACTTCCTCTACAGAGCCACCGATCTGAGAAAATGTCACAGAGGAACTGTCACAGATGCCATGCAGCATGACAGCACGTTCCTTCTTCCTAGAACTTATTCAAAGTTCACAAAACTAAATAAGTATAAATGACATTTAAATTCTTACACTTTCAAATGATCTTTTGGGTAAGTTTGTAGCATTTATGCTTCTGAAATAAAGCTTCAAATTCCACTAAGACTTTGGGGACATCGCATACATGTAAAAAACATACACACACATATATAAACACCGTGTATATGTTTATGATGTATCACTTAGGGAAAAGAAGTCACCCAAGAAATCAGAAATATAGTAAAGATTATCTTTTCAATTCCAGTTTTTCTCCCAGATACATTCACATTTCGAAGTTGTAATCAAACACACATCAGCAAACATTTGCGTAAATCGTCCTCATTATATTTGTAGCAGTTAGTCCTGTTACTGACAATCTACTACACTTCTAGTAATGTGTGTAATGACCACGTCCCCTTCCTACTTAAATCGGATTACTGCAATCAATACCTGTTCTTCTGCTCCTGCTGCAATAATTGAGCAGCTATTTTCCTTAAATCTGTAACTTCCTTCAAACCATCATCCTCTTCCTCTGCAAGGAATTGCTCTTTCTGAATCCTGAAAGGGGAGACAGATGTTGTTATTCTCAAACGTATACGGAGGTCAAACAGGCTCTCCCTTCAACCAACTTTTAGAAACAAAGGCCATTTTACTCCTTCACGCAATAAGAACACTTTACATTCTAATGTCCGTGCTCCAGATATTCTAAGTCGGGTGGACTCTCAGAGAGCCTCAATCTGAAAGGTCACCTGCTGCCTATTTAAAGACAGCACTGGCCAACAACTTGCAGTCTATGGGGTTGTAGCTTCCACAAAAGTGTAACCAATGAATGGCCGCAGGAATTGGACAGTAGTCATTTACACACGTTTCCAAAGCCCTCACTCCAACTCTGCGTAAAAAGCACTTAGAGTTTCCATATCAAGCAACTGAAATAGCTATAAAAATTCCCACATGACCAAAGGAAAACTTCATTCATCAATTACTTTTTTCTGTTAGACAAGAAAAGAGGTGACCAAAAGAAAAACAGAAGGTTTCAAAACGAAAAAAAAAATACCAAGAATAAATTTCAAATAAGATTAGGAAAACTTTCAAGAAAAAGAATAAAATCAAAATGCCACTTATACTTTTTCACAAAAGACAAATACCCAGGCACAAAAGGATGACCCCCTCCTTCCACCTTCAGCATCATAAGCACAGAAAAGTCCATTCAAGAAGGAGCAAGTAACACCTTGAAACTTTGAGAGTGAAGGAAACTGCAGCCTGACAGCTTAGCCAATGCCTCCTCTCTCCCTTGCAAGTCACCAACAGCTCCCTCAGGAGTTTAAGGATGAGCCATACAATCCAACACAACTTTGCAAGGCATCAAACCAGGCAAGGTGAAAAAGTGCCTCTCCTCTAAAGGAGTTTACAGGTCCTCTACTGAGGGAATACAACATAGATCAGAGAGATGATAGGTAGATAGGTAGATAGATAGATAGATAGATAGATAGATAGATAGATAGACAGATAGATGATACATGGATGGAGGGATGGATGGATGGGTAGGTGGATGGATGGATAGATGGATAGAGATGAGAGAGAGAAAGATACATACATTCATACATACATAAAGAATAAAGAAATACAGGATATTCTGAGAAAGTAAAAAACGCTAAGAGCTTAAGAGGGTCTGGAAAGAGTATCTATAGGAGAGAGCATCTGAGCAGAACCTTGAAACAAGCTAAGGATTCTATGAGCTGGAGGTGAGGAAAGGACACACTTCAGGCAGGTGGAACTGCCTGTACAAAGACATGGAAATTGCATGCCTTCATTGGAAAGGAGGAGGTAGGGAGTGGGAGAAAATTTTAAACTTATGGAAGTGATTGTTGAAAACTGAAAACAAATTAATTTTTTAAAAAAAGACATGGAAACAGGAAATGGAGTGTCAAATGCAGAGAACAGCAAGCAGATCCATTTGCATGAAATACCAAATACAGGAAAAGGGACAAAGTGAAATTAGCCTGCAAAAGTAGGATGAGGCCTGGCAGTTAAACACCAAGCTGAAAAGTAAGTATTCACTGTTGACACAATAGCAGCTGATGAAAATTCTTAAGCCAGACTTACACATGATTAGGCCTGTACTTTAGAATTATTACTTTTGGCAACTGAGTGCTGCTGATCAATTGTAGAAGGGGGTGATTGGAGACAGAAAGAAGGATGAGGAGGCCACTGCAACAGACCAAGCAAGAGGTGATTAGGCCTGAGCTCAGGTGACTGCTATGTGAACAGACAGAAGGGACAAAGGCAAAGATGCTCTGAAGGTAAAAAACAATTCATTGCATATGGGAAGTGACAAAGAGAGTAAAAAGTCAAGTATGACTACAAGACTTGGTGCCAAGAAGGATGGTGATATCTTCAACTGAGAAGGGCAAGTGTGGGAGGAGAGAGAAATATGCCTTGTTTTTCAAAACTAATAACTGGTTTTTAAAGGTACTTTCCTCCACAAATTTTCTGAGTACTGGAAATCAATTAAAGCAACACTCAAACACAATGGTCATGAGCACGTCATTAAAGGGCACAAGGAACTTTATGCACATGGTCAGCGTGGCAGAGGGAATGCAGAGCCACCCTCAGAGTCAGGAAGACTTGGATTCAAAGTCTGCCTACGCCAAAGATTGGCAGCATCACCGTAGGCAAGTCATTTAACCTCTCGAGGTTCCAGGCAATTTTTTCATACTCAAAACTTCAGAGCAGCTGCCAATCTGCAACCACTGAGAAGGTCCCTACTCTCCACTGAAATGGTAGGTCCAAAGCAAACCAAAATTAGCAACTGCTTAGGAACACTAGCAAACCATACTGAATTGGTTTTTTTATCTTAAATTCAAAGAATAGGATCATAAATGGAAGCCAGAAGGGGCCACAGGGGGTCTTCTAATCCAACTGTCTCAATTTGTAGATAATGAGAGCTGATAGAGAAAACATGCAATTTAATTAAAAATGGCAAAAACAAAACAAAACAAAACAAAAAAACCACCCACTGAAAATGATGGAAAATCAGAGTGGTTTTAGCAGAAAGAATCCTGCACTAAATCAGATCTTAATTCTACCTAGTCTTGGCTTTAACACCATCACTTCCACCGTGGGGCTCAGTTTCCTTATTTGTAAAAGGAAGGGTTAGGACTACAAGATCTTTAGCATGCCTCCAAGTCTAAGCAGTTCATTTTAACAGCTTGTGGGAGTTAATTTCACCTTTGTCTCAGTTTCTCCATTTGCAAAATGAGGATACTCCCACCACCTGCTCCACTCCAGTGGTAGGACCATTGTAAAGATCAAAGAAGCTAGCACAGTGGAGCATTATGACAAGTCAGCCGTCTGCTGATAACCCAAGACACACTTCTTAAATGCTTACTGTCTGCCCAGCAATGTGCTAAGCCCAGGAACAGGAAGGAAAGGCAAACCAGGCAGCGGCAGCTTGCTTCCCCTTTAAAGAATTCATTTAAATAATGATTTTATTAGATTGTCATAAATAATAAAATATTTTATAACAAGTAGTGACATGGTATATGATTCATGTTAGTGCTAATAAGCAGTATTAATATATAGTAAATTGTTTATAATTAAGTTATAAATAAATAATTGTATAATTTAATAACATTTAAAATAATATATGATAATATAATAATATTTAATATAATATGCCAATAATATATTATTGATATGGTATGTTCATATATTTGAATACATTATATTATATTAATAATATATTTAATAATTATAGTTAATAATATATTTAATAAACTAATACATTATGAATAATTTGGTAGTGATTATTCTAATTAACATAATATAATGAATATAATGTTATTACTAAAAATGAATAATCACTGTATTTGGGGATAATTAGTATGTAATTAATAATAAATGTCTAATAATCAGTAGCTGCTATTCATTATTAAAATCATAAATGTATGATAAAATAATTGATATTATTAATAATAACAGCTAGCATGTATATAGCACATTAAAGTTTACAGAGGGAAAGGCCTCCTGCAGAAGATGGCATTGGAGCAGAGTCTTGAGAGTCTAAAAGGCAAAAGGGATGAGAAAGAGCATTCCAGGTATGGGGAACAGAGAGCCCTTACACAAAGCCGAGTCAGGGGATGGTAGCATCATGGAGGCGAGAATATGAAGGTGAGTAAAGCTTAAGAAGAAGAGCAGGATAGGTTTGCGAAATGCCAGACAGTGGACGGCAATTTGATCCCAAAGGGGAAAGGGAAGTCCTGGAGTTTCCCAAGTTCAGAGATGATTTCATGCAACCACACTTTCTGAAAGTCATTTTCCCAGCTAGAGCAGGGAGAGGCCAGGCCTCCAATTAGGAACGTAGCATATAGTTCAGACGAGGCAATGAGGGTATGAACTGGGGCGATGGTTGTATAAATGGAGAGCAGAGAGGCTGTGGAGAAAGAAACACGGCGATGTGGCAATTGATTGAATATGTGGGAATAAGCAAATGAGGAGTTGAGGATGACATGCATCACTTGCAAACCTGGGACACTGGAATGACGATGGTGTCCGTGACAGACACAGAGAAATTCAGAATGCGGTGGGTTTGAGAGGACAAGATAATGAGTTTTGTTTTGGACATGCTAGATCTGAAATAAATAAATAATAATAACAGCAGCATTTATATGGTGCTGAAGGTTTGCAAAATGCTTTACAAATATTATCTCATTTTATCCTCACAATAACCCTTGGAGGTAAGTGCTATTAACATCCTCATTTTACAGACAAGGAAACTGAGGCAGGTCAAAGTTTATTCACTTGTTCAGGGTTACATGCTGCTGTGTCTAAGGTAGCATTTGAACTCATGTCTTCCTGTCTCTAAGCCAAGCCACTGTGCCAAGAGCTGCCTTGGGACACTTTCAAGACATCCAAATAGGCAGTTAGTGACGTGGGACTGGCAATCAGGAGATTGGGGATGAACATATTGATCTGGAAATAATCTGAATAGAGATCATTGAACCCAATGGAGTTGATGAGATATGAGAGAGGAGGGAAAAGAGAATCCAATTCAGAGCCTCAGAGGACACAGTGAGTGGCATGGCGGAGACGAAAATCCAGCAAAGGAGGCTGAGAAAGAGCAGCCCAACAGGGAGGGGGAGAATCAGGAGAAAGCAGTCACAAAAGCCACAAAGGAGAGCGGGTACAGAAGGAGGTGGTCAGCGGTGTGTGAACGGAGAGCAGAGAGAGAAACAAGGTAACCTGGCAATTTACCGAATAGGGCCAAGAGAGCCAAAGAATGCGGAATGAGAACGCTGGCCATTAAGAGATCACTGATAACGTTAAAGAGAGCAAGATGGAGGGAACTGGAGACACCAAGTACAGACAACTGCTATTGCTCTTGCGCCATAAGGCTTACAAAGGAATTTGCTTACAGTACCAATAAATACTTGGTGAATGAGAATCAAACAGAACACTCAGAGAAATCAAGTGATCTGCCCAAGGCCACAACCAATAAGTATCAGCTCCAGACTCACAGCCTAACACCACCTTGCCTCGGCATAGATAGCAGGCATATTACTGTGCTGGAAAAGAAATGCTCGTGCTGCCTGTACTGTCCAATAGTTGGCTAAGCCCCCCCCCCCCCCCTTCTTGCCTAGGCCCAGCTGCCACTGATCTTCCCAATCACCTCCCTGTCACCGTGTGCAGATCTCAAGCTCCTTCCAGCTCAGGGCTTGTGGGGTCTTCCTCCATCAGAACACGAGCTCCCTGAAGGCACGGGGCCTGGCACATGGTAGGCACTTAGTAAATGCTCTGCTGTCTGTCTATCTAGCTAGCTATATGATCGTATTAGGTGTTCTTAGTGATTTGTAAGATGACTGTGGCACACAAGCGTATGAAGTAACAAAAATCCAAGTTTAATATAAATAGGACACATGAATGAAGTACAGAGCAAATAATTATACCCAAATTCTTTCAAATAAGTATTCAATTACTCTCTTAACAAATAGTTCACAAATAACTTTTTGGATTATGTAAGTATCACATGCTCACCTTTTCTCATCTCCCCATTCTTCATTTTTCTGAGATTTTTCAGAATATTTTTCTCTTCCCTTAAATAAGAAAAATGTATAATTTTTTATCTGTCATCAAACCAAAACAAAATGTTCAGTCCATTTTTGTGAGATAAAAGGAAAAATATAAGGACAAAAATATTTCTGTACCTTCAGAAAAGAGACAAATGATCCAATATGCGCATCTCCTTGCTCAGGAACCGCTACATCTTCTGGGTTGGGGTCAATGTAATCATACACCTCCTGGTCTAGTACAGGTTTACATGTATTAGAAAATAAGAATATTAAAGCACAGCCTCTGACACCATTCTGCTTTATGTCCTGGGCAAAGTACAGGCATTACATTTAAATCTGGTCTTTGAGCCCAGATCAACTCTAAGAAGGAATAGGTACCCAAATCAAAAATAGGAAATATTCCATCAATGAACTACCTTTATGAGAGTCAAGTTTGCTTCCCATCAAGTGATTGTCATTTCTTAGAGTCTGGTCTCTGGTTGATTCTGATACTTGAGAGTGAAGGCTGATGGTGTCATCATCTGATGGCTGTAAGGAATAAAAGGACAGAGAGGATATTGTGAACACAGTGTAAGAATTAAGTTGGCAACAAATATTAGTTAAGCTGCATCATGACTGACAAAACAAATTTTAGAATATTTTTGCATCTAGTTTCTAATACAGAGTACAACTGTTAAAAGCATATTGGACTATTTGTGAAATTGTAAATGTATTTCTCCTCTTGAAATCCTACATCAAACTAGCACTGATATCTTTTTTTCAACAAAATGATTCATGATTGGGCAGAGGCAATATAATAAAAATGACAATTTTACCCAATCTATTTATTCAATGCCATCTCAATTAAATTACCAAAAAATGATTTTACTGAGCTAGAAAAAAGAACAAAATTCATTTCAAAGAACAAAAAGTCAAGAGTATCCAAAGAATTAATGAAAAATGTCAAAGGAAGGAGATTTAGTAGGATCAGATCTTAAACTATACTATAATGTAAGTGGTAATTACCAAAATTATCTCGTACTGGCTAAGCAATAGACAGGTAGATCAGTGGAACCTAGTAGACATACAATACACAGCAGCAAATGATTAGAGTAACCTTATGTTTGGCAAATGTAAAGATTTGAGCTTTTGGCATAAAAAATTATTGCAAAAGCTGGAAAGCAATCTGACGGAAATCGGGCACAGACCAGTATCCTACACTACATACCAAGATAAGGTCAAAATGGATACATGACCTAGATATAAAGGGAAATATCATGAAAATCAGAAGAACATGGAACATGCTACCTATCAGTCTCATAAATAGGAGAACAATTTATGAATGAAGAAGGAGATGCAAAGTGGATAATTTGATAACATTAAATAAAAAGTTTTTATGCAAATAAAACCAACACCGCCAAGATTAAGAGGAAAACAGAAGATTGGGAGAAAAATTTTATAGACAGTTTTTCAGAGAAAGGTCTCATGTCACAAATACATAAAGAAGTTTTTTTCAAATTTATAAGAATACAAATCATTCCCCAATTGAGAACTAGTCAGAGGACATGAACAGGCAGTTTTTCAATGAAGAAATCAAAACTATATATAGTCGTATTTTTTAAAAATCTCTATTGATTAGAGAAACACGCAAACTAAAACAACTTTGAGATATCATCTTACACCTATTAGATTGACTAACATGATGGAAGGGGGAAATGACAAATGTTGAAGGGGACGTGGAAAAATTGGGACATTAATTCACTTCTGGGGAAACTGTGAACTGATCCAACCATTCTGGAGAGCAATCTGGAAATAGGCACAAAAAGTTCTAAAAGTGTACATTCCCTGTGACCCAGCAATACGACCATTACGTCTGTTTCCCAAGGTGATTGTAGGAAAAGGAAAAGAACTCACATGTTCTAAAATATTTGCAGCAGCTCTGTCTGTGGTGGTAAAGGACTGGAAATTGAGAGGATGGTTGTCAACTGGGGAATGACTAGACAAGTTGTACCATATGATTGTGATGGAAGAAATGACAAGCTGGGTGACTCAGAAAAACCTGGAAAGACTTGCATGAAACGAGTGAAATAAGCAGAATCAAGAGAACCTTGTACACAGCAACATTGTTCAAATCACCTACAAAGGACCTATGAAGGGAGGTGCTGTCCACCTCCAGAGAAAGAACTGATAAGTAGAAGTATGTATAGTATAGTTTTACATGTGTGACAAATGTGACACAAATGTGTCTAATGGTAGCCTTCTCTAAGGTGGAGTGGAAAGGGAGAGAGAGAAAAAATAAAAAGTGCCTAGCAGAGAACAAAAGAAAACTTAGAAGGAAGCACAGAAAAGCCGGCTAGCTTTGAAAAGGATGTGGAATACTTACTACATAGTTTTTCAAAAAAGTAAACAGTGTGAAATGGAAGTTCATGGTTTATATTGAATCCTCTTTTATGTAGTGCTGTGTACATGGAAACTTTCTGTATTTAAGTTCAAAATAAATAAATTTTTAAAATAAATAAAATGACAGAAAAGTCCAAGCATATGCATGCCTTTTATCATCTGCTTATTTAAAATACTAGGTACCATTTTAGAATAAAACATTTTTTCAGAAGAAAAACCAGACTTACTTCAGTTGTAGATAACCGCTTCTCTCCATTATCACTTCCAATACCAGAATCAGGACCATGGTTTTTATTTGGATAGAAATCTTCCATACTATAAAAATATGATGATTTAAGTTTTTTAAAGATCTATTAGATCATTCTTCCTCAATGTATAATTCTATCTACCACATCTAAAACAAGCAGAAACAAACTTTCCCCAATAACACACACTTCTGAGAAGGCCAAAGTCCCCTGGCTTACAATGGGGAAGTGCTGTGCTCCTTCCCACCAAATCTTTTCCAAGGCCCAATGCAACACTTTCCTTTCCTTTGGTGTGCATAAGGAGTCCCAGCCCTCAGCATGTAGTAGGCACTCCATAAATGCTTGCTGAATTGCACCGGTCTTATTCCAACTGCCCAATTTCACAAAGTGCAACATAATGGGCTTTGGATACCAAAAAACCATTCCCCTGAGGTTTTAGAATGGGAAAGAAACCATTTTAACTTTTTTTCACTATTCTCTCAAGTGTCTAAGTAGCTATACTGAAAGTATCAAAACTTTGGGTTCATAATAAATATATAAAATTAGGAAAAGTGTATACATATTTAAAAGCTAAATATCACACAGTCCAACCTTCATGAAAACCAACTTACCTGTCCGTGAGAGGCTGAGATGGAATTCTTTTACCTAATGAAGGAAGATCCAAGGAGTCTGGCTTCTTTTCTATTCTGCAACATGCTCGAATATTTAAGAATTTAAATATGTGTACTTTTCCCTTCAAACATATCTGTCAGGGAACATAGGAAAAAGTGGATTTAACTACAGAGTTCCAAAGGGAAACACAATTTTCCAGATTATATTATATTATAGATTTGTTTTGTTTTCCTCCTAAAATCATGCAAGCATATCAGTGTACCAAAATAGATTTTTTTTATATTTCAATATTTTGGATTTTATTATCATAAATCAAATTTTGATATCATTAATATAACCAACTGTTAAAGTTTTATCGATTCCTCCTGTTCTTAGATAAAAGAAAACAGAAACTTAAACATTTTCCCATCTGTTTCACAAAGTTTCCTTCTTGAAAGAGCAGAGCCGCAATAATTTAAAACCATGGAAACGTTGGAGGATACAAAAACACCACGTATGCTATTAAAATAAAGGGTGACATTGTTTTTAAAAATCCTTACAAACTCAAAAAGAATATGCTGAAAGATTTGGAAATAAAATACTCTTGCCTCTGCCATCCACTGAGAGGTTTACACCTTAGACTGCATGATCACCAAAAAGTTCCCCAACTCTAGGATCCTGAACTCTGAAATTTCATTCTATGCCCACAATCTCTCCCGCTCCTGCATTCTTTTGTCACCTGTTCTTTACCCCCCACTGTTACTTCTGCTCCCTTTATCCCTCCTTCCCTGTTTCTGATTCACAATCCTCTCCTCTTTCTGGTCCTGACCTGATGGCTACCTATTTCAACATACACTCTCCTCTACCCTTTCTTCCTCTGACCCTTTGGCCACTGTTCCAACTCTGATTCTCTATCCCCGCTCCGAAGAAAACCTCATGGTCCACTACAAATTTATGGTATCTAAATTGAAGTGAACTCTCCCTGTGGAATCACAATCCTTTCTATATTAATGAGTTTCTATCCTATTCCTCACAGCATATCATCTTGAGTCTTGTTTTCCTGAGATAAAGTCTTCTGTTGTAAGGCTACTTCCTCCTTGCCATAGCTGCACCTTTCACTTGTGCCTCTGATCCATCCCCTCTACTCTCCTCTGAAATCCTGTTTCATCTTCAATCTCTCCCTCTCAGTAAACAAAAAGGAAGAAAACACTGAATACATTTAGGTCTTTCCCCATTTTTCAAAACAAAATCAAACTTTCCAGGGCCCCTGCTGCACCCCCAAGCTATTGACCTATCTTTGTCTACCACTTTCTAAACTTTGAGAAACACGTCTACACTTACAACCTCCATTTCTTTACTACCTCATTCATACCCCAAGTCACCACAAATTTGATTTGTCTTCATTCTCCTTAAAACAATGTCTACAATAATTCTACATTCTACTTAAAACATTATCTACAATGATCTCTTAATTACCAAATCCAATGATCTTTTTTCAACTTATCTACTAGCTCCCCATCTGTTGCCTACAAAACCATAGGCTTCCTCTCTCTTAATTCTCCTAATAGCATTGAAATGCTCTCCTATTCCCTGGCTTCTGTGACCCTATTCAAGACATTATCACCTGGACCCTCTCCAGACTCTTCCTCTTCCTTCTCACCTGCAAGACTGCCACCCTGGAGATTTCTTGGCCCTGGGGCACTGCCCCTCATCGGTGACTCCCTCCTGTGACCGCCGTTTCACCTCAATCTTGCTTGGACTCTCTTCAGCAGGCTCCTTCTCCAGGCTTGCCTCATCCCTCCAGGTTTCTTTCCCATAAACCCCTTACACTTGGTATCTTCCCCCTCAAGGGTAGGCATTGTCTTACCTGCCAATATCTGTACTGTCAGCCCTCAAGGTAATGCTCAGCATGTGGGGAGTGTTTAAAGATGTTCTACTTACCCTCTCCTAATTCTCTTGCTAGTTCCTTAATAATCCTTTCTTTACAGTTTCCTCTTCTTCCTCTCACCTAAACTTGGCCTCCTCTTTAGCCCTCACACAACATCCCTTAAACACTTCATGTGCTCTGTTGTCTTCCATTTTAATCCCCACCAACATGGGATGAGATAACAGAACTGGCAGAGGATGTGATGTCCGTCAGGACCCATAAAACATGACAAGGAAGTATCTGCTAGCCTGGTATTCAGGAGAACAGCTCATCACAGATCCCATGAGAGTGAGAGTGCCCAGTCAAATGCTTCTCAATGCTGTAGCTAACAAAATTCCAACTTCATTTTCTCCCAAAAACTGTAATTTGAGCTTCCTAGTACGAAACAGCCTTCCTCCAGCTTCCCCTCATCTCTCCTCATCTAGTTCAGCCTCCCTTTCCACTGTGCCCTCTGGAATTTTCAATCTATCATTGAACTTCCCTCTGTCTTTCACACTTCTTGTGCTCACACAGATGCCTGGCTCCATCAAAGATACAAAGACAACGACAGTCCCACTCTCAAAGATTTCAGTCTGATGGGAGAGACAAAAAGCAAAAGACAATGTATTGAGAATTGAGTTCCATGAATCAGGAATCATTCTGGCTCTGTAAAGTTGTTTCTGCCACTGTTTGGTGGCTTGATAAGGCAAAGTCAAAACCCCAGGTGTCACAGTGGTACAAGAGAGTCAAGGACAATGGACCTGGAGAGGTGTCAAGGCCTTGCCCCATCTCACATGGGTAGCAGTCAGTCAGTTATTATTTATCTGGTCATTTATTATTATTTAGTAGCCAGTATTTATCGAGCACTTCTTATGTGCCAAAAACTGAGAATACAAAGAGAAGCAAAAGGCAGTCCCTGGCCTTGAGGAGCTTACTCTCTAATGGGGGAGACAACATGCAAACAACCACATACATACAAGATATACACCTTGATATTTACAGATATGTACAAAGACAAATGAAAGAGAGTAGCAGTAATAGCAGTTAGTAGCAGCAGCAGCAGCAGTAGTAGTAGTAGTAGTAGTAGTAGTCCTAATAGTAGTAGTAGCAGCAGCAGCAGTAGCAGCACGGTGACTATAAATTGCAGAGAAGGTGCCAACTCATATTGATGGAGGGAATTTCCTCACCTGGGAGTTCTCTATACCAACAAAATTGAAGGTTCAATGACTATCTGCATCCCCAACCCCATGGTAAACAGGGAAGGGATAGTGAGAGAAGGACAAAAGCCCTCTAGAACAGATTATATAAGTCTTTCTGGGTTTCTCTGAATCCATCCCTTTCATCACTTCTTAAGGTAAAATCTATTACAGTCATATATCACAACTTATTCAGCAATTTCTCAGTTCTTTGCTCCCCTCTGAGGGTAAAATTTGCTTTGGTTGAGACTTTTCCCTCTCTGTCTCTTTTAACCTCCCCCCATCCTGACCTTTTCCTTTCTGAAATTAATGCATTTCTTTTTTTATTATTTACTTATTTTTTTAACTTTTTTATCTTTTAAATTATGAATTCCAAATTCTCTCCCTCCCTCCCTTCCCCTTCCCCACCCACTGAGAAGGCAAGCAATATATCAACTATACATGTGAAATTACATTTATATATTAGCTATATTTTTTAAAAGCCAGGAAAGTAAAGAGAGTGAGAAAATTATACTTCAAAATTATATACTCAGAGTTCACCATTTCTCTCTCTGGAGGTAGATAGTTATTTTTCAGCATGAGTCCTTTGGAACTGTCTTGAATTAATGATCAAAGTAGCCAAGTCTCTCAGAATTGATCATCATTACATTACTGTTACTGTGCACAATGACCAAAAGCATCCTTATTTCAGAAACTTTGCATCAGTTCATGTAGGTCTTGCCATGTTTTTCTGAAATCACTCTCCTCGTTATTTCCCATAGCACAATAGTATTCTGTCTCAATCATATGCCACAATTTGTTCAGCCATTCCCCATCTGATGAGTATCACCTCAATTTCCAATTCTTTGCCACCATAAAAAGAGGTGATATAAAATTTTTTATACATAGATCGTTTTTTCTTTTATCACTCTGGGATACAGACCTAGTAGTGGTATTGCTGGGTCAAAGGGTATGCAGTTTTATAGCCCTTTGGGCCTAGTTTCAAATTGTTCTCTAGAATGGTTGGACCAGTTCACTACTCCACTGATAACTCATTAGTGTATCTATTTCTTCCCCACCCCCTCTAGCATTTGTCATTTCCAATAGGTATTAGGTGGTTCTTCAGAGTTGTTTTTAGGGTTAGGCCTTTCTCTAATCAATAGCACTGTTTTTCAGTCATTTTGGTCAGGTCCAATTCTGTAGCTCATCTGGAGTTTTCTTGCCAAAGATAATGAAGAGATTTGCTATCTCCTTCTCTACCTCATTTTACAGATGAGGAACTGAGGCAAACAGAGTGAAGTGACTTACTCAGGATCAAACAGCTAGGAAAGGCCTAAGGTCACATTTGAACTCAGGAAGATGAGTCTTCCTGACTCCAGGCCCAGTACTGTATCCACTGCACCACCTAGCAACTTTAATCAATAGGTAGAGCATTTTTTTATATTACTGTAAATAGCTTTGATTTCTTGTTTGGAAAACTGTGTGTTCATATCCTTTGAATATTTATCAACTGAGGAAGGGTTCTTATTTTTATAAACCTGACTCAGTTCTATATTCAATGTGCGTGTGCGTGTGTGTGTATTTGAGAACTGAGGCCTTTATCAGAGAAAGTTGATGCAATTTTTTTAAATATTTCTTAATTGTCTATGATATCTGTTAGTATACTGTAGTTTCCCTGATTATTTGTTTTAATTAGGTGTATTTTGGCCTTTGCTTTGTCTGAGATCACAATTACTACCCCTGTCTTTTTTATTTCAGTTGAAGCATATTAGATTCAGTTCTAGCCCTTTATTTTAACACTATGTCTCTGTGTTTCAAGTATGTCTCTTGTAAACAACATATTGTTAGATTCTGTTTTCTACTCCATTCTGCTATCTGCTCCCATTTCATGGATGAGCTCATCCCATTCCCATTCAGTTATGATTACTATGTATTTTTCTCCATTCCATTTTTTCTATTTCTTCCTTTCTTTTTATTCTGCCCCTCCTCAAAAGCCTATTTTGTTTTTAATCAGTGCCTTTCTGAATCTGCCTTTCCCTTAATCATCCTCCCCTACTTTCTCTTACAAAGTACTTTCTCTTATCCCCTTCCCTATTTCCCTATGGGTAAGTTACATTTACATGTATATATATATATATGTATGTAAATATGTATATATACATACATATATAACTGAATCTACATACATATGTATGTATGTAGAGATATGTGTACATACACACATATAATATATAAATTTATATACATATATATATATATATACATATTCTTCCCTCTTTGAACCAATTCTGATACGAGTAGGTTCAAGCACTGCCTCTCACCCCCCACCATTCTCCCCTCCATTGTAAAAGCTCTTCCTTGCACAGTTCATTCATGTGAGAAAATTTACCCTTTTCTACTGCTCCTTTCCCCCTTCTCCCAGTGCATCTCCCTTTTGCACCCCTTCATTTTTCGAAGGTCACTCCAACACAATCAACTCATACCCATGCCCTCTATCTATGTAAACTCTTTTTAAGAATGACAAAGTTCTTAGGAGTTATGTGTATCATCTTCCAAAATAGCAATATAAATAGTTTAACTTTATTGAGTCCTTTATGATTACTCCTTCATATTTACTTTTTTATGCTTCTATTGAATCTTCTGTTTGAATGTCAAATTTTCTATTCTGTTTTGTTTTTTTCATCAGAAATGTTTGAAAGTCCTTTTTTCCTTTAACTATTCGTTTTTTTCCCTGAGGGATTACCCTCAATTTTGCTGGGTAGGTGGTTCTTGGTTGTAATCCTAGATCCTTTGCCTTCTGCAATATCATATTCATAATATTTATTTGTATGATGAATGTTTTGTAACTGTGTTTATATAGTTCCTGAGTGTCTTGGCAGGTAGACCCCCAAGTATTTATACTGTTTGCAGGTATTTTAAATGGAATTTCTCTATCTCTTCCTGCTGATCACTGTTGGTAAAATGCAGAAATACTGATGATTTATTTGTGTGGGTCTATTTTGCATCCTGTAACTTTGCTGAAGTTTTGACTAGATTTTTAGTTGACTCTCCGGGGTTCTCTAAGTATGTCACAATATCATCTGAAAAAGTGATGCTATTATTTACTCCTTCCTTATGCTTATCCCTTCCATTTCTTTTTCTTGTCTCATTGCTGCAGTTAGCTTTTCTAGTACAATATTGAATAGTAATAGTTATAATTGACATCCCTGGTTCACGGTGACCTTATTGGAAAGGCCTCCAGCTTTTCCTCCTTACAAGTAATGCTTGCTCTTTGTTTTAGAAAGATACTGCTGTTTTAAGAAAAGTTCAATTTATTCCTATGCTATTTAGTATTTTTAGGAATGGGTGTTGGATTTTGTCAAAAAAAATCTGCACCTATTGAAATAGTCATGTAATTTTTGCTGTCTTGTTATAGATGTGGTCAATAACACTTATAGTATTATTCATATTGAACCAGCCCTACATTCATGGTATAAATCCATCCTAGTCACAGTATATGATTTTTATAATATATTGCTATAATCTCTTTGACAGTGTTTTATTTTAAAAATTTGCACCAATATTCATTAGAGAAATTGGTCTATAGTTTTATCTTTCTGTTTTTGTTCTCTTTGCTTTAGGTATAAAAACCATATTTGTATCAAAGAAGGAATTCGGTAGGTCTCCTTTACATTTTCAAACACTTTATATAGTACTGAATAATTTGTTCTTTAAATATTTGGTATAATTTACTTGTAAATTCATCTGGTCCTGGATATTTTTCTTAGGGAGTTCACTTACGTCTTGCTCAATTTCTTTTTCTAAGATAGGGTTAAGTACTCAATTTCCTCTTCAGTTAATCTAGGCAATTTATATATTTTTAAACTATCCCTCCATGTCCTGTAGATTGTCAGTTGTATTGGCATACAGTTAGGTAAAATGACTCCTCTTACTTTCATTTTGTTGTGTTGTGCATTCACACGTTTCATTTTTGATACTGGCAATTTGGTTTTCTTCTTTTTCTTCTTAGTCAAACTAATCAATTGTTTATCAATTTTACCAGGTTGGGTTTTTTCATTAAAAAGTTTTATTTATTGATTCAATTAGTTTCATTTTTAATACTAGCTCCTTTGAGTTTCAGGATTTCTACTGTGGTGGTTAATTGAGGGATTTTTATTTTGTCCTATTCTAGTTCTTTTTTAGTTGCATTCCTAATGTGTTGATCTGCTCTTTCTCTTGTTGATATAAACATTTAGAGTTATAAATTTTCCCCTATATTCCACAAATTTTACAATGCTGCTATTATCTTTAATTAAATTATTGATAGTTTCTATGATTTCTTTTTGGACCAGCTCGTTCTTTAGGATTAGGTCATTTAGTACGTAATTAATTTTTAATCTATGCTTCAAAGACCTTTTATTGAATTGATTTTATTGCATGATATTCCCAAAGGGAGGCATTTAATACTTCCACTTTCTGCATTTGTTTGTGAGGGGTTTATGCCCTAAACCATGGTTAGCTTTTGTAAAGTTGCCATGCGTAGCTGAAAAATGCGTATACTCCTTTCTCTTTCAATCCAATACTTCCCAAAGGTCTACCATAATCTAACTTTTGTAAAGTTCTATTTCTCGCCTTAATTTCTTTCTTCTTTACTATATGATTAGACTTATATATGTCTGAGAAGGGTAAACTGAGATTACCCCAATATTAAATTTCTACTGTCTATTTCCTCATGTAAGTTTTTTCCTTCGGGAATTTGGATACTATACCATTTGATGCATGTATTATCACTATTGATATTCAGTCATTTTCTAAACTATCATTTAGCAAAATGCGGTTTCCTGAATATCTCTTTTAATTAGGTCTTTAGCAGATTAAATTGACTCTGTATCATTTTTAGTGACACTCTTTACAATTAATTGATTTTGTCCTGTAATGCTTAAGTCAAGATTCTTTGTCTCTAAACCTAGTGAAGAAATTCAGATGGAATTAAGCAGTTCTCTTGCTAATTGATGATCTATTCTTGCCTCAAGGAAATCTGCTATCCTTGAGGAATGCAAGTGGACACCAGGGAGTTTAGTCTAGTATCTTCACAGCACCAAGCTATCGTTCAAGAATGTCTGGTTTCCTCTCCAGAGAAGTCTGGTCCATTATCTTTAACCTTGCAGATGGACTCAAACCACGAAAATGTCCTAGTTACAGGAGGGAAGGAGGGAGTTGTTGCTAGCCCCTCATTTTCAACTTCCAACAAATCATGTCATCCCCCAAGTCTAAGATATGTAACCAATCTTGATTCATCACCCCCATGATGTCACCAATCCTATAACCAATATTAATATTACCTCACCTACCCTATTCTGTTCTTTGTTCTATGCTTATAAAAAAGGAGCTGACTGCCCATCTAGGATCTTTGGCTAAACTGAGGCAATCCATTGATTCATTCTACTAGCAAGTAGTATTCTTCTTAATAAAATGTTATCTTGCTTGGAGAGAATGTGCCTCAATCTACCTTTTGTTGAATATCACTCACAACAATCTTTACACCTGTTTTTCTCTACCTCCGCTGAATAAAACTTTGTGTGTCTTGGATCCTTCTTCCACACAGGGGGATTGAGAACTGAACCTTCTGTTAAAGAATCCAGTGGTGACAGGAAGGAGTTCAATGTGAACCCCTGAATGGGAAGGTGGAAAGAATTCCATTGCATTACGTATGCTTATTCCTAAGGGAAAGGACAGAACTTGGACAGAACTCAATCTTTTTTTTTTTTACAAAACCTTTTGGCATTATCATATGGAAATTTTGTTTTACTCTTTGAAGTTCCATGAGCCTCTCTCACCCTTTCTATTTCCTTCACAAACTTCAAGCACTTTATGATTCTGGTAGACTCCCCTGCTTTCTCCTTCACGTACTCTTTCTCTTGCTTTCTCTCTCCCCCACCCACTCTCTCCTCTCTCCTCCTCCTCTCTCTCTCTCTCCTTCTCTCTTTCTTTAGATACTAGTTCCTTCTCTACACATGCATACAGGTCATACTCATTCTTACAAAACCTTCATTTTGATTAATTGCAATGACCAATCCTGATCTTAGAGACAAATGATTAAACACATTTGCATGCTCTAAAAAGAGAAAGTGAGGTATGGTTGGTGTAACAGTTGGATATTCTTTCAGACACGTTAGTTTTGTCCTTACATTCTGTTTAACTTTGAGAAGAGTTACCAGGCAGTGCCCATGGGGTGGGACAGAGAAATTGAGAAATAACTGTTGTGGAAAATGAAAAAGGTCTCAACAAAAGTATTTTTTAGATCCATTTACTTGATCCTGCTATTGCCTTCATTATCTTATGTATTTCCTCCCTACGCTTCTTCCACTGCCACTTAATTTCTCTTCCACTTATTTGGAAACTCCAATACAGATAGCTCCCTGTCCTACAACTCCTTCTCTTCAGCTTCTATATTTCCTTACTCGGCTACCTCATCAACTCAAATTGATTCAATGATCATCTCTATGCCAAGGCAGTTGGCATAGTCCAGGATCTGGAGCCAGAGGACCTGGGTCAGGATGACCTGGATGAGCTTGAGCAGTCACTTCATATCTCCTGGAAATCCACTAAAGCCAAGCCCTTCAGATTTTTCAGACAAGCTGCTATCTTGCCCCACCGTCCTCCCACCTTTTGTTTTACCTAAGTATCAGACATTTCTCCTCATCAAGGTATATTTTCTAATATTTGGCCCAATAGTGTAGCTCATCAAGATCTTTTTTGGAGCCTGACTCCATCACCTGACATTAACTGTCCTTCCCAGATTTGCATCATCAGCAAATTTATAAGCATATCATATTATATAAGAGCGAATATAAGTAAAAATACTTTGTAACAATAACCCTAACCCCATAACTAGCATATAAGCATAAACCAATCCTAGCAATTCATTACTAGATATTAACAATTTAGTGTCTACTAGTTTATCACATTAAATTGATAAACTCTTCTGATCCCCCTCAGTTGCTAATGCCTCCCTCCCGCAAAAATTACGTTGTGTTTGCTTCCTCTATACTTATGTGTCCCCCAAGAGAAAGTACATTCCTTGTTCCTTTTTGTCCCTGTAATTCCAGCATGTAGCACAGTACTTAGAACATGCTAGGGGCTTCATAAATTCTTGCTGACTGATTTATCTACAACTTTCTCTGGGTCAGTGATAAAAATATTAGACAGTACAGAAGCCTTCTTGTTGATATCTGGGTCTGCCTTGCCCTCCCTACTAGATAACCAGCTCCTCCATGCAAGGACTGTGCCATTTTTCATCTCTGTATCCCCAGTGCTGGGTATGGTGCATTGTATATATTAGCTATTTTTTAAAATGCCATATTCTAGTCTAGTAAAAATCCTAGGTAGGAGAAAATGCTAACTATAAAGAGCGAACTCAAAAATGGCAAATTGCAAGCACTATGGCTTCCCAACAAATATTGGTTGATTTTTCTATGAAAGACTCCAAAGAAACATCTGGACCCCAGCTACCGGTCTTCAGAAGCCATGTTTCTATAGAAACAACATGCATAGTACTAATCTATGCAGAAAAGTGACTATATTAAAGAAAAATATCATTTCAAGTGTAAAGGGAAGAAATCTCCCCAAGCACACTACAGGGCACTGGACCTGACCAGCTACCGCACTGAGGAACTGTATGCGTTTGGGAGGTAAATGAAAGTATTTGGGCTAGTCACGTAACAATAATAATACCGAGCATGTATACAATGCTTACCATGTGCCAGGCATTGTGCTAAGTGCTTTACAATGATTATCTGACTGGAGATAGCACTAGAATGCTAATTAGTAAAGCAGCAGTTACATAGTATGGAAGGATACATAGCTTGCCAACACCAACCCGTGGCTCTCTACCAGGCTGTCTGAGCTGTGTGCCTTTGCAAAGTGAACAATTTCCTTCCCAGGCAAAGAAGGAAATCAGTTGTATTTGGATACAGAGACATAAACAACAAATTTAGCCCCAGTTCAGTTGTTTCTTAAATACTAAGAGGGACAGAAACAAACAGGGATGGGAGGTAGGAAAGAAAGAAAGAATAAGCTTCTGGCACAAACCTGCGCTGGTGGTATCTGCATTGGATTATTATCCAAAATTATCACTTGCAAATGACGGAGTTTCCTATAACAAACTGGAATTTCTGTCACTTTGTTACAAGAAAAATCCAGCTTAACTAAAGGGAGCTCTCCCAATTCTGTCAAGAGAGGAAAAAAAGTTAATTTTTAAATCTCCTTAATATCTTGTTCAAGTTAGGTAAAGAAGAGTGTTTCTTACCATCTGGCAACATATGAAGATTGTTTCTTCTTATGTTTAGTTCTCTAAGTGAATGCAATTTTCCTATTTGTTGGGGAAGGACTTGAATTTCATTGCAGCTAATATCCTACATGAAAGACACAAAAGAAAATTAGCAATTTTAGGAAATTATGAAATATCCCAACTAAATTACTTATATAGCACATGATCACTTACCTGCAAAAAATTATATCCTGGTAATGTAGTTTCTCTAAAAATCTATTATCTGTTACCACAGCATGGTAAATAAGTTAGTAGCATGTCGACTGACCAAAAGTTACTCGTAAGAAAGTTCACGTTTTAACCTAATATAACTGAATAAAGTGTCCCACTCAGAAATTTCAATGGAACATTAACTTTCAACCAGGCAGTGCAGAAAAATGAGCAATGCTGCTCAGCCATAAGTGACTGGGTCACTAATGACAGCTAGGATGGGCCGCTTAAGTAAAGCAGAAAAGTGCAGGGCCCAAATAGGACTAGAAGAAAAGGGAAAACTAAGGAAAAGGTTCGAGCAGGTTATGTGGTGCAGAAAGCACAGGGTTTGCAATCACATAACCTGGGTTCAAGTGGTGGGCAAATTGGTTACTTACTCTTCCTCTATTTTTCCATTGTTTAGTATCAACAGGATCCAAAGTTTTTTCATGAGTTTCCTATATTCACCTCCTTCAAATAACTTTGGGAATCAGTCTTTCATTGCCCTAACAATTGTGTGACCTTCTGCACAGATGATCTCTACATATATTTTGCTAACCCACCCATTTTTTCCACCTTTTTTTCTCTTTAGTATCATTTATTTGTAGCTCCCCTATAAGCAGATCCAGGACAGTTATGTTACAGATCAAGCACAGTGACTCTACTGTCTTTGAATCTTGCAGATCTTTTCAGTTTTTCTTCACTTTAATGTACTGCTTCTGGTTCATCCTCAAATGCTCTCAAGACTATCCTTCTTGTCTAGTCTTTCACTGAGCTTCCTTTCAACAGGGTTTTTCCCCTTTACTGTTTCTCTTTGTTTATGAGGTAATCATGCTCATAAATCTCCATTCTTTTTCAGAAGGTTTTACAAACAAGTTTATATTCCAAATCTGTGCTTATGTTCTGAACCTTTGGTTGCCCTATCTCTCTGGCTGACAAATAAGTAAAGCGGTTGCTGTTGAACTAGGAGCTGCACAAGGCATTCATTCATCAAAGCTTTCCAGTTTGATTCCAGCCAACCACATCTGCTAATTCAGATTTTGGCACTTTCAAGATGATGAAGATCATGACTGCTTCTGGACAGACATACATGTCTCTGTAATGAAAGATGCTTTGGGGATGACAAAACAATCCCCTTACTGGACAGAGAGAAGGAAGAGCTGATGACTTAGCAGATAAAGGAAAGTGAACCAAATCACATGAATAAACCTCAGTTTACAAAAGAATGAGAAACTACTAAGGATGATGAGGAAAAATGTTCCAAATCACTAATAACAAGATAATCTCAAACCAAAGTAACTCAGAGGTTTTAACTCATACCCAGCAAATGAGTAAAGATGATAAAAGATACAGGAGAAGTATAGGAAAATGGACACACTGATATACTATTGGCGGATCTGTGAGTTAATATAATCAGTCTGGAAAGCAATCTGGAATTTTGTGAAGAAAGTGACTAAAATATCCAAATCTTTGATTCCACTGATATATAGATATAGATGTGTGTGTGTGTGTGTGTGTGTGTGTGTGTGTACCACAGGGAAGTTATTGACAAAAACGAAGCCTCCATATACAATGAAATATTAACAGCAACTCTTTATGGGAGCAATGAACTAGGAACAAATTAAATGTCCAACAACTAAGGATAGCAAAGAGGCACAGTGGATAAAACACTGAGCCTACAATCACAAAGATCTGAGTTCAAATTCAGCCTCAAACACCTATTAATTGTGTGACTCTAGGGAAGTCACCTAACATCCTCTGCCTCAATTTTCTCAACTGTAAAACAGGAAGTAATATTAGCATCTACCTCACAGGGCTGATGTGAGAATCAAATGAGATAATATTTGTTAAGTTTTTAGCACATAAGAGGCACTTAATAAATAATCATTCCCTCCCCTCTCTAATATCAAAACAATCAAAACTGGATGCTGTAAAATTATAACGACCACTTTGTTCACAAAGAGTTGATGAGAAAGTAGGTACTTCCTCATCCTTCTTTGCAAAGGTGGGAAGAACATGAGTATAAAACACTGCATACATCAGATTTTTTTGACGTATGAGTTGGTTTTTCTAAACACTTTTTTCTCTTCAGTTTATTCTTTATTACAAAAGATGCTTATCTGGGAGTAAGAGGGGTAGGTACAAAGTATGAAATGTAGGTACTGAAAAATACAACATAAATGAAGGGAGGGACACACCCTCCATTACCTCTTTCTCTTCTGGGCTACAAATCATGTGAGTGCTCTGATCTCCTCACTGGAAGGGTAAGGGCAAGGGTTGGTTACTGTTCTCTACTAGCAACAGATTCCACAGAGCAGCTAGAGCAGGGGGACTCAACTAGGTAAGCTTGACCCCAGGCCTCTGACTGCCTCTTCTGTTTTGTGTTTCTTTGCCAGATCATAAGTGACTGAACAGTAATAGATTCTGAGATAGATGTGCGCACTCTTGGACATAACCTCATGAGTTGATTGGTCAGAACTCAATGGTGGCAAGGGGGATTTCTGGATCAGGGAAGATGACCATTTGCCGGCACATAGTAAATACTTAATAAATGCTTGTTGCCTTAACACACAGAAAAGTGTAAGCCCAAGCCCTAGCCTAGCTCAAAAGATAACATGCACCTGGAGCTGTCTGGACAGAACAGGGCTAAAACGAAGTGCATAAATGCCTACTCAGCAGTCCTGCAAATTTCTTCATGTTCCTATGATTAAGTTTCAACTTCCTAGTATAACAATAGTTATTACAGCTATTCATTTAGTTTGGGTTTCTATCAATACACAAAGAGTAAGTTACTGAATCCCGGGGTCTGGTTTTGGTTTGTTTCTTTTAATAAAGATCTGTTAAGTTTTTGTTTTCTTATTTATAATCTCTCCTCTCCATAATCCTACTACCTCACTGTATAAAAAACCCTCCTCATAAACATCCAAAGTCCAGCAAAACAAATTCCCACATTGGCTGTGCCTGAAAATATACGCTCAGCTGCTCACATCCCTAGCTGGAGGTGGGTGATGTTTCATCCTCAGTCCTCTGAGCCACTGGTTTATCACTGCACTGACCAGAGTTCTCAAGTCCTTCAAATACATTTTCCTTACATTGCTATGATTATAAATATTATCCCCCTAGTCCTCACTCTGCTCTACATCAATTCATAGAGGCATTTCCAGGTTCGTATAAAATTATTCATTTCACCACTTGTTATGGCAAAATGATATTATATTGCATTCATATACTAGAATCTGTATAGCCATTTCCAAAGAGGACACCCCCATAATTTCCAATTTTTGACAACTACGAAAAAAGCTGCTATGCTTTTGTACATGATGTAGGGTCTTTTTCTTCTTTCTCTATAGGATATAGCCTTAGTAGTGTTATTGCTGGGTCAAAGGATATGCAAAGTTGGTTAATTTTCTGAGCAGAGTTCCAAACTGCTTTCCAGAATAGCTGCACCAATCTACAGGTCCATCAACAGTGTACAAGTGTGCCATTTTTCCTGCAGTTCCTTCAACATATTCCATTTTCAAATTGTTTTATCATCTTTGCCAGTGTGAAAGTGCATAAAGTGAAACCTCACTTGCTTTACTTGGCACTTTTCTAATTATTAGTGATCTAGAGCATTTTTCATGTATGGTTTTATTAGTTTTGACTTTTTTCCCCCTTTAAAAACTGCCTATTCCAATTTTCAGAAGAAAAAAATCAAAGCTATCTATAGTCAAATGAAAAAAATGAGCTAAATCAGTACTGATTAGAGAAATGCAAATTAAAACAGGAACAGCTAGGCAGTGCAGGGGATAGAGTACAGGCCCTAGAGTCAGAAGAACCATAGCTCATAGCTGGCCTCAGACACTAGCTGAGTGACCCTGGGCAAGTCATTTTACCCTGTTTGCCTCCGTTTCCTCATCTGTCAAATGAGCTGGAGAAGGAAAAGCCAAACAACTCCGGTATCCAAACAGGGTCTCAAAGAGTCGGATATAACTAGCTGACTAAAATAAACAAATGAACAAACAAATAAATAAATGAATAAACAAACGAATAAATAAATCAGACTGGGTCATGTGACAGCAAAGGAAAACGACAAATGTTGGGGAGGGTGTGAAAAGAATGGCAGAGTGGTGCACTGATCTAACCTTTGACCCAGCAATAGCACCGCAGGTCTGTACCCCAAAGAGATCAAAGAAGAAAGAAAACATTTACAGCAGCTCTTTTGGTGGTAGCAAAGAATTGAAAATTAAAGGAAAATGCCCATCAACTGTGAAATGGCTGAATAAGTTGTGGTAAACGATTGTGATGGAATACTGTTGTGCTGGAACAAATGACAAGCAGGAGCCTTTCAAAAACACTTGGTAAGACTTATATGAACTCATGCAAAATGAATTGAGCAAAACTAGAAGAACGTTGTACACAGTAACAACAATATTACACGATAATCAACTTTGAAGGACTTAACTATTCTTTGCAATACAATGATACAAGTCAATTTCGAAGCACTTAGGATGAAAAATGCTCTCCACCTCCAGAGAAAGAACTGCTGGAGTTTGAATACAGATCAAAGCCGACTTTTTTAAGTTCTTTATTTTTCTTGGAGGTTTTTTGGTCTGCATTCCCTTTTGCAACACGGCTAATATGAAAATGTTTTGCATGACTGCACACATATAATGTATATTAAAGTACTTTCCTTCTAAAGGAGAGGGAAAGGGAAGAAGGGAGGGAATCTGGAACTCAAAAATTATTTTTAAAATGTTAAAAATTGTTCTTACATGTAATGGAGAAAAAATAAAATAAAAAACATTCTTTAATAAAAGAAAACCAAAAAAATCTGCCTATTTATATCCTTTGACCATTTATCTATTAGGGAAAGATCTTGATTTTATAAATTTGAATCAGTTCCTTAAATATTTTGCATATGAGACCTTTATCAGAGGAACTTGCTATAAAGACTTTTCCCATTTGTCCGACTGATACTGCTCCAACCCTTGAAGATACAAGGACCCCAAAGCTCATAAACTGACAGATTGGCTTTAAGGCCCTTTTTCAGCCTCTTGCTAAACTGGCACAATCAGGGTTAAGTTCCCTACTTCCCTGTGCCTCCATGCTTACTCCTTATTAGGCAATTTAGAAAATACCATCAAGTTTGGTGGAGGGAAGAGGGAGGTTGAGAGGGACAGGAATAAGGGAGCCATTAGTGGGGGACAGAGAACAAGTTTGAGCAATGGCAGCTGGGGGTTGGAATCACTACATGTAGGGAAAGCAGCTCAAAATCGCCCCACAAACAGCCCCCAACATGAACAAAGAGCAAAGAAAAAAGAGCCACATAGTCACTTCCTTTTTTAAAGGTCCACTGAGTCACTGGCTCTTCCAAGTCAGCCGTCAACAGGGGATCACTGACCTGAGGTGCCAAGCCCTCTTAGCATTGGCCAGCTGGGTACTTGGTGAGTCGGCTGGAAGCCTCAAGGGCAGCTTTGCACATGCTCTGACCAACTCATGCCATCTCACCATCCTCACCTAGTCTCACCTTGGTATTCACTCAAGTCGCCAAGTATCAAAGTGTATGTTAACTTAATTTGGAGAGTCTTATCAAATTCTTCACAGAATTTCTCCATCTCGTCATCCTTTGGTGCATAAGCTGAAATTATTTTCAAGGCAGTCTTTTGTAAATACTTATCATAAACACTACAATATAAGATGATCACATTTTCAATGCCAATGTTTCCTTGTTGCCTGTAGGTGCACAGTCAAACCAAGTCCACCACCTCCTTTCTCTGCTTCTTCAAGGATAAACTTGTGAGTCATCTTTCCAATTAGCTACAATTACCTGCTTTTTTCTAGTTTTGTTCACTGAAATAAAGTTAAGTATGATACAACTCAGTCAGTCTTTGGCCACTGTATGACAACGATAAAAACATGACGAACTCATATTTAGAGTAACAACAGCTAAAACCGTGTGCAAATGAAGACTTCTACCACCCTGGCACCTGTTTTCTACTATTCTGTCCCCATCACTACAGAAACAGAAGGGGACTACGCTGGCCTGGGGGGAAATTCTGCTTTACTTTGATTCATGGATTTCCATAGTCAGAGTACTGCTGAGTCTCTCGTACTTGGGCCAGGTCTGAGAAATCAGCCTCAGTTCATCGCCAGGACCATGTTCTAGGTCATGTCAAAATGGGAGAACTTGCCAAAGCTTGTGCCTCTTAAGTATAAACTTTCAAGAACTCAAAGTCATGTCCACACTACAACAAAGTAATAGAATAGGCTCTCATGGAACACATATTTAATGAAAAATGAAAAGTTTGTGATTAATATTCAAAATAAAAAATAAAATTGACACCTATTATGATTGTTATGTGAGATTGTGATACAGAAAGATGTAGAGAGGAAGTTGTTGCGCAGTACTAGATTTGTAGTCCGAGGACCTGGAACTTCACTTATCTGTAGGACATTGGACAAGTCACAACCTCCCTGAGATTTGGGTGTCCTCCTCTGTAAAAGCAGGGGGATGGCCTAGATGACCTCAGAGGTCCCTTCCACCCTAAATCCTTTGATCTCATGACCCTAATGCATTTTAGACTTGACTATTTTTTCACTCCTCCAAACTGCCTTAACATTTTCATTTTATAATCCCAGGCAATTGTTTTAATTTATTATTATATTTTTGCTATTGCCTGCACTTCATAGCTTCATTGTAAACATTTCTGACCTAAAAATATAATAAAAGCTCTATGAGCCAAAGGAAGCTTTGCACTCTCTCCTGCCCTCAGCCCTCTTACTCTCTTCTTTCTCCCCCTCCTGGTCTTACTGTTCTCACAGGTGTCAAGCAAAACCTTATTTAACTCTCCTATCCCTGGCTATGTCCCTTTGTTTATAAAATGAGGAAAATGTTTATGGGTTTAAAGAGTGTCTTTAAAACACATGAGAACATCATAAGTCTTTTTATACCCCTTCTCATCTTAAAAGCTAGTCTGGAGTGTTAGAGGAAAGTGACTTATACTCAAGTTTCTTCCTAGCTTGATGATTATTAGATACCAGAAAAAGTGAACCTTAAAATGTCATTAAAATAAACAAAAGAGTATCCTATAGCAATGCAATTTCGTTTAAAATCGCATTACAGTGAAATCTTGTATACTCCGTAACAAGGGATACCTGTATATTTGGTAGAATATATTTTTCATATGAAATGTAATTGACAATTATTTACTCACCAATTCCATCAAGTCTTTTAACTTCCCTATTTCTTCAGGAATGGATACCAGTTTATTATTACTGACAACCAAAACTTTAAGTGGGAGATCAAACAAATATTTTGGCAACGTTGATAAAAGATTTCGACTGAAAAAAAATGAGAAAAACTGTCAGCAATGTCTCTGAAACCTGACACATGGCATTGTCAAGGAAAAGCATGTCACTTTAAAAGTCAATAGCATAACTTTGACAAAGGAAATGAACCCATCTACTGATTCTCAAATATCTAGCATGACTCTGCCAAGTTAGGTATCAACACAAATCGATTATCTTTTTTTAACATAAGATATTTAAGCAACAAAGGCAATATGAGTATACCTTTCCCAATGTAGACAGTATCTATTCACTCTCTACACCCATGAGAAGCCTGAGAAATGAATTCATCCAAAAGACAAATAGCTTCAATAGAGTCATGTTTTCTCTCTGCAGCCAGCAGGGCAGGTGAGGAGTGAGAAATCTGACAATCTGGGTATCACTGTTTGGAAACTGCCCCTGTTAGTATCTGTTGTCCCCTACTCTTGGTTTGCCAAGCTGCTCTTGCTCTCAGTGACAGTCCTAGCTTTGATGGCATGAGGCAATGTACTCAGCATCTTTAGTGGTCTTCATGCAGCTTGCCCAGCTTTTCTCTCCTTCATAATTCCCAAAAACTCTAACAAAGGGCTCTGTTAAACTTCCTTCCTCTTAAGAGGAGCTACAATTTCTTCCTATCCATTTCACTGGAGGAAAGGAAATAATTATTTCTCTCCTCCTCATCTCCCTCTAACTATATTAATTACTTTCCATGCTAGACTTTTCAGACTAGGGGAAGTCTACATGTGCTATATTAAAACTCATACAAAGATAAGCAGATTAAATCTTTAAGTCATATAATAAATAATGGATGCCAACACTCAAGGCATTGTCCATTTTAATGCTCTATCGCGCCCTTTCTCTTTGTTGACAGATCATGGAATCCAGGAGAGTTAACATCCTCTACTAGACTCAGATTGCCTATATATAACAAAGAAAATATATTTAGCCACTTTTTTTCACCATATATTTGGGCGACTGTTAAAAAACCATTAGAACTAGGTGACATTCTTCAAGATAGTTTGTTCCAAAAATCTGAAATGAAAACCAAGGACCAGGATTTAGAGATCTAAAGAAAAGAGAACCAGAATAAATATTCAGTAAAAAGACTTATGAGTCAACTGTTTCATTTCTATAATGGCATACAAAATGCAACTTAAAGGACCAAATATAATACAAAATTCCTAAGTAAAATACTAGCTAGGAGACTACAACAATATAGTACAAAGATTATATACTATGACCAAGCAGGATTTACATCAGGAATGCAGGGATGGTATAACATAAGGAAAACTATTAATATAACTGATTATATCAATAACAAAAGTAACAAAAATAATACAACCATATCAATAGATGCAAAAAAAGCTTTTGAAAAATACAGTATCAGAAATGCCAGCAATAGCGACAGGAGAAGAAAAGGAAACTGAAGGAATCCAAATGGGCAATGAGATAATAAAACTATCTCTTTTTTGCAGAAGAAATGATGACATACTTGTAAAATCCTAGAGATTCAACTAAAAAGTTAGTTGAAACAATTAAAAATTTTAGCAGAGCAGCTGGATATAAAATAAACCCACATAAATCATTATCATTTCTGTATACCAGCAACAAAACCCTGCAAGAAGAGATAGTAAGAGATAGCCCATTTAAAATAACTGTAAACAGTATAAAATACCTGGGAGTATAGTTACTAAAGCAAGCCCAGGAACTGCATGAACATAATTATAAAATATTTTTATAGAAATAAAATCAGATTTAAATAATTGGAGAAATATTAATTGTTTGTGGGAAGGCAGAGCCAATACAACAAAAATGACAATTTTACCTAAACTAATCTATTTATTCAGTGTCGTCTCAATTAAATTACTAAAAACTTACTTTACTGAGCTAGAAAAAATAACAAAATCCATTTGAAAGAACAAAAGGACAAGAATTATTGAAGGAATTAATGAAAAATGTAAAGGAAAGAGGTTTAGCAGTACCAGATCTTAATCTATACTATAAGGTAAAAATTATCAAAACTATCTGGTCCTGGCCAAGAAATAGAAAGATAGATCGGTGGAACAAAGGAGACATACAACACACAGCAGTAAATAATTATAGTAACCTTGTATTTGACAGATATAAAGATTTAAGCTTTTGGTCAAAAAATATTGGGAAAGTTAGAAAGCAGTCTGGCAGAAATTGGGCATAGACTAATATCTTACACCATTTATCAAGATAAGGTCAAAATGGATACATGACCTAGATATAAAATGAGATAGAATAAGAAAACTAGAAGAACACAGAACATATTACCTATCAGATTTATGACTAAGAGAAAAATTTAAGAGATATAGTATATTTTGAGGTATAAAATGAATAATTCTTATTACATTAAATAAAAAAAGATTTTTGTACAAATAAAACCAATATAGCCAACATTAGAAGAAAAACAGAAAATTGAGAGAAAATTTTTATAAACAGTTTCTCAGATAAAGATCTTATATCTCAAATATATAAAGAGCTCTGTCAAATTTATAAGAATACAAATCACTCCTCAATTGATAAATGGTTAAAGGATATGAACAGGAAGTTTTTCAATGAAGAAATCAAAAATATATCTAAGTCATATAAAGTACTCTAAATTACCATTGATTAGTGAAATGCAAATTACAATAATGTTGAAATATCATCTCATGCCTCTCAGATTAACTAAAATGATAGAATGGGAAAATGACAAATGTTGGAGGGGATATGGAAAAACTGGGACACTCACTGCTGATGGAATAGTGAACTGATTCAACCATTCGGGACAGCAATTTGGAATTATTCCCAAAGAGTTTTTTGACCCAGCAATACCACTATTAGGTGTGTTTCCCAAGGTAATTAAGGAAAAAGGGAAAGAACTTATATGTTCTAAAATATTTACAGCAGCTCTCTTTGTGGTGCCAAAGAACTAGAGATTGAGGAGATGCCCATCTGTTGGGGAATGGTGGAACACACTGTGGTATGTAAGTGGGATGGAACACTACTGTGCTGGAAGAAATGATGAACTGGTTGATTTTAGAAAAATATGGAAAGGTTTGAATGAAACAATGAAGAGTAAAATGAGCAGAACCCAGAGGATGTTGTACACAGCGACACCAACATTGTTCAAATCACCCACTAAGGACCCATGAAGGGAGGTGCTGTCCTCCTCAAGAGAAAGAAATGATAAGCAGAAGTAAGTATAGTATGGTTTTACATACATACATATATACATGTCTAATAGTAGCCTTCCCTACAGCATGGTGGGGAGGGATGGAGTTAAAAAATAAAAATGCCTAGTAGAGAGCTAAAGAAAACTTAGAAGGAAGTACGGAAAAGCAGGCTAGCTTTGAAAACAACGTGTAGTTCTTACTGTATAGTTTTTCAATAAAAGTAAATGGTGTGAAATGGAAAAAAACAAATATATCTGAGTTTCACAAGTTGTGGTATAGTGGAAGCCCTGAAAAGAGCTGGCTTCAAAGCCAGAAAGATCTAGATTCAAGTACTGCCTCTAACAAACACAGGCTGTGTAACAATGGACAAATCATTTAAACCCTCAGTGCCCTAAGACAGGAGTGTCAAACTCAAATAGAAATGGATCTCTGTTCGTCATGAAATGACTTAGAAAATAACAAATTAACACTATCTAAATTTTGCTGTATTTTATTTATTTTGTTACACATTTCCAATTATATGTTAATCTGACTCCCTTAGGCTTTGAAGGCCTATGAATTTGGCACTTTCACCCTAGGAAATGCTTTAGGACTACAAATTATAGCAAAGACATCAACCTGCCTTGGCAAAGGTAGTTCCATACCATGATGAAATCACAGGTCCAGTCTCTTATGTTATCTGAAAAACTCTTATTCTTCAAATTACTGACAGATGAGTGTCAGCAGTATTCCTGAGAAGTACATCAAGGAAACTGCTGGGTAGGAAATGGGGCTTTTTAGAGGGATTTTTCAATTGGGGTTTGTGACCACATAAGAAACCCAAGGGACATCCAAGATTGCAGTGTTAACATTCACCAACCAAGGAGTCCCAAATTGTCCCTAATACACCACGGAGCCAGGAAATAAGATATCCAAGCAGCAGAGGACTTGAAGAAACTAATGAATGATCCTAACAGAGATGTAGGTGCTTAGTAGGTGAAGTTCTCCACCATTCCCCTGTTCAGCTTCAGGAAGATCTTGTACCTGCACTCTTTAATGACTAAGGGAGTTTTGGAAAGGTACTTTACTATTTGTTTCACGATATATTAAATATTTAATTGCCTCAATGCTATCCATTGAATACTAGATTTACAGTCTAAGAACCTGGGCTTAAGTCCTGTCTCCTACACCTCCGAGCTATGTGATCTTGAGCAAGTCCCTACAATTTGAACCTAAGGTCTAAGAGTATTAATATCATGGGCAATAGAAACTAAATTTTCCAATATAAAATGTGACAATTTAATATGTCCAAACTACTACTACTCTGGTAGTCTTTACTTGGAAACTTCTACTTGGTAGTCTCTCTTATTAAAAAAAAAAAAAAAAAAAAAAAGGAGGGGTTAGGAACCATTCTCGAGGCCTGCCAATCCACACTGTATAAAAATCACATCTTATAGCCACAAAGCTTTCAACATTAGCTTCCCTTTACTTAAATAAATCATACATCCAGAGTAGAAACTTTATTAATACTTTAATTTAAAATTTAAATTTATTTTTAATTTAAATTTAATTTTTAAAAATTTACATTTAAAAATTAAAAATTTAAATTTAAAAATTTTATTTAAAATTTTTTTTTTAAATCATAAAGCTTCTCTCAGAAGTTCTTGCCTAACATAACCTATACCGTGTAGAATAGAAAAGGAGACGAACAAAGAAGTTAATGAGGATTAGAGACCCAAACTCTAAGGTTCCTCTACATTGCACTGTGTGTAAGAAGAGGTTCATGCACCAAACCCAACTATTGGCTGATTCATTTACTTCTGTCCTTTGCTTTTGTGGGCATTACTTCCTTGTTTAAAAACACAGTGATGGATAATTCATTCAAAAGTACTTTTGAATGAGAACTTGAGTATAAAAACTGACAGATCACACCAAAAAGAAAAATGTTATTGATTATATTGCCTGAATTCCAGCTAAATAAATGTGATAATTAGAAGAAAAATGATTATCTCCCACTCAAACAAATCAAGCAAGAAATAAATTCTATGAGGTAACTCACACTAGAACCATTTCAGGGCGATTCCATCAATACTATTCATTTGCCTTTGATGGGTTCAAAGTTTGGCCAAACTACTACTCTCCAGCTCCCACCTCAACCCTTTTTACATCAGCATCAATAAGGGAAACAAGACAAAACACACAGAATATAAGCAAAATCCTGCGTCAACTGGAACCAAACATTCCCCAGATAGTAGAATGGATAACAATCTGAGTTAACAACAGAAATTATGGGGAAAAGGTGTGCTTACCTAATATTAAGGTATGTTAACATCTGCAGGTTTTTTATGGTTTCAGGAATGGCTTTGATGCAATTGTGATATAAATTTAGGGTCTCAAGTGGTGCAAACAACCAGACATCCGAAGGAATCTCTGTAAATCGATTTCTTGAAAGATCTGAAAATGAAAGTTTGTCTTTATTTGAGTGTTAGAAGCAAAACTATAGCTATTGTAATCAATAGCATTATTTTATATATAATAAGTCATCTACAATTAGAAGGTTCAAAGTTATTCATTGATACACATGAAATATAAGCTACAATGGATTAAAACACTATCTATTATGACCTAGAAGACAAAAAGAGAAACATAGCCTTCAAAAAGACACTCAGGGGAGGCATTTTTATTGACATTTTGGATTTGATAAGAGTATTATGTTTCAATGAGTGCCAAATAAATAAGATATATTACATTTTCTTATTATGTATATGGTACTGTGCTAGATAACAGGAATAAAAAAATGTTTGGATATGACAGAATCTGCTTTCACAGTCTAACAGGGAAAATGACAATTATATAAATAATTATGGTAAAGGAGACAAAGAAAAAAGTGCAAAGGAAAGGGCCTGGCCAACTGCTATGGGAAATATGAGAAATGAAGGCCTGCTTTTGGGTGGAAGGAGGAGGGGCAAGAGTCAAGAAAGAGATATTACCAATGACTTGGTGCCATCTGAACAGAATGAAATGGGGTCAACTTCCTTCAAAGTATCTCCAAGATCTACCTTTCAAATCTTCACTCTTGCTGCTACCATCCTACTTCAAACTTTCATCCTCTCAACCCTGTTTTATTTCAACAGCCTCTCATGCTACACTTTCCATTTATATTCCTTTTTTCTCCTAGTCACTACTTTAAACATAGCATTCCCTTCCTGGAAAACAGATTTAGAGTTGGAAGGGTTATTAGAGATCATCTAGTCCAATCCTCTTCATTTTAGAGAAGAAGCTAAGGTCCCTAGAGGCAAAATGACTTGTCTAAGGCCACACTGTTAGTAAAACAGCACATCCAGGTTTCAAGTCCCAGTCTTCTGATTCCAAATCCCATAGTCTATCCACTAAAGTATATTATCACATCAAACCTAAACTCCTCCACTCTGCTTTTACAACAATCCTCCGTAATCTGAGTCACCCTAGGGTATCTGGGGAAGTGACATTGCTAAAGGTAAGCCCAGGGCAATAGGAAGTAGGCCTCAGTTTCTTTATGTAGATTCAGGGGATTGGACTTCCATCTCTCTCTCTCTCTCTCTCTCTCTCTCTCTCTCTCTCTCTCTCTCTCTCTATATATATATATATATATATATATATATATATATATATATATATGTATATATATGTATATATATATGTGTGTGTGTATATGTATATATGTGTGTGTATGTATATATGTGTATATATGTATGTATGTGTGTGTGTATATATATAAAAAATGAGACAATTATGCAGGAATAGAATGAAAGGTGCCACTAGGTGGTGCCAGAGTGCACAGAGTGCAGGGCCTTAGAGTCAGGAAGACTCAGATTCCTGAGTTCAAACTGTCCTTAGACACTTACTAGCTTTCTAACTCTGGGCAAGTAGCCTCACACTGTTTGCCTCAGTTTTCTCATCTGTAAAATGAGCTGAAGAAGGAATGGCAAACCACTCCAGTAACTCTGCCAGAAAACCCCAAGTGCAGTCACAAAGAGACATGACTGAAGGATGGCTGAGCAACAAAAAACAAAATCACTACATAAATATTAATGTTATTAGTATGTTGTCATTAATACGATGATATTGATGGTGAGGAAGAAGAATCATGCTAGCAAAACAGTCCCATGTTTTCATCCCAGATTGTATAAAGGGGGTTAATGACTATGAAATGAGAGCAAGCAAACACAGTACGCTGGTCCAGAGCTCTGACTACAACAGGGTGGGGGGGCTCCTGGTTAGGACCCTCCCTGCTCTACAAGTAAGTCTTCAAACCCACGGTCCTGAAAAGGGAAGCTTGTGTGGCTCAAAGGACCTGAAGTCCAACCCCCCAAATGCTGAGCTTAGCATGCTGCCTCTCCGGTTTTAGAATAACAGGTAAATATTTTATAACCTACACATTTTTAATTTTCTTTTTATTATTTACTTAAACACAAACATTGTTATTTTAATAAATAGAAACAGATTTTGTCAACAAGACTTAGCATATTCGAGTATAAAAAGAATAGTCTTCAGAACCAGGAAGACCTACCTTTAAGTCCTACCTCTGACACATAAAGCACATAGTCACACATATATATGCACAGAGCATGCATATACACTACACATATACACATGCATACACTATGTACTTTTGTGCACATACATATACATGTATGTGCATATATGGTACATGTGCTATACATACACTTACAGGCTACAGGCTGTGTGACCCTGTGAGCAAATCCCTTCCCCTGTCAGTACTGGGATAGTACTCAAAGACTCTCAGCTGCAGAGAAGGTCTACCTTTCGTGTGCTGCACTGAAGGAGGATGTGTTCCTGATTCCCCACTACAATGAGAACCTAAAGCATTTCATTATCTCTGACAAAAATTTTTTGCAAGTTCCTTCAGGAAACTTTGATAGTTCCAGGCATCTCCAGGCTACCTAATTAAATGTGCTTAACCAAGTTTCGGCAGGAGGTTTTATATTTCTTTTATAAACACCACTTTGAAACTGCAGAATTATTCTAATTTAGTGGAGTTGAAGAAAATAATACATATTATAGTCAAAATAAAAATACTAGCTAATTACCAACCCTCTAATTAACAAAGTCTACTTCCAATTTGCCTCAGATTTTGAAAGAGCAAAAACATCCTTTGTAGAGTAATAAGTCTGCCAAAAGAAGAGCATGAAAGTAGCCCCACAGAAGGGGAGCTAAGAAAGTAGCAAACAGACCAATTTGTTCACATTCTTGAAATATTTCACAATGGTGGCACTTTATGCTTCCCCCCAACTTTGCCCTCTCCCCTCCAAAAAACGTTCAGTGATAAACTTTCCTATGAGTTGAATAGATGACAAAGTTCTTCCGCTAAAGCCGTGTACTGGGATGCTTTTTCATTGCCTGAATCCTCAAAGGCTAGCACAGTGGACTGCAAACTGGAAAGGTTTCATGTATAGTCTCAGTAACAAAATGTGCCTGCTATCTAAGGATCCTCCTAGTTATAAGCAGAGAGAAGGTGGTCCTCTCCAGGCTCACTGCCAAGCACCCTGGCCACTAGAGGATGAATTACTCAGGTAGCAGATATACATGGAGGAGCCTTCAGTACTATGAAGTCCTCTTCTGTATTTAGAGGCTGAGAAGGGGACAAAAGGTACTAACAAATCATGATTTTTAAATTGTTTATCAACATTAATTTAACTTTTGGTACTCTGTAGGATTGTATAAGGGCTAACAAGTTTGTATGCTATTGGAGGAACCAAACAGTGAAATCCATGATGATACTCATACTATAAAGAAACTCCACTGGACCCCTATTGCCTCTAGAAACTCACAGAATCCCTCTTTTTTATATAATTAGATGTGTTGTCTTCCCCAATAGGATGTAAGAACCTTGACAGTAAGGCTAATTTTCTTCTTTATATTTGTATCCCCAAGACCTAGAACAGCATCTGGTCCAAAACAGCTTAATACTTACTGATTGATAAAAGCTAAGGTATAGACAAACTTTTATCTCAAGGTATTATGTTCCTTATATTAATAAAGTTAATATTATGATAAATGCTCTCCCTCCTCATCTCTGTCTCCTGGCTTCTTTTTAAGTCCCAGGTAAAATCCCACCTTCTACAAGAAACTTTCCTGACCCCCCTTAATGCTAGTGACTTCCCTCTATTTATCATCTCTAATTTATCTTGTATATCACAAAAATGATAATATGTAGGTAAGAAAGAGAAGAATTGAGCCATTACATGGTTAAGTATTGTTATCAACTACCCTTCCACAAGTCCTTGGGATCTACAATTTGCTGATCTGACTCAAGAAAGATATGAGGTTTGACCCTTAGACTAGGTTGTGAACCCCAGATCAAACCTCTGTGTCCTGATGCTTTTTATGCAGATAAGTCAATTCTAATTCCAGTCAAAATTCTTCAAGTGTCACTCCTAAATTTCCCAAGACCTTGTGTCTTTCTTCCCAGGTCTAGATCAACCCTAGTTTCTGCCCCACTCAGAGCCCCAACTTAGATGAATCACACCAGGAAAAAGGAGAGAAAAGATTTTGAAAAACAAAGCCCTTGAGTACATGTATGACTCTAGTGAAATTCTACGATTACTTAACATTTTTTACCCTGCAATTTACCTTATCAAAAGACTGGCGCTTATCAATCACTTTCAACACTCTCTTCACATGGGCCTGTTCCCAACAGTTCTTAGGGATGGTATGGACTGAAAACACTTGGGAAATCCTGACCTAGCAGATGATGCACTTATAACAACAACCCAAGGAATTTCTTATCACCACATCCAAAATAAAAAAAAAAAAAAAAGATGCTAGAAAGATATATACCCGGTTCTCATGACAAGGTAAATGTTTCCATTTATTAAACAGGATTGTACACAGTTTGGTCTAGTGTACGAATCATTAGAACTTTATACAAATTATATCAAACATTTAAGAAAAAACCTAACAATTTAGCCCTAATCGCACGTTCAGCTTTCCAGTGTCAACACAAAAAAGAAAATAGTCATATTCCTTGTTAACTTGGCAGTAATACAGCAATTACTGTACATGATTAATATCTTCTCAAGTCTTACTTCCTTCTCTATTTTCTCATCTAGAAGAAATGTCGAGAGTAACAGCAAAGAGGGGGCAACCTCCAGAGCATCTTGGAAGCAATGGAAACTCTGCTGCCGGAGCCTGATAGGAAATGACAAGCTCATGGCTTCAGCATCTGCTTTCAGCAGATGCCCTATGCTGAGACAGGTGACTTCTGGACTGGGTACTCATGAGAAGTCATTACACTATCAATCAGAACAAAATAATAAAGCCAGTCAATAGCACTGAAGCCCCACTGGATAAATAAAATGCATGGCTCATGGAATTTTGAAGATACGCCATAATAAGATAAAATATCAATTATGGGGGCATCACGGAGTGAAAATATCATTCCACTTTGAAATATGTGGCACAAGTACCAGCTGTGGAAAGTAACAACAAAAAAGCAGCAATGGGTGGTGGAGTGCTCATTTTGAGGAAAAAAAAATTGTAAGAAGCAGCCAAAAAAAAAATCCCAAAGCTAAATAAAAAAGGAAAAAAACCCTGATACTAAAAGCAAAAGACACAGATACTGAGCAAAAGGCAGATGACATGGGCTATCTATCTGTGTAGCTACTGGGCACATCAAAGGAGCGGCCTTCACACAGAGGGCAGAGAGCCAGTGCTGCACGATTGGCAGCCGTCTGTCAACATTTCTACCAGACCTTCCTTCCCAACAAGAAACTCTAACAAATCATCACCCTTCTTACCTAAAGGTGCGGAAAGGCATGTTAATGATCCGCAAAGTAAACCCACCCTTCTCCTGTAGAACCTCTTAACAATGCTGAGGCTGGGAATGGGACAAGTAGGTCATGTGGCAGGCTCGCACACTACACGGTCAACTGGCAGGTCTCTCTCTGCACCTCCGGCTTTTCCAGGCTAGTCAAATGCAAACATAACACACATACGTCGAAGTAAGCCTCTGGCTTGCCTTTTTTCACAGGAAAACATGTGGTTGATTAAGGTCCACAGCAAGGTTGAAACTGAAAGGCGGAGCAGTATGAAAACACTTAAAGGAGCCAGAGATGCCACCCCGAGCTCTACCATTTGTTGCTAAATGCGAAATTGGTGAGCATGGCACAGAACAGCCTAGGATACAAAACGCTAGGATTTCTCTGTCCAGCAAGGGTTCCGAACTTTTTAAGTGTCAAAGACCCCAGCTGCAAAGCCTAGGGAAACACTTCTCACAATATATTTAAATGCATAAAATAAAATACAAAGTATTACCAAAAAAAAATAAAAACAATTGTGCTGAAACACTATCATCAAAATATTTTTTTTTTAAATGCACCAGATCCCAGGTTAAGAGCTCTTGGTCTACATGCTATTCCACTGAATACCTCTTTTCGGACATTTCCAAATGGAATTCATTCTCCTCCCCCAGACCCACCTCCCTCTCACAGTGCCCCTATCTCTACTGAGGGGACTACTATCTTTCAGTCATCAAGGCGGAAAACCTTCAAGTCATCCTCCAGTCCTCCATCTTGCTCACCTCCCCTATCAAATCAGTTGCCAAGCTTTGTCAAATCTGCCTCCACATCTCCTGCACCCATCCCTTTCTCTCTGCTCAAATGGCCACCACTAAGTCTGGGTCATTCCTATGTCTGGCCTGGACTATTACAGCGGATTCCTAACTGGACTTTTGGATTCTAGCACGGCTGCCAAGAGATCACTCCTGAAGCACAGGGCTGACCATATCATTTCCCTGTTTAAGAGCCTTCATTGGTTTTCTGTTGTCTTTAGAATAAAATGCAAACTTTTCAGCTTCTCTTTTAAAGTCATTCCTGATCCAGCTCCAGTCAGTCTTTCCAATTTAGCCCACACAAATGACTTGCCCTCAAACCCTCAACACTCTAGCCAAATCTACCCACTAGCTAGCTGTTCCCTAGCTGCAACCTTCCTTCTTCCATCTGTGTGAGGTCTACACTGCCCTCCACATTTCCAGGCCTTCCCAGCATTAAGTCTCATTCCATGTGCCCTTTCTGACCACCTTCCCCAACTCGTGTGGATATATATTTACCTTCCTAAGACAAGGGTTCTTGTTGTAAACATTCTGAGTGTCACGAATCCCTTTAGCAGTCAGATGAAACTTAGGGACTCCAGAAAGGGGCCAGCTCCACTCCAGGAGCATGTCTCTGAAGGCAATATGCAATCCAGTAGACAGATTACCAATTACAGTAATTCCAAAGTCAGGATAAATGTAAACAATGGCACGAGATATATGCTGCAACTATAATTCTATATGAAAATAGCTGTCATTTCAACTGCTGACAGAGTGACAACTACCGTGGTTTATTAACGACATTCATAATTGACAGAAATACTAAATTTCAGTTAAAAGTGAATGAAAATAAAGATGTCATTTTTCTCTCATTCAAGATCACAGACACCCTAAAATCTATCGGTGGCCACCAGGCTAAGAGCCCCTGTCCTAGGATAGTATGAGCTCCTGGAGGGAAGGAGCTGTGCTGTTTTGTCTCTGTTGTATTTAACACAGTACCCTGACCACAGCCATAGGCACTTAATAAATGCTTGCTGGATTAGACAGGAGGTCAAGGCAAATAAATCGACACAGGACCAGTGGCACAAGACTCTGCTTTCTAGGACATCCGGATGAAGGCAGCCCAAAAAACACTTTTCAGTAAGTATTCGCAATCTTTCAGAAATTGGGATGGTGCCAATTTGTAGCCTCCTGTTCTTCTGTCCTGGTAGGAAAAGGAAGAGGTGAGGGTGTAGCCAATGGGCACCCAGGTGAAACCCTTTAATCACATAGACTGCCTTTTTCCTGTTACTGAGTCGTGGAAATGGAATTTGTGACTGGGGAAAGTGGTTTTGTGCTTTGGGGAACATGAAGAAAGCAGGCTTGGATGAAGGATGACAACTGGAGGGGAGCTTGAAGGTGCGAGGAAACTAGTGAATCCAGGAGAACCCAAAAGGGGAAAGGGAGTGTGGACACAAGAAAGCAAAGAAACTTCTGACCTCCTTGCTTTGCCTGGGACCAGAGGTCACCATCCCCTGGAATAATTACACTGAAATAACTTTCCCCTGCATGCCATGAGCTGCTGATGCTCCCCTTAATATAATGCATGGTGCCTCTGAATAGGACACCATGTTAATAATTCAATTGTCAGACATTTCTAAGTTTTGCCATTTCTGAGATTCTGTTTTGCCAATCTTTGACCAAGCAGTACAGTTTGTGCTGGAGTGTCTGGGAACACCCATACATATTTGGTAGACTGTTAAAAATCAATCTAGTAGGTTGCTAAAGCATGAAAGCATTAGGAAATCAGGGGAAGAAAAGGAAGTCTACACAGACCAATGCTCAGGGTGTCATCCCTAATGTGTCCAGGAACACAAGAGGCTGGAAATACTGCATATGGTTTCATTTTCAGAGCCCAAAAGTTCTTCTTAAATTTCTCCCTCCCTACATGTGCTCATACCCTTTTAATCTGTCCCCACAAGCAACAAACACAGGCAACAGAGACAAGTTTCCCATGATTCACAATATGTCCTCAAATACTTGAAGTGCATTTCTGCTACCTAGGCATTTCTTCTAGCTTCTTCCACTTTTTCTCATTGGATCAATATAACCAGACTTTACACTATCATTTTGATGAGTTCTTCTGGACCTTACAAGCGTATCCAAATTACACTTCTGTCACACAGTTTAGAACCAAAGACTAGGACTATTTCATTTCTCTAACACTCTGGCAATGAGGAGTTTCATATAAACTAATTTTGCAAATAATTGAAGCTTAACCCTTCCTGAAATGGCTAGAAGAAGAATCATAGATGTAAAGCTAGAAGCAACTGCAGAGGTTCCCAAGCCCAATGCCCTCATTTTACAGGTGAGAAAACTGAGGTTGAAAGAGGGTATGACTTGTCCAGGGTCAGAGTTAATAAATTCTGAATCAGGATTTGAACTCAGATCTTTCTCCAAGTCCAGCACACTATCCACTATGCAACCTAACTGCCAATCAGGAATCAGGCAGACTTGAGAACTGTAAAATCTCAAAGCTAAAATGTACATAGGGTGGAGACACTGTAATTCCACTCCTTTATTTTACCTGTAAGGAGGCTATGTAGCCCATGACACCACTAGATAGAAGATGAGGCAGAACTGCCCACTGCTCTTGCCGCTGGAGAATATTAAGATACACCTATCTTTCTGTCTCTGTCTCGGTCTCAGTCTCGGTCTCTCTCTCTCTCTCTCTCTCTCTCTCTCTCTCTCTCTCTCTCTCTCTCTCTCTCTCTCTGTCTCTGTCTCTCTGTCTCTCTCTCTCTCTCTCTCTCACACACACACACACACACACACATGCAAATACATACTCAGTCTCACACACTCACTCACACACACACACACACACACACTCACACATCCAAGGAGATGAGCATTTAGATAGTACTCTTTTTCTCCAATAGCTGCTACAACTAACATTTCATATGTGTTTTTAAAAGCACTATAAAATTATTTATGAAAACTTCTAAGAAATGCAAAGACAATTAGTCTCTTCAAGGAAAATTGCATCTGAATAATTCATTTGCATGAATCATTTTTCAAGTGATGAGAAACATATAATGTCCCCAAACTGGGACTAAATTGTCCAAAAGCTTCTAGTTAAATGCTTTACCATCAAGTCAATCAGGTGAATTGGAAGGATCAAAAAGAGGTGCCTATTTCTGTCAGTGAACATCCAGATCTAGACAACAATTCTAGTCAGTCAAGTGCACAAGCAAAGGGAGACCTTCATTTCCATCAAGACTGGCAGCTGAAACCTTCCCCTTGTGTTATCTTCCCCACTGGAATGGGAATACTTTGAAAGCGGTGTGTCTCTGACTGTTCTGTTTGTATCCCCAGTTCTTGGTATAGTGATTTTTGAACATAGTAAGTGTGTAATAAATGCTTTGTTCATTCATTCATTCATTCATTCATTCATTCATTTATTCATTCATTCATTCACATTGGATTGGTTCACTGAGCCACATGGTTACTTGACTGTCTGGCCCCCTTTCCTTGGAGAGTCTTCCTTTGGTTAGTGGGGGTGTCCTGGGCCCTTAGTACTTTCTCTCCTGAGTATTTCAAATTTAATCTGTATATCACCTGTTTGGCCATATTTGCTTACAAGCTGTCTTCCCTTTGAGACTATCTTTTCCCTTTCTTTCTATTCTCAGTGCCTAGCACAGTGCCTGGTATCTAGTAGGTAAGTGTTTAATAATGTTTAGTGACTGGTTGACAGCTTTCTTATTTTTCTTTTAAATAAAGTAGAAGTCAGCAAGATATCCACCAGATACCACCTGTTTGTTTTTGTTTTTCAACCCTTGAGCTTGTATTTAAAAGGTAAAAACTATTCTTAGGTCACTGGCCCCAAAATTAGCTGCTCCCTGTTTGTAGGCCTCAGGTCACAGTCTGCAGGCTCCAGTTTGACAACCCCTGAAGATGTTCTTCAAAAGAATACTTTGGCCATCTTCAGCTATGTATCACAGCTATGTACCAGCTATGTAACATGTTAACACAGTAAACATATGCAGAATTCAATTAATTTCTCTACTCTGGAACCAAAACCATCGAAAACTGGTCGTCACTAAAAAAAAAAAAAAAAGAATGAATCTCTCTCACATGAAGTAACCATATACAGGCTATGAAAGTCAGTAAAAGCAAAAAGAACAGATATATTAAAACAGTCAAACCATATACAGATATCTATACAGAGCTTTGCAAACTTTAAAATGCTGTAATTTGTTGCTTATTCTTATTAAATATATACATGTTATATGCTGATGTATATTCTCAAATTTTTTATCGTCAAAGGGGAAATGAGATTACTCTGTGTGTACATATATGTATATATGTGTATATGTGTGTATATATCTATAAATAGGTAGCGAGATGGAGAGATAGACAGACATATGGATGGATGGATATATAGTTAGCTATAGTAACTATAGGTACAATGTGAATCAGCCCTGTGATATGGCCACTCAAAAATGTTAATATCATCCTAAGGAGTTTTTTTTTTTCTGGTATGTAGTAAAGGGAAACTATCAGCTGAGGAGAGAAGAGAGCTACAATTCACAGGCAGGCTGACTGCTTCAACCCAAGTCAAAATATGAAGCCCTGCTGCTAAAATTCCAATTTGGAAACAGTTCCAATAATTTAAACAGATGGCCTATAAAAAAGCATGCAAGCCAAAAAAGCAAAGTAAAAAGTAGGCCACATAAACTAGGTAAGCTTAAATGTAGCATAAAAGAGGTAGGGGCCAGAGGAGATCACAAGTAAAAGCCTAAGTCAAGGTGATCTGGACAAGATTTTGACATTTTATCAAAATCATCCTTCCTTATCCTTAGAACTGATCAGAGCTTTTTTCAAATTTTCATAATAATAGTTTGGTATTCAATCCTCAGAATAAGTGTTCTAGAGAAGACCCAATGAAAATGACCAATGGATTTGAAAACAGGTCCTATGGAAAAAGTGTAAAAAGTCAGATTTAGGGGTAGCTACGTGTCACAGTGTATAGAGCACAGGTCTTGGAGTCAGGAGGACCTGAGTTCAAAGCTGACCTCAGACATTTGACACTAGTTGTGTGACCCTGGGCAAGTCACTTAATCTCAATTGCCTCGCCAAAAGAAAGTGAGATCTATTTATTCTAGAGACAAGTTAGCAAAATAACTATAGTCAAATATATGAAGGCTATAAATTACTTGCACAGTATGCATGCATGCCAAAACTAGAGAAAACAGTTTTAAATTACAGCAAAAAAGAAGTTAGGCATAAGGTAGAACTTCTTGAGAATATAGTCCAAAAAAAATTAGAGTAAAATGAAGTAGATTTTTAAATTCTATCTGAATATTTTTTACAGGGTAGAATAACAGATAGAGAGCCAAACCTGAGTCAGGAAAGTCTGGTTTCAAATCCCACCTGTGACAATGTCTGTAAGACCCTAAAGCACTTTGCCTCTAAGTCTCATTTCCTTCATCTGTAAAATGGGAATAACATCTACTTCACAGAGTTATTGTGAGGATTAAATGAAATAGTATTTTGAGATAATAATCTATAATGATAATAATATTTGAAATAATAATAATAAGCATTTTAAAATCCAACCCTACAACTACTAACAATTCAGCAGGGCCACCAGGCTGTTCAAGGAGGGTCAAACCCAGCCATGTCGGAAAAAACAGGGCAGGTTAAGGCTGATCAGTATTGGATTTGGACTTATGAATAGAGAAGGGAAAGAAAAAGAAAAAAAGAGAGAAATACTGCTAAAAAGAAAACAAAATACAACAATTTGAGGAGGTCCTATGAAACTGCATAGATACTAACAGTAAAGGCTATAACAAATATTTATAAAGACAAAGTTGGGTCTAGTTTGTTAATGTCATAGAGCCACACTCAGTAAATTGATAATACAGAATCAGAGGCCATAGCCACCATTCATGGAATTGAAGAGTTCTGAAAATGTCACCTTTCAACACGATATGCAGTAGAAGCACCTAAAGGATCTAACTCAACATTTATTAAGCACTTAGTTGTGTAAGAGGCACTCTGTTCAATAATACCTCTCAATGCCAGCTCTAGTAGATTATCTAGTAGGTAACAAACAGTAGGTCACGTAAGGTTCAGAGATATTTTCGGGGGCTTACCCATTGAGGTCATTCAACTAGTGAGTGTCAAAGGCAGGATTTGAACCTAGTTTTCCTTACTCCAAATACAACACATAATCAATTCACTGTTTCATGAAGCTTCTGCGCTAGCAATACACTGATGAAAAACACTCAATTCCTGCCCTCAAGGATCTGAAAATCTATGAGGTGGGTTTTTTTTTTTCTTGTCTTTTCAGAGGGTGGAAGAAGAAGAGGAAAAGTGAGAATTCAGAATTAAAAATAAAGTCAAATTGAATTAAATATAAGGGGGGGAGATAAGATATAAACACAAGTAAACAAAATTCAAGACAGGATGTAATAGGTGTAAAGAGGAATCCAGACAGAATGCTATTTGAAAATCTGAAAATGGGAAGCTCCATTTCAGCTGAGGAGATAAGGGAAGGCTTGAGGAGATACCAACCTGCTGGGCCTTGAAGGAAGCTGATTTCTTAGGCAATAATGCAGAAAGCACATGTTCAAGGCATGAGGAATGGTAATCTCTCAAGGCAAGATCAGAGAATGACTAGAACATAAGAAGAAGTCTAGTATGAAAGAAAGTTGGAAGGTTATATTCGAGTCATGCTGTGAGCCAGGCTGAGTTTGTATTTTATCCTAGAGGTAAAAAGGGATCACAGAAGGGTTTTGAGCAGCCGAATGACATGGTTGGATTTGTGCATTAGGATGATTTTGGTAGTTATATTAAGAATGGTTTAGAGAAAGACACTGGAGAAAGGGTAGAAAAGGGTCATTTATTAAAGTCAAGGCCTGAAATGGGCTAGAAACAATGTATATAGGTGGAAAGTTGAGGGATAGGTGAGAAATTATGTAGGAAGAATAGATAAAACTTAGCAAAAGGCAGTCGATCAAGGGATGTAGGGTGTGAGGGAAGGTCAAGATGAGCCTGAAATTTGAAGTACTGGTTAACAATCACCATGAGAAATCAGGAAGGGTAAGTGATCCTACGATTTAGGGGGAAGATGTTTGGACATAGCGTGTTTGAGGCGATATCATATACTGCAGGCAAATGGAAATGTGGGACTGGACATTCAGGTCAAGGATCAGGCTGCCACTTGGGGTCCATCTGAATAGGTGTGATAATTAAAGTCATGGGCATAGATGAAACTGCAAAGGGAAATGATGTAGAGAGAGAAGAGAAGATTCAGAGGGTGAGAGCCGAGGATAAGACTTCGGAGGACATCGATGTTTAGTAGTAGCAGTAGAAGCAGCAACAGCATCAATAACAACAGTAATAACTAATAATTATATACCATTTTACACCAATCTCATTGAGCCTCACAGGAACAAGGAAACTGAGGCAAACAGAGGTTAAATGATTTGCCCTGGGTCACAAAACCTCAGTGTCTGAGGCCAAGAGGAAACTAGTAGACACATAAGAGAAGAACCAGAAGACAGCAGTATGACAGAAGCCAAGCAAAGGCAAAATAGCAACAAGGGGACAGCAGCAACATGAGATTTTGCCGAAAGTTCAAGAAAGACCCAAAACACATAATCATCAACAAAATATTTCCTGTGCAACATAAAAATTGTACATTAACCAAAGTTTAAAATCAAATTAATGCAGCGAAGGATTTCATAGGATTTCTTCTGCACAGTGTGGGAATACCATAGTTTAAGAAAGACATCAACAAGCTATCCAGAGGGAGGGAACCAAGATGGAGAAGGGATCCATAGCATATGAGAAACATCTATAGCAACTAGGGATGTTTTCCCTGGAGAAGAGAATGAAGTGACCTGAGAGCAGCATCCAAACATCTGGAGGGCTGGTACATGGGAGAGGAACTAGATGTGTTCTGTTTGGCACCGGATGGCAGAACCAGGAGCAATGTGGAGAGGGGGGAGTGGCAGCTACAAATGGTCACCATCAGAGCTGCTCTAAAGTTGAAAGAGGATCCATTCCCCTTCCTTAAGGCCCCCCTTCCTTAAGGGTCTGCAAGCAAAGTCAAATGACCACTTATCAGGTATTTCATAATGGTAATTTCTTTCAGGGATCGATTGGAGTAGAGGTCAAGTTTGCTATTCCTAATTTTGACTTTTAAATTCTCTAATAAATTTGGGAAAACAACTGCGTGAAAAGGAGACAACAAGAGAATCTTGGAAGCTTCTAAACTCTAAAAGTAAGTTGGTTTGCTAAATGTATGCTAAATGAACGAAGAATTCTATACATCGAGCCAATCACTGCACAAACATTTATGCACTGCTTTCTGTGAGCAAGGGACTGTGCTAGTTGGGGGAGGGAGGGAGAAATTCAGGCCCTTTCAGGAAGTGTGCAATCTAGTCAAGGGAATCAACTATATAGACAGGACTAGCTGATACCGAAGCTCTCTTCTAGCTCTAAAAGTCCTTGATTCTGTGATTTTATGTGGAAAAAAAAAAAAGAAAACAAGAAAGGTAGTATAGATACCAAGTACGCAGTACATAAAATATGGAAGTCCAAAAGAAGAAAAATTCACTGTTGGGTGGAATTGTCAAGGAGGATTTTACAAAGAAAGCAAGCTAAACCTGGGGAAAAATTGGGTGCACAAATTAGGTAGTGGACAACAGAGAGGAAAACAATCTGCATAATTTTCTAGAGAGGATCCGTGAGGGTGAGTGGAACAGTGTGGGAAAGGGGGAGCCTAAATTAGGAAAGATAGGGCAGAAAGGTCCAGGTAGTGGAAGTCCACAATAACCAGGCTCAGTTTGGCCTTCATCCTACAGGTAATGGGGACCCACTGAAAGCTAATACTTTCAGTTCTATGTAATGAAATAGGATGCAACAATCTCTTCCTCAAGCATCCTCAGAAAGGACCAAATACAAACAAGAACATAACAAAAAAGTTACTTCAACATCTGTTTGTGATGTTTGGGCAATGCACTGAATGTGAAAGAAAAGATATTTAGCAAGATTCACAAATTACATATCCATCTCTAGATGTCAACTGAATAACAACAAGCACTTTTCCATAAAGACTTTCCTGATTCACCCAGGTTTGAAAGTATTTTGCTTTATCTGATCTCAAAGCACTTTTTATTTTCCTTATGTACCTCTAGCCTAATTTGTATTATATTTCTTCTGACATCCACTAGGTTTGAAGATCATTGAGGGTTGGAACCATAACTTAGGAATGTATTGCACAGAGGGGCCCTTAAATTAACCATGTTTGTTGCATGAATGAATTGAAAGTATCCAATCCTTAGGAAGGGATTTCAGGTTAAATTCTAATCACCAAATTATAGGGCTAAAAGGGAAAAAGGATTGCTTCTGCTTTGTTTTCTCTTCTGAAGGAGCACTTCGGCACCATGGAGCAGGAGTAACTGTGTACCTGAAATCAGAAGTTCTCAAGTCATTTTTCAGTCTCTTTGTGACCCCTTTCTGGGGGTTTTCTTGACAGAGATATTTGAGTAGCTGCCATTTCCTTCTGCAGCTCATTTTATAAAGGAGGAAACTAAGGGAAACAGGGTTAAGTGACTTGCCCAATGTCACACAGTCAGTAAGTGTCTCTGAGGTCAGAGTCGAACTTTGAGTCCCACACTCCATCCACTGAGCCAAATTCAAATCCTAATTCTGCCATGCAAATAAGCTTTCTCGGCCTTAGTTTCATCATCCACAAAATCAGGGAAATGGTGCTTGTACTACTGGTCTCGTAGGGCTATCTAGAGGCCAAAATGCAAAGCCTCGATAAGTGAGCTAATATTACACCTTGATTTTCAGAATTTCCAGACATTCAACACGCTGAAATTTTGGTTCTACAAATAAATGGTGTTTTATTCTCTCTTATTAACAGCAAATTCACAGCCAAGCCTAAATGCTTTAGAAACACCATATCTATTTCCAAACAATTAAAGCAATTTCATCTGTGACTTAACTCTGTATTGAAAATGGAAGGGAGAGCACAAAAGTAACGAACAAGAAAAGTGACCTTTTCATCAGACACTTAAAAATAATCAATCCTCCAGCTTGTGAGAAAGAAGAGGGAGAAAGGGGTGTGTTCACAAAAGAAAATGCAACACAAGACAGAGATCAGCAGAAAATGAGTATCTGAAGAATCTAAGACTACTGGGTGGTCGCTGCTATATGAGAACAGTATAAGTTATCTTCTCAATGAAAACCATCATGATACCTAACATTTACAGCGACATTTTGACGTCCGTAAAACAATTAACACGGGGCTAGCACACAGTAGGCCTACTTGATCCATGTTAGCCGGTGGACTTAACATACAATGTCTAATTTGATCCCGAGAACTTTAAGGCTTATTTTTCTTTGAAATTTTGTCATGTTCTGTTTGCTTTCTCCTTACAAATTTAATTGCAAGGTTCCAGAACGACCCCAAAGAAGCGAGCCGGTATTGCCCGGCTCCCCCCCAAATGAAACCCAGCTGAGTAACTGACGAGATTTCATTTGTTACAAGAGCACCGATTGGTCCGAGCAGCTCCAGGGGACCAGAGGGCTCGGAGGGACGGGAGACGCCTGGGACAATGAGGAAACCCCCAATATCCCAGGATAACAAACGAAAATAGGGAAAGCCTGAGACATCGGAGGGGCACGAGAACCAGGGCGGACTTGAGCGCCCCGCAGGAGCACGGCGGGGAGGGGGAGGGGAGCAGAGGAAGGGGGCTCTCGCTCACCCAGCTGCCCACCTCGGGGGGTCCCGAATCCAGAGCCGCGCCCCGCCCGCTCCGCAAGCGTCCGCGCCCCCGCCACACCCCGGTCGCCTCCCCGCCCCCCTCGGCCCGGCCCCTGGCACCTGCTTGCGTGGTGTCGCTGAGGTCGTAGCCGCAGCCCGGGAAGTCGCGGAGCTTGCGGCCGCTGAGGCTCAGGATGCCGGACGTGCCCGCCTCCTCCAGGGCCCGGTCCAGGCTTCGGCCGGCCGCCGGCGGGGGCTGCAGGCTCCCCGGGGGCCACTGCGGCCCGACCGAGAAGGGCTGGCTGAAGAGAGCCGGCCCCGGGCCCGGGCCCGGGCCCGGACCCGCCCCTGGGCCCGCCCCCGTCCCCGCCGCGGCCGCGGGCCCGGGAGCCGGACTGCCCCCCCCGCCGCCGCCGCCGCTGCCCTGACTCGCCGCCATGTTCCTGGGAGCGAGCAGGCGAGTGTCGCTCGTGTGTGCGTGTGTGTGCGTGTGTGTGTGTGTGAGTGTATGTGCGCCCTTGTGAGTATGGAGACAGAGAAGAAAGGGACAGACAGAGAGGACAGAGAAGAGGGAGAGAAGAAAGAGAGAAAGGAAGAGAGCGACAGCGACAAGCCCCCGCTACAATACTCCTGGTCGAGCGGGGGCTGTGGGGTGTGGAGCGCGGGGGGTGCGCATGCGCTGGATGGGCGCCGGCGGGCGGGGGGCGCGAGAGGCGGGGCGGGGCGCAGCGGGAGAGGGGCCGAGGGGAGGGGGACAGAGAGGAGGGGGGCCCAGGGGGCGGGGCAGGACTGCCTCCCGGATGGGGAGGGGAAGAGGGGGTTGCCCGAGAGGAACCAGCCGTGGTGCCCGCAGGTCGGGGCTCCTGGGGGGGAGGGGTGCGAAGGCTCTGCTCCGCTGCTCGGGGTGGGCACCAACCCCCATCAGGCAGAGGAGGCAGTGTTGGGCCCCGGGGGCTTCGGTGGGGGCTGCGCCCTCCCGCCCAGCTCTGGCCCGAGGAAGCTGGGGGCCGCCTGGGGCGGGAGGCGAGCAGCGGAGGGAAGACGAGGGGGAGACCCAGGCTGGAAAGGCAAATGACAGCTGCAAGCAGGAGGTCACTGGGAGCTCGCTGGGCTAAAGCGGGGGCGGGGGGCTCGGAGAAGGGTCGCCAACGAGAGCAGAAAGGAAAGAAGCGCGGCATAGCTAGAAAAGCCTTGATCGCCGTGGCCCCCTCCTAACCCTCCTTCTCTCTTTCTCCCAAACTGCGAGGGTGACGCGTCTCGCGGATGAAAGGAAGAGAGATCGCGGCCAAGCATGGGGCCCCCAGCACCTGCTGCCCCCTGGCACGGTGTCCGAGAGGGCTCCGAGAGAGACGCCTCTCTCCTCTTCCGACAGCTCTCTGAGCTTACTATTTCGGACAGAAAATTGAAGTCCCGGGTCCTTAATTCTCGTCCCCGCCCCACGCCGCGATTGCTGGCTGGACGCGGACCAACCTGGACTGGAGCGAATCCGTTTAGATTGTGGGCATGTAGAGATGCCTCCTCTCTGCAGGAGCCATAGCGGAGAGAGTTCACATTTGCAGTGCGCTGTTTGCCAACAGCACACAGTAGACGCTTATTATACCCTTACTTTTTGTAGCTGGACTCTATCCCCAACCCCCACCCCTCCACCCCCTTTGCTAAGGCTACTCTGTATCCCCTTAGTTCCTCGCGGAGCCAGTTCATCAGGTCGAACGCGGCACGTTTAAAGAGAAAGTGCCAGCGGAGACTTTGTGGTGCCCAGGACAGAACTGGGACTTTGAAACTGGAGAACCCGCTGTGTGACCTTAGCAAAGTCCCTTCACATCTCGGCGCTTCGGATTCCTCCTCAGTACCGATAGACGCTCTTAAAGTCCTTTCTATCTCTGAACTTACAGTCCTAATTTAAAATGTATCTGGGGGAAGATAATTGTAGAGAAAAGGAGGAACTTATCAAAAGCAGGAAAAGGGATTGAGAAACTTGTGGCCAAAATCCCTGCAAATGAATATGCAAATCGATGGTGAGCAATTCACCAGCGCAGTTGCCGCTGCTTTACTGGGGAGAGACTCACTGAAATCCTGAGGGCAAAAGTAGAATTCTTGAAAAACCGATGTGAGATGAAGTGGGGCAGGACAGATTGGGTGAATTGCTTTTTTTAGCCCTCATGCCGGCCATGAGGATGTCTGCCAGCTGTCTGCTTCCCTAAAGTATCTGTGGAGCATTTCCTGTACTGAGGAAAACATAATAGTCTCGGTCAATGTAAGTGAAATTAGGAACCAGTGACCTAAATATATCTAATATGTCATTGAGCTGGTGAGATGAAATGGAATGGTAAACTGCATTTTGCTAGATTACACATATTTAATGGAAGGCTGCCTACCAACGGATGAAGCAATGCACGCATAGGGGCTTTTCATTATGTTTCTTTGGAAGATTGCAATAGCACTAAAAGCCCTTCCAAGCTTTGTCCAAAGTTCAAATGAATTCAGGCAAACACAATGGGGACCGGAGGGCAATCCCTGACGGTTCCTTGGCCCACACAATGTATTTAACAAATAGATCATCTTTAATATACTACGAAATGGAAATATCTATGGAAATATCGAGAAAATGGAATTTCCCCGTACAAATGTTAGAAGCCTAGGTCCTATAAATTAGGACACGAACATGCTCAAGAGAATAGGGAAGGATCCAGAAAAGATGGCCAAGGGCACATGTGTCACTGACCTTACTGAACAGCCCAGTGAATCAACAATGCCCAAATAATCCAAACTAGATGACTCCAATGGCAACGGGGATCTACGAGGTGGGCTGAAGCATATTACCATATGCAAAGGAACAAGGGGTGAGAAGATGATAGCAAAAATTCTCTCTTCCCCAAGAATTCACAAAGGTCTCAATGAAGCTGGGTCCAGAATATAGACTTCATTATCAGAAGTGGCAAATATTTATTTGTTAGGTTTCATTGTTGTTATTTTAATGCAGACTACCTTAACCTGATCAGTTTCCCGAAGTGACACTGTCATCTCAATCTAAGGGGAGTAGGTGAGGGCATCCATTCTAGGCAGGAGAATAGCCAATGAAAAGGCAGAGTCAGGAGATGGAATACCGTGTGTAAGAAACAGCAAGGAAGCCAGCAAGAGTATATGATGGGGAAACAGGGATAGAAAGATTGTAAATGTAGAAAGGGCATTCAAAGCCAAAGAACTTTATATTTAGGGTAGGAGGTGGTATAGTAAATACAGCCAGGGCCTGGAGTCAGGAAGACCTGAATTCAAATTTGGCCTCAGAAACTTACTAGCTGTGCAACCCTGAGCAATTCACTTAACCTCCATTTGACTCAGTTTCCTCATCTATAAAGTGGGGATGATAATATCACCTGCCACCCAGGGCAGTTGTGAGGAATCAATAATTTATCTTTTGCAAAGCATATAGTATTGTGCCTGGCATGTAATAGGTGCTATATGAATATTAACTGTTATTATTTGATCCTGAAAGTAATAGGGAGCCACTGGAGTTTATTGAATAGGGGAGGGTGATGTGGTAGGATCTGTGATTTAGGAAAATCACTTTGGCAACTGAGTGAAGGATGGATTGGACTGAGGAGAGACTTGAGTCAGACAGCACCCCCCTCCCAGAAGCTATTGCAATAGTGTAGGTGTGAGGGGAAGCACCAGGGTGGGGGCAGGGTCAAAAGAGAAAACGGAGGAATATTTGAGAGGTATTGCAAAGGTTAGATCAGTAGACTTTGGCAACCCATTGGATATGGAGGGTGAGAGAGAGCTAGTGAGGAATCCAGGATAATAGCCAGGTTATGAGTTAGAGGGATAGGAGGACTGTGGTGTCCTCAACAGTAATAGACAAGTTTGGAAAGGGAGAAGATTTTAGGGAAGGGGGGTAATGATGACTTCAGTTTTGTATATGATGAGTTTAAGATGTCTACAGGACACCCAGGTGGAAATATCCAATCAGCCATTGGGGATGGAGGATTACCGACTGGGAGAAAGACTAAGGCTGAATATGTAGCATAGAGATGATAATTAAACCCTTATGGGAGCTGAAGTCTCCATGTGAAACAAGTAGAGAGAGGGAAGAAAAAAAGACCCAGGACAGAACCTTGGGGGCTACCCACAGTTAAGGGGCAGGATGTAGGGTCCAGCAAAGGAGCCTGAGGAAGGAGAGACCATAACTCCACAGACAGTACAGGTGAATCGTGCTTTAAGAAAACCTGATATGGCACAGGAAGATCAGAACTTACAAAAACGACAAATTAGGTAATATTTTCATTGCACAAAAATTCTTGCTTTATAAATTGAATCATTATAAAGTCTTTTTAAATGATGAGTTTCCTTAACATATTTAAAATATGATTTGTTTTGCAAAAAAAAAAATCCAGGTCATTTTTTAAGGAATATGCCTTTTGGGTGAAATGAGATGTCTCTAAAGCAGGGGGTCTTCACCTTTTTTGTGTTGTGAAGGACACCTTGGGCAAGCAGCCTGCTAAAGCCTATGGACCCTTTCTCAGAATGTTTTTAATACATAATATGTACAAAATTCTAAAGAAAATCAATATTGAAACATAGTTATTAAAATATTAAAACCACACATTTACAGGTCTCAGGTTAAGAACTACTCTCTTTGCTCCTTTGTCAGTTCAAAGGATCTGTGATCTCAGTAGTGTAATCCATAGAGGATCTAACCAAAGTGGTAGATTATTCTTCTACTTCATAATCATTCTGTGAAACTCTTGTGGAATATCCACAGAGAAATATGGACACAACTGCCACCAGTAAAGAAGAGTAGATAGGTAGTAATGGAGAGAATGCTCCCATCAGTGTGATCCCCAGAGAACTGAAGTTCTGAACTATCAGTATCCATCCCTTAGCACCCTCAGTTGCTACAGACTAGTGCAAAGTGCTTTGATGGATTCAGGATCTCACTGGTGTGGGTACTTCTTATGCCAGTGTATATCTCAACCCACTAATGGCTTTTCCACCTTTGTCACTCTTGTCCCCATCCTTCTATAAACACTCCGTAGTGTGCAGCACTTTGACTAGCCCTCTGTAATGCTTCATATGCAATTCATGAATGAATGATTGAATGGGAAAAAAAATACTTATTAAGTACTTATTACATGCCAAGCCCTGTGCTAAGTAGTGGGAATACAAGAGAAAAAAAATAGGACAGTTGATACTCTTGAGGAGCTCCCATTCTAATTGGGGGAAATAACACACAAAAGACAGTTCTGCGGCAGGGAGGGTGAATGATAAAATCTGAAAGTGCCAAGGGGTCAGCAACAGGGATAGATGATAAGACCCAAGGGCTCCTCAGCTTATGTCATTGGGTTAGATGACAGTGCCAGGGATCTGAAGGGAATAGAGTCAGAGAGGTTGGTAAAGCCTGGAGGACTTTAGGAAGCAGTGACAGGGCAAATGGTAAGGCCTGGTGGTCCTCCATCTCATTCTTACCCAAGTCATACAAGCAGTCAGAGCAGGAGGAAGGTATAAAAGGGCACTCTCAGTGGTGGAGGATCTGCAGCCAGCTGGGTTGTGTGTGTCCTGTCTCCTCCTGCAGCTGTGCTTGTTGCTGATATCTTTCTCACCACTTCCTACACACATCCTTGTTGGTAAGGGCTCGAGTCTATTTAAGCTCATTGCCCCCATCTAGTACCCTTTGGATTATTCCTATTTTGATTTTTCAGAGATCCTGGCATTCTATGACTGTCAGCCGTATAGCATCACCAAGAGAATACTGGTGTTAAAAACAAGATAAGCTCTACTATCAGGGAGTACTTGACATCACTACGTTTTCCAAATGCAGTATAGTCTACTTTCCATTCAATTCACTTCCTTTCAATAAACGTTTATTAGGTATGTACTATGTGTGAGACCCTATATTAAACACTGAGCATACAAAGTAATTCCTGCTATGAAACAATATATTTATTCGCCTCTTCCTATTAAGCTGGGGGCCAGCTCACTGACCATACGCTGCAGTGTTTGTCTAAAATATATGGATCAATTGAATGGACAATCCATCCAGTTTCATGTCCCAATCTGGGAAACGGAAATTCTATATCTTCAATTTTCTCCGTGTGGAAAGTTAGGCCAGTTTCTTCTCAATGAATAGGAAAATCACAGAGGAGACCCAATAGGATTTGATGGGGGCGGGGAGGGGCAGGGAGGGGGTAGGAACCACAATGCAATCAGCACAGTATCTACAGTATCCATAAATAAGAGCATCTGAAGGACCTAACTATTCATAGGGAATCCCTCCTCCATGAAACAGACTGGTCCACAAACAACAACACATATAGAAAAACAAACGAATGTTTTAGTATCGAAGAATGTCTACGAATATATCCTGTTAATCTGACTGGACAGTTTAGTCACTCCAATTTCCTAGAACCTGCCTGAAGGACTAGTTCAGTACTGACAAAGCAGGATCAGTATAGGATGGAGGCTTGTCAGGGAGGAGTTCAGCCGGAGACCATTCTTTTCTATCTATGTTTACTTTGGAGAATATATTTTTTTGTTCCATGACATTAGCATTTATTTTTGCTTTTTGATTCTTCTAGCATGAGCTTGGTACTTGAGAAACTTGATGATTATCCCAAAGTTTCCATTATTACGAAACAGCTGCTTGATGCTTAAAGGCACCAGCCAGGTGTACCACTTAACACCTGGGTTCCACAATATGGCATGATCATATATTTGCTTCTTGTCAAACTCCAAAGTAATGACTCTGATTTCTGGAAACAAAAGGGTTTATGTATTAAACCATCCAAACAACAGTGTTACTTAAAATATCATTGTGGCAATGACTTTTAAACCAAGTTCTTGCATCATCATAATACCAGTAGACAAATTCAGAGCATTTTTCTTGTAGGCCAAGAGCAGATAACAAATTGTTAGGGATGTTGTAGAGATTTCTTTTCAGCAGTCTCCTTAATTAAACTTCTTTGTGAAGATGGTGTTGGAAAAAAAATGAATAAGCATGGTGCAGTAGGAAGAGCCCTGGATTTAGAGATGAAAGACCTGGCTTTAAATCTCAATTCTACTACTTCCCACCTATGTTACCTCAGACATCTCACCCAGTCTCTGGGCCTCATTTTGCTCATCTGTAAAATAAGGAGGTTGGATAAGACCAGGACTTCTTGGAGTCTGTGCACTTGTTTTCATAATATTATGATAAACATATTTCAATATATTTGGTTTCGTTGGCAATTCGATTCATTCTAGTTTATGCATTTTAAAACATTCTTCTAAGATGGGGTCCACCAGATTGCCAAAAGGGACAGTCCATGATATTAAAAAGTTGAAGATCAGTCCTGTATTGGGTGAACTCACATTTATATATCATTAATTGGTCAAGCATTGCTCAGGTGATAGGCACTCCCTCACATTCCAATTCTTTGCCACCTCAAAAATAGCTATAAATGTTTTTGTAATTCTAATATAGAGGTTGATTTGCTTAGAATTATCCCTGCCTTAATATCCCCTCTCTTTAATTCCTTCTGTGGTTGTTCTCTGTCTTTCACTCTTGAAGAGGACCATGACATCAGGAAGTTGATCCCATGACTTGGAAGTGAATTGGATTTAAGTGAGGCAGGGCTGTGCAAAGTCACTAGCCTCACTCTCTCCTCTGGAGCCATCTGGGTCCAGTGGCCAGATATAGATCAGGACGCCTGGAGGTGGCCCCCTCTTTCCTATTTCCCTGTGTGTTTCTATGTCTGTGTCTATGTATTCTTCCCTCCCTTTCATTCAGATGAAAATAAGGTTCAAGGATTAGCTCCTCCCCTCAATTCCTACTTCCTTTTTTGTACAGACTTTACACCTCAATCGCATATCTCAATTATGTGAAATGATTTCCATTCTTCTTTTGGGATGATCATGAAATAATCATTCCCATGGTTCCAGTCTAATTAAATTTACTCTATGACCCCCTGAGGATGAGAGGGATCAGGGAAGGTCATGTGTATCATCTCCCTGCATTTGAATGTAAGCAGTTTATATTTGTTTAGTCCCTTATCATTTCACTTCCTATTTAGCTTTTTATCCATCTCTTAGCTTCGGTGCTTGAACTTCAAAGTTCCTCCAGAGCTCTAGTCTTTTCTTCAGGAATGCTTGGAAGTCCTCTCTTTCATTGAAAACCCCCTTTCTTTTTTACCTGTAGCACTATACTCATTTTTGCTGAGTAAGTTATTCTTAGCTGTAAACCTATATCCTTTGTCTTATGGAATATCCTCTTCTAAGCTCTCTGCATCCAAAGTGATGACTACTAAATTGTGTGTGATCCTGACTGTGGCTCCTTGGTACAATTCTGTCTTTCTGGCTGCTTATAACATTTTATTTCTTTGACCTGAAAGCCCTGAAGTTTGGCTATGAAGTTGCTGAGCATTTTCATTTTGGATTGAGTTTTCCCCCCAGGAGATGATTAGTTAATCCTTTGTATTTCCACTTTGCCCTCTGGGTCTAAGAGATCAGGGCAGTTTTCTTTCACGATCTCTCGAATTATAATATCTAGCTGTTTGAGTCAGGGCTTTCAGGTAATCCAATGATTCTTAAATTTTTCCTCCTCGGTCTGTTTTGCAGGTAACTATTTTGCTATAAGCTAGTTTAGATTTTCTTCTACTCCCCACCCCCCAGTCTTTTGCATTCGTTTCAACATTCCTTGTTATTTCAAACAATTATTGGTTTCTCTTTGGTCCATTCAAATTTTCACAAAGTTTGTTGTTTGGTTCCTTACTCAGTTGTGCCATACTATTCATACCTTTTCCAACTCTTCCTTCCATAGATCTTATTTCTTTTCCCTTTTTCCTCTAGCACTCTCATCAAAAAAATTAATTCTTGCATCATCTCTTCCAGGGATTCTAGTTGAATTTTTGTCCAAGCTGTGTTTTTCTTTGAGGTTTTGCTTGTAGATATTTTAGAGTCATTTTCTTTTTCTGGGTCTGTGTCTTTAGTGTCCCTGTTGGCATAATAGCTTTTTTTTTTTTTAGCATGGGATTTTTTTTCTGTTTGCTCATTTTTCCAACCTACTTTCTGACTTTGGACTTTTTGTTAGGGTCACCCAGGCTCCATGTACTTCTGGAGAGAAAGTCTTGCCTGGGCCCATTGTGGCCTTCTTGGCGCATTAAATGTTGTGCTATTCCAGACTCCCAGGAACAGCTAAGGCTGAGTACTTGCAACATTCCAATGCTCCTAAAGTGACCTGATCCAGAACAAAATCTGAACACTGCCCCCTTAATCTGAGCTCTGCAAGTTCCTGGGCCTTGGTTTGGGTCTCAGCAAAAGTAGATGCTGCTGGACTCAAACACTGTCAGTCTTGTGGAAAGCTCTTCTGGTTCAGAGCGATAAAACCTTAAGTTTCCCTTTGGTCTGGGATTCTTGCACTAGGTATTCCTCTGCAGACTGGGCTAGAAGTTGGAACTGAGGCCCCACTCCACTCCTGAGGTCTGAACCATACTGCTGCTGTTTCTTTCTGAACTATTTCCTGTCTTAGTACATAGCCCAGAGTCTGCAAGCATTCCTCAGCCCTAAATGTCACCCCTGGGTCCAAGGCCCGTCCTTAGCCTGCATTTGATCTGTGACTCAGAACTGGGGAGTGGGCAACCAAACTGTCAGTTAGCTCCCCTTCCTACACCTAGAATAAGGTCACAGTGCTCTGGTATACATCAAGGATTATGTCTTACACTAATGTATATTCTTGGTCCTCTTTCACTGGAATGCTTTGTACAGCATGTCCTGGCTGTGAGTATCCCCATCCTTAGTGTTTGGAGACTTCTCTGTCTGTGTTCCTATGTCAGCCTGGACTCACTGTGACTTTTCTTGGATTTCATCTTAATTATTTGGTCTGTTGCACTTTCTATTTATTATCGATTATCTATTAGATTTCTACTGTTTAGAGGAACTTTTGTGGGGAGAGCTCATCATATTTCTTCCTGCTACCCCATCCTCTTGGCTATGCCCTTTCAGTACACACTAACTCACTGTTGGTAGAGCTATGAATTGCTCCAGTTCTTCTGGAAAGCAATTTGAAATTTTGCTGGAAAGGTGGCTAAAAGTTCCATACTTTTTGACCCAGAGATGCCACTGCTAGGCACATATATAGCTTTGCAAAATGTGTGTGTATGCGTGTGTGTATATATATATATATATGTATATATATATATATATACAAAAATGATATATATATATAATCACATGGAATATCACATGTAATCACACATAATAATAATCACATATATTTGTACGTACATATGTATTTGTGTGTGCGTATATACATATATATGTATATGTATATATTAAAGAGGTCAATACAAAAAGGCCCTGTATACACCACCACAATATTTATAGTAACAAAGAACTGGGAACCAAGTATATGGCCATCAATTGGGGCACATGATCTAGATAGTCAGAGGAATTGTGATTGGAGCCACAGAGCAGGAGATTGACATGGCCTTTACAGCAACAGTGTTTGCATTGATTTTATTGCTTCCTGTTCCCAGAATAAAAGCAAGAAGTGGAAGGTGGGGGTGAGGGTCAGGGACAGTGTATGTACAGGGCAAGAAGGCAGATGATGATATGATACATCCTCCAAGCAAAACCTGCTCTCTTGGTACTCTAGGAGATTTTCACAGCGAGTGAAGATTTGTCTATTTAGAAAGGAGATCACATTTTGTTGGACAGTATCTCACACTCTGTTTTCTAGTGATGAGAGCTATCCCACAAATGAAATGGACCGCCTTGTAAGATGCTTTGTGACCTTGAATCACCAAAGATTTTTAAGTGAGAGTTGGATGATACCTGTCAGAAACCTTATAGCTGGGACTTCTACATTAGGCAGGGGATTAAACTGGATGACCTATAGTTAGCAGTATTAATAAGTGTCAGGCATTCCTTTCAACAAATCAGTTGAATAGAGTATTTTAAAGGGAAAATGCAGTGATCAAAAGAAAATTAAGAATAGTAAAGAAATATAAATAGCTTGAAAGGAGTTAGTTATTATGTAATATTTTAAGAGGAGACAAGACTATTATATCTTGGGAGTACCACCCTATTTTTGGGTCATTAAGGGGATAAAATAGAAATCAGTCATCATCTTGGGTAACAGAAAGAACTATCTCAGAGAAGGAAAAAGAAAGGAGGGAAAGAAAAGGACTTTCATTTCTCAAAATGTAATGCTGTAGGTAAAGATCATTTAAACAAAGGCCCAGGGTAGAGGAAGAGCTCATGAACCATATTCTAATCTGAGCTAAAGAAAGTCTCAAAAAGATTACAGCTGTAAAAGACAGCAAAGAGTGAGCTGGGCATTGGGAAAGGAGAAAGATGTGTATGTCTGGATCTGAGTGGAGTAAAGGAAGAAACTCCTTCAAGTAAAACAAACCAAAGCTACTTAGAGATGATTGTGTGTCTCCCCACCCTCTACCCCCTCCCAAAAATGAAGAAGGAATGGAGAATGTATGGGAGATGGTGGTGATGGTAAAAGACTCTGTGTATATGTGTGTGTGTGTGAGTTTGTGTGTTGGAGACTATGGAGACCTTGTGCTCAATTTTTAAAAAAAGACAATATGTTTTGATGGAGAGAAAAACAAACTTAACAATTATAAATTTTGGATGTTAGTGAAACAAACTCTACCATAAAATGGAAGAAGGTTGCAGAATCAATTAGAAAACAAAAAGCAATAATTTGTAGCACACGAAACACACAGAAAATGCAAAAGATCCACACAGAATTAGAATTAGGGGCTGACATAAGATATATCACACTTCAGCTGATTCAGAAAATCTGGAGTGGCATCCATGATTGCAGATAAGACAACAATAATACTATTAAAAGAGATGATTAGGAAACTACATTGTTCTTCAAGGCATCACAGATAAAAGACAATATTTTCAATTTAATATTTTATTTTTCCTAATACACGTAAAAAAATTTTAAGGCTTTTTTCAAATTTTAAGTTCCATATTCTCTATTTTCCTCCTTCCCCTGCCCCCTCATTGAGAAGGCAAGAAATGTAATACAAGTTACACATGTGCAGTCATGCAAAACGTAACTCTGTATTAGTTATGTCATGAAAAAAAAAACAGATTTAAAAAGAAAAAGAAAGTTCAAAAAAGTATAGCTTTGATCTGCGTTCAGACTCCATCAGTTCTTTCCCTGGAGGTAGACCGTATTTTTCATTATGAGTGCTTAGGAAGTGTCTTGGATCATTGTATTACGGAGAAGAGCTAAGTCATTCACAGTTGATCATCATACAATATTGTTGTGACTCTGTAGAATGTTCTCTTGGTTTTGTTCATTTCACTGTGCATCAGTTCATGTAAGTCTTTCCAAGTTTTTTCTTAGAATATCCTGGTCACCATTTCTTACAGCAAACAATATTCCATCACAATCATATGCCACAACTTATTCAGCCATTCCCCAATTGATAGGCATCTCCTCAGTTTCCAATTCTTTGCCATGACAAAAAGAACTGCTAGAAATATTTTTTTGTATATAGAGGTCCTTTTCCTTTTAAAAAAAAATCTATTGGGGATAAAGACCTAGTAGCAGTATTTCTGGATCAAGAGATATATACAGTTTTCTACCCCTTTGGGCATAGTTCCAAATTGTTCTACAGAATGGTGGAATCAATTCACAACAATGCATTATTGTCTCAATTTTCCAACATCCCCTCCAACATTTGTCATTTTTCTTTTTTGTCATATTAGACAATATGATAGGTATGGGGTGGTATCTCAGAGCTCTTTTAATGTGCATTTCTCAAATCAATAGTGATTCAGGGTATTCTTTTATGACTAGAGATAGCTTTGATGACTTTGAAAACTGTTTATACAGAGAGAGAGGGAGGGAGAGAGAGAGAGAAAAGAAAATAGCAATGGAAGTTTAAGGAAGTTTTAAACATCATTGAGATAAGCATAGACCAGGAGCTCCAGAAAGATTGCCCTGCCTGCAATACTGTGAAACTGCACTTGGAAAAATATTTACTTCCTCCTCAGGGAAATGGAGTTAATTTTTGCTAATGATTTCCAAGCTTAACTTCACAGATTCTGGCTTCCTTATGGATATGGGGAAAATAGCTAGAATCGTGTAGCAACCTTTAATCTTGAGGCAGCCAGGTAGCACAGTGCGTAGAGCACTGGAACTGGAGCCAGGAAGTCAGATATTTACTAGTTATGTGACGCTAGACAGGTCAGTTCACCTCTGCCTCAATTTCTTCAACTGTAAAAGGGGGATAATAATAGCACTTACCTCCCAAGATTGTCATATGGAATGAGATGTTTATAAACTGCTTAGCACCGTGTGTGGCACATAGCAGGTGCTGTAGAAATGCTTATTCCCTCCCAGTTCAAAATTTCAATTTCTACTGGGTTTGATAAATTAATTGGTGACTGCTATTCATGGAGTAATTGATCTGTGCTCTGAATAATTGCTGGGTGCTACCCTTTTGTAACTGAGAATAAAAAGTGATAAATACTTTAAAATGACTTTTAAATGCAACTAGTATAGCATTTCCCCAATAGGGAGCTGAACTGGAATTTTTTTTCATGTAGCTGATCTGGAGAAGTATTCAACTGGATTTACGTTATCTGAATACCAGTAAATGTTGTGTTTGTTTTAATCCCATGAGATGGTCTTCTATTCATGCTATTTATAAATTTTGACATTGTGATTTGGGGAAATCACTGTCTAGAAGTGCTGTCGATTTGAGAATGATACCTAGAATGTGTCATTCGTAGGCAAGAGTGGTTTATCAGAATTCTGTGATTGGCTTTAAGAATGCAGACTATTCCGTAGTCCCAAGGTTTTCTCTGCTCTTCCGGAAGTTAATGAGGATCTTGAGTATTCCACTGTGGATTCTATGGATTGGCAAGGTGTCCATTTACATTTTGCCTAAATCGTTGAGCAGTCTTTGGGAAGTCGGAAATACTATCTAACTTTAGAAAATCCAAACTACCCTGCAGTGGTATTCAAATGATCTTAATCTTATCTTTGGGACTGTTAAACATTTATCAAAGGATGTTTGCAAATGAACCTAATCTAGCCTCTTGCAATGGTCTGCAGACAGCATCCTCCCCCACTCCTCCCGCTTTGGCCCAGCCATTCTCTGGGATTTGAGAGGATATTCCGGTATTCCAAGTACTGAGAAGCTCCTTCCCTAAATGTGCGTGTTCACTAGTTTCTGGAGAGTAAAAAGTGATATCAGAAAAACCAGTTAAGAAACCCATGAAGCCCATGCAGAGGGATTCTTTAGAAGTACAATCCCAGAATGACCAGGCCATTTTCAAAAGACATCTGTGTTTTTCTCATCCCTCAGACAGAATAATTAGGACTTAACTTTCTTTCCTTTCACCTTTATTGGCTAATCTAGAAGATCTTGCTGTTCAGTGCTTGGCATTTGAGCAAAGAAGGAATTGATATCATTGGTATTAACTCGTATTCGTCCTAGAGTAACAAAAAAGAAAAGGCTGAAAATCTTTCTTTAATGGTTCAATAATATATAATTGTACCAGCCTCATCTGCCAGGCACATACTGTTGGGAAACAAGGTGAGACAAAGAGACAGCTGAGGAGCTGGGGGCTTAATAGAGAAAACACTGCACTTGGAGTCAGAGAGGCCTGAGTTCAAATCCTGCCATAGACACTTTCTAGCTGTACATCCCTAGACAAGTCACTTAACCAGCTGCAGCCTCAGTTTCCTTTTCTGTTAATAATAACATCTTAAGGAGATGTCTTCACAGAGATGTCTTAAGGATTAAGTGCTTTGCAAACTCTAGCCATGTGGCTGCTAACTAGTAACTCAGAGCAGCATACACAATGGGTCTTTTCTTCTGAGTCATACAAGTTGATTTTATCCAAATGACTACATGATATGATGATGTCCTGCCTTAGTATATCCCTTTTCAGGATGAATTAAAGTTTACCCTCCTGTCAAAGTCAAATCCAAAACCATCACAAGGGACATGGCTGACTTTTGTAACCAGATGACTATAAATCCAAACTGAATCTTCCACACTGACTTCATGTACAGCACCATAAAATGAACTCATGCCCCTATGGACTTCCAGGCAAGAAGACAAGCATGACTGTGAATGGAGGCGAAACCTCCTTCCTGCCAAAAGGAAAGGATGTACCCTCCAGCGAAAAAAGGCTGGAACTTGCAGCAGAGTGTCTACCATCTCTAAGACAAAAGACTGGATGCTAATTTCTGCCAGACGTCTTTGGACAGAACTGGTAATGTGAGCTATATTATTGTAGTAGCGATCTGCTGCATTTACCTGACACTTCCTACCTCAGTGGCCAGAAATGTATTCTTTAAAAAAGTGCTTGTGAAGTATGCATACTGTATACGAAATATCTGTGATGCTTGATGTATAAAATATTATCTTTGGTGACCATATTGTCCATAACTGACCATCATTTCCCTCTCATCTTGTAAAGTAACAGATATAGTCATGCTTACCGGTACTAGTGAGCTGATGGAGATAGGGCCGTTTTTCTGTTTTGTTATTCGGTCGTTTCAGTCATGTTCAACTCTCTGTGACCCCATGTGGGGTTTTCTCAGATACTGTATCTGTTTGCCATTTCCTTCTCCAACTCATTTTACAGATGGGAAAACGGAGGCAAACAGAATTAAATGACTCACCTAGGGTCACACAGCTAAGAAGTATCTGAGGTCAGATTTGAACTCAGGAAGACAGGTCTTCGTCTGCATTGCCACCTAGCAGCCCCTTCTATCTTATTACAGAATCGAAAAATGGGAAAGGGGGTAGATGGCTGCAAATAGTATACTAGGGATTTTTACGTGTCTTTCTCTTAACCACCGGTTGCTTCCCAGTCCTCTGACTGTTCTGACTCAGTTATCTGATTGAAACAACTTGACTAAACCAGGCTTAAGTGTCTTTACTTCCTGGGAGATGTAAACAAGATTTACTTGGCTATGTTTGAGGAACTAACACTGTAGTTTCAATTTTAGCTAATAGGAGGCTAGTGATTGGTGCAATCAGAAAAGCTGTTGTCCTTAGGAGCATGTGTAAGGGGTTCTGCTTATACATGCACACATGGACTTCGGAGCACATGCAGGTACTGTTTCTGGTCTGCTTGTTGTGGAAAACAGTAGACTTTCCTTTGGCTGTTGAGCCAGAAGTGAGATTGTTTACCCAAAAGACTAACTGGATGATTCCACTCACTTTCTCCTCCTGTCTTGTTGAATACTTCTTCAAAGAGGAAAGGGAGCTTCAAGCCTCTGGCTTGGAAAAGGCCTTAGGCCCTTCCTATTGGGGCCTATATTTGGAATGTAAATATGGGTTTCTATTCTTTGCCTCTTGGCATTTGTTCTTTCCGGCTCTTAAGTGAAGAATTATCAGACTAGGCTGTGACTTAGCGAGCTTCAAAAGGTCAGGAGAACCAGCCACCAAGGTCTAGGAGCTAAAAGACATGACGGATGTTGAGGACAGCTGAACCCAAAAACCAGGGAAGTCCCAGGTAACCTGTTTGACTTGGCACAGCAGGGAGCCAAGAGGGAGCAACAGAGAATCAGTTGTTGGCTATGCCATGTTGGTAAGGGAAATTGGTAGGGTAAAGGATTTGGAGCAACTGCTTTAAGGCTAAGTTCACTCTTCCCAGGGACTGAGGGGGTACAAGGGAGCTGGCAGCTCTGGGTATTAGGGAATGATTTCTATTTCTGTTCTTACTATGCCTATCCAGTAAATGTCCCTTTGGAAAAGCCAATGGATAGTAATTGGCTAAGGAAAACTGGGGTGCTAATCCCTTGTGATTGAAATTGGGGAGAATGGATCAGAATGGGAGCTTGAGTCAATAGCATTAAAGAAGATACCCCTCAACTCTTCAGGGTACCCCTAGAACCCTGAAGGCGAGATTTAGCCTTGCTCTGGGGTACCTAACTCATCAGCATGAAAGAGTTCAGAGAAGGACATCAGTTTTTACGTAGACTACAGTTAAATAAATAGTAGTCCGTTAACATAATGGAATATTATAATTCAATTAAGACCAACAAGTTGAAAAACACAGAGAAACCTGGAAAGACCCTTAGGAAATAATGCATAGTTAAAAACCCCCAGAAAAATGGAAGTTCATCCTATGATCATGTAAGAGGAAAAGTGAATGCAAATGATTAGACAAAGAATCCTGATGAGGACCTAGATGCAATCAACTACAAAATTATTGTAATACTTTATATACTGAAATTAATTCATTTTAATGCACATAGTAGGAAAGCAAGTTTAGCTGGTTGTATTGATGCTCAGTGTTCAATTTTTATTGAAACTTTTTTTAAAGGAAGAAGCAGTAGCCCAAGTAATTTTCCAGAAATAAAATCATGACATTGCTTTTCCCCCTCCTGCCTGTTTGGGTGCAGATAAGGGGGGAGGGCAGGGAGGACAAAGTGTTTATTTGTGTTATATGATGTATTTGTCACCCAGCCTGATTGATAATGCCACTGGAACTTGGTTCATATGATCCGACCCCAATTTCTCTTGCCCCTGTGCTCAGAGATGCTATTTGATCTCCCTGCATCAAGGATGTGGGTTCTACTGCCAACTGGTCTACCGGCTAGCTCTAAATACTCTGGTTAAGGCCTTTCCCTTCTCTGCACCTCAGTTTCCTGTAGAATGGGGAAACAGATTTGGATTATTGCTAACACCCCTTCGACTGTGATTTAAAATTTTGGTTTAAGAAGAAACACCTACATTTTGTTTAGGGCTACTGAACCCAAATGGAAAGGCAGAACCTCTAATTACACAAGTTAAATGCTCACACTGAACAGGTTTTACTACGAAATATTCACAATAGCTGGGTCTGGAAATAGAGTTTCCACTGTCCACTAGTAAAATCCTTTAAAAATTCCTTTTAAAATATCCTTTGAGAATATCCTAAAGTCACATTTTGGTTTTTTGGGTTTTTGGGTCAAATCTTTTTAGGCTGATTCACACTGTCTAGAAAATAATGTAATGTAATTTGGTTTTCAAGGTTGCAAGAGCCTAAAAGTTTTCAGTCTCTTTGATTTCACCACTCATTGAATATATTTTTCAGGTACCTCTGTATGAGATCAATTATGACATCTGAGGCCAAGTCAGTACTTAATATAACTTGAACTCCATAGCCATCCTTAAATTGCCTGATGCCAAAAGGGAAAAATTATTTATTTCTCGCATCAGATTAAAGTGAGAAAAGCATCACATCTGTCAGTTGTTGACTTAGAGTAACCAAATGAATCTGACTCCAAAATGTTGGTTATTCCTCCAAAAACAGAAAACTGCTGACATTTGGATAAAGCTTTCCAGATATTTCGTGGATACAACAACCCTGGGAAGTAGGTGCTATCATTATCTTCATTTTACATATGGGGAAACTGAGTTTCAGAGAAATGAAAATGCTTGCCCAGGATCACAGAACTAATAAGTATCCGACGCACAATGTGAACCCAGGTCTTCCTACTCCAAGTACAGCCCTCTCTCAGCTACATATGGTGGGTCTTTTATCTAGCATCTTCCTTGGTGATGGTCTAATAGAACCACACTTTTTAAAATCTATCCTTTCAATTCAATTTGAGTACCATTGGAATTTCTTCAAGAAGTGCTTCTTATTAAGTAGCACATTAAAAATTCTCTTTACCAAACAAAACTCCATAAATCCAGGCACTGACTAATTAGGAAAATCCTGCAAGTGTACTGAAGAGTCCTCTGGATTGGGGTCCAGATTATCAGGGTTCTAATCCTGACTCCATCACTTATCAACTATTGTAGCCACAGGCAATTCTCTTAACCCTCAATGGGGGCAGCTAGGTGGTGCACCAATGCAGGAGTCAGGAGGACCTGAGTTCAAATCTCACCTCAGACACTTGACACTCACTAGCTGTGTGACCTTGGGTAAGTCACTTAACCCCAATTGCCTCATCCTGGGTCATCTCCAGTCACCCTGATGAATATCTGGTCACTGTATTCAGATGGCTGTGGAGGAGAAGTGAGGCTGGTGACCTGCACAGCCTTCCCTCACTCCAAACAAAGTCAAGTGCATGTCATGTCATTATTTCGCTGATGGCATGGACTTCTTCAGCAACAAAGGACAATCACACATGTCAATATTGGCACCAATCGCCAAGAACAAAACTTTAATGTGTATTTCAAACTTTGATAAACTAGTCTGACTAATTTTCTCTAACACTTGCTTTTCTTATTAGCAACTGAACTTTTCACACACACATATATGTGGATATACACAAGTAGGATATGTATGTGATTGCTGCATATAGATCAAGAAAACTCAGCTTACATGTGCAATGGATAGATATGTGATCTGGCATCTGGCCTACTCCTCTCCAAGGGAAAGTGAAATTTCTGCCTTTGGGGGTAAGAGAAGGAGGGTAGATAGGCACTTGCTCTTTCCCTCACTTGTCTCCAAGAGAGGTATTGAGCTCTAATTCTATTTATCTACCACACCTCAAATATTGGTCATTTTAGGTACATAACACTTTGGAGCCCAGAGTAAACATCCTGATCCTCTCATGGGGAGAATAATGTATAGCTTTCTACCAGCATCTTAGCTCCTTCCCATCAAAAGACCATCATGAATAGCTAGTATACCTCTTGATTTAAATAAGCAGTAAATAGAAATTGGTAAAGTTATGAAGATTACAATAGGTTCAAGAATACAAAAAAGTAGATGAACTCCTTGGGAGTGAGAAAGCATCTCTGTTCCCAGGGGAAGAGAATATGGAGTCCACTCTTAGAAGTCATTAAGTTTATAGGGGTTTACTTATAAGTAAAGGGATGTGTTGGGGGGAGGGGCTGGCTTCCTCCATGTGTTCTTTCTCTACAGATGCAGGTACGCAGCATCTGGCTCAGTTACCTCTCATTGAATCAGAGGCATCTTCCCCCAAGTGTACTCCGAAGACATGATAACAAGGCTGTCTGTCAGGGCAAACTGGCCAGCTTCTGGGCATGTGTATATGTATATGTATGTATATGTATGCATATGCACATGCATGTGCACATATATGTATATGCACATGCATGTAAAATATATGTCTCTCATACCAATTTGCAGTGAGATTCTTTCTCCAACAATGCTTTCTGATTTCAAGGAGAGCACCAAAGTATTTCTTTGGAAAAGGAGCTAACGGAGAAAGTACAAGTGGTGTACAAGGCTTAAGATTAATAAGGTTCAGGTGGGGCATTTCAAACACATTCTCAGGGCAAAACATGATTCAGCTGCATTCATGTACCATAACTTGTTCAGCTGTTACCCGACTGATGAGAATCTACTTAATTTCCAGTTCTTTCTTGCTACAAAAAGAGCTGCTATAAATATTTTTTCCACACGAGTCCTTTTCTTTTTTCTTTGCTCTCTCTGAGAGCATAGACCTAGCAGTGATATTGCTGGGTTAAAAGGTTTGCGCATTTTAGTAACTTTAAGGGAAAATTTCCAATTGCTTTCCAGATTGACTTGACCAATTACTCCCTGGGGCTTCCTGAAGCCCCTCTGAACACCTGCCATTTTCCTCTTTTGTCATGATGGCTGTGATGGGGAATCTCAGAATGACTTTAATATGCATTTCTCTAATTCTTACTGATTCAGAATATTTTTATAAGGCTATAGATAGCTTGCATTTCTTCTTCTGAGATGTCTCTTTTTATAGCTTTTGTTCAGTTAGCAGATCTCCTTCTGCTGGATAGTCTTCTCTCTAGGTTTAATTAACACTGCTTTGTCCTGGCTCTTCCACCGGTCCCATCACTCTCTCTCTGTCTCCTTTGTGGGACTTTCATCCATACACATATATCCCCAAAAGGTCTTTTGTGAGCCTTCTTGTCTTTTCTCTCTAGACTCACTCACTCTCACTTCTTTCATCAGCTCCCCCAGGCTCAATTAGCATCTCTCTGCAGATGAGTGCCAGATGTAGATATTATTAAGTGCCAATCTTTCTCTTTTGAACTCCAGCTCCACATCACCAGCTGCCCTTTGGACATCTCAAACTGAGTCTTCCATAGGCATCTCAAACTTAACATGTCCAAAGGAAAACTCATTCTCTTTCCCTCCAACCCCTCCCATCTTCTGAATTTCCCAATTTCCACCCAGGGCACCACCATCCTCTTAGACATCTAAGCTCAGAATCTCAGCGTCATCCTTGACTCTCCCCTTTCGCTCCCACGTATAGTTGTGCTATAGCCAAATCGTGTCATTTCTACCTTCACAATATTCCCTTCTCTCCATTCACAAAGCCCTCATCACCTCTCACCTAGACTACAGAAATAACCTCAAAATTGTTCTCCCTGCCTTGTCTCGTTCTGCTATGATCCAACCGACACTCAGATGCCAGATGACTTTTTTAACCAGTTAAGTTTGACCATGTCACATAATGCCTCCCCCCAACACTTACTTAATAGACCCCAGTGGCTCCCTGTTACCTCCAGAATCAAATATAAAATCTGTTTGGCATTAAAGCTCTTCACCCCCAGCCAGGGTCCTCCCTCCATCTTCAGTTTTCTTAACTTCCCTCCCCTCCATGCACTTCCAATCCAGCTTCATCATCGATATGCCATAGCAAGTACTTAATAAATGTTTGTTCAGGTGATGTACTTGTCAGAATTTAAAAGGTACTTTAAGAGGAATTTAAAAATCACAAAACTCTGACAGCAATAGATAATTGCATTCCCTGGCTCCCACTGAAAACATTAAGATTTAGAAAGATCCAGCTGCAATGGTGAAATCTGAATTTCAAAGCTTCACATTTATATTAAAGCCTAGATTCAGAAATCGGCCTATTTATGGAATGATCAATCTGTGCAATTACTTAGAAAAAAATTATTCCTGCATAAATCATAAAGAAACTAATTTTTAAAGTAATTTTATCAAGTCAAGAAATAAATTTACAAAGATGTTAGTAAACTATTTTAACTTAAAAGTTTTTCATTAATTTCATTTTAAAATTCACTGTTAACTCAATAAAATGTTTTTGTTCATTTAATTAGATTCAACAAACATTTATTAATCACCTACTGTGTACAGAGTGCTATGCTAGTCCATGAGTGTAAACAGACAAACTAAACCAGTCCCTGGGACCCTTGGTCGAACTGCTTTAAAACACAGAACAAAGACATTTATTTGTTACATTTACTGGGGGGCTGGTGGAGGAGGAGAGATAAGATGTACACAGACAGACAAATGCAAGAGAGTACTAACAACTGGGAGGATCTGCAAAGGCTTCATATAGGAGGTCACAGTTGCACTGAGCCTTGAAGGCAACTATTCTGGACTTCAAGAGGAGACCAGGGAAGGATGCATGGGGCAGGGGGACAGCAAAGGTATGCTAACAGATGGTCTGTGTTTTAGGAACTGAGTGATATAGAGGACTGTATTCCAGAATAAATGTACATTTATACTTTATATGTGGAATTGGGACTGACCTTCCTGCTTCTGGTTTACCGTATATTTGTGACTTGGTGCTCAGGGGACTTAGTGTTTTGAGGATTGGAAGCTCCTGGCCAATACTTTTATCTTGCTTCTTCTGAAAAAGACCTGGAAGCTTGGTATGACTGAGCGAACTCTGGGTGGTCCCTGGAGCCTCCCTCGTAGCAGGGAGAGTATACATTTCAGAGTAGTCTCTTCCTTTCTCTCTCTCCTAGATGGCACAAGATTTCCCATGAGGGGTAGGATTATGGGCAGGGGGAGTGCTTTTCTCTCATATAGAGCATGGATTCACCCAGCAAAGCTAGCTTGCACCTGGACCCCTGGATGTCTTGTGATCCTTTGTGTTTCTTTTCCCGAGTAAGTGACCAGTGTTCTTAAGAGGAACACATCCAGGCTAGAAGGTGACCTTATGAGTTCCAGAGGCCCTCTGTCCATTGGACAAAACTGAGAAGTTGCAAATAGTTTCTTCATGGAGGAGGATAATCTCTAGTGGGAGGATCCTAGGAGTTGTAGGGGCTGTGAAGAAGAGAGGTGAAATGTGGCCCTACTTATCCCACAAACTGATGTTTTGATGTTTGTCATTCAACAATCTTTTGGTAGAATATAACTAGTTATAAATGAAGCTACCGAATCCTATTTAAGTCACTCTGCCAGTGCACACTGAGTCTTTTGTGTTCTTTGGCATTTCTTTTGTATATAGGAAATATCTGATTCATATTATATACTGAGCATAATTTTTTTTTGCCATTCTTACTGGAGAGACCAGAGACCGGAGACAACCTGGCCTTAAACATTTTCTTGGTATGGATGAGTGGGAGGCTTAAAGAGCCCAATTATAGAAAAGGACATCTAAACCCTCTTCTTTAATGTCCAGGTGCCCCCGGGACCAACATCATTCTGGACCACAGGCATGGGTCCAGAGCAGAGATAGACCTCTTAATAGAAGAAAAGTAGGGACAGTGTTTCAGCCTCACTGGGTCCAGCAGTGGTTTCTCGGTATCAGACACACATATTATAGTAAGGATTTCTTTCAGGTACAGATTGGCCCAGTGATTGCTGAGATCATTTTCAACTCTACAATTCTGTGATTACGTAATCTATTTGGTTAAGATCAATCCAAATCAAGAAAGGATACAGATTGAAGCTGCTCTTGCAGAAATTTTGATTTACTTTTAAATTAGTTGCTTTTAACATTTATTTTTAATTTCACGATGATGCTTTTTACCTGACTATATTTATGGCCCTTGGGCAGACCACTTTGCAAACATTTCCGTCTAAGTCCTGAATATCAGTTTTGTCTTGTGCATCTGATAAAGGAAACCCCTGCCATTGGGTATTCACCGTCTCACCGATCCTGAATGTTCCTGCTATCTTTCTAGGACAAACTGCTCGCTTTTCCTCACCAGACTCTGAGAGTAGAAATGAAAATCAGCAGGGGGTTTTTATTTTATTTGTTGCTTTTAGCACAGGAGGCAGGAGTTATCCAATTTTTTTTTTCATAATCTGATATGCCTCCTTTGTTTTCCACAAGAAGAAAAACCTATTTTAAAACTCACAGGCCCATTGAGCAATCCAGAGGTCCATGGAACTGCCTAGCTTGAGTATACCTACCACATTGAAATGATCCTGTGACTCCAGGTTTCTAGTCCAAGAAATACTCAAATCAGACCATAGTTAATATGGCTTATTGATGGCTGCTGCTAGTAAATGTCAAGGCCTGCTTTATTTTACAGGCCACCTTTCTCGGTTGTATCACAAAATTGCCAGAATCATCTTCTTCAAGCACACTTTTGCCCATATCATTCCACTTCTCAAAATCCTTTGGTGGCTTCCGATTGCCTCTTAGAATAAAGTACAGCTACCTCTTTGGTATTTAGGATCCTCCACAATCTAGGTCCAACATACCTTTCAAGCCTCATTTTACATGATTCTCCTCTAGAGACAGAAAACTAAACTACTAGCTGTTCCATGGATTCAATAGACCGTTACCATTAACCAAGCAACTAAGAAGCATTGATTAAACTCCTACTGTATGCCAGACACTACAAAAAGTGAAGTATTCAAAATGTTCTGTGATCTCATCCATTTGGGAGTTTCTTCCAAGGTTGTGGATTCCAGACTATCCATGCCTGTCCATCCTGTGTAACTCTTCTCCATGTATCCCCAAATGATAACTATAGATTATCTATCCAACCTTCTGGAGACCTTCCTTGTTTCCACTGTGACAATACCAAAGCAGAACTCAGGTCATTCACCTGTTTTCCCTTACTCTTGCCATGGGACCATGCCATCTTCATCTTCTTGTCCTATCACATCATTTCTTGATGACTTCCTTTATTCCTGTTCTTCTTTGTAGTTCCTCACTGCTTACGTATATCAGCCTGCTCACAACCATTCGCCCTTTGTGGGATATACATTTTTAATTCTTTGGAGGAAACAGGGTTTCAGGTCTTGCTGTTATATAGCATCTTATCCCCTAAATGACCTCTAATGGCTCCCTATTCCCTAGAATCAAATATAAAATCCTCCCTTTGGCATTTAAAGCGCTTCACAACATGGCCCCTTCCTATCTTTGCAGTCTTCTTACGCCTTCTTCACCTGTATACCCTCTAAGATACAGACAGCTACAGTGGCCTACTCCTCCAATCCATCATTCCTCTCATGTCCATGCTTTTGCACCGGTAGTCTTACATATTTGGAATACTCTGCTCTCTTACCTCCACCTCCTAGTTTCCCCAGCTTTTTCCCCAGCTCAAACATTAAATATACTTGAATACATAGGTATAAATGAATTTCTCTTTAAAATAAGCAGTATCGACCTAAAACCATCAGCAAGCATTCTTTGTAATGGGAATAAGCTGGAAACCTTCCCAGTAAGATCAGGAATGAAACAAGGGTGCTCACCATCACCAATATTATTCAATACTGTGCTAGAAATGCTAGCAATAGCAAAAAGAGAGGAAAAATAATTTGAAGGAATCAAAATGGGCAGTGAGGTAAATAAAACTACCTCTTTTCACAGATGACATGCCATACTTGTAAAATCCTAGAGATTCACCTAAAAAGTGAGTAGAAACAATCATTTTAGCAGAATAGCAGGATATAAAATAAACACACAAATCATCAGCATTTCTATACATCACCAACAAAACTCTCCAAGAAAAGATAGTAAGAGATATTCCATTTAAAATAACTGTAGACAGTATAAAATTCCTGGTAGTATACCTACCAAGACAAATTCAGGAACTACATTTTTAAGGCAGAAGCTCAGTTCTCACGTGAATGGTCTCGGGTCAGGTAAAGGTGAGGGCTTAATAGCTGAGTTCTCATGAGGCCCCCCAGAGAACAGCTGGGAATTGAGGAGTGAGACATGAGTTATCTTGTTTTTCCACCTCTTCTCAGTGGGAACTTGCTGGGGAGAGCATCCCACCCTTGAGGTTGGTCCGTGGTCTGAGTAGGTTTTGTTAATTGGCTAAGGGGCTGAAAGCATGCTGTCCACAAGTGAACTATGTAGCTGGGAGAGCTTAACTGGGGACAGGAAAGCCTGAGCGGGGGTTTTCTTTCTCCTCACAAGGGAGAAGGAGGCTCCTGCGGGGAGAACTCCCCCTGCATGTAGCTTGTATCCATAATAAAGCCTACACCTCTGCTTCATTCTTCTCTCATACGTTTATCCAGCTGATCACTGAAGACCTGATATAAGTAAGGGGACTGGCAGCCCACGGCATTAAGCCGGACACTACATGAACATAGTTATAAAACAGTTTTTACACAAATAAAATTTTAAATAATGGGAGAAATATTAATTGCTCACAGGAAGGTAGAGTCAATATAATAAAATGACAATTCTGCCTCAATTTACCTACTTATTTAATGTCATTCCAACTAAATTACAAAAAAAAATTTTATTGAGCTAGAAAATATAACAAAATCCATTTGGAAAAAAATGTCAATAATATCAAAATAATTAATTTTTTAAAAAGTAAAGGAAAGGGGTTTAGCAGTACCAGACCTTAAACTATACTGTAAGGTAATAATTACCAAAACTATCTGATACTGGCTAAGAAATACAAAGGTAAATCAGTGGAACGGAGTAGACATACAATATACAGTAGTAAATGATTATAATAACTTTATGTTTAACAGATATTAATATTTAAGCTTTTGGGATAAGAATACACTATTTAGTAAAAAGTGTTGGGAAAACTGGAAAGCAGTCTGGCAGAAATTGAGTATAAACCAATACCTTACAACATTTAACAAGATCAAAATGGTTACATAGCCTAGATATAAAGGGGGGTATAAGAAAATTAGAAGAACATGGAACACATTGCCTATTAGACATATGGACAGGAGAACAATTTATAAATAAACAAGAGATAAAGATCATTGTGAGGTATGAAATAGATAATTTTGATTATATTAAATTACATTCGATTACATGAATTTAAAAAGGTTTTTATATTTATTTATAAATAAAACCAATGTAGCCAAGATTCACAGGAAAGCAGAAAATTGGGAGAAATTTTTATAGACAGCTTCTCAGGTAAAGGTCTCATATCTCAAATATATAGAGAATTTTGTCAAATTTATAAGAATATGAATTATCCCCCAATTCACAAATGATCAAAGGATATAAACAGGTAATTTTTGAAGAAATCCAAACTATATATAGTTGGAAGAAAAAAATGCTGTAAACCATTGTTGATTAGAGAAGTGCAAATTAAAACAATGTTGAGATAATCATCTGACACTTACCAGATTGACTAAAATGATAGAAGGGGAAAATGACAAATGTTGGAGGGGATGTGGAAAAAGCGAAACACTTATCCACTGCTGGTGGAACTCTGAACTGGTCCAATCATTCTGGAGAGCAACTTGGAACTATACCCAAAGGCTACAAAATTGTGCACATGTTTTGCCCTAGAAATACTTCTACTAAGCTTTACCTCAAAGAGGTAAAAAAAGTGAAAGAACTCATATGTACAAAAATATTTAGCGCAGATCTTTTTGTATTGGCAAAGAATTGGAAATTAAAGGGATGCCCATCAGATGGAGAATGACTGAACAAAGTGTGGTATAGGATTACAATTGAATATTATTGGGGTAGAAGAAATGATAAAGGGAATGCTTTCACAAAAATCTGGAAAGACTTATATGAACTGATGTAAAATGAAGTGAGCAGAACCAGGAAAACATTATACACAGTAGCTGTAATATTGAAATAATAATCAACTCTGAAAGAGTTAGCTATTCTGATGAAGCCAATGATCCATGACAATCCCAGAGGACTCCAGAGAGAGAACTGATGAACACTGAGTGCAGAAACATTGAGTGCATATTTTTCCCACTTTTTTTCTTGCTTTTCTTAAACAATAGGGCTAATACAGAGATACATTTTGCATAACTTCATGTGTATAATGGGGATCATATTGCTCGCCCTCTTAGTGGGTGGAAAGGGGCTGGAAGTAGCAAGAAATGAAAAGGCATTTTCTTCTCACCCAAAGGTCAGCAGTCTAGGTCTGTTTAAATAGAAAAGAACAATATGAACATTTCTACTTAGAAACAGCATTCCAGTGATTTAAGCTCCAGATTTTTCACAGTAAACTTGATACCAATATTTATAGAGAATTCAATAATAAATTACCAGTATTTAAGTCAAGCAATCAACAAAAAGTTGCAAAATTAAGTCAACAGAACAAACTTCTGAGGGAACATACAGTGGGAAAAAAATGACTGTACAATTACAGCCTAAAATATAAATTACCAAATTTCTCTAGGACCTCACAATCTAGAATGTTAAAATTAAAATCAGGCAAAGGGTCTATGTGGGAGTGCCCACAAAGAGAAAGGGCTCAATTTTATTGCACACCGGATATAATGTAACAAACTGTAAGTATGCATCTCAGACTGGGGTAGGGGTAGGGGATATTTTTGTACCAAATGGTCTTATTATACCACACTTTTTTTTAAAGATTCTTTTTTTAGCAAGAAGTTTGTAGAAGTAACAAAGGTGAAAATTTCTGTATACAGAGAACAGAAAAAGAGGGTTGTATGCAAAATTCTGAACTTCTATTAGAGTTTTATTTAAGCATATATTAAATTTATCATGGCAGTACTAATACTGCTCTGCTTGTGTATACCTTCTTCTGAACACCCTTCTGCTGTTGTTGGTATATTTTTGACATTTTTCCTTGTTGTCCAGTCTATCTTTGTAGGCTTATTACACATTAGGGTAGGGGAAGAGAATAAGCATTTATGGAGCACGTACTGTGTATCAGGCTCTGTGCTAAGCACTTTACAAACATGATGTCATCTGATCCTCACAACCCCCCTGTTATTATCCCTATTTTAAGATGAGGAAACTGAGGCACACAGTAGTTTAATGACTTGCCCAGGATTACACAGCTAGTAAATGTATGAGGGCAAATCTGAACTCAGGTCTTCCTGACTCCAGATCCAACACTGTGGCCATAAACCTACAATGTGAAATATGTGTTCTGTAGGTTATTTGTGTTATTGTGAGTCTGTCTTGATGGAGCTTGCAGTGAAGAATGAATAGCTCCAGAATTTTTTCTACTCACCTTTGTCCAAGGGAGATTTTTATTACTGTGACAACGGGAAGCAGAATGTTGGAGTCAAAGGCTGACCACTCTATTCTCCTCAGGGAAAGTGTACTGGGATGTAATCAGATCTCTGTACTCCACCACTTTTTTAGGTTCTGACTAAGCTGTTGATAGCTACCTCTTAGTGAAGAAAGAGTGCTGCAAGGTATATATTCAAGGATTGATTCTGTTGACTCCCCAGAAGTTGACTTTAGTTCAAATACACCCTTAGATACTCTTTGGATGACCTTGGGCTGTCTGCATCAGTTTCATGAACTGTAAAATGGGATAATAGTAGCATCTACTTAAAAATACTCTGGGAGGATAAAAATGAGATCCTATTTTTAAAGTGCTTGGTACACATTTTATAGGTATGTAATAAATTCTTGTTTCCTTCTTTTCTGATAAATGCCAGTTCCACAATGAAGACTCAGACTGGAAAGCAAACCATCCATTCATGCAGGTATATAGCAAACAGAAATTAGATAAGGTATACAGACAAGAAAATAAAGGAGAAAGCATAGCATGTGGTTTCAGCATAAGCTAACAAATTCAAACCATAGGCAAGTGACCAGGGCAGGAATTGTGGAACCAGAGAGGCCCACAATGTTGTTAGTTCCTCCATTCTTTGAATGATTTATGGAAAATTTAATATTAAGCATCTATATAACCTTTTAGACATGATTGCAACTTCACTTAAGGAAATTTTTTTTGACACAAAAAAATTATTTAACTTTTTTATCTCTCCAAGTCTCCATTGGGGTTCTTTGTTCATTCTCATTTACTTTTTCAGAACTTATTCAACCATTCCCCTCCTTGTTGGATACTGAGGTTTCTTCCTGGGCCTTACCATTACAGATAATAGTTTTATGAAAAAGTTTAGAAATGGCAGTTCTTTCATTTGTTTATTTACTTTTGCCTGTAACACCTTCAGGGCATATTTCCAGTGATGAAATTGTTGGTTCAATGGATATGATTTGGGTGGGGTGAGGATTGTGAATTTTTATTGTCTGCTGTCAGGTTGCTCTCCACAAGTTTGCAACCTCGCTGGTAGCAACCGAGTGTCCCTCTTCCTTTACCTCTGTCCCTTCATTTCATTACTTTTAATTTTGTACCTGAAAATTTTACGTGATTATTTTCAAGTGCTTCCTTTTTTGAAAAGTGCACATAGAAATTCCTTGATCATTTATCCATTACAGCCTAAGATGATCTGTGTATAATCTCACCTCATATCCAAATTATTCCATTTGCTTCTACTTTTTAGTTTTACAGAGTGGGCACTCAACGTCTGTTGAATGAAATTATGGGGCGTTTTTACCGTTTTCTGTTTTATCATGGAGCTCAATTGATTGAGGCAGAGAGTTAAATTTCTTTCCAACCAAATTGCGGATCATGGCCAGGTTTGTCAAGTAGGTTTGTGAAATAAGGAATTCTTTCCTTGGGTAGTTTTTAAAGCTATACCAAATACTCATTTTTTTTGGACATTTTTTTGGAGGCTCATATTTCTGTGTCGTCTTATATTGGACAGTTGCCAAGAAAACTATCGAGTGGAGAGAGTCTTCTTGTTTCTCCACATAGGTTTCTTTATGATTTTATGTAACGGTATAAAGAAATCTCTTGACTTTATAGTTGGCACAGCTTTCTGTTGAGGAAAAATCTGGCGGGTTCCCCTTTTTTTTTTTTTTTAGCAAGGCTTTATTAAACGGTCAGTCGGTTTAAAAGTGTGTGAGCGCCAAAGACCTGGTGTGGGGAAGGGAAGGAAAGAGTCTAAGATTCACTCGGGAGTGAAAGTAGGCAGTGTTTGGAGTTTATTGGCTGATAAGGTGTCTGAAGAGTTAATGGCGCCCAGACGGGGAGATGGGGGTGGGGGGCCAAGAGCTAGCCAATGACAAGAGAGGAGAGCCGGGGGAAAGGGCGGGGCCACAGCCTACGTTCGCATCCTCTGGAGGCGTGGCACACTGTGCTGCAGCCTTGCCAGGATGGCGGCTGCCATATGGAAGTTCGAGGCCGCGCTGAAGACTTGGGTGGACCGCCGGGCCCCGTCCAAGATCTGGGTCCAGACCCAGACCAGCGACGAGTCCTGCGTCCCACAAGCAGCGCTGATGGCAGCTACTGCGGAGGCAGCAGAGGCCAAAGCAAAGGCCCAAGCCTGCGCTGTGCCCGTGACGATGCAGAAGCCCGAGGAACCCCAGGCCTTGGGGTGGCTCCAGCTCTGGGCGGCTCCTGAAATCCCTGCAACATCCGCGCAAGCCTCCGCTTCGGTTCCGGCAGCGGTGGCAACCGTGTCGCAGGTGAAAACAGAGACGGCCGCAGTGGTGGCAAAGGCGAAGAAGAACAGGGAGACGGTGACGGCAAACGCGGTAGGAGGCGATTGGAAGATGGGCCGCAGCCACGACTCGTACATAGATATATCTCTGGGTGAGTGGCCGGGGTGGGGGGGGGGATGGGGGGGCAGGCGCGAAAGCTGGAGGAAGGGGGGCAGGAGTGGGAGTGGGGGGGGTGGGGGGACGGGGGCAGGAGCGCGAGCGGGAGGGGGGGGGAAGGCAGGGAGGGGCGCCGCTCTCGTTGCCCTTGACCACCTGCCAACTAACCAGTAGTGGTAGACTACAACCCCTCCCGCCCCGCCCCCAGTCGGCCTGAGGGCAAGGCTGGGCTTCGGCCTTCCCTGGTACTCACCTATTGTCTACCCTGGCCCTTAACCTGCGTCTTACCCCCCCCAACCCTTTAAACCTAAAATAGTGTTTTGAACCTTAAATAACATCTTTGAAACTAAAATGGGGCCGTAAGCTCTACACAGTGTCCTTTATTTGAAACGGCGGAACGAAATGACTTCATCTCCACTCTCAGGAAGTTTCCAAGATGGCCGACCTTTCCATGGCAGCGGCCATTTTGTGCGTTTGTAGCGTGGGTGACATGCGAAGCTTTGCTTTTCCGTCATTTTGGCCTTCTTTTTTCTTTTTTTTCTTTGATTTTTTTTGTTGTTGTTGTTAAATTTACACTTCCTTCTTGAGATATTAGCATACGCTATTGCTTCATATCCTAGCTTTGCTGCTAGATGATCATGGGCAGCCCCTTCTCTTAGGACCTCACTTTTCTCCTCCATAACGGTTACAGCTTTTTTTTTTTTAACTACTACTAATAATTTATTGCCTTTTTCCTGAGGAAAAAAAAATCATTTATAACATGAGGTATATGACGGTTAAAAAAAAAGTATGCAAAACAGTTTTAATTTTGATATGCATTATTACCATACTCTTTATTACCTTCTTAAATCTAGACAATCAAAATCCAATAAACCAAGCCCTGATGTGTAGCACTTGCTGATTTCTCATGTGTAAATGCTTACACTGAAAGTTTAACAATCCATTCTTATGACCAGGTGGGAGCGAGCTGACTCCAGAACACCAGTAATATGATACAAATATACCACTAATAAGTCACTTATTACTTTAATGAATTATTCTGAACATATGTATATCTGTACCCACAGTTATGACTTAAAATATGTAACTTCTAGCAGACAGGTTCCTAACGTAGGAATGGGTGCAACTTAGTGCTTAATAATTATTTTGAAAAATAGTCATCCCTGCATTTCATTTTCACAAAGCACCACAGTATACAGACTGCTTTCTTCACTACAATCCTATAAGGTCCATAGTACAAATATTATTATCCTAAATTTACAAGTGAAGTAAATAAATCCAGAGAGGTTACAGCTTTTTAAACTAATATATGTTATTCTAAAACTTCAGCAAAAAAAAAAAAAAAAACAACACAGGCCCCCAAATATAGAAACTAAAAAAAAAATAAGATCCAAACAGAATCTCTGCATATGAAATGAAAATATTAATTTGTGATATGAAGATTTTCATTTCTGAGGTTCACTAACTAAGGGAAGCTGGTCATTGTGCTTAAGTTAAGAACGCAGTGGAAAGAGGTTTTGAGCAACTAAAACAAAATTTAGGGACTTAAAATTTTCAGAAGTGGAAGCTTCTAAGTACAACTTTGTGGATCTAGGACATTCCATATTTTGAAGTTCATTGTAGTAAGACCACGTTTGGAAAGATGTTACTAAAATCTTCTGCATAACAGTTACGTACAGAGTTGGAAAAAGAATTGGAATAAAAAGCAGAATGATGGGGTTAGAAACAAGGTTACAAAGATGTTGAAGCCTTCCTCCAAACTCCCATAAAACATCTGTCTCTTCAGCTTTTTTTTATAATTTATTTATTCATTTAACTTTTTACATTCATTTTCACAAAATTTTGGGTTCCAAATTTTTCCCCCTTTTATCCCCTCCCCTCACCCCAATAGCCCAAGCAATCTAATTTTCCCTATCTCCAATCTGCCCTCTCTTCTGTCATCCCTCCCTTCTCTTGTCTCCATCTTCTCTTTTCTCCTGTAGGGCCAGATGACTTTCTATTCTTCATTAACTGTATGTCTTCTTTTCTAGTAGCAACACAAAACTAAACAGTTGTTCCTAAAACTTTTAGTTCCAAATTCTCCCCATCCCTCCCTCCCCACCCCTTCCCTTTGGGATGGCAGGCAATTCAATATAGGCCATATCTGTATAGTTTTGCAAATGACTTCCCTGATAGTCGTGTTGTGCAAGACTAACTGAATTACCCTCCATCCTATCCTGCCCCTCATTGTTTCTATTCTGTCTTTTGATCCTGTCCCTCCCCGAGTGTTGACTTCAAATTGCTCCCTCCTCCCTTTTCCCTCCCTTCCATCATCCCCCCCTTGCTTATCTCCTTCTCCCCCACTTTCCTATACTGTAAGATAGGTTTTCATACCAAAATGAGTATGCATTTTATTCCTTCCTTTAGTCAAATGTCATGAGGGTAAACTAATTGGTTTTTTTTTTTCTCAGCTCTCCTCTTTTTCCCTCCACTAAAAAGTCTCCTACTTGCCTCTTAAATGACATATAATTATCCCATTCCATTTCACCCTCTTTCCTCCCACTACATTTCTCTCTCAGCATTTACCTTAATTTCTTTTAAGATATGGTCCCATCCTATTCAATTCAATCTGTGCTCTCTGTCTCTGTATGTATGTGCATGTGTGTATGTGTGTGTGCGTGCATGCATGTACATGTGTGTGTGTGGTCCCACCAACTACCCAGATACTGAAAAGTTTTAAGAGTTACCAATATTGTCTTTCCATGTGGGAATGTAAACAGTTCACTTCTGGTAAGTCCCTTAAGACTTCTCTTTCCTGTTTACTTTTTCATGCTTCTTCTCATTCCTGTGTTTGAAAGTCAAATTTTCTTTTCAGCTCTGGTCTTTTCATCAAGAATGCTTGAAAGTCCTCTGTTTCATTGAAAGACCATATTTTCCCCTGAAGTATTATACTCAGTTTAGCTGGGTAGGTGATTCTTGGTTTGAGTCCTAGTTCCTTTGACTTCTGGAATATCATATTCCAGGCCCTTCAATCCCTTAATGTAGAACCTGCTAGATCTTGAGTTATCCTGATTGTATTTCCACAGTACTGGAATTGTTTCTTTCTAGCTGCTTGCAAGATTTTCTCTTTGAGCTGGGAGTTCTGGAATTTGGCCACAATATTCCTAGGAGTTTCTCTTTTTGGATCTCTTTCAGGTGGTGATCGATGGATTCTTTCAATACTTATTTTGAGTTCTGGTTCTAGAATGTCAGGGCAGTTTTCCTTGATAATTTCTTGTTTCTTAAAAATAGTACATCACTTGCCATTAATTGGTTTTGAGCCTATCTGGAAAGGATGATTTAGAAAGGGGAAAAGGAAATAACTCCAGGAAGGAAGACTAACACACATAAAGTCTCAGAGATAGATAGATGCACATAACATCAACATGACTGACTGAAACTTAACTGGGATAATACAGAGAACCTGAAGTGTGAGTGTACAGGTAGCATAAACACAGAATCCTAAATTTGGAAATAAGAACCCAAATCAAAACCTGTTCAATGCTACTTGACTGCATGGATGACTTTGGATAAGTAAGTTAACTTCTCTGTACCTCTGGGTCTTCATTTGTAAAATGCTAGAGTTTCATTAGGTGACATGTAAAGTCTCTTCCAGCTCAAAATATTATGATCCTAACACACACAAAAAGGAGGATATAGACACCCAGATAATGGAAAACTTTGAAATCCAGGAAGAGAGATCGGATCTTGATATAATAGAACCATATGGGATTCCTGAAAAAAAGAACGAAATGACAAAAGTTCTAGTTTGAGAAGATGAACCTGGCAGCGCTAATGCAAGTGTGAAGTGATGAGATTCAACCACTGGATTTGGGGAGGGGGGGGGAGGGGGAAAACAGAGGCATTTAGAAGGTCAATTTCATCTTTACCAGGATTTAGGGATAGGTAACGATATATAGAGATAGAGATAAAGGAGGGAAGTGAATGACAGGTGACCTAAGAGAATTTTTTTACTTTACTTCTCATTGTAGATTTATAGAATTTTATGCTGGAAGGAACCTTAAAGTTTTTCTGGGTTGACACCTCAATGAATTGTTTCTTTTCCTTATTTCTATTTTATTGATGCACAGGCCCCCCCCCACCCCCCAGACAACAAGCATAGTAATCGAAAGCAAGGAAAACCTTGAAGAGAGCAGTGAAGATGGTCACTGCCTGCCCAGAGGAGCTCTTCTGGCCTCCAGAACCTAGCCACACTCAAGACTCCAGAGACAATTAGAAATCATTCCTCAGTTTACCTGCTTTGTAATTTTACTGCTAAATTCCTCAGGCCTGTAGCAGTTTTGTACCACAAAAACATAAAGTGGGAAAATCCAGGGCGATTAAGAAGGGAGGGTACTAGCACCTGGAGGGGAAGGTGGTGCTTCAGCAGAATCTCAAATTGCATTTGAAATACTTTTCATTGGGAGAAGGGAGGAAGCCTCAGCCCTGTCAGTTCCTAATCTACAAATGTGAACTGTGGGTAAAGGAATATCTGGGTTTATGTAGCTTTGAAAACATACACACACACACACACACTGCATGCCATTTGAGTTGCTTTACACATATGATCCTGAGTCCCATGTCTACTCAGATTTTACAAAAGCTGAAAAGTTTGTGCTTTTTCACTATCTTTTTTTAAATATAAATTTATGTATTTAACAATGTAATTGATTTTCACAAAATTTTGGGTTCCAAATATTTCTCCCCATTTATCCCCTCCCCCCACCCCAATACACCAAGCAATCTAATTTCCCCTATCACCAATCTGCCCTTTCTTCTATCATCCCTTCCTTCTCTTGTCCCCATCTTCTCTTTTGTCCTGTAGGGCCAGATAACTTTCTATTACGCATTGCCTGTATTTCTTATTTCCTAGGAGCAAGAACAATACTCGACAGTTATTCCTAAAACTTTGAGTTCCAACTTCTCCCCATCCCTCCCTCCCCACCCATTCCGTTTGGGAAGGCAGGCAATTCAATATAGGCCATATCTGTGTAGTTTTGAAAATGACTTCGATAATAGTCGTGTTGTGTAAGACTGTTTTTCCCTCCATCCTATCCTGCCCCCCACTGTTTCTATTCTCTCTTTTGATCCTGTCCCTCCCCAAGAGTGTTGACTTCAGATTGCTCCCACCTCCCATTGCCCTCCCTTCCACCCTCCACCCCCACCCTGCTTATCTCCTTCTCCCCCACTTGCCTGTATTGTAAGATAGGCTTTCATACCAAAATGAGTGTGCATTTTATTCCTTCCTTTAGTCAGATGTGATGAGAGTAAACTTCATGTTTTTTTCTCAGCTCTCCTCTTTTTCCCTCCACTAAAAAGTCTCCTGCCTGCCTCTTCTATGAGAAATAATTTACTCCATTCCATTTCACCCTCTCTCCTCCCAGTCTCACCATTTACCTTAATTTCTTTTAAGATATGATCCCATCCTATTCAATTCACTCTGTGCTCTCTGTCTCTGTGTGTGTGTGTGCATGTGTGTATGTGTGCGCATGCACGTGTGTACATGTGTGTGTGTATGTGTGTGTGTGTAGTCCCACCAACTACCCAGATACTGAAAAGTTTCAAGAGTTACAAATATTATCTTTCCACGTAGGAATGTAAACAGTTCAACTTTTGTAAGTTCTTTATGACTTCTCTTTGCTGTTAACTTTTTCATGCTTCTTCTCCTTCTTGTGTTTGAAAGTCAGATTTTCTTTTCAGCTCTGGTCTTTTCATCAAGAATGCTTGAAAGTCCTCTGTTTCATTGAAAGACCATTTTTTCCCCTGAAGTATTATACTCAGTTTTGCTGGATAGGTGATTCTTGGTTTGAACCCTAGTTCCTTTGACTTCTGGAATATCCTGTTCCATGCCCTTTGATCCCTTAATGTAGAAGCTGCTAGATCTTGTGTTATCCTGATTGTATTTCCACAATACTGGAATTGTTTCTTTCTTGCAATATTTTCTCCTTGACCTGGGAATTCTGGAATTTGACCACAATGTTTCTAGGAGTTTCTCTTTTCGGGTCTCTTTCAGGTGGTGATCGATGGATTCCTTCAATACTTATTTTGCCCTCAGGTTCTAGAATATCAGGGAAGTTTTCCTTGATAATTTCATGGAAGATGATGTCTAGGCTCTTTTTTTGGTTGTGACTTTCAGGTAGTCCCATAATTTTTAAATTGTTTCTCCTGGATCTATTTTCCAGGTCAGTTGTTTTTCCAATGAGATATTTCACATTCTCTTCCATTCATTCTTTTGGTTTTGTTTGGTGAGTTCTTGGTTTCTCAGAAAGTCATTAGCCTCCATCTGTTCCATTCTAATTTTGAGAGAACTATTTTCTTCAGTGAGCTTTTGAACCTCTTTTTCCATTTGGCTAATTCTGCTTTTGAAAGCATTCTTCTCCTCATTGGCTTTTTGAACCTCTTTTGCCAATTGAGTGAGCCTATTCTTCAAGGTGTTATTTTCTTCAGCATTTTTTTGGGTCTCCTTTATCAAGGTATTGACCCGTTTTTCATACTTTCCTTGCATCTCTCTCATTTCTCTTCCCAGTTTTTCCTCCACCTATCTAACTTGATTTTCAAAATCCTTTTTTAGCTCTTCCATGGCCTGAGCCCACTGGATATCTATTTCGGATGTTTGAGATACAGAGGCCTTGCCTTCTATGTCTTTCCCTGATGGTAAGAATTGTTCCTCCCCATCAGAAATGAAAGACGGGAACATCTGGCCCCCCAAGAAAGTAACTTTCTATGGATTTATTTTTCTTCCCTTTTCTGGGTGTTTTCCCAGCCAGTTACTTGACTTCTGAGATTCCTCTCCACCCCTGCCTAGATCTTCCCAGCTAGTGCTTGCGGTCTGAGATTTAAATGCTGCTCCCCAGCCTCAGGGCTTTCAGTAGCAGGCATGGCTGCTATTCAGGGTAAGATTAAATCCTGGTTCTCAGGTGGGGGTAGGGCCACCTCGCAGGACTTAGTTCCCTCAGGGGGCTTATGAGGTCCTGTGGGAACCCCTGGCCACCACTGCCTCTGCCACTGCCTCCCGAGGGGACCTGAGTTATGGATACACCCCGCTCCCCTCTCGGTCATCCCAGAAGTCTCTCTCACCAACCTGTAGCGCCTGTGGGTGGAGGGATCTTCGTGGCTGCCAGAGATTCCGTCCCTGAAGCCTGCTCGGATCTGCTTCTCTTGGGGCACAAGCTCAAGGCAGGGCTGTGCTCTGCTCCTCTCCCGTATGTGATGGACCTTTGGGGATGGTTTTTCAGGGCTCTCTGGAAGGGAAATCTCCTCCACTCAATTGCTGCACAGCTTCCACTGCTCCAGAATTTGTTGGGAGTTCTTTTTACAGGAAATTTATGGGCTGTGGGTTCAGAGGTAGCATATGTGAATCTTTCTACTCCGCCTTCTTGGCTCCTCCCCTGCTTTTTCACTATCTTATCCCATGTTTGAATATAAAGGAGCCTTTCTTTCTTTCTTTCTTTATTTATTTATTTAGCTTTTTACATTCATTTTCACAAATTTTTGGGTTCCAAATTTTCTCCCCTTTTCTCCCCTCCCCCCACCCCAATACCCCAAGCAATCTAATTTTCCCTATCTCCAATCTGTCCTCTCTTCTGTCATCCCTCCCTTCCCTTGTCTCTATCTTCTCTTTTCTCCTGTAGGGCCAGATGACTTTCTATTCCTCATTAACTGTATATCTTCTTTCCTAGTTGCAACAACAATACTAAACAATTGTTCCTAAAACTTTGAGTTCCAAATTCTCCCCATCCCTCCCTCCCCACCCATTCCCTTTGGGAAGGCAGGCAATTCATTATAGGCCATATCTGTGTAGCTTTGCAAATGACCTTCTTGATAGTCGTGTTGTGTAAGACTAACTGAATTGCCATCCCTCCTAACCTGCCCCTCATTGTTTCTCTTCTGTCCTTTGATCCTGTCCCTCCCCAAGTGTTGACTTTCAATTACTCCCTCCTCCCTTTGCCCTCCCTTCCATCATCCCCCCCCCAATATCTCCTTCTCTCCCGCTTTCTTATACTGTAAGATAGGTTTTCATACCAAAATGAGTGTGCATTTCACTCCTTCGTTTAGTCAAATGTGATGAGGGTAAACTTTTGTTTGTTTGTTTGTTTTTTTTTCCTCAGCTCTCCTCTTTTTCCCTCCACTAAAAACATCTCCTACTTGCCTCTTATATGACATATAGTTACCCCCTTCCATTTCCCCCTCTTTCCTCTCACTACATTTCTCTCTCACCATTTACCTTAATTTCTTTTAAGGTATGGTCCCATCCTATTCAGTTCAATCTGTGCTCTCTGTCTCTGCATGTGAATGCATGTGTGTATGTGTGTGCATGCGTGTACATGTGTATGTGTGGTCCCACCAACCACCCAGATACTGAAAAGTTTTAAGAGTTAGAAATATTGTCCTTCCCTGTATGAATGCAAACAGTTCATTTCTGGTAAGTCCCTTAATACTTCTCCTTGCTGTTTACTTTTGCATGCTTCCTCTTATTCTTGTGTTTGAAAGTCAAATTTTCTTTTCAGCTCTGGTCTTTTCATTAAGAATGATTGAAAGTCCTCTGTTTCATTGAAAGACCATATTTTCCCTTGAAGTATTATACTCAGTTTAGCTGGGTAGGTGATTCTTGGTTTGAGTCCTAGTTCCTTTGCCTTCTGGAATATCCTATTCCACGCCCTTCGATCCCTTAATGTAGAAGCTGCTAGATCTTGGGTTATCCTGATTGTATTTCCACAGTACTGGAATTGTTTCTTTCTAGCTGCTTGCAAGATTTTTTCCTTGAGCTGGGAGTTCTGGAATTTGGCCACAATGTTCCTAGGAGTTTCTCTTTTTGGATCTCTTTCAGGTGGTGATCAATGGATTCTTTCAATACTTATTTTGCCCTCTGGTCCTAGAATGTCAGGGCAGTTTTCCTTGATAATTTCATGCAAGACGATGTCTAGGCTCTTTTTTTGATCATGGCTTTCAGGTAGTCCCATAATTTTTAAGTTGTCTCTCCTTGATCTATTTTCCAGGTCAGTTGTTTTTCCCATGAGATATTTCACATTCTCTTCCATTTTATCGTTCTTTTGGTTTTGTTTGGTGATTTCTTGGTTTCTCATAAAGTCATTAGACTCCATCTGTTCCATTCTAATTTTGAGAGAACTATTAAATTCAGTGAGCTTTTGAGCCTCTTTTTCCATTTGGCTCATTCTGCTTTTGAATGCATTCTTCTCCTCATTGGCTTTTTGAACCTCTTTTGCCAATTGAGTGAGCCTATTTTTCAAGGTGTTAATTTCCTCAGCCTTTTTTTGGGTCTCCTTTACCAAGATATTGACCTTTTTTTCATACTCTTCTTGCATCTTTGTCATTTCTCTTCCCAGTCTTTCCTCCACCTGTCTAACTTGCTTTTCAAAATCCTTTTTAAGCTCTTCCAAGGCCTGAGCCCACCCAACACCCCCCTGGGGTGTCTGGGGTACTGAGGCCCCGCCCTCCACATCTTTCCCTGATGGGAAAAATACGTTCTCGTCCTCCCCATCAGATCCGAAGGTCAGGATCATTTGCATTTGTTGGAAAAAACTCTCTAAAGTCTTATTTTTCTTCCCCTTTCTAGGCATTTTCCCAGCCAGTTACTTGACTTCTGAGATTCCTTTCCACCCCCGCCTGGATCCGCCCAGCTAGTGCTTGGCCTCTGAGATTCAAATGCGCTTTCCTGCGGCAAGCTTTAGTTCTGGCGCAGGGGTGGGGGCAGGGCCGCCTCCTAAGCTTGGGCCTTCAGGGGCGTTCTGCAGAGACTTTCAGGAACTGAGCGGGTGGGGGCGGGGTGGGGGGCCCCGCCTGCTGTGCTCAGCTCCCTTGGGGGTTTTATTCAGAGGCGTTCAGCAGTAGAGCAGGGTGGGGGCAGGGCCGTCTCCCCTGCTCGGCTCCCTCAGGTTGGAAAGACCTTCAGTATTGAAGATCCTACCTGCTGCTGGGGGATTCCTGAGTCCCGGGCCGCTGTTGCCTCAGCCGCTCGCCCACGCCTCTGCCTCTTGCCCACACCTCTGCCTCCGCCGCTTCCTGCCCCCGTCTCTGCCGCCGCCGCTTCCTCCCGAGGAGGCCCGAGTCACGGAGACGCTCCGCTCCCCTCCCCTATCGCAGTGTTCTTTCTTACTGACCTGTAGCTTCTGTGGGCGGAGGGACTTTCCCGGCTGCCGGAGCTTCCCCCGGAGCTTTCCTCTCTGAAGTCTGGTCGGGTCCTAAAGGAGCCTTTCTTGTTAAGAATGAGAGCAGGTACAAACATAGCATTTTCAGGGTTTGCTGAGCACTTTACAAGCATTATCTTGTTCAGTCTCCACAACCATCTTGGGAAGTAGTGCTGTTCTAATGCTCATTTACAGAGAGGGACCCTGAGGTGACCTGCCCTGGCTCACAGAACTTGGCAGTCTATGAGACTATTGGAGATAGGGCTCTTGGACTTTCAATCCGGCACCCTCTTCTATGTACTGTGCTGAGCCTGTGTGTCCAAGAGACCCTAGTGTGACTCTGACCTAGTGATTCTTTAAAGTGAGAGATGAGATGATAATGATTGATGATGATGACAGCAGCTTTGCGTTTCTCTGGTGCTCTAAGCATAGTTGGCTAAGCGCTTGTCCCACAGTGACCCTGTATAGTAGGTAGAGTTCAAAGGTTTTCATTCATTCATTCATTCAATAACTATTTATTAAGGCAGTCTGGATGATTTAAAAAGTAGGAGAGTCTGACTACCCTTGAGGGAACTTCTCAGCCTCAGTTTTCTCATCTGAAAAATGAAGATAATACAGGCACTGCCTAGCCAAGGTTATCAAAGAAAATATGACCATAGTGTCTGTAACATTACAGCTTAAAAGCCATCTAGTCCAACCCTCTCATTTTATAAATGAGGAAACTGAGACCCAGGAAGGTTGAGTGACTTGCTGAAAATCATACAGTAAGTGACTAGAGCTGGTATTTGAACTCTGATCCTCTGGATCACAATCCAGTGTACTTCTATTTAGCAACATGCCCTGCAGTTCAAGAAAACCACTTGCTGAACTAGAGAGTCTTAGAGAAATGTGAGTCATTGCTTATATTCTCTGGCTGCTTCTCTGACTCAGTCAGAAAGTGGGAGATCACAGCTTAGGTAGAGTGACAGCATAGATGGGGGAGCTCTGCCTCTGGGCCTGAAAGGCCTAATTTCGAGCAGCATTTTGATCTGCTTGCATCCCAAGCTGTGAAGTCATCTCTCAGACTGCTGCCTTTCCTTTTATTCTCCTTAGGTGCTGGTCCCTCTGTCCCCAGCTCTAGCCCCTCACATGACCCACAATGCAGTTGCACAACAAACATGATAAAAATGGGAAACTACCAGAAAGAAAACTGAATTTTTCCCAGTCAGTTAAATGTTTTTCATCAACATGGTCCTACCCCTGAAAGCTCAGTTATATTTACAGGACTGGGGAAGAACCAGGAGAGCTGGCAGAGTTTCCAACAGCTGTTGGGCCTCCTGCTCCTCTACTGTGCTTTCTGGGTTATGTGACCAAGGCCAAGGGTGCTTGTGCAGAGAGAGACTTGGGGCTCTAGAGCTGGGAGGGACTCCTATGCTTTCTGAGGAAACTGCCACCTAGACACATTAAGGGACTTGCCCAAGGTCATGTCAGCAGCAGGATTGGAATCCCAGGTCTGTACCGAACAACAGCCTTCGTCCCATGCCAGGATGCTGCCAGGCCTACACCACTGCTAATTCTGGTCAGGTGAGAAGGGAACAAATTGGGGAGGCCATAATTGGCTTCACTCAAAGATAGATGAATAGATTTAGAGCTGGAAACGATGCTAAAGATCAGTTAGTACAACTTGCTCATTTTACATAGAAGGAAACTCAGGCCCAGAGAAGTTCAATGACTTGCCTAGGATCCTAAGGGTAATGTGAGTGTCTGAGCACTTCTGTACCCTTTTGGATTCTGCATAAGAAAATATGAGCTTCCATGGCCATGGTGGCACATGAAGCCTCCTCCCTAGCCCCTGGGAGCAGGGGTCATAGGCCCCCAGCATCTAAGGGGTCAGACTTTTCTGGAAGGGGAGGGGGCTTTTTCATGGTGTCCAAATTAACTGACTGCTAGGATCATCTGTCTCAGCTTCTTCATTTTGCAGAAGGCTCTGAGGCCCAGAGAGGTTAGTAACTTATCTGAGGTCACACAGCTGGTTAAGAGCTGGGATTTGAAAGTAAGTCTTTTTAATCCTAATCCAGTACATTGAATATTCCAGGGTGACAAGAAAGCTAGATGCCTGGGGTCTGAGCAAAATGATGCCCTGGACACTCAATGGCCTTGCCTTCCAAACTTGTTTACCAGAACTCTTGGCAGCCCTGGCTGTCCTCAGGTGCCTAGCTTATTCCCTGTTCCCAAAGGGTCTTCCTCTCTTAACTGGATGTCCAAGTGCAATGTTAACGAATGAAATTCAAGGTAAGAGTCTTTACGTCTACTTGTGATATTTGTCTCAAACATAAGGGCCTCTTGAGGATAAAATATACAACACCCAAGGTAATTTATTTATATTGGTGAAACCGTAGGTATCAAATAGTGACAGGCAATGAGGGTGGATGGGTGGGGCAGAGAGTAAACAGCAAAATGCCTGAAGACCAGGCCCTGTGACAATCTAAAGTCTTTGAAAGCTGATGAGTAGGACCACCTGGTGAACATCTGGTATTGAACTTTAGAGGAACCCAGGACTCTAGGCCACTTTTCCTTCACGAAGAGCTGCAATAACATTTCATCAGAACCTTTATGTCCATAAAAGTTACTTCTCTTGAGGTACAAGCCTGTTTATGTGAGGTTACCATCACTTTGCCCAACAGCCTTCCTTCAAAGTTTTTGTTTGTTTGCTTGTTTCACCAGTACAATAACATTTCTGGTGCTACCATTCATCCGTTCTTTGGGGTTTTCAAAGTGCCCCCCACTCCTATCTGCTTGCAATAGAATCATACTGTAGTGTGCCCAGCTGATACTCACATATGCGTTTCTCCTTGCAGATGACTTCATAAAGCTTCAACGGAAGGAGTACGCCCAGCACCTCACAGAGCGCACCCAGTACCGCACAGAGGGCGCCGGGCTCCGCACAGGGCGCGCCTGGCACCGCACAGGGCGCGCCGGGCTCAGCACAGAGCGCTCCCGGAACCGCACAGGGCGTGCTGGGGACCGCACAGAGGACGCCGAGCACCGCAGAGGACGCTCCCGGCACCGCACAGAGCACTCCGAGGACAGCAGAGGATGCGCCCGGCACCGCACAGAGCACTCCGAGCACCGCAGAGGATGCTCCCGGCACTGCACAGAGCACGCCGAGCACCGCACAGGACACGCCGAGCACCACACAGGACGCGCCGGGGACCGTACAGAGCGCGCCGGGGACCGCACAGAGCGCGCCCGGGACCTCACAGAGCGCGCCCGGGACCTCACAGAGCGCGCCCAGCACCGCAGAGAGCAATATAAAACAAGAGAAGGTACCAGATACGGAGACCAGGCTAACTCCCAGAATTCTGGATTCTCCGAAGGCTAATCCTGGATTAGCCTCAAAACGGTTATTTTATGATAGACTCACTAACTAACCTTAGCCAACTGTAAAAGCAATCTGAATCACTTCAGGTGGCCTTGCCAAATGGCTCCAAGTAGGGGCAGCATGTCTGGGAGCTTGGGTTGTGGCGTAGTTTATTTATTAATTTTGGCAGTGGCTGGTGATCTAGTCACTCACCTTGGGTGAAATGAAAAATGCAGTTCAGTCTGCTTTGCTTGCCATCACCTTTGTCAAGGCTGAACCATGATTTAGGGCCTGTTTTGTACTTCTTGAAGGTCCAACTTCATAGTCCAGTAGACAGTTCCACAATGCTGCTGAAGAAGAGAATTGACTTCTATTGGGTCAGCAGCAGACGCAAGAGAAGCTTTAAAAATGCTTATCTTCTTTTGGCGGGAAATGATGCTTAGGCCTAGCTCTGTCAACCAGTTTGGCGCTTCCCTTTTCCTAGGCATTTACTGGGTATCACTATGTGAGAAGAGTAGTTTCTTCAATTGAAGATCTTCTCAGGACTTAAGATGGAGGGTCAGAAAATGCCTGAGGCTTTTTGACCAGTGGAATCCTTCATTGAGGGTCTATATTAGAATCTCTCGCCAGCTGCCTCCCTGAGACACTCCTAGTACCCCCAAAGGAATCTTCTTAGAGGGGGCAGAAGCCAGGGTAAGAAAGACCATAGGGAAACAAACAAAGGAGATTTCCGACCCCACCGTACGGTCTAAACAGCTATTCCTGCTCATTTGAAATGTATGATTGAGATCATAATTCAGCTGATTCAGGCCAAACATTTTCCTTTTACCCGAAATATTCATATAATCCTGCCCAAAGTGGTTTTATTCCCTTCCTTGATCTGCAGGAAGACCTGGGTTCAAATCCCAGAGGGGTGATTTAGTCACTTAGATTACAAGTTGCCGAGAAAGTACCAGTCTGCATTGGTAGGTGGGGTTCCATCAGCAGAAACTCTCTGCACTGATGAAATCCCAGGTCTGCCCCTCCCTCAGCACCTCCCCCTTCCTCTGTCTTTTCCCCTCCTCCCCTGTCCCTTACTCCTTCCCTCCCCTTTCCCCCCTTTTCCCTCTCGCCTTTCTCCCTCCTCTCTCCCTTCCCCATCCCCCTCTGTCCAACCCCCTCCATTCATCCACAGGCTTTTCATTCTCTGCTTCCCTGGCTGCAGATAACAAATCTAAATGGCATTTCCAAGGCTCGCTGTCCTCTTCTGATTTCCATGCCCTCACTTTAGCCTTTAGTTTATCCCTTATAAATTGGGTGTTTCTAGGAGACAGAGTCTATTTTAAGCAGGTGCCTGGCGTCCTATTTCTGGTCCCTCATGGCAGGAAGGCAGTCAACCTCCTTGGGTACAGTATGTCAGATTCCCTTTGATTGGTAGAAGGTTGGGCGCTCTCCTGCCCAGCAGCAGTGGTGAGCGCAATCAGAGGGCTGCTGGGGAGAATTCGCTGGAAAGGTAGATTAGACCTTTTGCCAAGCCCAGTATATGATTTCTGGAGCCTGAGAGCATAGCAAAATCCTTCTGGGAGCTGTGCTGAGTTACTCCCTGATACGTACAGTCAGTTATTATGTTCCTAGGACCCCAGCGATTAAGGAGTGGGTTTGGATGTCAGAATAATTACAGAAGAAACAATTGGAGTTCTTACAAGGCAAGGGCATTTCCTGGCATCGACAGACGGGGCCCATTTGACAGAAACAAGGAAGCTTCTGAGGTAAAGCAACGATCAATATTGGGTGACTCCCAAATGTCTTGTAAATGTTCATGATTTCTTTTTACATTGCCCAGCACCTATGGAGGGCAGGGACTAGACTGGGGCTTAGCATCCTTCTGACTCCAGCCATAGCCCAAGGCAGCCCCCATAAACAATTAGATGTTTTGATTATTGATTTTACTTCTGTACCTCTTTTGCTGTTGTTGCTACATTCGCCATTTGATTCTCGGGCACTACTCAAAATGGAAATCAGGAAGTCTAACTAAATGGCGCTCTTTTGATGGGGACCCTATAGAGCCACTTTGTGTTTTCCTATTGCTGTACTGGCTTAGATCTTCAGTTGCGTTCTGAAAGCCATTTTGGCAGACTTCTCCGTAAAATGGATTTCGTGTTTAGCCTTGCTTTACTAGGGCCAACAAGTGAAAGAGATTTCGGAGTGGCATAACTGGGCAGCTCCTTCAATCCTGATATCATATGGGTGAGCCTACCCCCATACAAGAATACACAAGGAGTCTCATACTGGACTCTGAATCTCCAAATTGCGTGAAACTTCAGAGGCCAGCTGGTCCTGAACAAGAACAAGAATTCCCTTTACAAGATGATGATGATAGCAGATATTTTTAATAATGCATGAAGGTTTGCAAAGTGCTTTACCTAGATAATCTTTACTCTTCAACAAGGAGTCATCCATCATTCAAAGGCTGCTAGTAAAGGCCTCTTGGTCTCTTCAGGAAGCCTGTTCCACTCTGGGACGGAACTATTTTCTCCCAGTGAGGTGAACTCGGCCTCTCTCTGCAGCTGCCCCCCATGGCTGCCCCTGGGTCTGCCCTCCTCTGGGGCCAGGCACAACAAAAGGAGTTCATTCTGCTTTGACCTGGTGGCCCCTCAGCTGCTTGAATATATCTTTACATAGTTTTCAAGTTGGTAATTTTATGATAACTTAAATTTTGGAGATCCTTCTTATAGAAGAACTCTTCTGAGCAAGTATGTTGACTTGCAGCACTGTCAGGAAGGTCAGGCATAATTACTTCACAAAAAATTGAATAAGTGCTTACAGTTTCTAAACATTTGAGTCTAACAAATTAGCTTTATTTTTTCAAGATTTTTTCCTTGAAAATCAGTAGAACACTGTTTGATCAATGATTTGGGGGTTTGGGGGCTTTAGAAAGGCAGTTGGGACATGCACAGAGGAGGGGGTGCTGTGGAGTCACAAGACATGAGTTCAAGTCCTGCTCTGCCAAATGCTGGCTGTGTGACCCTGAACAAGTCACTTGATCTCTGAGTCTTTCAGGCAATTGTCTCAGACTAGAAGTTACAGCCGGGATATAGACCCACCTTAGTAGAGAGTGTTTCCTTATCTGGACTTGGAGTCAGAAAGATATGAGTCAAATCCAGCCTCATTTACTAGACATTTACTAGCTATGTATTTCAGCAGGATGCTCAGATTTGGGCTATCCACCCCATGTATTCACACGGACTATCTGCGCCCAACCTGTGGCAGAGCATTCCGAGCTCATATTGGTCTGATCAGCCACAGTGGGACACGCTGAAATTTCACTTTATCATAGTGATGTCACTTCGGTCCTCTTCGAAGACGAAGGACAACAACCAACCAACTAGCTGTGTGACCCTGGGCAAATAATTCGACCTTTTCTTCCTCAGGATCTTCATCTGTAAAATGAGGATAATAGCAGTAGCACCTAGCTCACAGGGTTGTTGTGCAGATCATATGATGTAGCATGTGGAACGTGCTTTGCAAACCTTGAAGTGATATGTAAATGCTATTGTTATTACGTTTCTGTTTATAAGCCATATTGGTTTGGGTTGACCCAGAAGCCTCAAGGTCTCTCCTGATTTTCTATTCCTTGAAAAGAAATTCAAAAATCCCTCGAATTAGGGCCTGAGAATAGCACTGACAATGGGAAGGTGCTTGCTTATACTCTATCTTAATTTTGAATTTTACTAAATTGACTAAATTTTACTAAAATTTGATACATATAGTGATGTGTATGCCAAAACCTCAAAACACGAGATACATTTTTTGTCTTTGTCCTTAAAAATTGAGTTCAGTAGAGTTGTCCCTTTGGTAACTTCACAAGCATAGACAAATCAGGGGTTTGGGGATTCGAATGAAGCCATACCCAAGTAAAATCATGGGACAGTGTTTAAATGCTTTTATCAAATGGGATTTCTTTACAGGAGAACAGAAACAGGGACTCAACAGTTAGACAGTTCAGGAACCAAAACAGCAGTCCTGGGAGATTTGGAAGACAGCTGAGTCCCGGGCCAGCAAAGAAATCATTGCCAAATGATGTGAGAAGGTAAAAATAGATTCTGGTAGATTTCAGATGCATTCTCCATATTCCATTAGTGACAGCTGGATCTAAGCGGCAATTCCATGACAGCAAGATGCCTCTTTTTGTCACTGAGTAGACTAGAAGCAGTATGGTGGTGGTGGAGAGGGCTGACCTTGGGATCTGGAACGCTTGGCTTCTCAAATCTTGCTTCAAACCCATGGGCAAGTCATGGTACATCTCAGTGGGTCAAGCAACTCGTGTGTAAGCGTGAACAAGTCCCCGCCCCTCCCCATGCTTCCGTTTTCTTATCTGAAATGACCCCTGACATAGCCAACAGCTTCGACTCTAGGAGCCTCTGATAATCCTTAAGTCTAATAGAGCTGTCTTCGCAAATGGAAGTTTCATACTGAAGAAATTGTAGACTGGACACGAAAGAAGTCATTACTATGTTTCTATAAACTACAGACGATATAGGTGGGGGCTGGGAGAGACACTGGAGCTGTGTGCCTGTAATACGCAGATTTTCCTTCCTTTCCAACATGAGAAATTTTAAGGGATCAAGGCTATTATAAAAGATAGACTGCTTTGTAAGCCATGCTTTGGAAAAAGATTTTGTACTCGCCCCTCTAAACTTGCTCTCTCAAGGTCAGCTAGAAGGAGGAGAGTCCAGATTGGTGGATTTCTTCTTACCAGCTGCCACTTTTCTGCCCAAGTCAGAAATAGTCTTTTTTTCTGGGGCTCTCTCATATACTCTTCTATGCTTATTCATATTTTATTTTCAATTATACTTATTTACGTATGTGTCTTCTTTTCTCTGCTAAACTCCTTGAGAGCAGGAAGGGTCTAAAATTTATTCTTGTGTCTTCTCTAGCAAGATAGCATCAGTCCTTGCACATAGTAGGCACCTAAACATTGACTGTTCTAGTCAGTTCTTGAAAAGTAGATTGGGTGACCCTCAACCTCCCCTCCCCCCCAGGCCTTGGAGTCTCATTGTTAACCTCTCTCTTATGATCCCCTGTACCCAATACTGGCTGTGAGGAAATTGGCAGTTTGTATTTGGAGCTGCCTTCCTCAGTTTGCCTTTTGGGCATGCTCCCCTTCCCTGCTTTGAGTTTTTCAGATCCTTAGGCTGTAGCTCGGTTTCCTAAGCCAGCTCTTGCCTTAGTCTAAAGTCCTGACTAAGAACTGAAAAAATCATCCAGATAATTCAGTTTAGTTCCTCTCCAACCCTCCCACCCCCCAAGGAAAAATCACTTAGAAAGACCAAACAATTTAATAAAATTTGAATTTTGGTCTGCATTTCCTAGATGATGCTCATTACCTATGAATATGAAAAAATCCAATTTGCCATTCCCTTCTTTACATTCCTTCTTGTCCTGTTGGTGTGGTCTGGCAGTCAAGGGACCTGAGATCTAACTCTAGACATGTAGATTTGATCAAGAGACCTGCCTGTTTCCTCATCTATGAAGTAAAGTCAGAGGGTTGAACTAGATGACCCCCTCAAACCCCTCTCTTGCTGGAACATTTCTTAATTCTATAATGGTATCTCCTCAGCCTAGATGATTACCATTTGTGTGGTTAAAAAATTATTTCAGGGGCAGCTAGGTGGCTCAGTGAATAGAACACTAGCTCTGGAGTCAGGAGGATCTGAGTTCAAATCCGGCCTCAGACACTTGACACTTACTGTCAAGACAGTCACTTACTGGGCAAGTCACTTAACCCCAATTGCCTTGCCTTCACCCCTCCAAAAAAATTAAAAAAAATTGTTTCAGCATTTCAAGGATCTATTACATTATCAGTGTAGGTACTCCTTTCACTGATGGAGATTACAATCCTTATTTGACTTAGTAGCCCAGGGCTTCTTAACCTTTTCTTTTTTTGGTGTCTTAGATGCCATCCCTGATGTCTGGTGAAGCCTTGGCACTCCTCAGAATCAGGTTGTAAATGCAGTTGGTCTGGGGTCTAAAAGGTCATCCCTCTGTGACCAACCTCGTACTAAGTTTCTCTGAGCTTAGCCTGACCAGTCAAGACTTGAATAGCAGGTGAATGAATAAATATTACTGTAGAATTCAGAGGGAACCCAAAGTTAAGAGAGCTAAGGAGGGACTTGGCAAGGGGAATCCCTCATCACTCTAATGAGCTCAGAGAGAGGGCAACCTTTGTTTAGGACTTGGAGGGCATTTCCCTTTTAAGTCCCCCAAATGCTCATGAATAATACATCGAGTGGAAAACATAGACAATTTACTGGTTCAGGGTTCCCAAACAAAATAACTACTTCAGGCCAACTTCCCACCAGCAGTGAGGAACAAAGCAGGACAGCGAGACTGCCCAGTGAGAAGCAAAAGCAGACACTGCCACCACTGAGCCATTGTGGGCTCTCAGCAAAAAGAACTGAAGAAACATTCCCAGAGAGGTTGGGGATTGATGATGGGATCTTGTATATGTCTGTCACCTCCGACTCTCCTCTCTCCCTCCCCCTCTCCTCTCCTCCATACCTGTTGGCTCTAGAATATTAGCTTCACAAACACAAACCTAGAAAACCATAGCAAGCATCACAGTGATCCTTCCAGAGTGTCTTTGAATTTATACAACCTGACCCGTGGCAAGCTCTGAATCTGAGAGTGAGTCCCGTGGAAGAAAAGGGGGCAAACAAGTCTTGGGGTCCGGGACCTCTAATATGCTTTTTCTCTTTGGAGATAGAAGCCTACACATACACTTGTCTGAGTTGTTGCCACTCAGTGTCTTGATTTCCCTCCTCATTCCCTTTTAGTTTCCTCAGCCCTTCAGAGGCCTCCAGCTCAGTTGTCTTTGGTGAACCATTGGCTGACAGGTATGAGTTTCACTTCTGACTGGACAACAGTGGTTTCTTCATCACTTCTTATTCATTCATAGTATTGGCAGTCTAGTATCCATTATTGGTGCTGAACACTGATTCAGTCTGGTTGTTGGGAAAACCTCATTTCTTTTAATGAAAACATTTCCAAATTAGATTCCCTTAGACTTCATGATAAATAGTCAGGAAGCCTTTATGTCTCTGTTGAGATGGCCACATTTGCACCCCCAGCAAAGGGCTCATTTGCTTACATGGGCTTCTCTGGATTTCTCTCATTGGCTTTTGGGTCATATTTTAAATCACTTGGTCAGACTCAGGCTGAAAACATCCATTGTGCATAACTCATTACAAAGTCCTAATTTCATTTCCTACAAGATATCTCGGTTTGCTGTTAACATCAAGTCTTTTGTATTAAGCAGAACAACCAAGAAGGAACAGGAAAGGGAGAATACAGTGAACAGGAACCAGTGGGTGAGTGTCCATAATTTCAGTTTCACAAGCCATGATCTGGGCTTCATTTTCGAGGCTGTTTTGGCTTTAGTGAGCCTGATTTCTTCAAGAAGCTGATTTTAGCATCATTTATTTTTAACACAAATACTATTTCCTTAAGATCTGTCTTCTGGCATCAGTATGGGAATAAAACCTAAAAATCTCAGTTGTGATACCTGCAAACTGTGTGACCTTGACCAGCTTGCCTCATCTGTAAACAAGGGGGATGGACCAGGTTTCCTGACTCTGTGGTTCCTGGCAGTTCTAAATGGTATCCCAATATGGCAAATATTTTCCATCATCCTATGTTGATTTCCCTCCAGATGCTTCCTTTTCCACCACAGCCCTGTGTTACTTGGCTAATAGGTGGCAAAATGGAGGGAGAAAGAATGACTGAGACCAAATCCGATTCGTATGACCACCTAAACCAGACCTGGGCCCAAGGCTAGGAATAGTGAGGCGCTGAGCCACACTTAGGCTTAAGTTCCACAGCCATTTTCTAACAATGGAAGCCAGCTGGCCCCAAATGGGCTAGGCCACCTCAGGAGGCCCACTTGTCAAGGATGTTGTAGAAAGGGGTATTGGACAGCTATAGATTAGATGAGAAGGCTTCCAAGGCCATTTGGTACACAGAAATATGATCTTTCCTCTAGAAACCATCGCAGACATTTGAGGAGGAATATCGAAGCAACAGAAGGTAACTGGTCTAGGGTGGGGTTCATTCATCTAACTCATGGTGGGTGTGGGGGATGAGCGGGGGCCAGGAATAAAAGTACGTGTCACTTTTCTGGCAGACACCAAATATTGATCAAACATGGAACAACCCGCAGAGTTACTGTTGTCAGTCCTCAAGAGGACAAAAATGAGGAGTAAGTAAACAGTTTTTGTATTTCAGCCACTAAGGGGGTTTGTGTGCCTATGTGTGCCTGCACGTGCCCCCAAGCAATTTGTTTATCTTCAATGTGCAGTCACTTCTATCTCCCCTTCAGCTCCTCCTCCTTTTCGATTTTCATGTGGTCATAGATTCAGGGGTTTCTCTGGGGATTCGTTTGAGTCCATTTTCTCTACTTCAGTGAATGTTGGTGCTCAAAATGGCTCCTCCCTACCCCCAACTCCCTGTAGATGATCCAGCTTACTCTAGGTAGCAGTGGAGGGAGTGGGAGGACAGCTCCGTGATATACCCTAGCCCTGCCTATCGGGTGGAGGAAGAAAGGGGGTACCTGAAAAAGTCTTGTGGAAAAACCCCATTTCTTTCCTGATGCCTTTCCCCTCCACCTCTCCACTGCCCACTCCCAGCCACAATCAGACACAGCTGCTAGAGTTTAGTTGGATGGGATGTTTAGTGGGCCCAGATTCATGAATTGGCTCCTTAGGTGTCTAGAACTGGAAGGCACCTTAGACATCATCTGCTTCAAACCCTTCATTGTATAGCCCAGAGAGGGGAAGGGACAGTCTCAGGCTGTACAATCAGTTAATCAGCCAGATTGAAGCATCTCAACTTCGGGCTAGTGCTGGGGGCACAGAGCTACATCCTCTGAAAGAAGGCAGCACTGATTTAGTGAATGTCAAGTTTCATTTACAGCCTTTCATCCGTGTTTTTAATTGACAGATTCAAAAGAACCAATGGGGAAACTTCATTTCAGAACAATAAAAGGGACTGGCATAACACCAAGACACTTCAGCCCCACGGGGTCTTCTCGAGACACAGTTTGCACGATGTCGCCCAGCAGGTATGGTGGACAAAATTACCCCCAGAGATTGTTAACAAGGTGCCAAGTAAAAACCCCATGTTCATTTCAGGCTCTACTTGGATTATACAAGACCTGCTTATACTGAATTATACAGCAAAACCTCAGTTAACCAGAATCCCCAATTAACTAGATGTTAGCCTTATATTTCACTTTTCTGAGGAGACATAAATGAGATGTGGATTTCAAGTATTTTTTAAACTGCAAAGCATTATGTGATCCCCAGCTGATGCAGTTAACATAAGGAGCCTGTGCCTTTGTGGCACTTGTAGTCTCATCTTCACAGTAGGTACTCTTTTTATTCCCATTTTACAGATGAGAAAATTGAAGCAAAGGTGAAGTAACTTGCGTAGGGACACACAGCTAGTCAGTATCTGAGGTCATTCACTCTGTGCACTGTGGTGCCCCCTAGTGGCCTGGACTAGCTGGGGAAATAAGATCTACTCCTCTGATACCCAATAGTCATGAGCCTCCGGAATGGTGTGGACAGTTCATGGAGTTTGAGGAGGGAAGAGAGCACTGACCTGTGATGCTATCAAGGAAGGTCTCACGAATGATCTAAGCTTTGAAGAAAGAGTAGTAGATGGGTGGAACAATATAAGCAAAGATGTGAAGATTAGCAGGCATGTTTGAGGGACTAGCCTGGCTGGAAGTGAGGGGTGCAGTGTAGGACATAGGCACAGGCACTTTTGGGCCAGATGGTGAAGGGGCAAAAAGTAAGGAATTTAGAGTTAAACTTATTATAAGCACTGGGGAGCCATAGAAAGTTCTTGAGGGGCTGGAAGAGTGATGTGATATGTGTGTGGATATGTGTGGATGTACAGATGTTCCCAGAATGCTCTGCTTCATTTTAAAGTTCCAAGAGGAAGCAAAAGAGTGGCTAGATTCATAGCTCTGCAAAATATCTGGGATGCTCCCTCTCAAAGAAAAAGTATCTCCACAACTACTGGATTCATTTTCTGTCAAAGGAAGTCATTCAAATGACTTTCTAGGCCATTACTTTCTGAGCACCCAAATTTAGTAGGGACCAAACATACATAAATGGGTTCCAAGGCCTGCTTTGTTGGAGACATGAAGTCTTCTTCATCTGGGTCCACTCCCAGCTTCATAAGGTTTGGGAAAATTGCAGCTCCCTGGTTGTCCTTACCTTTGCTTTTCTTTAAGCTGCATCTTAAAAGATAGAGGCATTTTTGAATAGGGGGTAGGGTGTGCAATAAGCAGAGTTGGAGCCTCCAAAAGTATGTGGACTTCCACTCTCATCTTGAAGAAATCTTCTAGCCATGTTGCTTTTTCGCTGCTCCCTGACTAGGGGAGGGAGGAGGTTAGGAGGCAAGTCGCTTTTGAGTACCTCCTGCCTGGTGTGGATGGAGGGCTATTGGACCACCACCCTGAAAGGCTAGAGGCAGGTTGACCCACTTCTCCTAACAGGGACTTTTGATGCTGCCTGAGGGAGAGGCAAAGCAGTGACCATGATACAGAAGGAGAGGGAGAGGTCATCCCCTAACTCTTAACCCAAGACTCCCTCCACAAATCCCAGTGCTCTTCTCTGGCATGGATGGCTTGCTTTTCCTCCTTCTGCTTGGGTGGCCAGGTTCTGTGGGCACGTGGGAAGTGTTTACAACTGTTAAATCTTGAGGACTAATAGAGGACATTTCTCCTTCTCCTCCACAGACTAAAATGACCCTCAATGAGAGATTCGCTGTCATGCAGAACACCAGAGAGGATTTGGAAGTTAAACAACTTGGGCGCAAAGTTGTCATAGTATCTTAAATGTTCACGGCTATGATAATAAAGAGTCTGGAGCTGCTTAATGCATTTTTTTTTGCCAGAGAGAATTATTTTTCTTCCAATAGTTTGCTAACATAGATTTTCCACTTTATGCTATAGTTTTAGTCATCTGGGGTGTGTATTACTGTTGTAATTACTGTTGTGTGTATATTCATACCCTGAGCAACAAAATCCCTGTGGGCTCTCTCTTCATGTTCCTTTACTAGAAAAGTTGTCAAGTGAGATAGGAGACCGGAGCGGGGAAACATCTTGGTGGTTTCTGACGGTAGCCACCGTCCTTTCCTCTTTGGCTGCCCTCTAGCAGCAGAGGCTTGTTCACTCTGAGTTCACCTGTTCATTAAAATTGAGGAATCCATTTCATATCCTGCTCCATCATTAAAGTAACCCAGTCCACAGGGCCTTGGGAGAGCAGTCACTCAGTTCAGCTGAAGTTGACATTTCCATCAAAATATCTGAGACAGACCATTTGGCATTTCTTTTGACATTAAGTGGCATTGGTTCTTAACGCAATTTTGTAGAGATTTAGAGGTAGTTGCATTCTAAAATGGAGCGCTGTGCTATGTGTACACAAACTAAATAAGACTTTGAAAACCAGGCCTTGAGTTCATTCCCACGTTCATGGGCATGTGGGCCTGCTCTCCTCTAAGGGGCATTCTGAGCCTCAAGCTTCAAGAGCTACTAGCATCTTTCAGTTGTTGGCAGAGTGAGTTCAAATGGACAACAGAAAACCTCAGGTTGGAGCATCTGGGCAGAAGAGCTTCTCTGTGGGATTGCATGAGTCTGCTTTGCAAGGCTCTAATTCTTGCAAGTTCATCCAGGCTTGAGGTTGTCCTTCGTTCTCAAGGAGGACATCATCAAGATGATGACATGACTTGAAGTAGACTTGGATTTGTGTGAGGGAGGGCTGTGCAAGGTCACCAACCTCACTTTCTTCTCTTGAGCTATCTGGGTCCAGTGGCCTGATAATCATCAGGAAGATGGCCCAGGATGCAATGGGCGACCCTGGTTCTTTCAGACTAAGGTCATATCACATTCTCACTTTGAGTGAGATACATCCATTCAATGAGTAGGCTTCTTTAAGTTATTCAAGGGATGGCCCCTTTAATTAAAAAAATCAAACTGGGAGGGGAAGACCCTCAGGGTTCTTAGGTAAAAGAGAAATAATTTCTGTTTGGTTATTACATTCACTTTGTGCTAGGTGGGTGGGGACGTTGGTCCAGTGTATGAACTTCAGAGTGAATTAGGTTTGAGGCTTAATCTTTGGGCAAGAAATGTAGCCAGGAATCCCAAAGGAAAAAAAAGGCAGCTTTTGGCCATGGAGTTTACCTTCCCCTGGGCAGAATACCAGAGGAGAGAAGAATGAGGACAAGGAGAAGGAGGAGCATCCAGGAAAGGAGAATGGAGTACAGACAAGGTGGGCTTTATTCTGATGTTCACATCACCATTTTCCATTCAATTAGAATCAAAGAATGTTGAATTAGGCTCAGTCCAGTCACCTCTTTGAGCTTCAGTCTGCCCATCTGTTACATGCCAGGTTAGCCCAGGTGACCTCTCAAGGTATTTTCCAGCTCTAACAGTTTAGGAATCAATGAATCTACATTAACGATTGTGTCAACATATTTGGCATCCATCACAAACCAGCAAAATGGGCTTGTGGCATTCCCACACTTCATGAACAAGCAGAACAAATACTGGCAATGGCACCCCAGTGGCCCATGAGTAACTGTAGAAACCATTGAAAACAGACTTTTCAACCTAGAAATCAGTCATTGTAGCAGTGCTTTGATTGCTGGATTGTTTCAGTCGTGTCCAACACTTCATCACCCCATTTGGGGTTTTCTTGGCAAAGATACTCAAGTGTTTTGCCATTTCCTCCTTCAGCTCATTTTACAGAGGAGGAAACTGAGGCAAAAAGGGTTAAGTGATTTGCCCAAGGTCATGCAGCTACTAAGTGTCTGAGGTCACATTAGAACTTGGGTCCTCCTCACTCCAGGCCTGGCACTATATCCACTGCCATCTAGCTGTGTAGTAGGTCTAGCTAGTAGTAGCGGTAATTTGGACCAGACAAGGAAAGAGGCTAGGGACTGCAGCTATGATTTCCCTGAAGTTATAGGGAACCCTCACATAAAGAAAGTGCCTCCACCAATGCAGGTTGGCACCTCCTTTGCAACTTAAAGTCTTAGATGCCTTGAGTATTCAGAGGTCAAATGACTTGACCATCACATAAAGGTAAGACTTAAATTCTGGTCTTTCTGGCTTCAAGGCCAGCTTTCTGTCCGTTATGCCAATCCCCAAACTACAGATATATGTGTATTGCCCACAAGTGCCCCTGAGTAACACTGACTCACGAAACATTCAGAACAGCATTTTAAGTAGTTATTAGCACAGCAAATACTCATGATTCCTGAGCTGCACTTGGAGAACAAAACACTTTCAAATTAGATTCAGCAGAAGAGCTCACAAGTCACATGGGCACAGGATCAGCTGTCCCCCTGCTGTTTTGTCTGCTCCTGGTGGGGTACCAGTGATGATGGCCTTGTATTCTAATACTTTCAATAGACTACAAAAAGCAACCACTTGTGCAATCAGAGCATCTGTAGAATACGATGAGAATGAAGTCATCCAATTGTCTTTGAAAGGCACAAACTGAGTAAAGTAGGAAACCAGAAATAGGTGCAATACATATTCCATTTTAGTTCAGTGTTGGGTGGTCTCATTTTATTCTGGTGGGAAAGGTGAGAAGTTGGGACTAGACATTATACCACTGGAAAATTGTAAACTTTGGAGAATTTGGAACTGGCTAAATGGCCAGACTCCCAATCATCTTAAGCAAAGTGGTCCTGGAGTCTGTGCTTGGAACGCTACTGGTTAACACTGGCATGACTTGGACAAAGGCATAGATGCCATGATCATCAGATGGTGCTGAGCTGGTAAGAATGGCTAACATCCTGGATGACAGAGCCCAGATTCTGAAAGATCTTGACCAGCCAGAACACTGGGCAGATGCTGATCAGGTGAAAACTAATTGGGATCAATAGTCATCATATGGGTTCAAAAATTCCACTTTACAACTATGAGCTTGGGGAAGCATGACCAAGCAGCAATTGGTCCCCAAAAGACCTAAGGGTTAACAGAACTCAGGACTTCTAAAAACTGTCTTGAGAAAGCCAGGGTAGAGTTCTTGAAGACTTAGGCCATCTAGTGCAACGCATAGAGTGAAAACTAGACAATTATTACTTGCCTGACTTTGGGTCCCTCTGTGAGCTCAGTTTGCCCATCTGTAATATGGGAATAATGATAGCACCCATCTCACAGAGCTATGCTTAAGGGTCAACAAGGGAACAGAAAGACCAAATTGTGGGTGTCCAAGAATGTCAATACCCTAGAAAAAGATGGGTGAGGGTGAAATTGAGAAAGATCACAGGTAGAGGTTATTCAGAAGTAAAGAGGGAACCAGGGAAGGATTTCTAGGAATGCCCACCTTATTTGGGCCAGGCACAAGAAGGTAAAAAGAAAGAAAAGAAGAAATGATAGTAATGGAAACACAATAAGGTCAGAAAATAACTGTTAGGGAAGCTGTCTGACACTGAGAGAAAGGGCCCAGTGTTTGGAGCCAGCAAACCTGGGTTCAAATCCTCACTTTGCCATTGACTAGCTGTGTAACCTTGAGCAAGTCATTTCATTTCATTAAGTCTCAGTTTCCTTTTCGATAAAATCTGAGGTCCCTTTGGACTCTAAATCTATGATGCTCTGAATAGAAAAAGAAGGGAGGTCAGATAAGCGATTTGTGTCTAGGCTGAGAAGGAAGGGGGAAAACAAGAGGGCCTAGGATCAGATTGTTTGAAGCAATACAAATTCCTAGTATTGATTTTAAAAAAAGAATACATTCTAACTGAATTTAATGGAAATAAAAACAAACATAATTATAACTATAGATACAAACAGAATAAACTGATCCTTAAAAGGTGGCAAAAGATGTTAAACAAAATCCAACAATCTACTATGTATAATACATATATGCACACGTACATTTTATACATATATATGTACACACATATATAAATAAAATAATCACACCATGTTAAAATAAGGTGTTGGGGTATGATTTACCACAGCAAAATCCCTAAAGGCAGGAGTGGAAATCATGATCTCAGAAAAGGCAAGAGATGTAGTCAGGGAGACTCCACGATGCCCAAAGGAACCTCTGATAAGGAAAAAATGTCAGCAAGAACTAGATACTCTCCTAGTAGCCAACACCTAAGGACTGGAATACAGGAACACACAAAGATAACAATGGCTGGGGAATTCCATGTACTTCTCTCAGACTTGTTTAAGAGAAAGTCAAATGGAAGAAATGACAGGTTTTGAACAGAACAGTAGAAAAGCTAGATATGTTAGACATTTGGTGACTTGTGAATGGGAATCTTATTGAATTTCTTTTTCAGCATTACATAGATTCTGAATTGGTTACTGCTCAGGCAGAAATAATTCATGAAAATGCAGAAAAACATCTGACAGATAACACAACAGAATTTATAATCAGTAAGGAAAATGGGTGTGAAGGAAAAAAACCTAAGTGGAGACTAAAGAACTTTATCTAAATGATGAGTTTGCCAAAGAATAAATCATGGAAATTGTAAATAATTGTATAATGTACAATGAGGATAGACAGCGATTAGAGATAGCAATGAGGAAACAGAAGCAAACTTTGTGGTGGTGTGGGATGAAGTCCCAGGGCCTGAGTAGATCCCTTCCCCATTTGCCCTCTAATCTTAACAGTGTTTAGACTTAGATTAACCATAAATTGAGTTCAAAATTGTGTGCTTGCAGCTTTGTGCTTATACCACAGAGTACAGTATTAATGTTTTTTTCTGCAACGCAACTGAGCTGAGAAATAAACCTAAAAGCTGCTCTGAAATGCTCATAAAATAAACCATTAGCTAATCAAAGAGAAGAAAACTAAATTATCAAAATAAAAATGGAGAAAGGAAAATTCACAATAAGTGGAGAGAAAATAAAAAATGATCAAAACTGCTATACTTAATGACATGCCGACAAAACCAAACATCTAAAGGAAACAAATGAATATAAACAAAAATACAAATAGCCAAGGTTACAAAATCAGAGAAAAGATGGTCTTTAACAATCCAGTCTCAGCAATGGGAGTCAAGAAATCCATGAGTGAGTGCCCCAGGGAAAAACAAAACAAGTCCAATATCACTAATAAATGGTGATGCAAAAATGTCCACTAATCTATTAGTAAAGAGACTACAGTAACGTCAACAAGATGTTATTTATTCTGACTATTAATTCCAGAACATATCCTTCCCCAGTTGGCCACAGGCAGTCAAAGGAACCTCCTCCCTACGAAAATCCTTCATTTTGGTGATGAGGTAAGTGGAGCTCAAAGACACAGATTCTTTGACGACCCAATCCCAGCTGGTCTCCCCAGGGCTATGATGACTTCCTAGCCATTCCACGTTTATTTTCTGAGGCATAAACCTTCAAGAACAAAATGAATCAAGACAATAGTGTCAGACAAGTAGAGGATGCAAAATAAATCCACAAAAATCATTAGTTTTTCTGTGCGTTACTAACACAAAACAGAAGGAAGAGGTAGGAAAATAAATACCATTTAAAATGACAATAAAATACATTAAATATCCAGGAGTTAAACTTCCAAGACATGCATGGGACTGATATAAATGTAACTCCTGACCAAGCAAAACAATTTTCTCAGAAGAAAATAAGACATCATCACTGTTCATGGCCAGATTGCTCCAATATGGTAAAAATAATGATAGTATTCAAATTATTTTATAGATATAGTCTATACCAATTAAATGAAATTGTTTACTGGCAGGTTTGTGGGCAGCAAGGTGGTGCCCACAAGGAGGATAGAACAATAGGCCAAGTCAGAAGACTCCTCTTCCAGAGTTCAAATCTGGCCTCAGACACTTCCTACCTGTGTGACCCTGGGCAAGTCACTTAATCCCATTTGCTTCCATTTTTTCATCTGTAAAATGAGCTGGAGAAGGAAATGGCGAAATATTCCAGTATCTCTGTCCAGAAAACCCAAATGGGATCACAAAGAGTGGGACATGACTAAAATGATTCAATATTAACAATAAAAGGATATTTTAGAAAAGTTGAAAAAAATAATTTTAGGGGGGTGGAGTCAAGATAAGGGACTAGAAAGACACATTTACACAGAGTGTCCCCCCATAGCCCATAAAATACCTGTAGAGAGGAACTCTCAACAAATTTTGGAGCAGCAGAAGTGGAGAACAACTGAGTGGAGGAGATTTCCAGCCCATGGTAACCTGAAAGGCCCACAGAAACATTGGGTGTGCCAGACGCAGAGTGGAACCCAGCCCAGGCCAGCCTTGGCTGCACAGCACCGTGCAACCCCATCTGACGAGACTCTGGGAGGAGGACACCTCAGGGGCAGGATCCCCAGTCACAACAGGGGGTCCTCAGATCCCTCAGCCCACAGGTGCCAAAGGTCAATGACAGGGTTTTACCAGTGGACCAGAATGTGAGAAGGGCCTTCCCATAGCTCCTGCAGCAGGCAGCAGCCGGTATATACTGAGTCATTGTTGGAGCGTAAAAACCCCTGGGGGCACTGAAGAACTGAGTCTTACCTCAGCCCTGGGTGGAGGCCCTGGGAAAGCTGGTCTTTGTCTCACACTGAATGGCGGCCCTGCCCATCCAGCTTATCTGAAAATCAGCCCCCAATGCTGACTTGACAGAACTGGAGGCCAGATGGCTGTGGAGAGGTAAATGCTAAAATTCTGGGCATAAGAATCCCTCTCTGTGTCCAGACCAGTACACGCTTGATCATGCCACTTTGGAGGAACTGAGATCTCACAGATTCCCAGAGTATACCCTACTCATGACAAAGGACCCATAAATCAAGTAACTGGTTGGGAAAATGCCCAAAAAAGGTAAAAAAAAATAAGACCATAGAAGGTTACTTTCCTGGTGAACAGATATCTCCTCCTGTTCTTTCAGATGAGGAAGAACAATGCTTACCATCAGGGAAAGACATAGAAGCCAAGGCTCCTGTATCCCAAACATCTGAAATAAATATTCAATGGGCTCAGGCCATGGAAGAGCTCAAAAAGGATTTTGAAAATCAAGTGAGAGAGGGGGAGGAAAAACTGGGAAGAGAAATGAGAGAGATGCAAGAAAAGCATGAAAAGCAGGTCAACACCCTGCTTCTAAAGAAGACCCAAAAAAATGCTGAAGAAAATAACACCTTGAAAAATGGCTCACTCAATTGGCAAAAGAGGTTCAAAAAGCCAATAAGGAGAAGAATGCTTTCAAAAGCAGAATTAGTCAAATGGAAAAGGAGGTCCAAAAGCTCACTGAAGAAAATAGTTCTCTCAAGATTAGAATGGAACAGATGGAGGCTAATGACTTTCTGAGAAACCAAGAACTCACAAAACAAAACCAAAAGAATGAAGAAGTGGAAGAGAATGTGAAATATCTCTTTGCAAAAACAACTGACCTGGAAAACAGATCAAGAAGAGACAATTTAAAAATTATGGGACTCCCTGAAAGCCATGATCAAAAAAAAAAGCTTAGACATCATCTTTTATGAAATTATCAAGGGAAACTGCCCTGATATTCTAGAACCAGAGGGCAAAATAAGTATTGAAAGAATCCACCAATCACCACTTGAAAGAGATCCAAAAAGAGAAACTTCTAGGAACATTATGGCCAACAGAGTTCCCTGGTCATGGAGAAAATATTGCAAGCAGCTAGAAAGAAACAATTCAAGTATTGTGGAAATACAATCAAGATAACACAAGGTCTAGCAACTTCTATAATAGGGGATAGAAGGGCGTGGAGTGTGGTGTTCCAGAAGTCAAAGGAACTAGGACTAAAACCAAGAATCACCTACCCAGCAAAACTGAGTATAATACTTCAGGGGAAAAAAATGGTCCTTCACTGAAACAGAAGACTTTCAAGTATCCTTGATGAAAAACCAGAGCTGAAAAGAAAATTTGACCTTCAAACACAAGAATCAAGAGAAGCATGAAAAGCTAAATAGCAAAGAGAAGTTATAAGGGACTTACTAAAGTTGAACTGTTTACATTCCTACATGGAAAGACAATATTTGTAACTCTCGAATCTTTTCAGTATCTGGGTAGTTGGTGGGATTACACACACACACACACACACACACACACACACACACACAGGGAGAGAGAGCACAGGGTGAATTGAATAGGATGGGATCATATCTTAAAAAAATGAAACTAAGTGGTGAGAGAGAAATATATTGGGAGGAGAAAGGGAGAAATGGAATGGGGCAAATTATTTTCATAAAACAGGCAAGTAAATGACTTTTCAGTGGAGGGAAAAAGTGGGAAGGTGAGAGAAAAAACATGAAGCTTACTCTTATCACATTTGACTAAAGGAAGGAATAAAATACACACTCATTTTGGTATGAAAACCTATCTTAAAATACAGGAAACTGGGGGAGAAAGGAGATAAGCAGGGTGGGAGGGATGATGGAAGGGAGGGCAGTGGGAGGAGGGAGTAATTTGAAGTCAATACCCTTGGGAAGGGACAGGATCTAAAGAGAGAATAGAAGCAATGGGGGGCAGGATAGGATGGAGGGAAATACAGTTAGTCTTACACAACACGACTATTATGGAAGTCACATGCAAAATTACACAGATATGGCATATATTGAATTGCTTGCCTTCCCAAAGGGATGGGTGGGGAGGGAGGGATGAAGAGAAATTGGTAGTCAAAGTTTTAGGAACAACTGTCGAGTATTGTTCTTGCTACTAGGAAATAAGAAATACAGGTAATGGGGTACAGAAAGTTATCTGGCCCTACAGGACAAAAGAGAAGATGGGGACAAGGGAAGGGAGGGATGTTAGAAGAGAGGGCAGATTGGTGATAGGGGAAATGAGAATGGTTGGTGTTTTGGGGTGGGGGAGGGGAGAAATGGGGAGTAAACTTGGAACCCAAAATTTTGTGAAAATGAATGTTAAAAGTTAAATAAATTTTAAATAATGTAATGATATATGGGATGGGTCTCTGAGAGAGAGAATATGATGATATAAAAAACAGAAGGTATCAGTAAAAACTTATTTTAAAGAAAATAATTTTAAAAAATTTACTTAGAGGAATTAAATGTCAAGAAAAGTAAGGGACATAATTAAAACAAGTAGCAAGGAGCAGGGCTTGGTTAGACCAGACTGCTAACTATAGTAGAGAGCTATAATTATCAGAACTATCTGATATTTTCAAAAAAAAAAGAAAAAAAGGGAAACTGATTAGTAGAAATGACTATAAAAAGATGTACAAACAGATGAGCCAGAAATCGAGTGGTCAGTTAACTCAATAAGAAACTTTGTCCAATGAGAACTGTGAGGAAGGCTGAAGCATGGTCTTCAGTTGGGGGGAAATTCAGTCTCTAATCCCACAATATCACTCCAAAGGATCGCCAGCCTCAGTGTTAAAAATTAGACCATAAAAATGAATAGCATATTCAATATCTCTCACAATTGTGAGTAGGAAGACAGATTGTGGATCTGAGACACATGGTAGGGAACATAAAAGACAAATTAGAAAATCTCACTTCTATACAATCAAAAAGGCTTTGAGGAAGTCAAATTCAATCAGAATCAGAAGAAAAGATACCGATTGAGGGAAGTTCTTTGCATTACATAGCACTGTTAAAAGTCTGACAGCCAAAAGTTTTGGAAACTGATAAAAATCAGTTTTGGAAACTGACAAAAATCAGTTTTGAAAACTCATAAAAAATATTAAGTGCCATTTCCTAATAGACAAAGTGAATTCATGAAAAAGCATTTATTAAGAGCCTACTATGTACCAAGGACTGTTCAAGCAAGGGGGATACATAGAGAAAAGGGACATAATCCCTTGCTCTCAAAGTGAGGAAGATGAAAGCCTTTGGTCAATCAGAAGGAAAAATCTCATGGGCAGGTCTCATGGGCCCTAGCATCCAGCAGCAAAGCAGATGGCCTCTTTCTTAGTAGTATTTTCACTGATATAATGACAGCAGTTTCTGATGGTAAACCATGTGACAGGGCCAAGGATTTCAGTGACGAGAACTCTTTCCACTGGGTGTTCAGGTACTGTGGCTACTGAGGAGGCTGGGGCCGCAGCCCTTGTGGAAGCAGCTTCTAGACCATATTTCTCGAAAGGCAGCTTTCTGTAGGGACCAGGCTAGAAGCACGTCAAGGGATGTGGAAAGCGCTGCTATTCCAAGGAGATAATGGATAATCGTAGGTGTAATGTTTGCAAAACACTGTATGAATATTATCCCAACAACCCTGGGAGAGTATATAAACAAATGATTTTCAAAAGAAGAAACACCACCTAGAAATTCCTTTGGAAAATATCATTAACAATCGAAAAATTCACATTTAAATATTCCTGAGGTATCACTTTGTAAGTATCATACTAGAAAAGTTGAGAAAACCCATTGCTGAACTGGCTGTGGTGCAATGATTAAAGTGCTGGACTTAGAACCAGAAAGGCCACAGTTTAAATCCAGCCTTAGGACTCTCTGGGCAAATCACTTAGCCTCAGTTTCCTTGTTTGTAAAATGAGAACAGTATTGCTCTCTGTTATTGTTGAGTCATTTCAGTCCTATCTGACCCCATTGAGGGCTTTCTTGGCAAAGATCCCAGAGGGATTTGCCATTTCCTTTTCCTGCTCATTTTATAGATGAGGAAAGTGAGGCAAATAGGGTGAAGTGAGTTGCCCAGGGTCTCACAGCCAGTAAGTGTCTGAGGCCAGATTTGAACTCAAGAAGAGTCTTCTGACTCCAGGCCTGGTGCTCTGCGCACAATGGCGTCACCTAACTGCCCCAATAATAGCATCTACTTCACAGAATTGTGGCTATCAAGTGCTTCACAAGTCTTAAAATTCTATATAAATTCTATCATCATCATTATATTAGTTCACTGCTGATGTTACTGTGAATTGGTTCAACCATTCTGGAAATAATTTAGAATCATGTGAAAAAATCATGTACTAATTTTTTTTTTACATACTTTGACCCATTGTTACCAATGAGACTATATTCCAAGGAGGTTCTTGTCATCAAAGGGGGAAAAATCTACATATAGTAGGTTCTGACCAACATGATCTCATTTGGTCTTCACAACATTCCTGGGAGATAGGTGTCATTATTACCCCTATTTTTCAGATGAAAAAAACTGAGGCTGAGAGAAGTTAGGTGACTTGCCCAAGGTCACATAGCTAGTAAGTGTTTGAGACAGGATTCAAACTCAGACCTTTCCGACTCTAAGTTCAGCAGTCTACCCACTATGTCACCTAAAAATATTCCTATTTGCACTGTTGTGTTGACCAAAAGGTAGAAAAATATATTCCTGGTGGTTGACTGACTAAATTTTGACCTATCTACATAACAGAATATTATTGCAACATAAGATGTCATTCTGTCTTGTCTTTGCCAGTAGATTCCCTTCCCTATCCTCCCCACTCCCTCACTTACTTATCTTCCTTTTCTTTATGTCTAATAGGGCACATTCTCTACTGCCTACAAACATGCCCAGGTCTCTCCCATCCTCAAAAAACTCTCTCATGATCCTTTCATCCCTGCTAGCTTTTGTCCCATATCTCTTGTCCCTTTTGTGGATAAACTCTTTGAGAAAGCTGTCGATATCGATGCCTCCACTTTCTTTCCCCTCTTTAGGTTTTTGTGACCTAGCTCGCCTCCTATCTCAGTCTGCGTTGCTAGATTTTCATCTAGGTCACACCTGCTAAAAGTGGGTGACCCCCAGGTCTCTGTCCTGGGCCCTTTTTTCTGCACCCTCTATACTTTTTCACTTGGTGATATAATCAAATCTCCTGCATTCCTAGGGAAGGGGAGAAATGCCATTGCATTGCCTGTCCTGCCTGGTCTTCTGTTGGGGGCAGTAGAGAAAGGGGAATAACACCATTCCTTCAGCTCTCAGCATTCGTCCCCTCCCTTGAGCTGCTTAAGACTCTAGATGGACCCCACCGAAGCCAAATGCCCATGGACAATCAAAACCTGCATGAATTCACTCCTACAAATTCCCACCTGCTCATACCTTCCCTATCCCAGAGATCATCATTCAAACCTTGTTCTGCATCCCCTACTGCCTGTCTTATTCACATTCCTCTAAACCCAATCACACCCCCAGGCTGCATAGACCACTCTAAAGCTACCCAGCCCTTCCACTCCATGTTCTGGCTAAATCCTCTTCTCGGATCTACATTGTAATGGAGAGAGACTTGCAGCAAGAAGGCTATTATTCCAAGTGAGAGGTGCTAAGGCCTTGCCCCAGAGTATGGACCATGTGAATGAACAGAAAGGGCTGGTCCTGAGAGATGTTGTCCAAGCAAAATCAACAAGATTTGTCAACAAATTGGATAGGGAGAGGGGGAAAATGGAAGATGGTTTTGAGGTTGCAAAACTGGAAGCAGGTTAGGTCCAACACATGAGAGACCCTACTGCGCCCCCTAGCCCTGCGTTCTCTGAGGCAGCCACTTTTTCTGCATCAATTTCTCTCTCTTTCCTGCATCTGTTTCTCCCCAGTTCTTTTCCTCTCTATTCTTCCACCCAGCTCTTTTGCTTCTAAGTCATCTGGTCAAAATCTGCAAATTCTCCAGTGAATGGATGTGTGCTATTGCTGGTGGTGGGGGCTGATACCTGGAGTCCGTACACTTGGGTGGCTGAGGTTGGTGGACAGCTTGCGTTTGATAATTCTGAGCTTCACTGGGGCTAAAGCCAGTTAGTTGTTGGCACAGGTGAGCTCCTGGGGGTCATCAAGTGCCTAAGGAGGAGGGAACTCATCAGACCAGGTTGGGTCTGTGAATGGTCAGCCTGGCTGGGATGTTGCTGTCGTTCAGTTGTTTTTCAGGCATGTCAATGTTCCATGGCCCAATTTGGGGTTTTAGCAAAGATACTGCAGTGATTTGCTATTTCCTTTTCCAGCCCATTTTGCAGATAAGGAAACTGAAGCAAACTGGGTGAAGTGACTTGTCCAGGGTCACACTGCTAGGAAGTATCTAAGGCCACATTTGAACTCTAGAAGATGAGTCTTTCTGACTTCAGTCCTAGCCCACTGTGCCACCTATCTGCCCATGGATGATACAGGGAAACACAGTCTCAGAAAACAAAACAAAAAAAATGAACCAGTGATCTTATCAAAGTGAGAGTTCTCTCCAGTGATATGTTGGCCACATTTCCATGTCTGCCCCTCTTGTATGACTCTTGCCATATTGTAACTTCACCATAGGGTCACTGAGAGTGACTGTCCTAGGGTCATAAGGACAAATATGTAGCAGAGCCAATATGTAAGCCTGGGTTCTCATGATTCCAAAACTATATGGCTTCCATTTCAATAACAGATTATTGAACATAACAATGTATAACAACAAACTTTATCAAATAAAAGGTTAATTGTTTTCATTTGAAACTCTAGCAAATGGAACTTTTTTTCTCTAAAAGAAAAAAAAAAGCATCAGTAATGACCAGAAGAGCCTGCATATAACTAAAGTATGAGAATCCCCAAATCTTGGACCTGTAAGGGAGCTCAGGCACCACCAAATCCACCCTATCCTGGAACAACTGGTCATCTAGCCTGCACCTAAAGACCTCTCTCCCCAAGTAGACCATTGGACTTGTGGACAGCTCTCTATGTGACAAACCTTTCATGGCATTTGACCTAAGCTTTTCTCTCTGAAGTATCCCCCACTGCTCTTCCATCTGCCCTCAGCAACCCCTGGGCTAGGCCTCTAGGTACTTCAACTTGACTCTTCTGTCCTCACTAAATCTCTCTAAGCTAAATAGCTGCAGTCCTTTCACCCAGTACTTATATGGGATAGTCTAGAACACAGGTTCCCAAACTTATTTGGCCCATTGCCCCCCTTTTAAAAAATTACTCAGCAACTCCCCCAAATCTACTTTCTTTAAACCTTTAATGATTTGTACCATTTCAAAAATATATAAAATATTTTTAAATGACACATCTTAAGTTTAATAATTTATTGTAAATTAGTAGGGCTTTTCCTGCATTGAAATTTTGATGACACAATACTGCATCATGTAACCATATAGTACTGTGATGTAAACAAGTCATTATATCTGCACATTGCTGCCCATACATGCTGGACTTCCCGACTTGCTCACCTGCCAACACTTGTTTGTTAAGGCCTGTCAATGGACTTGACCACCGATCAGTTATAAGTTTTATTTTGAAAATAATGTAATCATTATGACTTTAACTCTGTTACACAACAGATGGAATATATATGAATGGTTTTTCCAAACTTTATTTTCTCTTCTTTCCTTATGCTTCCACTGTCCCCTTATTTTTATTCAATATTTCCAAGTGTGCCCGAGGCTACTACCGCTCCCCTGCATTGTTCCAGCATCCCCCAGGTATCGCCCGCTTAGAGAACCTCTGAGGCCTTTCACTACCCTTTCTCTCATACTCAAGCTTAAGTCAGTTAACAAACGTGTTCAAAGACAAGCACTTACTGTCCCTAAAATGTGGTACCTCCTCTAATTGTCATGAAGACTTTTCTTGCATGTGATTATAGTTTTGAAGTCCTTGAGCCTCAGTTTCTTCAGATGTAAAATTCGAGATCAAATTCCTAGGATAGTTCTTGATTATGGCCTCGGTCACCAGCAGATGGCGGCATTGTTCTTGTACAGCCAAAACCATCAACTGCCTTGTGAAAGTAATAGCTACAAAACAACTTAAAACAAAGCACTTCTGGTTGCTTCCCTGTATTTGGATAGCCCCAAGGAAGGGCACTTGCTTAAGCTGGAAAGCATTTGACTCAGCATCATTTTTCTAATTTAATGCAGGACTCTTAAGCAACAAATCATGAAAACCCAATGGAAAACAGACATGAGAGCTCTGCTGGGCTTAGCACTTCACCAACTTACCCAGGGACATAGGGACACTCTGGGAGGCCCCAGAGCCCTTTGTCTTCCAGGAAGATGGACTCCTTGGTTTTTATTTAAAGGGCTCTTGGAATGAGGAAGCCGCAGATGCCCCATATATCTTGAAAGCCTGAAATTCTTCATTAGGCAAGACAATTCATTATAGATTGCTAGGACCAGGACTCAGGCTGGGTCACTGGGGCTTTCCTAGGGCAACAGACATATTTGGGAGACAGGTTGCCTCCTCCAGCCTTCCCCATTCTCCCTGCAGAGGTAGCTTCAAGGTATTCGAGAGTCTCTGCCTTCATGTCTTCCCTTTCCTCCCCTAGTGACAATGTCTCTCCCCCTATGAAGCCTTGTGTCCCAGGAGATAGCTCCCTGAGGCCTCTCTCTAAGAATACTCCTCAGGTCCTACATTTTCCCAGAGTTCAAGCTCTCTGTATTGTCTCATGAGTGACACTGCAAAGTAGAAAGGGCACTGGAATTACAGTCAAAAGACCTGGGCTTTAGTTCTGCATTTACAGATTTTGCATCTGTGTGACCTTGAGAAAATATATTTAGCTCTCTGAACCTCAGCTTCTACCTCTGCAAAATGAGGAAAACACAGTATCTCCACCCTTAACAGAAGCCCCACCCTAATCCCTCATTACAATGTGAGAGTTCCTATGGAACCTATGACAGTAGAGTGCAGTGACAGATTAGTCTACTGTAGCCAAATATGGAGAGGCTTGGTGTCAGCAGATGGTGACTCATGAAACCAACAACAGTACCAAATAGCTCAGGAGCCTATGGAGCCCCCTTCCATTTTAATAGTGCCCATAGAAGGAGAGCAGAAGGAATGGCTTAAACTAGAGTTCTCTAAGATCCCTTCTAACACTGAAATTCTGCAAAATAAAGGTTTCTTTACATCATGCACATAAAGGCAACAGAGCCTATCATTTCAGAAATACATGGCCATATTGCCCTGCAGTGCTCATGAATGGAAGTAAAAAGGCCACACTGAAGATAATTGGGGCTTATGGGTCAAGATCTCCTTCAGGGGATGAAGAGCAGAAAGGGTCTATGAAGAAATGGATTCATCCGCATTAAGTCAGTAGACCTTGACAACTGGTGATTACAGAGAAAAGTTATCACAGGGAAGGAGAACAGAAAGACCTTTTGAAAAATATGGTTCAGAATGATTTACAACCATGCTAGAAAAGTCATTGTGAGGTACGTCCACTTTCACTCAAGAATACTACAAGGAGGTCAAAGACAAAGGAAAAGGTCCCATGTGTGCCAAAACGTGCACAGTAGTACTTCTTGTAATAGCGAAGCAGTGGAAAGAAGGTGGACGGCCATTGCTTGGGGAATGGTTGAACAAACTGTGGTATATGAATGTAATGAAAACAACATATGAAGAAGTCAGAAAAACTTGGGAAGACTTGTATAAACGAATGTAAAGTAAAGTAAGCCGAGTCAGGAGAACAATCTACATGTTGACCATGATCATGTAATAAATACGATATAATGAAAAGACTTGAGAATTTGGATCAATTCTCTGACCAACTGGAACTTTAAAGGACTGATCTTGTCTCAGGAGAGAAGTGACAGAATACAGAGGTTTCAGGAAACATCCTTTGTCAGACTTGAACAGGGCGTTGAGCAGTGACTGGTTTTACTCTAGTGTACTTCTTTGTTACAAGGGAGAATTCTGGTGGTGATGAGGGGATTCACTGGGAAGGGACAGTAACGTTTTTAAAAACACTTTTTAAAGAAGAAAGATATGGTTCAGTATCAAGAAATGTAAGAGATCAAATGATGTGAGTTACTCAGAGACCTAACACCTGCATGTTGTGCATACTTCAAGAAGAAAGTTGGATGACGCAATGGTACCGGCCATGACTAACATAGAAAAATGTTGCTAAAAATAAAATTGATTGTATCTTGACAAATGGGAAATGACCAACATTCTAGTCATTTCTGATTCAGCTCCCTGTACAGTCACACCATTAACCTATTAGAGCAAAGGCCCAAATCCCCAAATTAGGGGAAAAATTATAAATGAGAGGAGAAAACACTGGGAATCATTAAAATTCCAAGGGGCCCAATTTAAACAAGCTGTTGAATTCCATGTACTCATTCATTAAGTGACTTCTTTGTACAAGGTTCTGTGGTAGCCACTGTAGTTTCTGAGCCGAGGAACTGGATAAAAGTAAAGACACAGACTAGGATCACTACCATTTCTTAAAAGTCTAACAAATGTAAAACAAGAAGGCCAGAAAGCCAAGCAAACATAGAGCCAGCAAATGCCTTTTCTTCTTGCCAAGTAGAGTGATACGCAATTCAAAGACGACACTGATTTCGAGTATGAGTTAATTTGCAATACATTCCAGAGGATAAAGGAAGATTAAAAGCCACATCACCTCACAAAGAAATAGAAAGCAGGAGAGGTTAAGATGAGCTCTCTGGAAAGCCAGCTAAACAGGATCCTCCCAAGAGTATTTATAGATGAAACTAGAAGGGGGAGGGAGCAAATTGGCTCACAGGAGCATGGATTTGGAGCTGGACAGACTCTTACAGGTCATGGAGTCTAATCCTTTCCTTTTGCAGATAAGGAAACTAAGGTCTTGAGAGGTTAACCGACTTGCCCAGTCACACAGCTAATAAGGAATAGACCTGGGATTTAAGCCCACATCTTCTGACTCCAGCAACATTCTTTGGGAATCTGTCTTCCTCACTGATAACAGTGTAGCCACCCCATTTGGCCTCTACTACATCATCTGCTTTATGAGGAAGTGAAAATGTCACTAAAGAAGATTATTTGAAAAAGAGTGGCTGGACCTGAGCAAATACATACAGAAAAAGTACACGTGGGAGGCAACACAAGTTCAAATCTGCACAGGGATCAATTTTCAAGACATTTTCAAGAGAAGATTTCCTTAACAATAGAAAAAGATCACAGTTGGTATTACCTCCAAAAGCTAATAACAGCAATAACTACTTGAGGCTACTATCCTTCCTCCTTCCTTCCCGAGCACCTCTAGATATGTTTTGAACCAAGTAGATGCCCCACGGAGTAAAGGTATATTGATTGGTTGCTTAAAGTAACCTCCCATGAAGGATCCTGTTTATTTTTGAAGGTGTTAGATAACACCTAACACACTATACCGACTTCAAGAACGTTATCTATTTGGAAACAAAATGACAGCACCCTTTCTTAGGCTTCTCTGAGATATGACAGGCATAATCCTTGGGCCAATCAGGTCCTTTCTCCTGATCTCAGTTTCCTCATCTGTGAGATGGGGAAAATGGTCTAGATGACCTTTAATAAGGCTCTAGTTCTGTTCTAAGAGTCTGTTTCTTGGATGTCTCTAGGTTGTTGCTTAATATAAAGTGCGTTTTAAAAATCTGAAGAATTTCACAGGATCACAGACTATCCAAGTTGGAAAAGCTAGTCGAGGCCATGGAGTTTAACCCAAACATAACCCAGGATGCCCCTCAGCTTAAAGCTCAAATGCTGAGGGAAGGTCTAACAGCTGACTGGCATCCAGCATAAATCTGTCTCTTTGTAACTTTCCCTCATTGTTGCCAAAAAGAACAAGTTTAATTCCTCTCCCATCTGATAGCTCTTCAAATACCGAAGATTAGTGAAATCTCCCCACTAAGACTTCTCTCCTCTTCTCCGGGCTAAACACCTCCAATTTCTTCAACCCAATCCTCATGTAACCTTGTAGCTCAGTGTTCTAAGCTCTAGACTTTAACAAAGACAAGTTTTAATTTTGGAAAACTGCCCAAAAGCAGTCTCTTTCAGTCCTATAGTATCCGCCCCCTTCCCGACTCAGTTCCTTTTGGGACCCTCAGAAAAAGCTTCATATTTCCATTCTGTGTATAAAAAGGCCTCTAATTCCCATGCAAGCACTCAAGGTAACAATGCACATAGATTCAGGATTATCTTTTACTCCACAGAAAATGCAAAACAACACAAAGCAGGCATAAAGCATCATAAATAGCTAATACAGTTATGCCCCTTTTCTCTAAGTTCCACTTCTGCCCCAGGCACCTATTATACAGGCTTATAATACTACCTTGAGCATCGTCTCCTGGAGCCACATACTTGACAGGCATCATCACCGCCTCTTGGTACCACTTCTCAGGGTACATAGTTGAGAGCACTTGTACTTTCAACATGGTTCTAGCCCTACCTCTCCAAGGCTACCATTAATAAATAGCTTACAGGGAGAAGGCTGGGCAGATGCATAAGCTTCCCTACCCCCTGGGGAAGAAACAGTACTTTCCATTTTCATAAACAAGCCTATAAGAGATAAATTTATTAATTAAATTTTAATTCCAAGCATCTCTGCCTTGAAAGAGAGAAATTCAAAGGGACAGAGATCCATCCTGTTTTTGAAAATCTCTCTGACCTAGGCCTTTTTTACTTGTAGTTACCAGTGTTCAGAAACAAAGGCAAAATTCAATAAGATGAAACAAAGTTTTCTATGTATCCATAAGTTTTGCCTTTTCTTCTGTTTTCCTTTCTTTCTCTTTCCTTCTTTCTTTCTTTTTCTTCCTATTTCTTCTCTTCCTTTCCTCTTTTCTTTTTTTAAAAATTCATTGTTATAAAGGATGGCTCTCTGGGAGACAGTAAGGGAAGGCTACAGGGGAAATCTAGGCAATATAAAAACAAAAGATAGAAATAAAAGTATTTTTTTTAAAAAAAAGTGAAACAAAGTACGAGGTTTGGGAAAGTGTTTAATTCATTAAATGAAACAGCTGTAACAATTTTCAGCACACTCTAGAGAACAGTTTTTGGAAAAACCATTTGAGCCAGTCAAGAAAGGGGAAAGAGGGACCTGCTCTTAATTACATTAGGATAAGTTTTTTCTATTTAGATTAGACCAAGTACTTTAGACAAAGACACTGAAAAACTATGGTTTCTTAAACTTTCTAAAAGAAGGCATGAAGAGCTTTGGTGTGTATCCATGCCAGCGTCCAGGGCTGCTCTGAGCTTGACTGTGGGTCTCACAGATAGCAATTTGACTCTCCTCCAACAGGTCCAGTACAAAGCAGTTGCTCCAATTCACAACAGCAGTAGACTGAGTCAGTCAGTTTGCAAACACTTATTAACCCTTTTTTGTTGTTATTCCATCCTGTCCAACTCTGCGACCCTGTGACCTTTTCTCTATAGGATTTTCTTGGCAAAGATACTGGAGGGGTTTGCCATTTCCTTCTCTAGTGTTTCCCCATTTTTCAGATGAGGAACTGTGGTAAAAAGGGATTAAGTGACTTGCCCAGGGTCACACAGCTAGTGAGTGTCTGAGGTCACACCTGAACTCAGATCTTTTGGACTCCAGGCCCAGGGCTCTATCCACTGTGTCATCTAACTGCCCCTCATTAAGCCTTACTATGTACCTAGCACTGTGAAACACTGTGAACACACAAGCTGAGCTGATTCCTGCCCTCAAGGAGCTTCCATTCTAATGGGGGAATGTGAAACAGAAATGGGAGCTGAAAATGGGAGGGAGAAGAAGGGACTCAGCACTGGGTGGAGCGACTCAGTCCTACTGCCAAGAGGTAGATGAAGACACATTTGGCCTGGGCCTCCTACTTTAACTGGAGGTTCTGGGAAGGCCCAGACAAGCTGAAGGTGAAAATGGAGAGATAGGATAGAAAGGGTACTTCCAATGTGAGAAATAGCTTGGGTAGAGTGAGCTTCCAAGAGGAGAGAAAGTCCTGAAGAGATAAGCAAGCAGTACGGCCTGGACTCTGGACTCTGAGACTTAAATGCTTGTCTTTGTATGAAGTATGAATGGATCCACAGGCACCCAGGCCCACCAGGAGTGCTCAGCCCTCTGACCCAGATGTGCACATCCTTCATAGGCTAATCAGGGGCTCCTCATCCCCCAGTAACCTTGTCAAGTTAAATAAGCTGTCTTGTTCAGCCCTATACAGTTGACAACCCATGTCACGATCCCCAAGCATCTAGTTATTCTACAGCTTATTTTTGTGGCCCCCAGAACGGACCACAGTAGCTCCTCAGCAGTTTGCCAGGGCAGAGCACAGTGGAATTATCACCAAAAGTTCTGCCTTCTCCATCCTACTCACCAGGGACCTCTTTAATCTTCCTCAAGGCCTCAGTATATCAAGGGCTGGTTTTTTGGTTGTGTTTTTTTTAAGTTTTACAGTTGAATATTTCATGGAAATAGTCACTGGTAAAGGCCACTGAAAGTGGATTTGAATGAGGCCTACATCCTGGGAGTCATGGGGATGTGAGCAGTCAATGACAAGGCCTGCTAAAGCACAGAAAAATCTGAAGCTTCGTCCCAGTTTCTTCAGCTTCTACATGTATTTTTTCTGTGTCAGTCGGAAGTCAATCCACATCTCTACATATACTCAAGGTATTTCGACTCCAATATCATGGTATCATTTGTTTCTACAAGGATGTGTTGTTTTATAGTTTGCAGACATGGGATTTTCTGAAACTCCTTTGAGATGTGTTCAAGTGGCAGAATTTGTCTGGCCATGACAGATTTTGATCATTTTTATTTATTCTGAAATTTGAGAGTTGCAGTTGCCCATTATTTTCCTAACTTTTTGAATGATGGAATTATCATTGAGGCAATTCAAGGCTTCATTAACAGCCTTTCATCTGGTACCTACACTTCCATATGTGGGTATATCTTCTAAACATGCAACTTTATGTACTCAGTTCCACTTCAATAAGGTGAATCCTTCCAGAGCTACATTTCAGGCATGAGTCGCATCCCACAAAGTCTTAGGGATAACTACTATCTGGGCAGATTTCTTTCTGTACATCAGCATCTCCAGTACACCTTGTTTGTTACCTATACCTTGTACATTTGGGCATATAGAAACAGTTGAGGCATTTAGGGTTCAAATTACTGCTGGCTCCTTCCTTGGATGTTATCTCTTATGAATTACTATTCCTATCTAATAATATTCTTATCTTATGCCTGCTATTCTCCACAGTATCTGGTTTCACAACTGGATGTGGACACTTTTCTCTCTCCCTCCTCTTCTTTCATTTTTAAGCCCTTTTGATCGGATGCAAAGATTTCTGGCCAATATAGTTTTACTCCCCATTAGGCCAACCATCGAACTTACTTTATTTTAAGCTGTTTTCCACAAATCCCTATTTCACTCTCAGACACCAAGTTCTTAAGCAGCTGTTCCTTTCCCAAGTGAGCTTCTTTCTTCAATCAGCAGCAGTGATGAAAACACCACCTGTGCCCCTGAGCTCTTCACTTTCTTGCCTAGGACTTCATAAGCCCTAGCAATGCTATCAAGGTTCCTTCAGGCAGCATCATTCGTTCCTAAGTGAAGCACCAGAAGAGGGTAGTATTCGTCATGTCTAGCATGTCTCAGGGGGTTCTCTAACACATCCCAGATACATTAACTCTGGAAGACAGTACAGCTCTGGATTGTTTAGTGGAAGTTTACTGGTTAACCATTCATTAGGGAGTCAGCAACCACCATGAGTTTTCTTTTCTTCCTCTCATGACTCCAGATGGTATCAACTGATCATGCCATCATTCCTTGGAATATAAGAGGCTGCTTCCTTTGGAGAGGGCCAGCTCCTCCTCTCTAAGCAATTATTAGAATTATTACTTAGCTTCGAGTGTTCAGGGTCCTTCTTTTCCTTCCCTATATCAACTTCTGCAAATTTTACACAGTATTTTGTCTGGACCTCTGTAATACATTCACTATATCATGCGGTCAGGCAGCTGTGCCTAGCTGGCCCAATGGATAGAACAGTGGACCTGAGAGGAGGAAAACTCATCTTCCTGAGTTCAAATCTGGCCTCAGATACTTCCTAGCTCTGTGACCCTGAGCAAGTCACTTCACCCTGTTTGCCTCAGTTTCCTTACCTGTAAAATGAGCTGGAGAAGAGAATGGCAAACCACTCCAGGATCTTTGCCAAGAAAACCACACACAGGGGCATGGAGAGTCAGACATGACTCAAAAATGATTGAACAAGGACGATGCACCATGCTGTGCATGACAGTTAGATAGCTGTGTCTTCCCTCTCCCCCAGAGGCCCAAGGGGTTTACCTAATGCAGTGGGAAGTCTTCCCTTCATTTCTTTACATCATGTGTGTACCAATGGCGTGCACAGGCCATCCTCTGATCATACCTCACTCCTGTCATGTGACTAGGCCTTCCTCCTTTTAGAGAAGATGTTTCTCTGACCACATCATTTACATCACTTCTGTCTTATTCCTCACTTTTAACGGGTTGCAGCCAGTTTACAGACACCATGTGCTTCTTCATTCGTTGCCTTTGGGGTAATTCTCAGCTTCACTCCTTCAGATTGGAGGATATGAACAAGACTTAATAGAGGACAGTAGGGATGGAGAGGTCATAGAGTGATGTGCGTCACTGGAAGGAGTACTCACTTCGATGAGTCCACAGGCCTGTTGGTCAATGGAGTATCATGGAGCCAACCTTCTTCTAGTCTCGGCAGGTGGGGAGGGGTGGGTCATAAAGCTAATGCTCTTTCAACAGTTCTATCAAACCTCTTGTCCTTTGCCAACTTTTACTTTTTCTTTATTGGGGGCAGGGGTGATATTGGTGGCACTATTCTATTGTTTGTCATATTTTCCAGGGTGAAAAATATCATCATTATTATTTTCTTTGAAGAGGTTGGCTTTCCTGTTTCTCCCTGCAGCAAGTCTATCAGATATTTTCCCAAGTGGAGCCTGTGGAAAGGGTTCAGGAAGGCTGAAGGCTCAGAAGGCAGATTCTCTTTGCCTGCCCTAATTGGAACACCCACACATTCTGCTGCCACATTTGACAGAAGGACTCCCTGAATTACAGGTCCACCCTCTAAATTAGGCTCTCTGTGATCTCAAAATATCCAGCTTAGCTTTGCAAAAGTGCTGGAAACAGCAGGTGAGGAGAGAGTGGCTCTAAGGATGTTAAGGAGGGCAGCTTGGAGCCAACTGTTGGGGGTCTCCAGTTGTTCAGTGGTACTGATGTTAATTCTAGGCAATTCTCTTCCCTTGCTTTTGATTCTGCATTCATAAACTGGAACGTAAGCCAAGTGATAAAACTCCTCCCATTGAACATAAGCTCATTGAGGGCAGAGATTGTTTCATTTTTGTCTTGGTATCTGCAGTACCTAGTGCATACTTCTATTCTGGAAAGGATCTTAGAATACATCTAGTCCAAGCTCTCATTCTGAGAGTCAAAGAGGTGAAGTGACTTGCCAAAGGTCACAAGAGCATGGTGCGTAGCTAAGATTCTACCCCATTTCAAGTTTGATTCGATTTCAAATTCATTACTTTTTCTTTTTATGAATTGTCTAGACACAATAAACATCTTCCAATAAATACCCAAACAAACCCTCTACAAAGAACATTTCCCAAAGACAGTTGAGTTTAACTTGCCTAACAGTGTGATTGTGATGTCCTATTTGAAAAGTGATGCCATTTCCCATGCTTATAGTTTATAGACTGGTAATAGAAAGTAAAGATATGTCTTTTACCTTTGAGACTACGGCACCACTAGTGTCTGTTACATTTGCCCAAAGTTTGTTGGCCTCATAACTAACTTTGTTTGCGTTGTTGTAGTCACTGTATAGAGTGTTCTCTGGGTTCTGCTTACTTCACTTTGCACTAGTTCATTTAAGTCTTCTTAGATTTTTCTAAACTATAGGTGTCAAACATTCAGCCTGTCAACACTACTTCCACTGCTAAGTGCATATTAAAACATAATTGGGAAATGTTTAACAAAATAAATAAAAATATAACAAAACAGAAACAGTGTTAAAATGTGTTTTTCTAAGTCAGTATGCAAGAATCCTTACCTAGGATTTTGTGGTCCCTTTTTTATTTGAGTTGGAGATCACTGTAGTAACCCATCCATATTCACTATTCATTATAGTTCAGTAATATTAATATCAGCTAATATTCCTATAACACTTTAAAGTTTGCAAAGGGAGGTGTGTGTGTGTGTGTGTGTGTGTATGTGTGTGTGTGTGTAAAATCTCATTTGGCCTTCACAACTACCCTGTGAGGTAGACTTTATTATCTCCATTTTATAGAAGAGAAGAGAAACACTGAGGTGTTAAGTGACTTGCACAAGAGCATATGGCTACTAAGTATCAGAGGTGAGATTTGGACCCAGATCTTCCTGACTGAGGCCAGTCTCTACCCACTGGAAGATAATGCCTCTCTAATAATTAATTTTCTGTTATGCTCATACACACAACCTAACTACCTTCCCCTCTCTCAAACGGTGCTAGAGCTTTCTGGTCATTTGTTTTCCTGAGTATTTCCTCTGGAAAAACAATGCCCTGTGCAGACATTTCTTTCAATTCTCCTGCCAGATATGCCTACCAACATCTACAAACGAAGGAATTACCTTTGTGGTCCGACTCCGTCTCATAAGCCAGTTTTTCCTGAGGTCTGATCATCCCATGATAAGTCAAAGCATAAGGTTCTAGACTTCAGAACTGAGAGACCAGACATGTGCTTCTGAGGTTCCAGCAAGGGGCAGTGCTCCTGCTCTCCTCCCTCCATGAGGCCCTACTTGAAACGAGCCTTGTCCTTCCTAAGCATATTTCTATAGGATCTCCATACCTGCTCAGAATCCACAGGACCTGGTCAATTTCACTTTGCACCTCATCAATGTCATACCTCCAAAGCATTTTTCCACAATCAACTCTTGTTGAACTGGTATGCTGGATATTCTTGTCTGTCTAATAAAGGCCTGTTAGACATTTGAGGTCAGCTTTCCCTCCACTTACAATGCTCGTTCAAATACAGGTAACTGCTCTACACTGGTAAAAGCCTGATAACTCCATCTAGAACGGTTTATTGTTCTTTTACAATGATATAAAGTGATTCCAGCTTGTATTTTCATTTGTTTGCACCTTTAAAATAAATGTAGCAGTTAATTGCTGGGGCTACATGTCCATAGCTCTTGCTTCATCTGCCCTATCTTGAGGGGTTCATATGATGTATACACTGGAAGATATCCTATGGGTTGAAAGGAGCAGCATGGAGTAGCAGACCAACTTGTTGGTTTGGGAAACCAAAGGGCTGCCTATTAATCCGAACATGAATGCCACAGTGAGAAATGGGACAGGGAGAAATGACAGTGATGAGAAATACAGAGAAACATGCATGAACTGTTGGAGAGTTGATCAAGAAGAGCCAGGAAAATAATATACACACTCACTATGCAAAAATGAATAAGGATCTTGCCTACCATATATAATATGAATCAGGGAGGTTGTGGGTGAGGGGCTGAGATAGGCTTGCCACCCAGTCTCACACACATATTATAATGCCCCAGAGAGAGACAGTTAATAGCTCCCTGGTAGGGAGCCTCTACCTGGAATGTAAAATACTGGTGCTGAGTGTTGGGGTTGGGAGAGCCGAATGAGAGGCATCTCTCATTCTTGACAGCGGAGGTAGTGAGGGGAGGGGGACTCAGGTCACACTGGTAAAGGGTTCGAGAATGGCATTGCTCCTTTTCTCTTGATCCCAGACTAGCTGACCAAACCTGTCTAATTTAGGGGAGGTCAGACAACTCTCCCTCTGCCTCCTACTTCTCCTGCTTATCACCTAGAGCTAGATAAGAACACAGCAGAAGAGCCTTACCAGGTTTAGGATCTCCATCCTGTGGGGCATCATTAGTGTCCTGCTGTTTCCCATGCTGCCCTTCATTCTAGATGCAGGCTAAGTCTCTCATTTTCTCAGACTGCTCCTCCTTCCCATTTGCTGTTGAGAATGTGATCTATATAGCCAAGAATTATTGGCCATTCATTTCTTTATACAACAATGGAAATAAAGGGTAATGAGGGGGAAAACAGAAGAGTAGGGAATTGGGGGCAGTCTGTGGGCAGCTCTGAATCCTTTTTTCAATAAGAGATTGGGGCAGAGTCCTGGACAAGAGCTATTGTCTCTAAGTAGCAGTCAGGGACAGCTCACCGAACCTGGTCCTATCAGTACCATACGCACTGCTCACACAGTGTCCTCACCTCTCAGAGTCTTTAAAAAGAAACTCAGAGGATCACAGATCAGTGGCCAGCTAAGTGCCTAACACCGAGGTGCAAAAAGCTCATAAGATAACAAGACAAACTCTATCTGTGGACCTGGCTTCTTCCTTTTCTTTGTTCCAGGTTTCTCCATGAACAATCCCAGAGGTCTCAGTCCCTTGATATTAGAGACTGGTGGATTTGAGGAAACTGTCTCCATCTCCATGGCGATTATGTGACACATGACAATTATGTGAGTGAAAAGAAAGCCCGGCAGATTTGTAATTAAAGAGATAATGAAATCGGCAGGTGGAGAACAAGGAGGCAAAATGCTGTATACTTTGGCAGACGTTGTCATGGTATCTTTTCTCATTGTTTTTTGTTGTTTATCTGTGTTTCTACGTTAAAAGGGATGGAATGGGGGCTAGGCAGGCATTTGAGGGAACAGATAAAGACAAAGAAAGATACAGACAGAGAACTGACTTTGAAGTCATGGCTGTCAGCATGACTTGGACAAGTCATCTCACCTCTCCAGGACTCAACTTACACATTAAGTAAGAGGGTAGGATGATGATGATCCTATGCTCGGTCATTCAATCTGTCTCCTCTCAGTTCTTTTCCGTCTCATCAATCTTTTATCCTAGAACTCCTCTGATAACCATAAAATCTGAGAGTTCAAAGTTGGTGCTTCGTAGGGAGCCTGATTATTTTTGCTAAAGGGATGCTAAGTTCTGAATGAAGTTGCCCTTCAACACATGGTTTGAGGTTATAAGAGTACTGAGAGTCTTGGGTCACATACAAAGCACCGTTTCAGGACTTTCTGATTTCCTTTTATTCCTCCTGAATCTATTGGTTAATATTAACCTCACCTGACCAAAATCTGTCCCATAGGATGTAAAAAATTTACTTAGAGCCTTAAACATTCCTTAGATAAGAAGCCAGAGGAAGAATCTCAACTGTTCTTGACTCCTTGGCAACAGGGAAATCCTCATCCTCAATCAGCCCCTTTGTGAATGCTCTAAAGGTAGCTTCATCTGTAACCTGACTTAATTTACCTATAGAATTTAATTGATAAGGTTTGTTTTCTCAGGGGATGTATGAGATTATGACTCCATTTAACTAAGTTTGTTCAACTTTTATGACATTGAAGGAAGTGTGGGATTATGAATCTATCTTCTCTTTAACTTTTAGGACCGAGATTGCGATATGTAAATGAATTATTTTTCTGTCATTCTGACATAATCTCTCCTATCTAACCTCATCAGAATCCTCATGATTGTTCAGGTTTTCTCTGAGGCATGAACCTACACTTAAGCACAATAATAAAACCTCGGTTTTTACTGCCATAATTTCTGCTTTGTGGTAAATATATATTTAGCAGCAGTTACCAAGCACATGAACTCAGAGAGGAGATATTTCCTCCACAACAAAACCCATCATCTTCAAAGGTCAGAAGAACAAGACATTGGAAACCAGTTATCCAAATCCAGACCAACTTCTGCAGCCAATGCAGCATTGGTGGCCCAAGTTGATCTCTTCCAGGGGTTCCTTTTGGGACTCTAGGCAGCTGTCTCTGCACATAAACTTCCAACAACATGTAGGAACCAAGCTAAATTTTGAACTCTCCAGAACCTGAGATAGTATAGGGAGAATATATCCTGGAGGTGCTGGGGAAAATGTTGGTATGTTTGTTCTTGCTATATCTTTGAAATAAATATTTCTTTGTAAAAGCTAATAGATGTCAAGCTGTAAAATGGAACTGACCCCGATACTCAAGGATCACAGGGTATTAGATCTTGGTACCTCAGAGGCAACCTAGCCCAATTTGGTCATTTTAACAGATGATGAAACTGAGGTCCACCCAGGCTAAGTGACATCATACCCAAGGTCACACAGGACCTAGGATTGAACCAAGGTCTCTAATCCTGCACCCATTTGACTATACTATTAGGCCTGAGGACCAGAGTTGAAACTGTCCTTGCATATTGGGATGAGAGGGGCCCAGCCTGCCTAGCCACTTTGCCTTTCCTCTCAGAGCCTGTATGAGAGATCATTTCCTAATAATGCACTGTCTGATCTCTCCAGGTCTTCACTCCCTGTGGAAGAAGGGGATGAAGTGGGGGTGGAGAAAACCAGGAGGGCACATGGCTCTGGTTTTCTTACTTCAGAAGTGGTCCCTCCCTGGGCACCTCATGCCAACAGGCAGGAGAATAAAAACAAGTGTGGTCTGAGGCAGACAGCATTTGGCAAACAGCTGACCAGGTCTCTTCTGGCAGCCAAGAAACAGCTGAATCACCAAAAGGCAGCCTGTGAGATTCATCATCCTCGAGGGACTGGAGTCTGGGCCATGCCTAAGGGCATTCTGCGCCAGCAGTTTTCTCTGTGTACCAGCTTGCCAGGCAAAGCCATATAAGGGTCACTCCACTGCCTTCCTTTAACATTTCTCTTTCATTGAGGGTAGAGAACAGGCTTGACTATGCATGTGAAAAAAAGTGAATAAACCTGCTTTGGATTCTGGATTATTTGTTTTTGTTTTTGGTTTTGGGTTTTTGGTTTTCAACAGCATCAAGGTGGGGCTTTGGTGGATAGCTAGGCACTACCTTTCAGAATGATCTTGTTTGGATGACGAATAAGTCAAAAGCCAAAGATGTTACAGAGGCCCAAAAGACGGGAAACCACCTGGGAATCCCAGGGACTGCTGACAGCTTAGTAACTTCTCTGGGTCTCAGTATTTAGAAGGAGGGGGTTGGATGAAATCTCGTCTAAGATCCCCTTTAAATTGAACTCTATGATTCTGTGATATTGAAAACCTTTAGGAATTTCTTCCACAAGAATTTGAGCAGTAGTGGGAGTGGGGTCAGAGTTTAGAAGCAACTTTAAAATGCAGACAGCCAAACATATCAGGAAAATAAATAGGCAAAAACTCCGGTTTTAGAATTCGAAAATGATTTTGTCCATCCTTTCAGGTGAAAAAGAAAGAGGTATGTGACTCCTCTGTGTTTGACATGAGGTTAGAGATTTCATATTGGAAGGGACCCCAGAGGTTAGCTAGTCTAACTCCTTCATTTTACAGAGGAGGATACTGAGGCCCAGAGAAGGTAAAAAACTTACCCAAGGTCACACAGATATTAAGGGGCAGAGATGGGTATTGAATTCCAGATCTCTAAGGTTGGATCCCATGCCCCCTCCACTGCTCCATATTTATTTATCCTTGAGGATTCTGTTTATAGGTAGGCATCAATCATATATTTTGTCTGCTCCTACGAGTAGTGGGAGGGGGGGAGGACTGGGAGTAATTCTCTAGAAATAATAACTTAAAACACAGATCAGAACCAGAACTGTGCTTCTGATGGCCAGGTAGGGTTTCTGGGTCAAGCAAGAAGAATGTCTTCTCCCTCGTTTGAACCCCAGGATGCAGCAAAGCTAAGGAAGGGTGTCTGGGCAAGACTCCTGGGAGTGCTGCTTCCTCACTATCACCATTGTCTGGGCTTCAATGGAGACAAGAAAGGAGTGCGTTTTGCCTCTCTCAGATGCTTGCCAGCATCATCTATCATCATCATCATTCTCTTTCTAATAACTACTTTCATCAAGGTTGTGCTTGATGCTTTGCCAAACCCTTTCACACACATGAGCTCATCTGATTCTTAGGGTGATCTCGTTGGGGAGGAAGAGCAGCCATGATCAGTTCCATTTTATAGATGAAGAAACGAAGGCAACAAGAAGTGAGTTACTCAACGGGGATTGGAGCCCAGGACTCCTGGCTCCTCCTCACATCCACCATGCTTTCAGACAGCCTATCATCAATTTGCCCATTGTAACTCACGTACCAGTCAACGTGGGCTCCACAAGGAGTAGGGGGCAATGCAGGAGAGCATGTGATCTTTGGGGGGAGAAGCCCAGAGGCCAATTTTGGCTGATGTCAGCAGAGACATTGCTCCAACAAGAATCATCTCAGCAGAGGCTTCTTGGTCAGCCACTGGGGAGATTCATTTCATTAATGGATTGGATGTAGCTGGCTGCTGAGGTCCCTTCCACTTCTCATATGTTATGATTCTGGGATTCATCTGCCTCCATCTAGTTTGAAAATGGGAACTTTAAGTCCCCCAGGCCTACCTATTCACAGCTGGCCATCGTGATAACAGGACCCAAGCAAGAGGAAACATGGAAAATATTTAATCAAGCTACAAGCAAATAAAAAAGTTGGGAACAGTCACATCCTCATTCCTGAGTAGATATAACCTCTTCCCTTTTCCTCAAGAATACTTGAGAAACAATCTTCTTTAAGATGCCGGTCCAATATGGAATGAGATTGTCAGTACAGAAAGCTTTGCCCTCCCAAGTCAAAAACCTATTGCTACGAGCATCTGCCATTTGCTTTCTTGTTCCAAGTGTCCTTGCAGTTCTTTTCCTCAGCTGGGTTCATCACAGCCGTCTCTAGATGCCCTGCATACTTTTCTCACGGTAACAAACACTTAGCGGCAGCTTTCATCTTTCTCCTTCCCATTCACCGTGCACCTTGGCATAATCTTATGAGAATTAAAGTCCTAGGGAACTTCAATCTAGCCCATCCCTGAGTCTCATGAGAAACACGTCTTTCTCTAATCCAATGTATCTGTTTATATTTTTTTAATTTGTGGATATGTATACATAATTTCTATATTTCTATAACTTCTACATAAATTTCTATAATTTCTATAATTTTTCAGCCTCTGAAATGGATCCTGATTGGCACTGCTATACTCTATAACACATACATGAGAGAACTTGGCACAACTGGCATATGTTCATCAACAACTTTAGGCTGATAGTTTGTAGCTTATCATAGTCTATAACCCCTTATTGGCAGGGGGCTGATAGGAAGTCTAGTTTTCTCAGCTCATCAGGTGGGAGGGAGGCCCTATGGATAGTGCTAAGCTGGCAACCAGTGATACAAAGATTGAAACCAAACAGTCTCTACCCTTAAGAATCTTCCACTCTGAGCACTAGCTGGGTGGATCTAGGCAGGGGTGGACAGGAATCTCGGAAGTCAAGTAACTGGCTGGGAAAATGCCCAGAAAAGGGAAGAAAAATAAGACTATAGAGAGCTACTTTGAGGGGGTACAAATGTTCCTGCCTTTCAATTCTGATGATGAGGAAATATTCTTACCATCAGGGAAAGATGTGGAGGTCGGTGCCTCTGTATCCCAGACATCCCAGAGGGAGGTCCGGTGGACTCAGGCCATGGAAGAGCTCAAAAAGGATTTTGAAAAGCAAGTTAGACAGGCGGAGGAAAAACTGGGAAGAGAAATGAGAGAGAAGCAAGAAAAGCATGAAAAATGGGTAAATACCTTGGTAAAGGAGACCCAAAAAAATGCTGAAGAAAATAACACCTTGAAAAATAGGCTCACTCAATTGGCAAAAGAGGTTCAAAAAGCCAATGAGGAGAAGAATGCTTTCAAAAGCAGAATTAGCCAAATGGAAAAAGAGGTTCAAAAGCTCACTGAAGAAAATAGTTCTCTCAAGATTAGAATGGAACAGATGAAGGCTAATGACTTTCTGAGAAACCAAGAAATCACCAAACAAAACCAAAAGAATGAAAAAATGGAAGAGAATGTGAAATATCTCATGGGAAAAACAACTGACCTGGAAAATAGATCCAGGAGAGACAATTTAAAAATTATGGGACTACCTGAAAGCCATGACCAAAAAAAAGAGCCTAGACATCATCTTCCATGAAATTATCAAGGAAAACTGCCCTGATATTCTACAACCAGAGGGCAAAATAAGTATTGAACGAATCCATCAATCACCACCTGAAAGAGATCCAAAAAGAGAAACTCCTAGGAACATTGTGGCCAAATTCCAGAACTCCCAGATCAAGAAGAAAATCTTGCAAGCAGCTAGAAAGAAACAATTCCAGTACTGTGGAAATACAATCAGGATAACTCAAGATCTAGCAGCTTCTACATTAAGGGATCAAAGGACGTGGAATAGGATATTCCAGAAGTCAAAGGAACTAGGACTCAAACCAAGAATCACCTACCCAGCAAAACTGAGTGTAATACTTCAGGGGAAAATATGGTCTTTCAATGAAACAGAGGACTTTCAAGCATTCTTGATGAAAAGACCAGAGCTGAAAAGAAAATTTGACTTTCAAACGCAAGAAGGAGAAGAAGCATGAAAAAGTTAACAGCAAAGAGAAGTCATAAGGGACTTACCAAAGGTGAACTGTTTACATTCCTACATGGAAAGACAATATTTGTAACTCTTAAAACTTTTCAGTATCTGGGTAGTTGGTGGGACCACACACACACACATACACACACACATGTACATGCGTGCGTACACACACATACACACATGCATACACACAGAGACAGAGAGCACAGAATGAATTGAATAGGATGGGACCATATCGTAAAAGAAATTAAGGTAAATGGTGAGAGAGAAAGGTAGTGGGAGGAAAGAGGGTGAAATGGAATGGGGTAAATTATATCTCATTCAAGAGGCAAGCAGGAGACATTTTAGTGGAGGGAAAAAGAGGAGAGCTGAGAAAAAAACAAGAACTTTACCCTCATCACATTTGACTAAAGGAAGGAATAAAATGCACACTCACTTTGGTATGAAAACCTATCCTACAATACAGGAAAGTGGGGGAGAAGGAGATAAGCAAGGGGGGGATGATGGAAGGGAGGGCAATGGGAGGAGGGAGCAATTTGAAGTTAACAATCAGCACTTGGGGAGGGACAGGATCAAAAGACAGAATAGAAACAACGGGGGACAGGATAGGATGGAGGGAAATACAGTTAGTCTTACACAACACGACTATTATCGAAGTCATTTGCAAAACTACACAGATAGGGCCTATATTGAATTGCCTGCCTTCCCAAAGGGAACGGGTGGGCAGGGAGGGATGGGGAGAATTTGGAACTCCAAGTTTTAGGAACAACTGTTGAGTATTGTTCTTGCTACTAGGAAATAAGAAATACAGTTAATGGGGAATAGAAAGTCATCTGGCCCTACAGGACAAAAGAGAAGATGGGGACAAGAGAAGGGAGGGATGACAGAAGAGAGGGCAGATTGGTGATAGGGAAAATTAGATTGCTCGGTGTATTGGGGTAGGGGAGGGGATAAAAGGGGAGAAAATTTGGAATCGAAAATTTTGTGAAAATGAATGTAAAAAGTTAAATTAAATAAATTTTTATTAAAAAAAAAAAGAAAAAAGAAAAACACTGTCAAATTTCCTAACCAGGGGTGGGGTATCTGCAGCCTCAAAGCCACATGTAGCCCTCTACTACAGCACAAACCTTGAATCCAAACTTGACAGAATAAATCCCCTTAATAAAAGGATTTGTTCTGTAAAACTTGCACTCAGTCAAAAGGCCACAGGTTCCCCACTCCTGGCTGAAACTATTTAAAAAAAAAAAAAGAATCTTCCACTCCACAAAAGTACCTAGATAAATAAATACAAAGTACATACCCAGTAACTTCAAGCAGAAGACAGTATCAACAAATGGAGGGATTAGGAAAGGACTTATATAGAGATGACACTTAAGCTGTGCCTTGAAACTCAATTTAACTCCTTGGGCCTCAGTTTCCTTAACTGTTAAAATGAGAGTTGGATTAGGTGGCTTCTGAAGGTCCCTTCCAGAGCCCATGATCTCAAAGATGAGTAGACTCCACTAGAGAAACTGGGAGGTCCCTTTAAGTCCTGACACTTTATAGTTTCAAGTCTCTGGTTCCGGTCCTGTCCTGCTTGCATTTCACTCCCACATTTTGCTTTTGTAATTTATTTTCAGGATGTTTATTTTTTCCATGCACTTGCCTGCCACCCAAAACCCCACAGGCTTCTGGAATCTAGACTCAACTGGATGAACTCTGAGCAACATTCAGACAGGCTTAGTTCTGTTAAAACACTTAGAGGGAACACAGCCAACTCCCTTCTGAGTGCTTTATACCTAGCTAGGAGACTGCCACAAAATCAAAAGGCTTCCAAGAATTTTCCATCAAGCTGGAAAAGTTTCATTCTTACAGGGATGAATCCAAAGTTTAGAAAAGGTCAGACTAGATCTAATGAAAACAAAGAATGCTGACCTTTCTTGGAAGCAAGCGGGTCTATCCGAACCCTTGATCTAGACCTAGCCATGTCTTTCTCCTTACTGAGGAAGGAATTCAGGGATCTGGTTCTGAAGCAAAGGCTTCCTGGTAAAGAATTCTTGCTGAAATGAGCACCTTCTAGATGTGTCCCAAACTTCCCATCTCTTTCAGCTGAAACTTCCTTCTCCCCAACAGTTTTGCATGAGTCATTGGCACATCTGCTAAGACACTCTTGGCCTCCACTACCCAACACGATCTTCAATCCTTGTTAACATCCATTTCAGTTCCATGGAGTACAAAGGAGAGGAGGTGGGAGTGAGCAGGCTCTAAAAAGCATTATAAAAATGGAATTAAGAAAGAGAAGCACCAGAGGAATGTAGGTGCAAAAAAGATGGGCTGGTCGGGGGGGGGGGGGGGGGGGGGGAGAATAAGGCACAGCTGAGAGACAGCCCAGGCACCCTATATATATCCTGATAGCATCAAGAGAAAAGGCACTGAGCAGACTCCCTGTGGTGAGTGGAGGGGAGGACATGGAGAAGAGTGGTACAGGAGGGGAAGCCAGCACTGATGAGAGACCAGAACCACTAGGGAACAGGAATGCCACCCCAGAGGCTTGGGACATAGACAGGCTCCCAGGGCACCCACTGTGTGGACTTCAAACATCCCCCCCCCCATATCCTGCCCTGGCTGCCAGCTTGCCTAACAGTGAGAGAAAAGATAAAAGGAGGTTTCCTTTGACTCTGGATTGATTCACTTAGTGGGTATTCCCAGAGAACTCAAGGGGCATCCACAGGAGTTTTTAGCTGGAGTTCAGTGAGGAATGGGCCTTATTCAGGCAGCTAGGTGGCTCAGTGGCTAGACCACTGGGCCTGGAGGCAGGAAAATCTGAGTTTGGATCCAACTTCAGATGCTTTTTGTGTGACCTAGAGCAAGTCACTTAACCTCTGTCTCCCTTGGAAGCTTCGGTTTCCTCATCTATAAAATGGATATAACAGTAATAGCGCTTAGCTCTCATGGTTGTTGCGAGGGTCAAGTAAGATATATTTGTAAAGGGCTTTGCAAACTTCAAAGCTCTATGTAAATATTGTCGTTTACTTGTTTTGGGTCATGTCTGACCCTTCACGACCTCTTTCTGGGGGTTTTCTTGGCAAAGATACCGGAGTGGTTTGCCATTGTCTTCTCCAGCTCATTTTACAGATGAGGAAACTGAGGCAAATAGGGTGAACTGACTTGACCAGGGTCACACAGTGGCAAGTGTCTGAGGCTGATTTGAACTCGGATCTTGTCTTCCTGACTCCAGGCCCAGCACTCAATCCACTGCCCCACCTAGCTGTCCCATATAAATATTAGCTGTTATAATTATTTATTGGGGGGGGGAATTCCATATTTCTTCTAGTGGGCTGAGAAATGAGACAGTGAAGAAGAAGGGGCTTTGGGTTAAGACAGAATCCTTAAATTCTGCTCTCCCTGCTGCCACTAATTTTTAGCTGAATGAGCTGGAGCAATGAGCTTCTCTCCCCTCATTGTTTCTCTATAGCTTCAATTGTCTATATAATCCTTTTTGCATCGATTTTTTACATTTGATTTTCTCAATAATCCTGGGAAGAAAAGTAGAACAGAGATTGTTATTTCTATGCAAGAGAGGAGGAAACAGGTAGTGAGAGGATAAATGATTTGTCCTAGGTCATACAGTCAGAAAATGGAGGCCCTGAAACTCAACTGAGCCTGCTCATGTTCTTTCCTGGCACTGTCTCCCACTTGTCTGCTCTGGCCTTGTCTCCTTATGTGTCAATGGAAGGGCTTAACTACATAATCTTTGATGTCCCTCTCAATTCTAAAACTCTATGCTTTGTAACGACTTGGTCACGAAAAGAAAAAGACATTCCCATTTTCATTTCAACTTCTTTTGAATCCCACTACCTCCTGTTTCCTAAAAACTGCCTCCATAGGGAAGCAAAAACGCACAGTTGGAAGGAATGCAGTGATGACTTCAACAAATGGAAAAAGATTATGTTGCAAAAAGCTTTTGAATGCACTTAACAACTCTGAGGAAGAAAACAGGAACTGTTTTAAACAACAACTAGGTAAACATAACATTTTTGAGGGGATTCAGAATGATATCCTCCACTCCAAGAGCAGGTGGAAGCTGAGGCCAGAGAGGGAGAGAGACAGGCCCAAAGTCAGACTGGCTGCAGGCCCCTGTTCTCTGCCTCACAAGCCATGGCTACATACTGAGTTGTCATACTTCGTTTAATCCTGCAAACGAAGAGGGCATCTAGACCTGGGCCTTGAAGACTGGCCGAAAAGCAAGCCTAGGGCTTTCCATGGTTAGGATGGGGGTGGGGGTGGAGACAACAACAAAAGGGGAAGGAAAGGGAAGGATGGCGACCATGACCATGTTTGACTGGTAAGATGATCTAAAGGAGAAATCTACCCGAATAGATCTCACGGTCTATCAATAACAATCAATAGCCAATTGGTGGCATGGTGGAAAGACTGCATGCCAAATGTAGAGATGGGAACCCAGATTTGAATCCTGCCTCTGACACTTACATAGCTGTGTGATCATACACAATTCACTTAATCTCACCAAGCTGAAAGTTCCTGTATCAGCAAGGACCCTGCATACACAGGAGGGCCTGCTATACAGGTTCTTAGATTTGCTCTTCTAAAAGGAAAGCAACTTTTGAAGGATCAACAATCTACTTTAATCAAGTGCATATATCATTCATTTAATTCAGGGGGAAAAGTCTGCACCCTGAACATCAGGGAAAATACAAACAGAAAGACCAACAGACAGGGCTTCCAACTCTCTGACCATACATCACAGATCAACAGACAGATCCAACTGTCTGACCATAGTTACCAGAGAGAGAAACACCAACATTTGGGTTTTCAAAGCTGGGAGGCTCCTTATTGACTTCCCAGAGTCTTCTCTGGCCAAACATTTCCAATGAGTAAGCCCCAAAACAAAACCTCATCTCAGAGTATTTATACACTTTTCAGAGCTGAAGGGCAAGACCCTCTGATGCAGTGCTTCAATGGAAATTAACAAAAGATATTGAGGACTATTAATGGGCAAAAAAGAGGCCTTTTAGTGGGCAGGGAAGATCTTTAACTCTTCCCCCCACCCACTATTAAATTACCATTACATTTCCTCATGTGTAAAATAGATATAGAAATACTGACATGTCCCACCTACCTCCCAGGGCAAAGGAGTTATGAGTCATCATTATTATGGCCATCAAAGCCTTATGGGTTTGCTTATTTACCTATCCTAATACTCTTTCAAAAGAGTATTCAAAGTTAGTCTTGGGGACAAAAGAAAAAATATAAACATAATTCATCCATGTATTGGCTTTGATAAATATAGTCCTTGATGTACTAACAGACCCTAATGAGAACCACAATCAAACATTTCCAACTTGAATTCCCCCTGTTGGAGACCACAGATGCATTGTGGATTTCCTCATATGTACCTGTTCATGTACAAGCTGACTTCTCCATTCATCTGTAAGCTCCTCCCTGGTGTTTAGCACAGTGCCTGGCATGGGGTAGCCACCTGATACAGAGAGTTTATATTTGTGGTGATAGGCATGGCCATTTTCATGCTATGAGAAGCAGAATGTGCCAATCCTTCCTTCATTGGAGACATAAGGGGCAATGGGCAGAAGAGAACAAGTGTTCGCTATGTGCCATGCACTGTGCCAAGTCACAATGACCCTAAAGGGTAGGTGCTCTTATTAGCCCCATTTTATAATGGAGGAAACTGATGGGTGCGAAGCATTGTATATGCTATTACATGCAACTGCTCAGTTGGTTGGCTTTCCTTAAGAGGTTTTCTTTGTTACAAGGGAAAACTCACTGGGAAGGGGAAGGGGGTGGGGTCTATCTGGAAATGACTGGGATGTAAAAACAAAAATAATAATCATCAGAAGAAACAGCTGGTACCAATCTTAGACAATGAACACTGGAAGACGAGCCAAGTCAGCTTCCCCACGGCTGAGCACTGGGCTGGCTCAGCTGGATTCTCCGTTCACTCTCTATATCAGCTCCTCAGCACTGAGTGAATGGCAACAGCTGTCTCCTGACCTCTGACACAGCAGCACCTCTCTTCAGGGGCTCTGTTCTCGTGCTCCCAGCCCAGAAAGTGGATCACGAGGAAAGCAAAGCTTCTGCTATTTGACCCCCATATACAGTTTTCCTTTTCAGTTTCTAACTTAGATTTGAAGAGAAGGCTCCTGGGGACCCTTCCAGGATTGTACAAACTCACAGCATGAGCCAGGCCTCGAGCTTGTCTTCACTTGACTCAGGGTTCCTAGGGAAGCAAACTGTTTGTGGAGGAGTGGGAAAAGAAAAAGGGCCTGAAAGCCTTGCTGGGAGGTAGGCAAATGGGATCGTGTCCAGAGAGAGCATCTTTAAATAACTAAGTCTTCTCAAAAGCAATGGCACAAGCTGTTGAAGTTGTTCACCCAGAGAGGTTATTTACAACCTATTGGAGGCCATATAATTGGGCAAGGGCCATGCAATAGGTTTGAGGTTATGAGGTAGCTGTCTACAAGGCTATCCTTCCTCCCTTACCACATAAAAATGAAAAGAGTTGTGGACTCAGAGGTTGTTAGAAGCTCCCTGGCCATCTGCCTGAATATCCAACATCTGGCCCACACCAAGAATCCCCTTGTCAATACTGGGTCATGTGACCTCTAATCCTGCTTGATGGCCTTCAAGGAAGGGAAATGCCTTCTCTTGGTTTCTACTTTGGCCATATGTTGGGGAGTTTTTTGAACAGCAAACTCAATTCCTCAGACAGTCAAATTTTAAAGACTGAAATATTTCCAATTCAATCAAGTGGGTTGACTGGTCTAGATGAGGTGAGAATTTCTTGGTGATCAATGAAGCAGCAGTCTGAAAGTCCAACCACCCCAATATCCTTTAGGTTCTGGAACCAAAGGCTGAGAAGGGAGATGACAGCCTCTTTTCTTAAGGAAGAATTAGATTCAGATTGAGCTTTGCACAAACACCCTAGGATGACTTTACCTCCCACAAAGAAGACATCCTGAAAGGAAGGGTATCCTAGTGTACAGAGTGGACCTTGTGGGGAAAGCCTGAGGTGGGAGAGCACAAAAAGAGAAAGCACAAAATAAAGTAGCCAAAATTAAGATAAATGAGGGAACAATAATAGGAGTTAATGTTTCCATACCATTTTGAGGTTTGCAAAGTGCTTTACGTATATCCTCTCACTTGGTCCTCAGTGCAGTCCTTCAGGCTAGGCACTATTATTACCCCATTTTACAGATGAGGAATTTGAGAGGCTAAGTGAGCAGCTGCCCAAGGTCAGGCTACTATTATTGTCTGAGGCAGGATTTGAACTCAGGTGTTCCTGACCAGGTGAGCCCTCTAGCCAACAGGGCAAGAAGTTGGAAGACAATCACTATAACACAACAGAAAATAGATGGGAAACATATCAGAATAAAACAAGTGAAAGTAGGTTGTGGAGGGGGGTAAATCACAGTATCAGGACAGGAAGTGGGAGACTACCACTGAGCTACAACAGGAAGGAGGCTGGGAGAATGTTACAGTAAAATGACTGGAAAGAGTTTGAAATGGGAAGGCGATCACTGTAGCATGACAGGGAGTAGTGGGAAAATTCAAAAAATAGAAAACAAGATCGAAAGTAGGTGGGAAAACAGTCTCAGTGAAAGGCTAGAAAAGTGGGAGGGATTTTCACTGCAGCACCAAAAGGAGTAGTTGGGAAGCGCATCACAGGAAAATGAATGGAAGGCACAGAGGAAAATGGGAGAGGACGTGGGAAGAATCTCGTTGTATCACCACAGGAAGTAGGGAGGGAGTGGGGCACAACAAAACAACTGGATGGAGAGGTGAAAAACTCAGTAACATGAAACAGAATGATTAGAAATCATCTATAAAAACCTGTAATAAGAGCAAAGGTATCCTGAGCATGTTGGCTTAAGAGCAGACGCAAAAGAGATGAGTGAGTTTGAGACCAACTTAGTGGCCTTCAAGCCACCTGACCTTGGTTTTTCTCATTCCTTCTTGTTCAGTAAAGACTCTCCACTATACTGGTCAAGTTAGTGTTGGTTAAGCACCTACTATGTACCTTCAGCCCTCCCTCGCTCAAAACAAAGTCAAGCGCAAGTCACGGCGTCATTTCTCTGATGGCATGGTCTTCTTCGGCAACGAAAGATGAACACACACTATGTACCTGATACTGTGCTAAGTACTAGGGATACAAAGAAAGGTAAAAACACAATTCCCTGCCTTCAGAGCCTCACAGTCTAATGGGGAAGATAAGATGCAACAATGATGCACAGAATACATACATATATACATACATACATGAACATGATAAATTGGAAATAATCGATCGATAGAAGGCACTGGCATTAAGAGGGGCTGGAAAGGCTTCCCGTAAAACGTGGGAGTTTAGCTGGGACTTGGAAGCCAAGGAGACTGAGTGGAAGAGGGAGGAAGGAAGACAGCCCATGAAAATGCCCAGATCCAAGGCATGGAGTCTGGTCTGAGATACAGAAAGCAGTGTGAGAAGAGTGGAGGGCGGTTATGAAGGACTTACAACAAACTCCTGGAGATTTTTGGTTGGACCTGCACTTGAGGAAGATCACTCTGACCGCTGAGTTGACAATGAGCTGGAGTGGGAAGAGACCTGAGGCCTTAGCTGATGGCTGGAGAGGCCAGAAAGTCACCTGGAACCCTGAAGGTCTCTGTAGGGGGGCTGGCTCTGGGAGTCACTGCAGAGATCATGTCAACAGCCTCCATCCTATTTGTTGTTTAGTCATTTTTCAATCATGTCCAACTCTCCATGAGAGAAGACCCATTGGGGATTTTCTTGGCAAAGATCCTGAAGTAGTTTGCCACTTCCTTCTCTAGCTCATCTTATGGATGAGGAAACTGAGGCCAACAGGGTAAAGTGACTTGCCCAGGGTTACATGGCTAGGCAGTGTCTGAGGCTGGATTTGAACTCAGGAAGCCCAATGTACTATGGTGTCACCTAGCTGCCCTCTGCATCCTATACACTGATACTAAAGTGATACCTTGACCTTCTCAAACATGGATGTCTTCCCTCCCAAAGTACCTTGTACTTAACTACTTTCTGTGTCTCAATATGTACAGAGAAATTAACTTTTTATTTCTGTTGGAAGTATTTCATTTGTACTGTTTGCCCCATCAGAGTCCGAATCCATCATGACTAGAGATCATTTCATTCTTTGCACTTATACCAACAGAGCTTATAGCACAATGCCTGCCACATAGTGGGCACTCAATAAATCCTTGTTGCCTGATTGATGATAGCCACATTTTTATGGCACTTTAAGGTTTGCAAAGTGCTTCATGGATGATAACTCATTTGAGCGTCCCAACAATCCTGGGACGTCCACTTTACAGGTGAGGAAACTGACACAAACAGAAGTTAAATGGAATGTTTGTGGAGGAGATTGTTCATCTCTGAGATTCTGGGACTTTGGGCAGGATTCTTCAGCTTACAAGAAGCCAAAGCAGCAGAGAAAGGCATTTCACTATCCATCAGAGACACACACACACACACACACACACACACACACACACACACACACACACACTCTATTTCACACAAAGGATCAGCAAGGGGAATTTGAAAAGCAGCCAAGCATCCGTTCTCATCATAGGACATGACCCATTTTAAACAAATGAGTGGTAGGACACTGACATACACGCCTAGAAAGCACTACTCATCATTTCCACCCAGTGTCTAGTTATAATAGACATCTCTGACATTTAATTAAGGCCTTCAAGGGTTTGTCTTTCCATCTGGAGATGGTTTTCACATGAAAAGAAGGGAGATGGAATGGATAATCCAGGATGAGAAGCAAAGACTTTTCTATTCCTTCCTCCACTGCCTGTTATTTCTCTCCCAAGATGCTGTCTCTGAGGCCCACTAGGCCCCAAATGGGTGAGTGTTGGGAAAGAATGTTCATCAGCCTTCATTTCACAGCATTTCTGGCTTTCAAAGACCCCCCGATGACCACAGACCAAAGGGCAAGGCTCCATGATGCCTTTGTCAGAATTGTTCTCTTTCACCTGGAATTCCTCTTCATATTGGGTTTTTTTCCAAGGAATAATGATAACTACTAATGACTGAAATTTACATGGCCATTTCAGGTCGATAAAGATCTTCCTTTCCACAAGTTACGTCATTTGATGTTGCCTTCAGTGCTGTAAGGAGGTACTACCCTCCCTATTTACAGAGGAAGAAAATGAAGAGCCTAGCCTTAGAGAGTTGAGGTTAGAAAGAAGCTCAGAGGCCCCATCTACTTCAATCTCTTCATGTTACAGATAAGGAAACTGAGGTCTAATGAGGCTAGGCAACTTACCCATAATCACAGAGCTAGTGTCAGAGGTGCCTTTTTGACTCCAAAGATAGCTGTCTGCCTGTAATACGTATGATCTTTCATGAGGGCTGTGTAGAGAAAGGAGGTGGTATGGAGAGGGCAGGGCTGCCTCTTTAAGTACAGTAATGCTGATGACTAGGGGTTTTCTTGCCTACTTTTGACCATTTCATGAGAGTTTGGTTTTGTCAGATGCCCATGGAAAACCACTAGAATGAAAATAGCCAGGCAAGACAGTATGCGGTTTATTGGATATCCCACAAGACTAAAGACAACAGGCCTCATTTCTATCATTGGCATCCCAGTAAGCAAAAATCGTAGCTTCCTTGACCTTGAACACACACTCGCTAGGATTTCACCCCCTGCTGGGTCACTTACCTCACTGGTAGAGTGGAGAGAACACTGGTTTGCCAGACCTATGTTATTTCACCTGTAAAATGGGGACAATAATTCTTGCATGATTTTTTTCACCAAGTAATTTTCAAGAAACTGCTTTGAAAGTCTTCAAGGTAAGCTGGATTTTATGAATACGCATTTCAAGACCCAAAGGTGGAGCTGGGAATTGTTGCAACTGAAACAACCATCACAAGCCACGCCTAGAATCAAGTGGCACAAAAGTCAGGCCTCGCTTGAGGGACAGGAGCTGTCAGGAAGGGGAGGCAAACACCAAAGGACACCAGGACAACTGGGCTGCTGGGAAGGCCACTGTGGATAGAGAGGATAAAGGCCAGCTGGGGGGAAGAGCTGACACATCTGGCTGCTCCTTATTTTAAATAATAATTATTGCAAATTAGTACCCAAACTCTCTTGTTTCTATGTTGCTGAAAACTACAAATGCTATCAGTGACCTCTAAATGTGATGGCCTGTGCAGGAGCTCCAGTTGCCCCAGCCTAGTCATGGCACCATTTTCTGGCCCAAAGTAGGGAATCAACTTGTTGACCACTCATTGAAGCGTCACTGTTGGCAAGTTTTTGGTGCCATTGTTTGTTTGGCTTTGCAAACATAAAGCTAAGAACTAGCCCCTAGAAAAGTAACTAGGGAAGCCTGGAAATTTCTGAGTTCAGTTCTCACTGCAGGGAAGGAGTCAGTCTTAAGGCTTTGAAAAGAGCAAAAAAAAAAAAACAAAACCCTGCGCTGTCCTTCTCTTTGTGTGGCTCTGGCTGGGGCACTTACTCTTTCTAAGCCTCAGTTTCCTTATCTGTAAAATGAATCACAAAATCCGAGAATAATTTGTTTCAAGGGCCATGAAGGAGGCTGAAGAGGGCACTGTGGAGGATTTAGAACTTGGTCAGACATTGAAGATGCCAAGGTCATCCACTGAGTCCTGGGCCATCGCCAGTCATCTTGACTTTTGTCCTGCCACGGGACCTCAACGACTCTGGAAGACAGAGTGAGGCAGACAGTTTTGTGCAACGCTGCCTTACTTACATCCAGTTCACAAGCAAGTCAAGACATGACACCATGCATCATTGACCCTCTTCAAAAAAGAAGTGTAAACAACCACAACACCAGAGGCACAAAGACCAAAAACAAACAAACAACCAGTCTTTGTCCTCAAAGAGCAGAGACATAGAAGTAAATCAAAGTCTACACAGAGAGATTTTAAGGAGAGAACACTAAGGGAGTAGTTGGAGGAAGGAAATCAGTGAAAGCCTCATGGAAGAGGTCTATGTGAGTTGAGACCTAAAGGAAGCTTATGGTTTGTGGAACTTGAGCCAGGTCTTGATTCCAAGTCTATCGCTCTATCCACTAGGCCACACTGCTTCTCTTCTTTCATCCACATGCCTAAGTGCTACCAAGACTTTTAATCATATATCAAGTATCCTCCATCTGTGAAGCTTTTCTTGATCATTTCATTATCCACTTCCTCTCTCCTTTCGGATGCCCATAGCATACATTGTCAGTATCAGGCTTTGGGAGTACTGGATGACATGTCATCTAGTACTCATGTACACCTTTGTGGTTTGATTTTGGGGTACATAAATCTGTTTTCCTATACTAGGCTACAGGAAGATTCTTTCTGATGTCTTTGGCCTCTCCCACAGAGTTGAGCTCTGGCTCTTTGTAGCATCTCAATAAATATTTGTTGAATGGGAAGATAAATCCTTCTTGGTAAACCAGCATAAGGGGAACTTTCTACTCAAGCTCCAATGGCATCATGGTACATCCAAATCTGTTAGACAGCTACCATGACAACCCCCAACTTACAGACATTTTCCAAAGCATTTCCTCTATACATAGTACAATCTTCCTTGCTTCTCACAAAAATCCTGAGCGGCTTTGATAACTAACAAATTTCTATGCCCAGACCTAGTCTCTCAGTCCCACATCACCAACTGCCTTTGACACGTCAAATTGGACATCCTATAGGCATCTCAAATCTAAGATGGTCAAAAGAGAACTCAGCATTTTCTCTCCTAAAGCCACCTTCCCTTCTAATTTCCCTATATCCTTTGGGGTAACACACACTCCTAGTCATTGAGGTTCACAGGCTCAGAGCTGCCTTGACAGTTCAGACTCCCCGACCATTACACCGCATTCCCCTGCCCCATCTCATAATAACACCTCTTGCATCTGTCTTTGCAATACTGCAAGTCTCCTAACTGATCTCTCTGCCTCCATGTGCCTCCTCCAATCCCATTCCTTCCCACCAGAGTGACCTCCCTAAAGCACAGCTTTGACTAGACCACTCCCCCACTCAAGAAGATGCAGTGGTTCCCCATTTCCTCCAGAACTAAATAGAAACTCCTCTGTTTGGAATTTAAATCCCTTCACAATGTGGCTGCAATACATCTTTCCAGACTAATCTCACATAACTCCTCTGTATACACTCTGTGTTCCAGCCAAACTGACTAGTTCTCATACAAGAAATCCTGTCCCTTAGTATCACCATAAGTATCTCTGCATTTATTTAGAAATATCGATGTTCATGTTGTGTGTCCTTCCCTTCTTCTGCCCAGGTCTCCCAGGAGAAGAGAGGAAGTAACTGATTTTTTTGTTATTATATCCCCACAGCCTACTACTGTGCTTAGCACATAGTAGGACTTGAATAAATGGGCACTGAATGGGATTGAGGCAGGTCAGGAGAGTTTAATTGTTCCTGTTAAATTAAAGAAAAAGAGGCTTCTGAGGGAGAAATTCTTCTAATGCAGAGTGACTCCAACCAGTGATGAAGGGGGAGCACATTCAGGCCTCTAATGGGAGAGCTGGCCTCTATCACTGAATGCTCTTTCTCTCTGAGGCACTCAGGGATGGAGACAAAACAGGAGCTGAACAAAGCCGAGTTCAGCTGTTGGGAGGGAGCCACTGAGAAAGCCTGTCATTTGTCATCTGCTGAATGACACATCATGAAACATTAAGCTAAGTGGCGGCACCTGGCTCCTCCAGTGATCCCCTGAAAAAGGAAAGCTGCAGGGGGTATTTTTTTCTTTTTTTTTCATTGAGAGCTCACAAATCCAAAAGCAAATGATAGCAAATGCTACAGACAGACAGAGCTCAAAGGAAGTCCTGAAAATAGCAGGACATGACTGGATTGGAGTTGCCATATCAGACATTGCTCTAGTCCTTTAAGGTTTGCAAAATGCTTTACATCCATTGGCTCATGGGTGCTTTACATCCATTGGCCTCACAAGAGCCCCATGAGGAGCATGCTATTGGTACCATCATTGCCTTTTTACGGATGGGGCAACTGAGGCCCAGAAAAGTCCAGTTATTTATTCATGGTCGCAGGCAAAGGCCGGATGGAAAGCCATGATTCTTCTCCCCCCAGGGTCAGCTCTGCATCCACTCTCTCACAATATTTTCTATAGAAAAGTTTGGGGACTAGACAAAGGAAACATAGCCTACAACTGCTGTCTCCAAGGAGGGAAAAACAACTACGTGTCAGGGAGGAGAAATGGGGAGTCTGGAGTTGGGGGCTGATTTAAGAAGAGAAAATATTGGAGGTAAGCCAGAAGTAGCACAGATCATTTCTGAGAGGGCTGGGGGAAAATTCAGCTGATATAGCCTCAGTGCTCCAAGGACTTAGAGGCAGGGGGTCATAGGATTATAGATTTATTAAGTGCCTGCTAAATGGCTAGTCACTAGGGACACAGACAGAAGTAAAACTGGCCCTGTTCACAAGGGGCTTACATTCTTCTGGGAAGAAAACAATACACACACACATACATACATACAAAGCAGATGCAAAGTAACTTTGGAGGGGAAAGTACCTTGGAGATGGCCTAGGACCAATCCATTTTACAGTTTAGAAACTAAGGTCCAGAAAGGGGAAGGGCCTTGTCCAAAGTCACACAGGTAGCATGTGACAGAGCCAGGATTCATATCCAGGTCCTTAGATTTCAGATCCACCTTCTTCCTACCCTACTACACTGCCTCCATTTGAGAACAATAACTACTCTATGGCAAGCCCTGTACCTGGCACTAGAGGAGATTCATAAAAGTATAAAACATAGAACCTGGACGTTAGAGAAAGTTAGGGAGACAAGACCAGCACATGTACAAGATGGCCAAGTGGACATTTGTAAGGTTCATGGAGTAGCCTATAAATGTTTAAAGAATTGGGGAAGGGTTCACTGAGGAGTCAACCTGTGGGACCTTGGAAAATTTGCTTCACCTCCTATTCTGCAAAGGCTTCTTCAGCAGGAGATTAATATAATAGATAAGATGACATTTCTTTTTTTTTTTTTGAACAAAAATTTATTTATTTAACTTTTTACATTCATTTTCACAAAATTTTGGGTTCCAAATTTTCTCCCCTTTGTATCTCCTCCCCCCACCCCAGTACACCGAGCAATCTAATTTTCCCTATCACCAATCTGCCCTCTCTTCTATCATCCCTCCCTTCTCTTGTCCCCATCTTCTCTTTTGTCCTGTAGGGCCAGATGACATTCTATTCCCCATTAACTGTATTTCTTATTTCCTAGTAGCAAGAACAATACTCAACAGTTGTTCCTAAAACTTTGAGTTCCAAATTCTCCCCATCCCTCCCTCCCCACCCATTCCCTTTGGGAAGGCAGGCAATTCAATATAGGCCCTATCTGTGCAGTTTTGCAAATGACTTCGATAATAGTCATGTTGTGTAAGACTAACTCTATTTCCCTCCATTCTATCCTTCCCCCCATTATTTCTATTCTGTCTTTTATCCTGTCTCTCCCCAAGAGTGTTGACATCAAATTGCTCCCTCCTCCCATTGCCCTCCCTACCATCATCACCCCCCTTGCTTATCTCCTTCTCCCCCACTTTCCTGTATTGTAAGATAGGTTTTCATACCAAAATGAGTGTGCATTTTATTGCTTTCTTTAGTCGAATGTGATGAGGGTAAACTTTTTCTCAGCTCTCCTCTTTTTCCCCCCACTAAAAAGTCTCCTGCTTGCCTCTTGAATGAGATATAATTTACCCCATTCCATTTCACCCTCTCTCCTCCCACTATATTTCTCTCTCACCATTTACCTTAATTTCTTTTAGGATATGGTCCCATCCTATTCAATTCACTCTGCGTTCTCTGTCTCTGTATGTGCGTGCATGTGTGTGTGTGTGTGCACACGTGTACAGGTGTGTGTGTGTGTGTGTGTGTATGTGTGTGTGGTCCCACCATCTACCCAGATACTGAAAAATTTTAAGAGTTATAAATATTGCCTTTCCATGTAGGAATGTAAACAGTTCACTTTTGGTAAGTCCCTTATGACTTCTCTTTGTTGTTTACTTTTTCATGCTTCTTCTCCTTCTTGTGTTTGAAAGTCAAATTTTCTTTTCAGCTCTGGTCTTTTCATCAAGAATGATTGAAAGTCCTCTGTTTCATTGAAAGACCATATTTTCCCCTGAAGTATTACACTCAGTTTTGCTGGGTAGGTGATTCTTGGTTTGAGTCCTAGTTCCTTTGACTTCTGAAATATCCTATTCCACGCCCTTCGATCCCTTAATGTAGAAGCTCCTAGATCTTGAGTTATCCTGATTGTATTTCCACAATACTGGAATTGTTTCTTTCTAGCTGCTTGCAAGATTTTCTTCTTGAGCTGGGAGTTCTGGAATTTGGCCACAATGTTCCTAGGAGTTTCTCTTTTTGGATCTCTTTCAGGCGCTGATTGATGGATTCTTTCAATACTTATTTTGTCCTCTGGTTGTAGAATATCAGGGCAGTTTTCCTCGATAATTTCATGGAAGATGATGTCTAGGCTCTTTTTTTGATCATGACTTTCAGGTAGTCCCATAATTTTTAAATTGTCTCTCCTGGATCTATTTTCCAGGTCATTTGTTTTTCCCATGAGATATTTCACATTCTCTTCCATTTTTTCATTCTTTTGGTTTTGTTTGGTGATTTCTTGGTTTCTCAGAAAGTCATTAGCCTCCATCTGTTCCATTCTAATTTTGAGAGAACGATTTTCTTCAGTGAGCTTTTGAACCTCCTTTTCCATTTGGCTAATTCTGCTTTTGAAAGCATTCTTCTCCTCATTGGCTTTTTGAACCTCTTTTGCCAATTGAGTGAGCCTATTTTTCAAGGTGTTATTTTCTTCAGCATTTTTTTGGGTCTCCTTTATCAAGGTATTGACCTGTTTTTCATGCTTTTCTTGCATCTCTCTCATTTCTCTTCCCAGTTTTTCCTCCACCTGTCTAACTTGATTTTCAAAATCCTTTTTGAGGTCTTCCATGGCCTGAGCCCACCGGATATCCCCCTGGGATGTCTGGGATACAAAGGCCCCGACCTCCACATCTTTCCCTGATGGTAAGAATATTTCCTCGTCATCAGAATTGAAAGGCAGGAACATTTGTACCCCATCAAAGTAGCTTTCTATAGTCTTATTTTTCTTCCCTTTTCTGGGCATTTTCCCAGCCAGTTACTTGACTTCTGAGATTCCTCTGCACCCCCGCCTAGATCCACCCAGCTAGTGCTTGGAGTCTGAGATTCAAATGGGCTTTCTGCGGCAGGCACAGCTGCTATTCAATGTGAGCTTAAATTCTGGTGCTGGGGTGGGGGCAGGGCCGCCTCCCAGGCTCAGTTCCCTCAGGGGCTTTATGCAGAGACCTTCAGTAATGGGGTGGGTGGGGGCAGGGTTGTCTCCCAGACTCAGTTCCCTCAGGGGGTTTTTGCAGAGAACTTCGGTAATGGCCCTGAACTTTTGCCTGCTGTTTGGGGAGTCCCGGGCCCTGGCTGCTGCCTCTGCCACTGCCTCCCGAGGGGGTCCAAGTCACAGAGACACCCCGCTTCCCTCTCGGCCAGCTCAGACGTCTCTCTCACTGACCTGTAGCGTCTGTGGTCGGAGAGACCTTCCCAGCCGCTGGAGGTTCCGTCCCTCAAGCCTGCTCAGGTCTGTTCCTCTGGGGCCTTGCCACCAGGGCAGCACAGGGGTGGACTCTGCTTTCCGGTGCATGATGGACCCCTGGGGACAGCTCTCCAGGGCTCTCTGGAACAGAAATCTTTTCCTCTGTGTTTCTGCCTTGCAGTGCTCCAGAATTTGTGGGGAGTTCTTTTTGCAGGAATTATATGGGCTGTGGGTTCAGAGCTAGCATACATGAGTCTTTCTACTCCACCATCTTGGCTCCACCCCCTAAGTTGACATTTCTGAGTCACTTCAAAGTTTTCCAAGCTCTTTATCATCTCATCTGATCCTCTCAACAACCCTTTGAAGCAGGTACTACAGTTATTACATTTTCTAGATGAGGCAACTGAGGCTGAGAAAAGTGAAGTGATTTGTCCAGGGTCCCACAGCCACTTAGTGCCTGAGGCAGGATTAACACCCAGGTCTTAATTCCATGTTAACTCATGAACTCCATGTTCAAAATTCTATCTACTATGTGATATACTCTATTTCATGATAGGTGAGAAATATAAGAGGGCCCTAATCAATGGAAAGCCTTGAAAATACCAGGTTGGAACTCTCAACCTTACCTGATAAATATTGCTGGCACTAGGCAAAAACTGTGAAGCAGGATGGAACACTATTGTATGATAAAAATGATGAGTGAGAGAGTCTCAGAAAAACCTGGGAAGACTGACACGAACTGATTGCAAAGTGAAGTGAGCAGAACCAGGAAAATATTATACACAGTAACAACAACACTGTGTGCCTTAGCTATTCTGCTCAGTGTAATGCTAATGACAATTGCAAAGGATGCCTGATGGAAAATGCTGTCAAGCTCCAGAGAAAGGACTGGTGGAGTTTGAATGCAGATCACAGCATAATCTTTTTTCATTTACTTTATTTTTCTAGTTTTGGGGTTTTTCTTTTTTGCAACATGGCTAACATTGAAATATTTTGCTTGATCTCACATATATAGTTGATATCACATTTCTTGCCTTCAGAATGGGTAGGAAAAGGGTGGGAGGAAAGGAGAGAATCTGAAACTCAAAAACATTTAAAAATGAATGCTAAATGAATAATATTTTTAGAAGCAAGAAAAGAAAATACCTGAGGGAGGACTTAACTAATTTTCTGAGAATGAATTCTTAGAAAAGGTCAACTTCAGTTAGTTAATAAACATTCATTAAATTCCTTCAAAAACAATGCTTAAAAATGTGAAACAGGCAGCATTTGTCCTTGGCATCTCCCCATTCTGGTCATTTTCTCATGCTTTTCCTTCATGAATGTTCTCTTCTCTCCAGTCACTCACCCCCCACCCATTTCCATGGAAACAACTATGAGTATATACTTGATGAAGCAATAGAATTAAGTATAAAGTCCTACTAGTCCTGCTTGGTGGTGAATACATAATGTGTTGAGTGTGGAGTCAGGAAGACTCCTCTCCCTAAGTTCAGATCTGGTCTCGGACACTTCCTAGCTGTGTGACCCTGGGCAAGTCACTGAACCCTGCTTACCTCAGTTTTCTCATATGTAAAACAAACTGGAGAAGGAAATAGCAAACCATTACAGGACCTTTGCCGAGAAAACTCCAAACGATGTCATGTTTGTCAAACACGGCTGAAACGGACTGAACAACAAAAAGCCTACACTTGGGGCCAATCAACTTCAAGTGCACAACACTGGGGAGATGTGGCTGGACAACAAAGTCTGGTAGTGAAATCAGTAAAAGTGACCCATGAGTTCAATGGGAACCATCATCATCAAGTGACAGCAGGGAAGGGACAGGCTTGGGCCAGACCACATCTGGAGGACTAGGTCCAAGTTGGTGAAGAGATTTATTTCTCTGATAGCTGCCCCAGTTAGAATGGGCTGCCTGAATTGTTAGGGAGGAACCCTCTTCGGAAAGAGGCTAAGAATCACTTATGAGAGACTCTGTTATGGGAATTTTTGGTCAGGTATGGGTTGGCCTTTGAGGTCCATCCCAACTTTGAGGTTCTGGGGTTCTAAGAAATTCCTGAAAATCTCTTAGAGTGTGTTACTTACTGGAAGGAGAGGGGAGCAGATGATTTGGGGAGTATCTTTGTTTTTATATTATTTTCACATGATTCTGGACTGCTGTCAGAGAGACACAAATATAAGGTAGTAGTTACCCCATCCTGGCAGCTGCAGCTGTATTCTCTGTAGGCTGCCATGGGATGCAGCATGATTAATGCAGGGGCACAAAGCTTTGCCTTAGATATTCTACTCATGGGAAAATCAAAAGATAACTCTCAGACAACTCAAAGATTTTCCAAGTTGCATGCATTGTCCCTGGTGGATGGCATTTCTGACACAGAAATGGGAAATCTGCCCATGTTTCCTTTTAAAGCTCTGGGAGTGCCAGCCGTCTTTCTTCTTCCCTTTCTAGCTCCCCGTCATCTCTGTGTTCACACCCATCCAGGGAAAACAGAAAGAAAAGCAGAAGCTGGAAAGGAAGGTAGAGTCAAAGTGAAGTTTTTCAAAATGTCAAGAGGAAGAGGAAGGTCGAGCAGTTCCTTAGGCTGGAAAAGAGATCTGTCTCTGCATCCCCCTCCTCTATCTCCTCCTCCTCCCAACAGCTGGTAAATGAGGAGAAAGGAAAGCGGTGGCATGGGCTGGCGGGAGAAGAGCGCAGGCGTGAGGGCGCTGGACCTGTTCCTCCCTTTCTAACGTATTTTCAAAGCTTCCTCCATGTTATTGCTCCAGAACAACATTATGTGGGAAGAGCACAGAATGACTCTAGCCCCCAAGGTAGCCTCTTGTAGAGAAATGAGGTAATTCCTCACTTTTTGGTCAATTGAATGAGATGGGACAGGACCTAATTCCATCATGATTTCATTTTCTTAAAAGTCACAAGTTTACTGTTGACTGGCCTCTATTGTCTCAAGTGTCCTATCATACCTATTGTTAAAAAAAAAATCAATAATGAAACCAACCATAGAAAGTATCTCTTTGGAATATTGTCACAGTTGCTTCTAAAACACAGAGGGCTTCCTTTGGAGTCAAATGCAGCATCCAGCTAGTTAGCCATAATCACCCTCTTCCAGTGCAATTAGCTTATGAGCTCCCTTTTATGTCCTAAGGGGGGAGGGATCCCATTCCTGTTCCAGCACTTGTCGACAATCAGTAAAGTCTTTGTTCCTCAGAGGACACAGCTGTCACTCACCGCTGAGCAGGCTCCCTCTTTCTGCTGTGCCAGGGCCTGGCACATGATGTGGTGCCTGGAGCGAGCTCAGTTGAGTGGCTCAGTTAGGTGAGTCTGTGCAGGAGACACCCACGCCTGGAGGAAGGGCAAAGCATGCCTAGGGAGGCACCCAGACTCCAAGACTGAGACCGTGTGAGCTGCTCGTGTTCACTCCCACTTTACAACCATTCTTCCCCAATCACATGCATCTTCACCAGCATCTTTCATACGAATTCTTGTACACAGAATTGAAGGATTGTACAGACCTCACAAATCATACGTTCTATTTTACAGACAACAAACTGAGACCCAGAGAGGAGAAGCGACTTACCCAAGATAAAACAGTTAGTCAATGGCAGAGCTGAGATTTGAATCCATGCCTTGATTTTCCCCTCTGTAAAATGATGGAGAAAGGTAAATAAGGATGGAGAGCTGGCTCATAAGACTAGTAAGCTCTCTGAGTTCTAAATCTATTTCCAGCTCGAAATCTATTATTCAATGATTTTACCCATGTTAACTGAATATACATTTCACCAACAAATTTTGCTACTGAAAGCTGTTGGCCTTACTAGAGGAGATCAGGCCTCTCTAACATGCTATGGTTACTGTGATTACAAGTGGACTTGGCAAAGTGAAAAACTGTCCTCGTTTTTCTTCTCCCAAGGTAACATTTGGCTTTTAGGAGCTGCCTTTTGTTGGATCTAATTTTTCAGTCATGTCTGACTCTCCATGACCCTATCTGGGGTTTTCTTGGCAAAGATTCTGGAGCATTTGCCATTTCCATCTCCTGCTCATTTTGCAGATGAGGAAACTGAGGCAAGCAGGGGGAAGTGACTTGTCCAGGGTCTCACACCTCATAAGTGCCTGAGGTCAGATTTGAACTTGGGAAGAGGAGTCTTCCTGACTTCGGCTCTGCATTTCGTCTACAGTGAGGACAGAAATGATTAAATAAACTTGGACTGAAATATGCCAGGACCATGTTGCATTAATTGGTTAATTGTGAACGATCAGAACCAATTCTTGGACTTTAACAATCACATATAATCTTCCACTTGTACATTGGCGGTGGAAAGAGGTGGCCCAGCTGTCTTTGCAAGTGATGAAATAATAATGCAATTCTGGTGATGCTATGATAAAATAGCTATGTTTTAATAACATATTACCTTAGTAAAACTATTAATACTAAGTTGAATAAAGGGAAAACTATTTTTCCCTGGACTAAGAAACAAACAGGACATTGGAAACATCAGAAGGACTATAGGAATGTAAATGAAATGATGCTGAGTCAGTCTGTGATTGCAGTGAACAGCTCTAAAGCCAAAGAAGAGATAAGGAAGCATGAGTCCAAGGGACAGCTCACTGTATAGTCAGAGTTGACTGGGATAGGGGAATACAATTCATCAAAACTTTGTTTTTTAAAGATACATTAGACTATGTAGGCCTTTATTTTCTCAAAAATGTGACAATTTCCTGTGCATTTCTCACTGCTAAGCCAACCCTCTCTGGGAATGCCCAGTGCGTGTGACACAAGAAGCCTCTGAGAGGCCTTTGGAGCATGCCCAGACTGCCTAACATGGAGCCCACAAGTCCCAGCAGCCTCCAATTGCAGGCTGCCTTTGGCTTTAACAATAGTGAGACTGAACTGATCGCTCCTTTTTCCACTGTGCTTTTTTCAGCAACTGGTATCTATCTGATGTGCCCAGCGTGGATGCCATGACCTGAACCAGTTAGAGGGGAAAGCTGTTCCTTCTCCTTCTTTCACCTTGGCTCTGAGAAATGGGTCTAAATGTGTTTGTTTCCTTATGTTGTTTGTCCTTTTCAGTTTCAGGCATCACAGGTGATCTCCACAGGACCAGCAGCTTGAGCCAGGGCTATCTTGAATTACAGGCAGGATAGTACAGCCAGCTAGCCTGGTATGGGAGCCCTGAAAAGCAGGGAGTTGGGCACTTGAGCCGGAGCTGAGATTTGAACTTTAAACTTGGAAACAGGACTGTGCTCTATAGGAATGGGGCGAAATTGATGTGGTACAAAAGGGAAGGAGGATCATGCCTCCCACGTGTTGGGGGAGTATGTTTTATATATGTGACTACATCTTTTGTAGTAAATATTTCTGTGCAAAAGCTAATCTGACTACTAGTCACTAATGGAACGGCAGTCCAAGGACTCCAGCCTTACACTTGAAGGGATCTCACTGGCAGCTGGGTGGCGCTGCAGTGAGTAGAGCACCAGGTCAGGAGTTAGGAAGACCTTATTTCAAATGTGCCTTCAGACAATTACTAGCTGTGTGACCTTGCACAAGTCACTTCACCCTGTTTGCCTCAGTTTCCTCATCTGCAAAGTGAGCTAGAGAAGGAAATGGCAAATCTCTCCAGAATCTTTGCCAAGAAAACCTAAATGGGGTCGCAAAGAGTCAGACAGGATTAAGCAACCATCTGACCCACTCACACATGCACATTTTATACAGGCCCAGGTAGGCAGGGAAATGAGATGGCCAACATCACAGGATAGTAAGGAGCAGTGCTGGCAGTTGAATCCAGGTTCTTTGACTCCAGATGCAGCTCATACTGCCTACCATTCCTCCTTGGAAAGAGAAAGGAAATTGGTATGTTTTTAAAAATGACTTCAAGCTTTAATGTTTTAGCCCAAGGGCCCAGTGCCTTGGGTCTTCTTCTTGAGGTCCATTTTCATAAAGGCACTTCCCCAGAAGTGTCTGGGGCTGAGAGTGGAGAGAAAGCAGACATTGTTGAAGGCCCCTTCCTTCAAGAGCTTGTTGGAATGTGTGGGTGCTGGGAGGGCACATTTTACTAGAGTGAAATCACTGCAGACAGAAGTGGGGTTAAAAGCCACAGAAAAACATCCTTGTGCCAAAGGGAGTCTGAAATAGCTTAACAAAAAAGAGGCTATTTTGGGCATAGAAAATGAGGGGGGAAAGGCCAAAGCTCAGGACTCTGTTCCCTTCTTCCTTAAAGCATGAAGGAGTTCAGTGTATAGAGAGAGCAGGAAGGCAGGGTCAAAGAGGCTGGAAAGGCCCATGGACAGGAAGAGCCATATCATCTGAAGAAAAGGCAGACAGAGGTTCCTCAGAGTCAGTATGAATCCGTTCTGTGTTACCTGGTACTTGACAATCAGAGAGGTGAATGTCTTACCCAAAGGAAGTAAGCTGTTAGGTGTCAGGGCTACGCTCCAAACTGAGGTCTTCTAACCTAGTCCAACAAACATTTATTAAGTGCCTACTATGTGCAAGGCAAAAGAAAACTAAAAGGAGTGCTTGTGCCCAAAAGATTGTTCTTCTTGGTGGAGGGGGGACAAACACACACAAATAAATATTTGTGATCATTTGAAGAGAAAGAATTGCACCTTATAACCAGGGGGAGAAAGAAAGGATTCCTGTAGGAAATGATACGTGAGATGAGGCTAGGCATTCCCAAAAGCAGAAGTGAGAAGAGAGTCCATTCCAGTGAGGGGAAAAGCTTATGCAGAGGCACAGAAGTGGGAGATGTAGCACCAAGTTGAAGGAAATGCCATGTTCAAGGGTTCTTTGCATTATATCACACCCTCTCCAGTTTCTCCTGGTTTCTTCAGTTGCCACTAACTGCTTTGGTTTCGACTGAATCATCTTCCTCATGCCCCACCCTGCCCCACCCCACCCAGGATAAACTTGTCATGGTGGAGATGGCTTTAACTTTGTTCATCATACGTCATCCAGACCTTCAGTTGTTTCTGTCTCTCTGATTGGACAGCTGGAGGTTAGCCAGTCATTTCTTCATTTGCCATCAATTGCTCTGCTTGGTTTCAACTTCACCATCATTTTCATCATGCCCCTGCTCCAGGTATCCTTTGGCCCTCTCTTCCCTCCCCTGTTCAACTTTTAAAAAATTATTTATTATTTTACTTTATTATTTTTATAAGCTTTTTGAGGGCAGGGACTGTTTTTTTTGTGTGTTTGTGTGCGTGCGTGTGTGTGTGTGTGTGTGTGTATCCACAGTGCTTAGCACAATACCTGCTACGTAGTGGACCCTTCCTTAATAAATGTTTATAACATTGTGTTGTATCCCATCATTTCTGGGTCATAACATTGATATTCCTCAAAAACTGTTCTGTCTATGTCACTCTTATTCTCAGTAATCTTCCATGAATCCCAACTGCATAGGATATAATACAAACTCCTCAGCCTGACACTTCAGGCCTTTTCTATGTGACTCCTACCCATCCTTTCAGTAATAGTTTATATTACTTCCCTTCACTTACTATTCATTTTACTTCCTTGGCCTGGTTTGTAGCATTCCATCTTCTTGTAAAGCACTTGCACTGGATTTCCATTGGGTCTGTATGGATAGCAAGGGATGTGGGCAATGTTTAAATGGAACCCATATTTAGTCAACAAACATTTATCAAGTACCCACTATGTGCCAGATACTGTGCTAAATGATGGAGATACAAAAAGAGGCACAGGAAGGCCCCTGCCCACAAGGAACTCACAATCTAATGGTGGAGACAACATACAAATAAATCCAAAGCAAATTATATGCAGGATAAACAGGAAATAATTAACAGAGGGAAGGCAGTAGAGTTCTGAAAGGTTAGAAAAGGCTTTCTGGAGAAGATGGGATTAAAGAAAGCCAGGGAAGTCAGTAGGTGAAGATGAGGAGGGACAGTGTCCAGGCCACAGTCACTAGATCAAAGAATACATGGTAGAGAATAAGGTGTGACAAGAGCTTTGAATGCCTAATAGAGAATTTTATATTTGATCCTAGAGGTGACTCTGAGTCACAGGAGTTTACTGAATAAGGTGATATGACTGAACCTGTACCTCAGGAAAATCACTTTGGTGGCTGAACTTAGGATGGATTGAAGCACAGAGAGATTTGTGGCAACCAGACCACCAGAAGCTATTGCAATAATCCAGGCATGACATGATGAGGGCCAGTAGCAGAGCAGCAGCAACGTCAGAGGAGGAAGGGGTCATATTTGAGAGAGATTGCTAAGGTCAACAGGTCTTGGCAACAGATTGGATATAGGGGATAAGAGATTGAGATACCTAGGTTGTGAAGGGACTAGGAAGATGTTGCCCTTTATAGTACAAGGAAAGGAAAGAGGTGGGAAGGTTAGAGGGAAAGATAATGAGTTCAGTTTTGAACCTGTTGATGTTGTCTACTGGACATCCACTTCAAGATGTCTGAAAGGCAGATGGAGAAATAGATTGGAAGTCATCAAAGAGGTTAAGGTTTGAGAATCCTTAGCATAGAGATAGTAATTAAATCCATGGGAACTGATGAGATCACCAAGTAAAGTAGTATAGGTGTTTGAGGGAGAGTCAACATGACTGTTAAAGTCCCCTAGTAGGAAGGCAGGAGACAAAAATTGTAAGCAGGTTGTGGTTGCTGCTGTTTTTCCTTCAGTCTCAAAGTGGACCATGGCATCAAGTACCAAACTCACTGAAGAAGGAAGAGGAGAGACTGGCAGTGTGTAGACAACAGATGCCAGGCTTTTGATTGAGTGGACCTCAAAGAAGGAAAAACCATAGCCACGGAATGACTCTCTAGGTTTTCTGGTACAGCCAACTTTTGCTCTTTCCCTTAGTGGCATAGCTAGGCATGCCTTTTCTTTCCCTTGCTAAAAACAACAGGTAAACCTAAGAAATGAAATCTAGATTTAGAATCACCAAATGTTAGACTGGGAGGAACTTTAGCAGTCCTCCAGCACAGTATTTTCCAGTATTTGGGATTATGTTCCCTGTTTAATAGGATCTTTTCAAACACACACACACACGCACACACACACACCCCAAATACATTCGGGTTTACTTATTTATAAATCATATACAATATTCAATCACTACTATACTAATAATTATGAACATGAAATACATGCAAAAAAGAAAAAAAATTATAAAGGGATAGCAAAATGAATTAAATATTTGATCCAACAATCCAAACTCCTTCAAGCTCTAACTTTGGCTCCTCTCTTTCGTTTCTGCTAATATTGCAGCATCTCTCAAGAAGAAAAAATTTCCCAGCCTTTTTTCAGATGATATGCACTAGCTCAGCATAGTAAACTCATGTCCATCCAAATGGCTTGAGAGTAACGACGTGAGGTGCTTCATTCGTAACTGTCTAGTTCCCCAAAGAGTATCTGGGGATTCAGGACATCTGAAACTTCTTCTTATAAACAAAGATGAAGATTGATTGGAGGCTAAAATTCAATAGGTCTGTAGACAGTCAACAATTTCAGCTCATAAGTGGGTGACATCTTTCTAAAATGTCTACTACAGTGGGGAAAAAGGATGGGGAGGGCACAGAGAGTCTTGGACTGGGAGATGGAAGCACAGAAGAGTTAGCAGAGCCTTCAGAGTTATTCTGTCCTCAGTGGACTTTCCTTGAAGACCTCCAGTGAAGGAGAGCTCATTACTTTCAAAATCAGAACATTCCACTTTCGGATTGCACTAAGGTTTAGGCAGTTTTTCCTCATGTCAAGTAAACATTTGCCTTTTTGTGATTTCCATAGATTGCCCCTAGCTCTCTTGTCTAGGACCAAACAGAACAGGTCCATCCATCTTCCACGTGGTAGTCTTTCAAATACAGATAGACAAAGACCGATTTCATGTCCCTGGAATCTTCTATTTTCCTAGCTAAGTGTCTCTAATTCCTTCAACCAAACCTCATATGACCTGGGCCTAAGTCCTTTCACTAGCTAATCTCCCTCTTTTGGATACTCTTTAGTTTGTTAATGTGAGATGGCTCTGGAGAAGTGAGGCTGGTGACCTGCACAGCCCTCCCTCACTCAAAACAAAGCCAAGTGTGAGTCGTGTCATGGTCTTCTTCGGCGATGAAGGAGGAACACGAGTTTGTTAATGTCTTTCCTAAACTGTGGCATGGAGAACTGAGCACACTCTTCCAGCTGACATGTGATTGGGGCAGTGGACAGAGGGACAATTGTGCCTGTCAGCCTAGACCCTGGCCCCTTGTTAGCCCCAATCAGAAGGACCTGAGCTCTAGTCCGAAGGCTTCCAGGAACTTTGTGGACAACTCAACCCAATTCAACTAACATTAAACAGTTGTTCTATACCAGACAAGACCCTTTCCCTGTCCAGGACTGTACATTCCAGGATACATTGTGCCAATAACTAAAGGAGCTCCCAGTCTATCCCTTGATCTAATAATGATAATTATAGGGAGCATTTTCATTGTGCTCCAAGGTTTGCAAAATGCTTTCCATGTTCTCTCATCTGACCCTCACCATAATAACCACACAAAAACAACAGTAACACGTACATTTGATCTTCACAACTGCCCCGGGAAGCTCTGTTATTATCCTTAGTTTACAATAGGGCAGAGACTAAGTGACTTGCCCAGGGTCACACAGCTAGTAAGTGTCTAGGGTTGGATTTGAACTCAGATCTTAATTCCAGGCACAACATTCTATCCACTATGCCACCTAGTTGCCTCCTAAAATAGTAGGTGATGTTATTATCCCCTTTTCACTGATGAGGAAACTAAAGCTGAGGCAGGTGAAATTGACTTGTCCAGGGTCACACAGCTAGTAAGGATATGAGTCAGGATCTGAAACAGTCTTCTACCACTACCACCTTGACCACCATCTCCCCTCACACTCTGATGTAGACAGCCTAGGATCCTAAGTCTAAGAGCCTTGGGAATAGCAGTTGCTCACAAACTGCCAGACCTGTTTCCAGCTTAGCTCTCACTGCCATTGTCTAGGGAAGGAACTTCTGCAGAGAAGGGGTCAGCCATCCCCACCACCTTCCACCCACAGGTCAGGCAAGCTAGCCTAGCTGACCCAGCAAGGGGCCCTGGAGGAAACAGGAGAGCCAGCAAACTACCATTTTGGCCATGATCTCCCTGCAGACCTTAATGGAGACATCCCAGGGTCCTGTACCCAAGAGCCTTGAGAATAGCAAGGCTTCCAGCCCATGCCCTCAGCCATCCTCCCAAGAAGCAACCCCTGGTGAGGTACAGCCCAGGAATAAACTTCTCCTGCAGGAGCTACAGCCACAGCTACTGAAGACTGCAAAAGGAAAGTCCTGGCCCCCCTGCACCAATGGCTCAACAGCAGAAACCGATAGCATTGTATCAGTGGAAATGACCTTAAAGAAGAGGCCTGACCACCTGATTTGCTGCTATACCCCAAGGATCATGGGACCTTTTGATCTGACTTGCAGCTGAAATTTACTCTAGGTGTCATCTCCCCCATTAGATTCTGAGTTCCCTGAGAGCAGGGACTGTCTGACTTCACTCTGTATCCCCAGCACTTAGCGCAGGGAAAGTACTTAATAAATGTTTCATTCATTCATTCCTGATTGCAAAGCCAACACTATCCACTGTGCCACAGATCAATCCACCTCACTGATCTCATTACTGAATAACATTACAGAGGCCAAGAGGGTTCTGATGTTTCCTACCAGGAGGGTGTTTTATTTGCCAACTTCAATAAATAGAAGGGAAAATGTCTAATTAAGGCCAACAGAGTATGGAGCAGCTCAGTTTCCCCAATTGCCCTTCTTTTGAGTGCTCCCCCAGTGCAGATATGGAGGAGCAGTGGGCAGCCTGTTTGATTCCAGCTCTTTTCTCCAGATTCCTCCTGTCCTTGAGGACAGGGAGACTTGTGTGAATAGCATGACCTTTGGAATTGGTCTAGTGTAAAAAAATAAATTCACACACTTTTTAAAAAATCATAAAGTTTGAAAGGACCTTAAAAAACCATATGGGGTAGGGGAAAGAATGCTGGCCTTGGGAGTAGTAAGACCTGTATTCAAACCCTAAATGCTATCTACTTCCTGTGTGACTCTGGGCAAGTCCTTTGACCTCTCAGGGACTCAATTTCTCATCTTGGACAAAGCAAGCCAAAGTAGGATTGTATGTAACAGTGCAAAAGCTAGCTAGACCATTTCAGTTCCTGAGGCAGCGAGGAGGCACTACAGTGCTCAGGGCTCTGTCCCTGGACTCAGGAAAACCTGAGTTCAAATCTGCCTTAGAGACTTACTAGCTGTGTGACCCTGGACAAGACCACTGTTTGTCTCAGTTTTCTCATCTGTAAAGTGGGAGTTGTGGGGATCAAATGAAGTAATATTTGTAAAGTGGCTGGCACACAGTGGGTGTTTAATAAACACCTGTTTCCTTCCTTCTTTCCTCAGTCATGCAAAAGAGACTTTGAGAGGATGGTTGTTACCTACACATGCAAATCACTAAAATAAGCAGCCTGTTGGACATCTTTATATCTGCAAAGACTCTGCAGGAATTTAGTGGTGAGGCGTTTCACTGGGGGGTTGTAGGGAGAGACAGGATTTAAAAGCAGAACTGGGAAAGATCAAAAGCTCATAGAATCATACATATAGAGTTAGAAGGGAGGTCATAGAATCCAGTCATTCGTGGGTCACACTGCTGGTAAATGTCTGAGACCACATTTGAATCCAAGTTTTCTTGGCTCCAAATCCTGTGCTCTATCCACTAAACCAACTGTCTGATGGCCACGTCCAGATCATCACCAACCAAATTCTCCTAAGCTTAAAGTATATTAATTTAGCTGAAATTACACACATGTAATGAAAACTGACCACTAGCAGGGAAGGGGCAGTCCTTTAAGGAGGTGCATATATTTCCTGTCTGCTTCAGTCAGGACTGCATGAAGGGCTGATACCATGTAATGATAAAAAGCCTTTTGGTTGGTTTTGGAGCCTGCATGACTAATGACTTGAACTGCTGAGCCGAAGCTGAACGCGTATGCGAAAAGAGCTATCCATAGGTTCCTTTGCTCTTTCCTTCCTGGCAGTGACTGAGGCAAAAACTATTTAACTTGTATTTGTTATTTCCGAATCCTATGTAAACTATTATCCAGAGACAGAATTGACTAGGTTACAGTCCTATGAACTTTAAAAGGTCAGGAAAGTCATTCAAAGTCCCCGACAACCGGAGTTGATTGCTATTGTAACAATGGCCAAGGACAGGGGAAGAACTTATAGATTTGTAAAGTTAATCACCCATAGTGCCTTCAGGGGGTGTGATACCCGAAGAGAGAAGGATAAACTACATACTCTAGAAAGGCATCAATCCTCAAACTGATGTGTAGGATTGTGATGGAACACTATTGTGCTATTAGAAATGACAAGCAGGATAGTTTCAGAAAAATCTGGAAAGACTTACATGAACTGACACAAAGGAAAGTGAGTAGAACCAAGAGAACATTGTATAGTGTAACAGCAATATTGTGTGATGATCAGCTGCAAAAAATTTAGCTATTCCCAGCAATGCAATGATCCAAGACAATTTTGAAAGACTAATGACGAAAGGTACTATCCATCTCCAGAGAAAGAACTGATGCAATTAGAACACAGATTGAAGATACCTTTTCTTTACTTTCTTTATTTTGGGGATTTTTTTGGTCTGTGTTTTCTTTTACAACATACTAACATGGAAATATTTTGCATGATTGCACATGTATAACTCATATCAAATTGCTTGACATCTCAATGGGAGGAGGGAAGGGAGAGAGGGAGAGAATTTGGAACTCAAGAATTTTAAAGAACAAATATTAAAAATTGTTTTTGCATGGAATTGGTGGAAATATTAAACTATAAAAAAGACTGTTTTCCACATGAGTTGCACTTTGAGTCCACTGTTCCCAGGGAACATGTTGGTGCAAGGGGAGAGAGAATGCTCCTCAAGGTTTGAAGGAATGCTTTTGGAACCACTGTTCTTGTTACACCTTCTCATTAAATCCCTTTTTGTAAAAGCTAATTGATTTAAATCATCTGATTGATAATGGCGAACATACCATATGGGGATTATAAAGCTATAGAATGAGGTGGCCTAGCCTCTCAGGGTTGCCCCTAGAACCCTGAGAGGAGAAGTAGTCAATTGCCCTCTGGGAACTCAGACCACCAAGATGATTGTGAGTTGGGAGAGTGAGCCCAGAGTGGTCGCTACATCAAGAGATTTGGAAGCTGGTTAGCTTAGCAGTGAAGAATTGTACACCTAAATATTGACCTGGACTAGAATGCTGGTAATATAAATCATTTTGCAAATCTTTGAGAGTTGTATAAACATGATCTATTAGTGCAGCTTCTAAGAACTTGGTAAGAGGCTCCTCTCTCTTTCTGAAGCCACTCAGTGGTTTTAAGAGGTCATGACTTAGCCACATGAGAGAAAAACAATACAGCTCCTCTGCACTCACTCAGGATCTCTCATGAAGGAAAGCCAAAGGGGAAAAGGCCAAGACCTTAACTGAGATTCCTTTTTCTAGGCCAATACAAAGGTAACTCTTCCTAACCAGCTGTCCCACTGTCGTGGGAGCCAATCAATTCAGCCATTACCAGTGCGAGCGATACTCTAAGTGCCATTGCCTCTATAGGGAGATGCCATCACAAGACTCCAACCAAAGCCACCCCACCCTAGAATCTCAACCATTGATTACCTCAAGCCAGTCACTTCTCATCTCTGACTTTCCTACTCTCTATCACAAGGCACTTAGACTAGATGACCTCCAATATCACTTCCCGCTCTAAATCGAGGATCCTATGAAAGTTTTCATGTTACAGAGGAATGGCTCAAGGCCCAGAAAGTGGAAAAGACTTTCCCCACCTCACACATTTCATTTGTGGAACAGCTTGAACTAGATGCCATGTGTCCTACCTCTCAGGCTCATGTTCTTTCCTCTGCATCTCCTCAGTGGCACCTGGATGGCTTGTAAAGAATACCTTTTAGTGATGTTTAACAAGGCCTTCACTCTAATCAGTCACTCAGCTGTCCTAGCAAAATACTAGATTTCCAACACCATAGAAACAAAACTACAATGACTTACTCTCCTTTTCCCAAAGGAAAAGACTTCTGGAACTTCTGGTCTCTGGGGGGCTTATTGCTTTAGCTGTTTGAGTAGGAAGCTCATCTCCATTACTAGTGCCAAACTGTCTCTTATCTTGGACAGAATTGCTTTCTTCTTATCTGTCTTATTGCACCAATGAGGTTCTTCAGCACTGCTGTGGAAGTTAGGTAGATGTAAGTCAGAAAAAGCCCAACTTTTAGGCAAAGGTATTTAGGCAAAGGCACTCCCACCTTCAATTTGTCTTGTGCAAGTTCTCAGCTCCTGAGGCTGCTGCTTGCTTGGCCTCACTTCACTGTGGGCTTTCAGTGGAGATTGTTGTAAAGAAAACATGCAGTTCTCCTGGGGCTTACGTTGTCATGGTGGTATTAGGACTTCCACTGGAGAAAAGGTGGTATTTATAGCCAGAATAAGCCCATCTTCCCACCTCTCATTTTGGTTCTTTCCACCAGAGTTTCCAAAGGCAGGATGCCCCAATCTTAATTCACAATACTCCCCTTCATATACCCCATGATCTAGCTATAACAGAGGTTAAGCAAGGTGCGTGCAAGATTAACCTTCCTACTTCAAGCGAACCACATGTGTATGGCTCAACATTTTCTATTCAACCCATTATACTGCAGAATTACTTCCAGAAGAATATTCATGATCTCCTTCAGCTGTGCTTCTGACTTTCCTGACTTCAACACAAAGCAGCTGTTACACCCTGGAACCTCCCTCAGCCCCTGAAATCTTACCCTGGAATGTCTATCCTTCATGACAAGCCTTCTTCCATTCTTGAGTTTTTCCCAGTCCTCCATTTTGGAGATGGATCCAGGCCAGCCAAATTTCATTCCCCTCTAGCTGTGCTTCTGATATCCCAAACTTTTTCCTTTTCCTCTTCTCCCCTTACCCCCTTTCAGCTCTTTTTGTGTTTTAGCTTCCCCATTACAATATAAATTCCTTGTTGCAGGGAATGTCTTTCTTTTTGCTTGAGAGCTTGTTTGCCTCAGTTTATCAAATGGCTTAATCTTAAGTGAAACAGATTGGAAGGCCAATGCTTTTCTTTATTTTTACACCAAAATGCTGTATAATTAAAATATCCAAGCTTGCCCTCCAAGATATAAAAATGCACCTCCCTCTTTTTTTGTAGAAGTGGGGAACTATAGATGCAGAACACTGAAAGAACTGTCTAACTCTGGTAATGTGTTGGTTAGGTTTGTTGAGCTGTTCTTCTTTCCATTTTTTCCCTTATTTATCTTATTTTTATCTTATTTTATCATACAGGATAGTTCTTTTTATCTCATTGTCTATTTCTCATTCTTCTAGGTGAGTGACCCTGGCACTGACCTCTCTGCCCCTCCCCCACTGAGGGAGGTGGGGGGAGGGGTGAACTAGTCCCATAGAGCCAGCTCCCCAGTGCTCTTTTAGTTGAGGGTATTCTTTCTTGTTTACTTCAAGACAAAAGGAAATTCTACTTAGGAATCCCAGGATGCTGGTTTGTTATAATTAGACTCCTCAGTATTTCCTTTTGAAGCTTTTTTAAGCCCGTGTAGATACTGCATTCAATTGCTTAGTAGAACAATACTTGAGAGAGGGGTTAAATTTGCTGAGAGTTGACCAGCTTTAACAGTAAATACCTCACCCTCTTGCTGAGAAAAGTACAGTATGATGGAGAGTTGTGAACTGGGAGTCAGGGAGGTGTGGTGTTAACTATGAGCAACTCACTAAACTCAGTCTCAACATTCTCCCCAATAAAATAGATATGAGAGTGGAGGAGCCAAGATGGTGGAGTAGAAAGATTCACATATTCTAGCTCCAAACCTACAGCCCATAAAAATACCTATAAAGGAGAACTCCCAACAAATTCGGGAGCGGCAGAAGTCACACAACAATGGAGTGGAGGAGATTTCTGTTCCAGAAGGCCCTGAAAAACCGACACCAAAGGTCCATCATGCAACAGACCCAGAGCAGAGCCCAGCACTGCCTTGGCTGTGTAGCACCGAGAAAAGCAGATCCAAGCAGGCTTCAAGGATGGAATCTTCAGTGGCCGTGCAGGTCTGTCCACACACAGATGACAAAGGTTAGTGAGAGAGCCTGGCAGAGAGGGGAGCAGGGTGTCCCCATAATTCAGGCCCCTTCAGGAGGCAGCAGCAGAGGTAGCAGCAAACAGGGTCTCCCAAAGCAGACAGGAGCCTAGATCCATTGCTGAAGGTCTGCACATAAACCCCTTGAGGGAACTGAGCCCTGTGAGGTGAGCCCTGCCCTGACCTGAGCAGCTGAACTTAATCTCACACTGAATAGCAGCCCTGTACCCACTGAAAGCCCTGAGGCTGGGAAGCAGCAGTTGAATCTCAGACCCCAAACACTAGCTGGGTGGATCTGGAGGTGAGGTGGGTGTGGAGAGGAATCTCAGAAGTCAAGTAACTGGCTGAGAAAATGCCCAGAAAAGGGAAAAAAAATAAGACCATAGAAGGTTACTTCCTTGGTGAACAGATATCTCCTCCCATCCTTTCTGATGAGGAAGAACAATGCTTACCATCAGGGAAAGACATAGAAGTCAAGACTTCTGTATGCCAAACATCCAAAATAAATATTCCGTGGTCTCAGGCCATGAAAGAGCTCAAAAAGGATTTTGAAAATCAAGTGAGGGAGGTGGAAGAAGAAATGGAAGAGAAATGAGAGTTATGCAAGAAAAGCATGAAAAGCAGGTCAACACCTTGCTAAAGGAGACCCAAAGAAATGTTGAAGAAAATGACACCTTGAAAAATAGGCTCACTCAATTGGCAAAAGAGGTTCAAAAAGCCAATAAAGAGAAAAATGCTTTCAAAAGCAGAATTAACCAAATGGAAAAGGAGGTTCAAAAGCTCACTGAAGAAAATAGTTCTTTCAAAATTAGAATGGAACAGATGGAGGCTAATGACTTTCTGAGAAACCAAGAACTCACAAAGCAAAACCAAAAGAATGAAAAAATGGAAGATAATGTGAAATATCTCATGGGAAAAACAAATGACCTGGAAAATAGATCTAGGAGAGACAATTTAAAAATTATAGGACTACCTGAAAGGCATGATCAAAAAAAGAGCCTAGACATCATCTTTCATGAACTTATCAAGGAAAACTGCCCTGATATTCTACAACCAGAAGACAAAATAAGTACTGAAGGAATCCATCGATCACCGCCTGAAAGAGATCCAAAAAGAGAAACTCCTAGGAACATTGTGGCCAAATTTCAGAATTCCCAGGTCAAGGAGAAAATATTGCAAACAGCTAGAAAGAAACAATTCCAGTATTGTGAAAACACAATCAGGATAACACAAGATCTAGCAGCTTCTACATTAAGGGATCGAAGGGCGTAGAATAGGATATTCCAGAAGTCAAAGGAACTAGGGTTCAAACCAAGAATCACCTATCCAGCAAAACTGAATATAATACTTCAGGGGAAAAAATGGTCTTTCAATGAAATTGAGGACTTTCAAGTATTCTTGATGAAAAGACCAGAGCTGGAAAGAAAATTTGACTTTCAAACACAGGAATGAAAAGAAGCATGGAAAGGTAAACAGCAAAGAGAAGTCATGGGGGACTTACAGGAGTTGAACTGTTTACATTCCTACATGGAAAGACAATATTTGTAACTCTTGAAAATTTTCAGTATCTGGGTAGTTGGTGGAATTACACACACCATACACACACACACACACACACATGTGCAAGCACACACAGAGACAGCACAGAGTGAATTGAATTGGATGGGATCATATGTTAAAAAAATGAAGTTCAGCAGTGAGAAAGAAATGTATTGGGAGGAGAGAGGGAGAAATGGAATGGGGCAAATTATCCCTCATAGAAGAGGCAGGCAGGAAACTTTTTAGTGGAGGGAAAAAGAGGAGAGGTGAGAGAAAAACATGAAGTTTACTCTCATCACATTCAACTAAAGGAAGGAAAAAAATGCACATTCATTTTGTTATGAAAACCTATCTTATAATACAGGAAAGTGGGGGAGAAGGGGATAAGCAGGGTGGGGGGGATGATGCAAGGGAGGGCAATAGGAGGAGGGAGCAATTTGAAATGAACACTCTTGGTGAGGGACAGGATCATAAGAGAGAATAGAAGCAATGGAGGGCAGGATAGGATGGAGGGAAATAGAGTTAGTCTTACACAACACGACTATTATCGAAGTCATTTGCAAAACTGCACAGATAGGGCCTATATTGAATTGCCTGCCTTCCCAAAGGGAACGGGTGGGGAGGGCGGGATGGGGAGAATTTGGAACTCAAAGTTTTAGGAACAACTGTTTAGTATAGTTGTTGCTACTAGGAAATAAGAAATACAGTTAGTGGGGAATAGAAAGTCATCTGGCCCTACAGGACAAAAGAGAAGATGGGGACAAGAGAAGGGAGGGATGATAGAAGAGAGGGCAGATTGGTGATAGGGAAAATTAGATTGCTCGGTATATTGGGGTGGGGGGAGGGGATCAATGGGGAGAAAATTTGGAACCCAAAATTTTGTGAAAATGAATGTAAAAAGTTAAATCAATAAATTTAACTAAAATAAAATTTAAAAAAAGTATTTCTACAAAAAAAAAATAGATATGAGTCTCTCCTCAAACATTAAGTGCCTCCTCTGTAGCAGGCACTGTGCTAGGTACTAGGGATACAAAGAGAAAAGTGAGACAATTCCTGCCGTCAAAGACTTTATATTCTAATGACTAAGTTATCTACCTACCATACTTAACTCTATAGGTTTATTATGGAGATCAAATGAAATCATTTATATCAAACACCTTAAATGTTACATCACTATATAAGTTATTATGACTCAGAAAAAGAAGAGCTATCAATAAATGGACTTCACGTACAAAACACTGGTAGGATCTCAAAGGAATAAAATCACCATATTGTACCACCATGACCCCTGGCTAGCTGAGATGGAATTGGGGTCCAAGTTAGTCATTGTAGGAAAGTACAAACCCTCCTACACATAACACCCAAGGGCATTTCTTTGCTTTGAAAACTTCCTTTCAAGTTACAAAAATAAACTTTGGAAACGTGTAAAACTGCTCCCCTACCCCAACTTGTATAATTTTGAATATCTCTTTCAACATAGAAACTAGTGAGCATACTTGGCATACTTTTCAAATGTTTATGGTTATTTATTAACTCGAGTTAAATGTCACTGAGCTGCCTAGCAAGGGATGGAGTAATACACAGGGGAAAGAGGCAAGATGTGACCCAAAGGTTGGAGAAGGAAAGGCAGCAGCAATATAAAGAAGAGAAAGAAATAAGGAATGGGTCAGTTTCCATAGAAAAGTCTGAAAGGAACATGGACTTGCTTATGATGAACAAGTAAAAACTGGCACACATTTTTTAATGGCTGCTTCCTTTTCTTTATTTTCTTAAATTTTTATTTTCAGTTCTGAATTCTCTGCCTCCCTCCTGCCCCTCCCACACCAGAAATATGATACCCATTATACATAAAAAGTCATACAAACCATATTTCCACATTAGCCATGTCATAAAGGAAAAAAAAATTAGCAAGAATAAAAAAAGTCAAAGAATATAAGTTTTAATCTGTACTCAGTCTATCAGTTCTCTCTCTGGAAGTGGAAAACATTTTTCATCATAAGTCCTTTGGATTTGTCATAGATAACTATACTGAAGGCTTTCATAGTTGATTGTCCTTACAAGATTGATGTTATTTTAGTTCTTCTTATCCCAGTTTGTATTAATTCATACAAATATATGTTTACCTTACTTTTTGATCATGTGTTTCAAGTAGTCTAATAATTTTAAAATTATCTGTCCTCAATCTATTTTCCAGATCAGTTGTTATTCTGATGATATAATTCACAATTTTTTTCTATATTTTTAAGCTTTCAACTTTGTTAGTTGTTTCTTAATATCTCATGGAGTCATTAGCTTCCACTTGATCAATTCTAATTTTTAAGGAGTTATTTTCTTCAGTGAGGTTATATACCTCTTTTACCCTAGCTGTTAATTCTCTTTTCATAATTTTCTTTTATTGTTCTCATATCTTTTCCCATTTTTCCTCTACTGACTATTTGGTTTTTAAAATTTTTTTTTGGTTCTTTAAAAAAATCTTTCTTTACATCTTCTAAGAATTCTTGTTGGACTTTTGTCCAATCTGTATTTTTCTCTGAGACCTTGCTTTTGGATATTTCCAAGTCATTGTCTTCTCCTAAGTTTGTGTTTTTAGCTTTCCTGTCTCCACAAAAGCTTTTTATGGTCAGATTCTTTCTTTGTTGTTTGCTTATTTTTCCAGTTTATTTCTTGACTTTAGATTTTATGTTAGAATTGGACTCTGCTCACCTCTAGAGGAGATGGCTAGCCTTAGCTTCTGTGGCTAGGTCTAGGAGCATGTAGGTTTTTGTTGCTTCCCAAGGCACTGTGATCTGGGGAGAGTTCTCGTCACAATCCTTTTGGTCTATGCTCTGGTCATTACTAGGGTAGGGTCTCTAGTCTCTCACAACTACAGACCCTAATGTCTCCTTTCTACTCCAGGAACTTGCCATTGCTCCTGCTGCTGTCACTACCTCCAGGCCACCCAGCTGATACTGTATCCCCTGAGCTTACTTCCAGCCAGCCCCCACCCCAGTGTCCTCAGGCAGACCTCTCTTTTGCTCTTCCAAAGTTGTCCTGGACTAGAAAAATGAGATACTGAGAATCTTTTTGCTGTTGTTGTCTTGCTCAGAATTTGATTGGTGGGAAGATGATGGAGTAGGTCAGAAAACTTTAGAGTCTCCAAATTTCTTCCACAGAAAAAGACAGAATATTGCCTCAAAGTGAACAGAAAGCAGCAGAAATAAACAGTTGGAGTAAAGCAGTTGTTCATCTAAGACAATTTGAAAAGACTACAGGAAAGACTGGACTTCTAGAGGTGGAGATTTAGCCTGAGTGAAGTGCAAACATCTCTAGGCTGACTCTGCCTAATCAAGAAACAACAAGCCCTGGGGGCGACTAGGTTGGGCAGCAGCCTCAGCCTCAGGAACTTTCACCTTATGGAAAGTGTAGGGGTAGTAGGGCCGAGTTGTGTTCGTCCTTTATTGCCAAAGAAGACCATGCCTTCAGAGAACTGATGATATGACTTGCACCTGACTTTGTTTTGAGTGAGGGAAGGCTGTGCAACCTCACCAACCTCACTTCTCCAGAGCCATCTGAATCCAGTGACCAGATATTCATAAAGATGACTGGAGATGACCCAGGATGCACTGTGAGACCTTTGCCTCTTTAGAGAAAGGTCTATGCAGGTACACACTTAGGGTGAGGTAACACCCATTCATTGAATACCCCTGTTTAAGAAGTAGCCAGGACATGGCCCCTTTAATGAGGCAAAGAAAAAGAAAGACTGCAGGCTGGGAGGAAAACAGCAACAGTCACTATTGATAATCACTCTGAAACCTGGAGTGTCCTTAGGCAGGAGCCCAGTGGTGTCCAAGCTTCAGAATGTAATATGTTTAAGGTTTTGGGAGAGAAGAGAAGAGGAGAGGGGGAGAGGGTAGTGGAGGGGAGGGGAGGAGAGGAAAGGAATCTAGCCAGTAAAACTCAAGTCAACTGGGCATCTTTTGGCTATCCAAATTTACCTTCCTTTGGAGAGAAGGAAGGGGAGGGGGAGGCAGACAGGAGAGGAGGAGCTGAGTTACCCAGCCAGCTGGGTCCCCATTCAGACAGCCTCATCTACTCACAGGGTTGTGTCCATTCTTCGTTGCTGAAGAAGACCATGCCATCAGAGGAATGATGATGTGACTTGCACTTGACTTTGTTTTGAGTGAGGGAGCGCTGTGCAAGGTCACCAGCCTCACTTCTCCTCCAGAGCTATCTGAATCCAGTGGCCAGATATTCATCAGGATGACTACAGATGACCCAGGAGGCACTGGGAGACCTTGACCCCTTTAGGCCAAGGTCTATGCAGGTACTCCAGCAGGGCTGAGTAGGAGAAGATCAAAGGACCTTCTACTCTCCAGGGATGCCAAGCAGAGCTGTGGTGACCAAACACAGTCCCAGCCTGTAGCTGTGGTAGAGAAGGAGCTAGCACATGCTTGGTAAGCAGAGGGATGGGTACCTTTCTGGCTGTGGGCACTTCCAGGAGTGGAGAGTCCCTGGTTTCAGTTCCAGGGCAGAGGACAGTTGAACTTTGCAGCCACCAGAGGGACCACAGGGAGCAAGAATATTTTCAAGACAGTATAACTGGGGACCCTAGTCATGTCTTGGAGGTAGAGAGGAGTACACAAGGTTGAGCCCTATGAGAGACCTCAGAAAATAACAGTAAGAACAGGGCTTGGGGCATCACTTGTCACACTTTGAGACTAGAATTTGATTCTAATAATAAGCTGCTAAAAATAAAATGAAAATGAGTAAACAAAGGAGAAAGAATCCAATCACAGATAGCTGTTATGGGGATGGAGAAGGTCTGTGTTTATATTCAAACAAAGGTAGTGGAGCTACAAAAGCTACTCTTTTTTTCAGTGAGAAAAGTCAAATAGACACAGGCCTAAAAACAGTTTTTGGAAGAGTGTAAAAAGGACTTTAAAAATCAAATAAAACGGATTGAGGAAAAATTAGGGGAAAAAGAACAATACCAGAAGATAATGAAAAGAAAGCCAACCAACTGAAAATAGAGAATCAAAAACTTAAAGAAGAAAATAATTCCTTGAATACGAAAATTGGGCAAGAGGAAGTTAAACACATTATAAGACACTAAGAAATGGTAAAACAAAATCAAAACAATGAAAGAAAAGAAAAGAATGTGAAACATCTCATCTGAAAAGCAACTGATCTGGAGAACAGATTGAGGAAAGACAATATGTAGTCAAATAGTTGAAAGTTATGATTAAAAAAAGAATCTTGATACAATATTACAAGAATTTATCAAGGAAAATTGCTCTGAAGTTCTAGATCAAGAATGCAAAGCAGAAATAGAAAAAAAATCCCTCAATCACCACCTGAAAGAGATCCCAGGAGGAAAATTTATAAGAATACCATGCCCAAATTTCAGAGCTCCCAAATTAAGGAGAAAATAATGCAAGCAACAAGGAAAAAAAAATTAAATATAGAGGAGCTACAATCAATATTACACAGGAGCTAGAAGCTTCTATGTTGAAAAACTATAGGTCTTGGAATATTAAATTTCATGGAGCAAAAAACAGGTAGGGTTATGAACAAGAGTAATTTACCCAGCAAAGTTAAGCATAACTCTGAATGGAAAAAGTTGGACATTTAGCAAACGGAAGGCTTTTCAGGTATTTGTGACAAAAACATTAGAATTTAATGGAAAATTCAATACATAAGATTCAGGAGAAATATAAAGTAAACATTAAAGATCAAGTATAAGGGATTCATAATGTGAAATTGTTTACTTCTTATACGTGAAAATGTTATCAGTACTATTGTGACTGTCATCATTATTTAGGTAGTTTGAAAGAAAGGTTCTGAGCTGTGTATAATGGGGTGATTCTAAAAAAATAAAACAGTGTATGGAGATATAAAAAGGAGTTAATTAACTCATACAAATGAGGCATGAAAGGAAGAACTGATACAAAAAAAAGAAGCTGGGGGGAGAGGGCAGGTAGTTTTGGAACCTAGACTCATCCTGAATGAGTTAAAGAGTCTAGATATATGTCTAGAAGAGTATAAAAATCTTCTCAATTTAGAAAGAAATAATAGGGCTAAGGGATGGGATAAGGGAGGGTCTTTTAGAAGGGTGTTTAGATTAAGAATTAGGAGGGTGGGAGAGAGGGGATCCAAGGGAGGAACTCTTGGAATTATAGGTAGATTAAGGTAGAGGGTGTAGGGAGAGGATAAGAGAGGGACTCTTAGAGGGATGGTTAGGTTAAGAAAAAGGATGGCAAGGTATCATAGATGAGTAAGGAGGGATAGGGTAAATAGAGGGAATTTCAAAAAAATGAAGTTTTTTTTTCAAAAATGGGGAAAAGGTAAAGGAAAGAGATTCAACAGTACCAGACTTTAAAGTATATTTTAAGGTAAGAGAATTGTTCAAATGTAAAATGGATAATTTAGACTATTTTGAATTTAAAATTTCTTATACAAATAAAACCAATGTAACCAAGATTAGAAGGAAAGCAAAAAATTGGGGGAAAAAGACTTTCATAGAAATGCCTCAGATAGTATATGATTGTGATGGAATACTGCTGTGATATTTGAAATGGTGAACTGGTTGATTTCAAGAAACATGGAAAGACTTGGATCTATGAAGGAACGTGCTATCCACTTCTGGAGAAAGAACTGACAAATAGAAATATGTGGGTTTATGTGCATATGTTTGTAGATATGTGTGTGTGTGTGTGTGTGTGTATTCATGTTTAATTATAGTCTTGGGGAGGCAAGGAGAAAAAAATAAAATAAAAAGTACACAGCAGAGAGCAAAAGAAAACCTGAAAGGAAGCACAGAAGAGCTGGGTAGCTTTGAAAACAATGTGTAGGATTTATTACACAGGTTTTCATGAAATGGAAATTTAATGTTTTATATTACATCTTCTCTTGTGTTCTGCTGTGTGCATGGAAATGTTCTTTTTTCTTTTCTCATTTTGTATTTAAGTTTAAAATTTTTAAATGTTGACACATAAAAATTTTTTAAAATTAAAAAATTATTTTTTGGCATTTAAAAAAGGTTGTTTAGAGGGTTGGGTTGGGAGCAGAAATGCTCAGTTCCCTCTACCATCTTAGCTCCACCCTGGCACTTATTTTTTAAAAAACAAACAATATTAGAAGGGCCCTTGGAAATGACATAGTCCAACCTACTCATTTTCTAAATCAGAAAATTGAACCCCAGAAAGCATTTGCCTGAAGTGATCCAACAAGTAGGTGGCCAAGCTTAGAACTGCCACTTTCTCCTTCCTCTTCCCCAGTACTAGCTATTTACTTGGATGAGAACAGGTGAATAGAAGACTGAGCATTACAAAGGCTCCCATTCACTTTATGCCCCACGGGGGAGGGGAAGAGCAAAACCAAAAGAAATTCCTAGCAAGAGGCTGGGAACTAGGCACTTTCCCCAGGCAGGACCAGGACATTAAAGGCTTCCTCAGCCAGGCTATTGTACCAGTTCTTCTGTAAGATCTTGGTTATTCTCTTTGCTGTTTAATACTGTTGTCATTTCCTTTTCAGTCTGAACCCTTGACAACTACTGCTAGACAACAATAGGTCTTCTAGCAACCAAAGGGACAACACCAGGTAGGGGGAACAACTCAACAGAGAGATACGAAGAAAGACAAAAGACTATCCCAGTTTTCAAGAAGCTCACGATCTAATGGAGGAGACAACATTCAAACAACTATGTATAAACAAGACTGGATAAATTGGAGCTAATTCACAGAGAGAAGGGATATCCAGAAAGGCTTTCTGTAAAGGGTGGCATTTTAGCTGGGACCTGAAGTCAGGGAAGCTAGGAGGTGGAGCTGATGAGGAAGAGCATTCCATAAATGAAGGGTCAGTCAGTGAAAATGATTGGAGAAGGGGGACAGAATCTCCTGAAGGGGGAAAAGCCCATAGTATGTGAAAGTAAGTGTAAAAAGGCTGGAAAGGTTAGAGAAGGTTATGTTATAAAGGACTTTAAAAGCCAAATAATTTTGTATTTGATCCTAGAGGAGATAGAGAGTCACTGATGTTTATTGAATGGTGGTGGTATGGGAAACAAAAGAAGGAATTCTGTTTCCACAGGATTTTTGGTAACAGGATGTAAGTCAGAGATGGCTAGTTGTAATCAGAGTTGTGACCTAGCAGAACCAGGCTTCTGATGAGGTAAAAGGTTAGAAGCTTGTACACATGTCTAAGGAGCTATCTGATGGGGAACATGAAGTGGGGGGTTTGGAAGACTGCCAATAGCAAATGGAGAGCAAGGCAGGAAATTCTTGGGAACAGCATAAAGAGCCTAGAATTTGTCTGAGCAAGCATATTCTCCATTTGGGAGGGAGCCATTCAGTAGGAATGTAAAATAAATTTAAAATAAAATGAGAACTTTCCTGTCTTCACGAGTATTGTTCTTTCTAGAGAGATCATGCTTCTCCCAGTAGGAATGTTGGGATTCTACTACATTAACTTTCTGCTGGGTAGAAATCTTCATATCCTTTGCAATTCTTGAAGCTCAGCACCTTTATTTCCTTATTATGTCAACATGCTGTGCAGTATTTTTTGGTATGTGAAATTGTGTAGACTAAGAAGCAGTTTATCTGGTTTCATGACTGAGTGGTTGGGTTATACATTAAGGGACTTCTGCATTAAGGGACCTTGGAAGTTGCTATAACTGGTAGTGGAATGTTCCAGGGAAGAAGAGTAGAATTAGAGATCAGAGAGGCTGCAAGATTGGACAGGCAAAATGGGAGCAGGCTCAGCACCAGAATGTAGAAACGGTCCTCCCAGGAGGCTAGACCAGGTTAAGAAGGTCTGGCAGCAAGACCAGGCACCCAGTGTTGAGAGCTGCAGTTGGCAGCCGAGCTCCAATTGCTTAAAATCTGAGTGGAGTTTTGTGGGAACAGAGGGAGGAGAGAAGAATCTTAACAGGGACACTAGCCTAGAAAAATTTGTATACCAAGCAGGAACCAAGGTAGACTAAGACATGGGAAATAGGGTCCAAGGCAGGGCCCTAGGAGATAGTCCTTTAGTGGAGCCTTGGAGGAAGCCAAGAATTCTAAGGGGCGAATGTGAAGGAATTGGGAACAACTTGTACAAAAGTACAGAGTAAGGAAGTAGGAAAAGAAGAACCCCTGATGGCTAGTATTGCAGCCTGGCTTGAAAGTAGATCACCCAAATGGGATGAACATGAAATCAGTCTAGAAAGTTAAGCTGGGGTCACATTGTAGAGGGCTTTAAATGCCAGGATGAGAAGCTTGTATTTTATGCTAAAAGTACAGGGAGCCATTGAGATTCTTGAGCAAGGGGTGAAGATTGTTTTGGCAACTATGTGGGGCATGAATTAGAATGGAGAGAGGGAAGGCAAAGGGACCAAGTTGGGGACTGATGCAAAAGTTAAGGTAAGAGTCAATGAAGCTCTAAACTAGGCTGGTAGCCATGTGATTAAAAAGAAAAGGATAGGTAGGAGAGATGTTGTGGAGGTAAAATCCAAGAGATGGGGTGCTAATGATGAACCCCTAAAAGGCTTTGGACTTTCCCACATGGTCCAGGTCCCTGGCATTCCTTCCCAGTTAATAATCTTTCAACCACCCTTTCATTGTGGCCTTCATTGTCAACTCCTGGCCCCACCCTATAGTGCCACTCCTTAATTGCATCTAAACCTTTCTCTGTTACCTTGGAGTCACCCCAGCTTATTGGCCACTCCTAGATCCCATTCAAATCTTCCCACAAAATTCACCCCACTCCACCCCTTGCATAAAAAGGTCAGTCATTTATCAAATGTGCTGGTTCTTAAAAGTCCCATTGGCTTCTATTGGTGAAACAGTAAACCTTGTCTCTGAATGAAAAAAGGCTTGAGTCAAATTCTTTCAAGGCAGGACCTGTATCTTTTGGCCTTGAATTTGGAGGTTCCCAGCACCCCTACAATGCAACACAAAGACCTCTCAGATAGTCCAGAAGTATAATTAAATCCAGGAAAAATATAACAAAGATTAGAACTCTTCCGATAAAAGGTAATAGGCACATTAGACAGTGGGGAATTTAGAACAAAAACAAAAACAAAAACAACTACAGCACTCTCTAAAATGGATTATCTATAAAACAGAATTAGAAAGTAAACATTCAGAGACTCAGCAAAATTAATTGAACAAAAGCAAAACATAAGTTCATCTTTACAGAATATTATAAAAAACAACATATCCTAATTCAGTCTAAAAAAGCCCTTTTTTTAATATGGACAGAAACATATATCTAAAACCAAAAACTAGCATTATTTGCAATGGAAATCACTAGAACTTTTCCCAGTACAAACATGGATCATAAAACAAGAATGTCTCTTCTCAACATTACATGACATAGTTGCAGAAATGCTATAAGTAGGAATCATGCCCAAACTGGTAAATGGTCAAGGGATATGAACATGCAGATATGAACATGCAAAGGAACAAATCCAAGCTATCAATAGCCATATACATACATACATGCATGTGTGTGCATATATATATATATATATATATATATATATATATATATAGTCTCCAAATCACTGATAATTACAGAAATACAACTTAAAGCAACCCTGAGGTTCAATCTCACATTCATCAGATTGGCAAAATTGATGGTAAAGGAAAATAATAATTGAAAAAATAAAATTTAATAAAAACATAAAAAGGAAAGTTAAAACAAAGAGAAATGGTGTTTTTGTTGCTATTTTCCCAATTTTTTTTTTTTTTATCAAATAAGGAGATTTTTTTTCTTGGTGTTTTATGTTTTACACTTATCAAACAAATATTATATTATTGAGTTCTGTTTCATTGATTTATTTCTCAGAGTTTGAAGAAATTTTTTCTACCAACACCAGATTATTTGATGTCTGGAAATGCTATTTCCTCTTCATTCCTACTTCTTTTCATCGTCTCTCTTGATAGTCTAAATCTTTTGTTTTTCTAAATAAATTTTTATCCAGTTCTATAAAGTATGCCCTTAGTGATTTGATTGGCATGGCATTAAAAGTGTAAATTAATTTCAGCAGCATTATCATTTTTACTATATTGGCATAGCCATGCACTGAATAATCTTCCAGTTTTTGAAGTTGTTCTTTATTTCTTTAAGGAGCACATTTGTAATTGAATCTATACTTTTTTGTGTGCTTTGGTAGGTTGATCTGCAGATATTTTGTGAATGATGCAGTTATTTGGAATGAGATTTTCCTGTTATTGCTTCTTGCAGGTTCTTATTATTATATAGAAATATTGTTGACTTTTGAGGAATTTATTTTGTAGCCTTCAACTTTGCTTAAGCCATTGTCTAGTTTAGTATCTTTGCTGATTCCCTTGCTTTTATTTTTAGATGGATGCTTTTTGTGTTATTTTTTTAAAAGAGGCCCCTCTCTGACTATACTTTGTGGGTTTTTTTTTTTTGTTTTGTTGTTTGCTTTTTACCATAAAAGAGTGCTACACTTGGTTAAAAGCTTTTCCTGCAGCTGTTGAAATGATCATGTGGTTTTGGATGTTTTGGTCTTTGGTGTGAATAATTATGTTCATTGTTTTTCTAATACTGAACCATCCTTGCTATAAATCCCACTTGGTCATAATGAATGGCTTCTTGGATAAATCACTGTCATTTGACAAGATTTTGTTCAATTTTTTTGAGGCAATGTTCATGAATGATATTGGCCTATGGTTGTCCTTCTGTGTTTTATATTGAGGGAAATCCCTGGTTTGGCTTTAGGACTCTGTCTCCTAAAAGGATTCTGGCAGGGCACAATCTCAATTTTTGAGATAATTTATGAAGTAGGGGTACCAGTTGTTTGGGGATTTTGTATTTTTTGAAGATATACCTCTATTTCTTAGTGTTCTCAATTTTGATAGCATATACTGTGTATAATCTGTTCTAATTATTCTTTTCATTTCTTCTGGTTTTGCTGTGATTTATTTGCTATGTTATTGATTTGATTTTTCTTTCTTCTTTTTAATCAGTTTAGCTAAGGGCTTACTCATTTTATTACTCACTTCAAAGAACCAGCTTTTATTTTATTTATCATTTCTATAGGTTTTTAAATTTCTAATTTATCTCTTTCCTTTCTAGTTTTAAAGATATCATCATTTGTGCTTATTTTATGTTTATTTGTTGGCTTTCTAATTTGGGTTCATTAATCTTTCCATTTTGTTAATGTATATTTGTAAGGATATGATTCTTCCCCTGAGGATTGTTTTAACTGTATCCCAGAAATTTTGGTATGTTGTTTCATCTTTATCATTTTCTTTTACATAGTTTTTCATTGTTTCTATGATTTGTTCTTTGACTCACTCATTATTTAGGATTTCATTGTTAAGTGTCCATCTGCATCTGTTTGTGGTCCCTGAATCAATGACTATTTTAGTACATTATGGTCTTTAAAGGACGTATTGACTATCTCTGTCTTTATTTGCAACATCTTTATGCTTTTATTCACGGTCAACTTTTGTAAAAGTTCCATGTGGTGCTGAGAAATATGTGTAAACTTTTGCAGTCCATTTATAAGATGCCATAAGTCTTTTAACTCTAGTTTCTTGAGCAATTTGTTTGGCTCCATATTTTCTCTCTTTTTTATCTTTCCATTAGACTTATCCAAAATCGACAGAGAGATATTGAAGTCTCCTGTTTCCATTGTTACTTCCTATGTCTTCTTGTAGCTTAGATAATATTTCCTTTATTAATTTAGATGTGGAGGTATTTGGAGTATAAAAGTTTAACACTGATATTGAGGGGGTTTTGTCTGTACTTTCTTTCAGAATGATGTAGTTTCCTTATTTGTCTCCTTTATTCTTTGAATGTTTATTTTTGCTTTGTCAGCTCGCATGATTGTAACTCGATGTTTTTTTATTCACGTGTTGCATAGTACATTTTTTCTTATGCCCTAAGTTTTATCTTGCCTGTGTCTAGGTTTTTTATATGTGTTTCTTGTAAGTAACAGGGCATAGATTTTCTTTCTTAGCCAATCTATCATTCTTTTGCATTTTATTGGATTATTTAGCCCATTTATAGGAGGATGCTTGCTGCATATATTTTCAACCTAGTTCTTGAAATACAGTATGGCCACAACCATACACAAAGTATCCTGTTGAGAAGAATAGTGGCTCAGTGAATAGAGCAGTGGACTCAGAATCAGGAAACAGGGGTTCAGTTCCTGCTTCCGATGCTTAGTTGCTGTGTAAATTCTGGACAAGTTCCTTGATGTCACTGAGCCCTAGTTTTCTCCTCTGCTAAATAATAATAGTACTGACTCACAAGGTAGTTGTGAGACTCAAATGAGGGATAGTATATGTAAAGCCCATGGCAAACCTTAGAGTGCTACGTCAAATGTCAGCTCTTCTGATGTTGCTGTGGCTCTTGTTTGCAATAGGCATGTAGCTGGTCACTGATTAAATCATGCGGATTCTGAAATGTGAAATATGCCAGAGAACAGAGGATGCCAGAACCAGAAAAGATCTCAGAGGACATGAAGTCCAATGCTCACATTTCACAGAGGAGGTTGAAGGCCAGAGAGGGGAAGGGAACTATCAAAGCCAGAACTCAGACTCTTCTAGCATTTGGGCTGTGGAGATGAAGTTTAGGCTTTTATGAAAGGAGCACTCCCTAGCAGGAGGGGATTACTCATGCTTGCTCAGATAAGTCAGTGGAACATGCTACTTAAGACTGAACCAGCCATCTCTCTCACAGCTGGTAAAATAAACTGCCCTTACCAAGAATCATGAGAGAAAACAGACTGACTTTTTCCTGTGCTACAAAATCTTCTAGAACTGAGGTAGAATTGTAGGCCAAGAAAGTGACCTTATTCTGTAAACCAAACCCTGCTACTAATTACTGTTCTCACATATAACCCTGGTCACATGTGAGCAACAACTGCTAGCATTTGACAAATCAACTTTCTCCACTAGTGACATATTCAGAATCAACCCCACACAGTGCCATCTAGAGACAAAGCACAGTCTTTCTAAATTCTCCCCCTTGGCATGCTCTGAAACCAGCCCTACAGCTGGAACCAGTGAAAATAGATGAACTATTTCAGGTTAGAAAAGAAGTTTTTGGTTTTGTCTTTTTTCCTTCTTGGTATTTTGGACAAGTGAGAGAAGTGCATTGGGCTTAAAGCAAAGAGAAACCATCTCTGGAAGACTCTCTTAGGAGCAAGGGCTAACTGAATTCCTTGTTCAAAAAATATCCAGAGGAATTCTACCACCAAAAAGGTTCTGCTGATGATTTTCATTCTGACCAGTTACCAAAACCTTCCAAAATTCTCCCTATTTTCAGAATTTGATATTTTAGTGGCACTTTACAGGAAGATCCCTCTCCCTTTATTTTTCAGTGTAAGCATCACTTGTGAGAGCCTCATGCTGGGTATTCTGTTAGCAATAAGCTTTGCACTCTTCTGGAACCCATGACTGCATATTTGCAAGACTGCCATAATGATTACATACCTCTAGATGTATTTCCTCTCTTTGGTTTTTGAAAAATAGACTTTTGTTTCTGGAAGACTACTATGTTAGGAATGTGAGGCTTTATCATTTTAGAATGATAAAACAGGAATGTTTCTCTCAGTCTTGTAACCCAGATAACGAAATGGTAATCCTGGAATCTGATTACTTTCTCTTGGGTAATGAGGTATGAACTGGCTGTGGCTGTGATACACTTTGCGTGACCTACTGAAAAAGAATCATTATTGCATGAAAAACCCTAAAAACCCCAAACTCCAATTTCTTACGGAATCTTTCTTTGCAACACGGATTTGGAGCGAGAAAAGACCTCAAATGTAATGAAGTACAACTCCCTCATTTTACAGCAGAAACTGAGACTTAGGTTAAGTGATTTGCCCAGGGTGAAACGGGCACGAAGCAGGAGCTGTAGATTCTGAACCTAGGAGCTCCCAGTTCTAATCTAGTGCTTACTTAAAAAGAAAACTCAAAAAATTATGGGTGCTTTTTGTTTGTACATTATAAAGGTAATTTATATTTCAATGCTTACTTGGAAGTTCTCTAAGCTCCCCACATACACAAATACCCACTCCCCTAATAAAGAAGAACAGTTCAGTCATGCCAATAAGCCTAGTGACTGACAGTGGATACAACCTTCCACATCAAAGAGAGGAGCACTTTCTCATTTGCTATTCAGAGACAAGCTAATCTTGCAGTCTTTCCACTGTGCCATGCTACCCTACCCCTAGGAAAATATAACCTTCTCTTGGGCTGTTCTGGAAACTTTAAAAGCCCCTTCCCCTCCTTGTGTCCTAAAGAAATTCAGTTACCTTCAAAAGTCTCATGACATTTCCCCTCCTCCATGAAGTCTTTGACTAAGTGGAAGGGAGGATGTGATTATTAACCCTATCGTTGAGTTCAAAAAAGTAACTCCTAGCCTTCAGATAGGCATTTTCTCACAATCTTCATATCACCAAATAAACCCAATCCCTCATAGGAAGAGCTTTAAGAAGATACTTCAAAAACTTTACCATACAGGGTAGGAAGAAAGAGACCGTAGCAGTTATGATGGAAGCAAATCATGGAAATGGCCTTTTATCTGGTACCTGGCACCACAGTGAAGTTTAGAGAGGTTTCAAGGAAACTTTTGGCATGTATTGATAGATACTGATCAGCTGCTAGGGGATCCCTTCTTCTTAGGAATATTAGCCTTTTGAGAGGGAATTCTTGAATACAGAAAAGCCTCCAAGACTCAAATAGTGACTTTTTGAACGGTTACATGGTAGGCCCTATAACAAGTGGGTAGGACAGGTTGCTTTAGATGGTAGACCCTTCATCTTTTTCTTCACATCACATAAATAGCCATCTATTTTGTTGATTTTTAAGACCAGGCCTTGCCACATTTCTGAGCAATGTCAAATCTACTGCCATTGCATAATGTCCTTGGGGACTGATGGCCTCATGGGACAGTTCTGGAAGAACTTCCAAGGGGGAGGCTTCTTTAGCTGCTCAGTACAGGGATCAGGGAAAGGATGTACTTTGCTCAGATATCTACCCTCTTTGGTCAGAATTATTAGAGAGAGAGAGCAGGCAAAAGAGAAAACAGAGATTAAGGGCCTTCAGATACAGAGGGTGAAAGGAGACAAAGGACCATATACAAAGAGTTGTTATAGATTTCAATTCATGGAATACAGTTTCTAAATATTTATCACATTGAAGCTTGAGACCAAATTGAATTCTATATGACCCTAACCCAATAACATAACTGTCTTTATTCTCCTGTAAACTGTTGCTGTGCTTTATATCCCAATGGGAAAGAATGAATTAGATTCAATTCAACAAGCATTTAGTGAGGGCATGTTATCAGAAAGGTCTATGCTAAGTGCTGTGGAGGATACAAATCCTAGCAATTCCTGATTCCTTCCCCCAGGGAGCTTACAATCCAGTAAGGCTTAAGTACCATAAGAAAGTACAAAGGAATAAATGAGCTAAATAGGAAAAGTTGCACTACTAAAATCAAAATGGCACAGGATGGAAAGTGCTCTTTCTCACTCGTGACTAGGATTAGGGGATGAATTTGTAACCAACCACAACATAGAATCATAAGAGACAAACTAGACTATTTTGACTACTTACAGGAAAAATAAACTTTTGCACATATAAAATCAATGCAGCTTAAATAATGGATAAGGATTAGGGGAAATCTTTGCACAAAATATTCCTGAAAATCTAAATCTGTCTTTGAAAATCAAGAGCCATTCCCCAATATTCAAAATAAGCAATACAGATGGTCTTAAAAGTACTCAAAATTACTAAATGATTAGAAGTGAAAATCTGAGATTTTACCTCAGACTCATCAAATTGGCAAAGATGGAAAAATATGGAAAAATTCAAAATTGGCATGGATGTGGAAAAATGAGCACATTAATTTACTGCTCATGGAATCAGCACAGTCCAAGCATTTTGCATAATAACTTGGAGATAGGCACATCATTTTTTATACTTTTTTCCCCTCTGATCCCAATATTGGGTCCATATTGGATTATTGATAGTAAGAAAATAACGATCTATGCAAAATATTCATAGAGAAGAACAGAGAGAAAGAAACAAAGAAATGGGAAGGGAAAGTAGAAGGGGGAAGAAAAAGAACACAAGAGAGAAAGGAACTAGGAGGAATTCAAAGAAATTTTGGGAAGTAAATGACATGAATTATTTCTATTTCCACTGAGTGCTTATTATATGTAAGACTGCTATGAAAAATAATACCACTTGAGGCAAACTGGTCTGGCCTGGTGTGTATAACGGATGGGATGAGAAAACTGACTTAAAATGATGAAGTCAGTGGTCATTGACTGGTATAAATGTTGCTTTCACAGAATCCCAAAACCTTAGAGTTTACAGGGGCCTCAAAGGCCATCTAGCCCAATTCACACCTGACCAAGAATCCCCTTACAATATTTACAACAAATGGATATCCACCCTAATGAAAACTGCTTAGACTAGGCTTGTTCCTGGAAAGGCAAAGTTATATAGTGGGAAGAACTCTGGATTTGGAATTAGATCTCAATTTGAATCTTACCTCTTCACTTCCTGAGTGTGTGACCTTAGATAGTTAACCTAAAGAGGTTATTCTCTAGATCTTAGATTTCCTCATCTCTAAAATGATAGGTTAGTCTATATGACCCCTAAGATTCTTCCTTCACCCCCAATCTATAATCTCTTTCCCCAGAGGAAGGAGGGGGAGAAATACAAAGAGGTCAACTGACTAATGAATTCATGAATGTAGCCCATGATATGAACAAGACTGGACTAAGCCCCATGTTTGTCCTTATCTGGCTTACTTGTGATTGCTTCATTTTTTAAAATTTAGTATTTGATTATCCCCTAATTACATATAAAAACAATTTTCAACATATGCAAAATTGAGTTCCAAATTCTTACCCTCCCTCCACACACCCCTCATTTAGAAGGCAAGCTATTTGATGTGTAGCCATTCAAAACATATTTCCATATTAGTCATGTTGTTAAAGAAAACATGGACCAAAATAAAACTCCAAGAAAAATAAAGTAAAAAATAATGCTTCAATCTGTATTCAGACTCCATCAGTTCTTTCTCTGGGGATGGATAGCATTTTTCATCAAGAATCCTTAAAAGACCTCTATTTCATTGAATGACCATTTTCTTCCCCCTGAAATATTACACTCAATTTTACAAGCAGCCAAAAAGAAACAATTTGAGCATTGTGGAAATACAATCAGGATAACACAAGATCTAGCAGCTTCTACATTAAGACATCAGAGGGCTGGGAATATGATATTCCAGAAGTCAAATGAACTAGGATTAAAACCAAGAATCACCTACCCAGAAAAACCGAGTGTAATACTTCAGGGGACAAAAAGGTCATTCAATGAAATCGAGGTCTTTCAAGCATTCTTGATGAAAAGACCAGAGTTGAACAGAAAATCTGACTTTCAAACACAAGAATCAAGAGAAGCATGAAAAGGTAAACAGGAAAGAGAAATCATATGGGACTTACTAAAACTGAACTGTTTACATTCCTACATGGAAAGATAATATTTCTAACTCTTGAGACTTTTCTCAGTATTTGCGTTGTTGGAGGGATTATATCCATATAGACAGAGGACACAGGGTGAGTTGAATAGGAAGGGATTACATCTAAAAGGATAAAATTAAGGGGTGAGAGATGAATATATTGAGAGGTGAAAGGGAGAAATATAATGGGGCAAATTATCTCTCACACAAAAGAGGCAAGAAAAAGCTTTTTCAATGGAAGGGAAGAGGGGGAGGTAAGAAGGAAAAAGTGAACCTTATTCTCAACACATTTGGCTTAAGGAGGGAATAACATGCATACTCAATTTACCATGAAAATTTATCTTACACTTCAGGAAAGTAGGAGAGAAGGGATAAGTGGGGGGGAGGGGATCATAGAAGGGAGGGCAAATGGGAAGAGGAGGTAATTAGAAGTAAATATTTTTGAGGAGAGACAGGGTCAAAAGAGAGAATAGAATAAATGGGGGGGGCAGGATAGGATGGAGGGAAATGTAGCTAGTCTTTCACAACATTACTTTTATGGAAGTCTTTTGCATAACTACACATGTATAACCTATACTGAATTGCTTACCTTCTCAGTGGAGATGGGTGGGGAGGGAAGGAGAGAAGTTGGAACTCAAAAGTTTTAAAAACAAATGTTAAAAATTGTTTTTACATGCAACTGGGAAATAAGATATACAGGCAATGGGGTATAGAAATCTATCTTGCCCTCCAAGAAAATAGAGGGGATGGGGTTAAGAGAAGGGAGGGGTGTGATAGAAGGAAGGGCAAATTGGGGAAAGGGGTAATCAGAATTCATGTTGTCTTGGGGTGGGCAGAGGGGAGAGATGGGGAGAAAATTCAGAACTCAAAATCTTGTGGAAATGAATGTTGAAAGCTAAAAATAAATATTTTTCTTAAAAAATGAATTCTTTTCTTCAGGGAGCTTTTGGTCCTCTTTTGCCATTTGAGTTAGTCTAATTTTAAAGGTGTTATTTTCTTCATCATTTTCTTGCATCACTCTCATTTATCTTCCCAATTTTTCCTCTACTTTTCTTACTTGATTTTCAAAATCATTTTTGAGCTCTTCCATGGTGTGAGATCAATTCATTTTTTTCTTAGAGGTTTTGGATACAGGAGCTTTGGCTTTGTTATTTTCTTCTGACTGTATGTTTTGATCTTCCTTGTTACCAATGCTGTAAGAAAATATCTCTTCACTGAGAAAGTAAGAATCTATAGTCTGTTTCTTTTTCCCCTGTTTGCTCATTTTCCTAGCCAATTACTTGACTTTTGAGTTTTGTTAAGTAGAAGTCTTCAGAAGCAGCCTCCACTTCACCAGTGGCTGCAGGTGCCCTGGGGCTGGGGCCAGACCATGCTCCCCTCTCAGCCAAGTGAGAGACCCTTTCCACTAACCTTTGAGGCTGTCTTTAGCATTTGTGGATTGAGAAGCCGGTACTTCTCAGAAGTTGCCTACTAATTCAGTCCCCTAAGGCCATTTCCAGTTCTGTCCATGATGGTGTGACCCATGCCAAATTGTGTCCTGCTCCTAGCCAAGTGCAATAGACCCTTCCTGTTAACTTTACAGATTGTCTTGGGCTCGCAATTAGCTTCAGTCTGTCATTTTGTGGCCTCTCCTGCTGTAGAATTTGCTTATAGTTATTTTTTAACAGGTTTTTTGAAGGGTTTGTGGGGAAAGCTCTAGCAGGTCCCTGCTTCTGCTCTGCCCTTGTGATTGCTTCATTTGAAGACACTTGACTCATCATTGGGAGTTTTAAAACAAGAACAAGAACAAAAACAAAATTTCAAAAGTTTATCCACTGCCTATTATATGCAGAGCACTATTTAAAAGTACTATTCTATGTGCTGGAAAAGCTCAGCTGAGATAAGATACAGTCTATCAAAGACACAGCTAACTCTTCAATCATATGTAGGCTTATTATATTGAAGCATGCATCTAAGATGCTGATAAGGTTTCTCACAGTCACACTTAGGACTAGTTGTGACTGAGATGGTAATGCTGACCATGGTCCTGTCTGTTATACTAGGAACAAGGACCAGGTGATTCATGAGAGGTTTGCCCGAGGTCTATACAGGTCATAAGTACCAAAGGGAAAGAATGATGAAGCTCAGTTTCTTTTTGTGTCATGAACTGTAGGATATGTGAAGAAAAGCTCAGACAGAGCAGCATTCTCTTCCCCTCCCTTTTTTTTAAGTTTTCTCTTGATTTTTAGACCCATCTCTCACTTTGCAGAATTAGTTTCCTCTTCAGTGTTTTGGGATTTTTTCTTGACACAATGAATTGGTTAAATATGTTTGTCTGAATGGATTTTCCTTATGTAGATCTAAACAGCATAACGAACGATGTCATTGACCGCATTGGTGGGCAGATGAGATCAGACGCAACATGGAGATCTGGTTCTCTTCTCACTGCCACTCATTTCTAGATCATGTTTTTTAATATTAATGAGGAGAGAAAGTAGCATTCTTTCTTTGGCCTCAATTTTGCCTTTGCAGCAGCAGTAGCAGCAGCAGCCGCAATATCACAGCTCTCCTAGGGTTCCAATTTTTCCTAGAAGCGTTTAACTCTCACCAGCCCACAATGTACATTCAGTCTGTCATGTCAGTCTATTCATCTTTTATACAGGGCTCATTGGCAGCCAATCAGAAGATGACTTGACTGAACTGACTGTTTTGAAATGAGCATTAGGAAAAATCTTCTGGAAGGCAGAGTTAGCTCCCATGGAAGGACACATCATTGCTCCCCCAAAACATTTGCACTTGTAGAGATATGAGACTATTTGGATTCGGAAGAAATTTTTTAATATTATGACCACTGTTACATGTAGGCCTCTGGCCCAACTTTGATCTCTTTCTCCCTCTCCCTATTTCCTGTCTGGTGCTGGTGCTACCAGAGTCCTGGCACAATCATATGTGTGATCTAGGGAAAGGAGAGGCTGGACTCCAGTAAGGACCTGAGTTACCTTGGAAATGGAATGATTGGATGTAGTCAGGAAGCTTTTATTAGCTGCTTACTCTATACTGGGCTCTGTGCTGAGTGCTAGAAATACAAATATAAGTAGAGAAAGACAGTCCTTGCCTCTTTGATGAATCTTGTTTGCACTTTAGATAGGTCTTTCTAAAGAAATTGTGCAGTGAAATTTCTTGTTCTAAAGAATGTAAAGAAACAGGCTTGTTAGTAAAATAGGTAAAGAAGAGAAATAAATTCCTGTCTTCTGGGCATGTCAATATCTCAAAGACTTATGATTTCATGGGATGGGAACTCTCTACTGAGGTAGGTTGATTTGTAATCTGAGTTATTTGATTAAGGCTTGGATAGGTTAAATGATGGGCCCATGGTTACAGAGCTAGAAAGTGGCATAGGGGGATTTGCATCCACTATACCACACTGTCCCTCATTTTCTTGGTTTATGATTTGTCAATATTGTACCCAAATGCTTCAGAGAGACATCACAGGAATCAATTCACTAAGTGCTTACTATATGTAAGGCATTATGCTTAGAGATGCAAGGACATTATGCACTAGAGATACAAAAACAAAGTGAAGAAACCCTGCCCTCAGAGGGCTCTGTGAGGATCACAGAACAAAAGTGCAAAGGGATCTTTAAAGATGAGCTGAGGCCCTGGAAAATAAAGCTGTTATTTGAACCCAGGCCCTCTGCCTCTAAATCCAACACTTTTTCACTGGACTATGCTGCCTTTTCAAGTCCTATATTTTCAGCATCAGAAGCCAACAAAAGGGATTTTTAGTGGGAAAAGAACCAGCCAACATATTCCCCATCCAAAGTGTAGGTCTCAAGTTTCTGTCCTGGGAACAATGAAAGGAATACCAGACAGACTAGACCTGATTTTCAAACCAGCTTTGAAATGGTTACTAACATGTCAGAACAGCCTTCAGGAGGAGAGCAAAGGTTAGTCAATGCTAGACCACAGCGGTACTGTGTGCCCTGGCACATTGGAAATAAGGTGGCAGAGCAGGAGGCTTAGGCCTGGCACTGCCACCAGCTCCCAACAGTAAGTTTTGGTTTCCCCATCTGTAAAAATGAGCAGGTTGGACTAGACCTCTGAGGAGTCTTCCAGTTCTATCATTGTAGCAGCATGCTCAGCCCCACATCATGAGCTCAACTGCAGAGTTAGATATGAAGCTTCACTGAGCGACCATTTTCCCATGTCGCCTCAGAGGGTTCACCCAACATCAACACATTTGAAAAATCTATGCCACATGTTTTCTCTATATAAATAACTAGTGCTGAAGTGGGTAGAGAGCTAGCCATGGAGCTAGGAAAACCTGGGTTCAAATCTAACCTCTAACACACAATGACCACATGACCCTGGGCAGCTCACAGTGTTCCAGTGTTTTGTGTAGCTCTCCAAGACCATAAATGCCTGGCCCACACTGATGAAGTGTCCTCACCTAAGAGACTCCTTATGTTAGCAAACACTGCTATGCTGCCAACTACAAAGTGTATAAATCCAGCCCTCACCTCTCTCCTGAGGTCCAGGCCCACATCTCTGACTGCCCAGTGGGCATTTCAAATGAGATAGCTCATAGTCATCTCAAACCCAGCATGGCCAAAAGAGAATTCATTCTCTTTCTCCACTAAACCCTTCCTCCTCCAAATGTCTCTCTCTCCCACCATCATTCAGGTCACCCAAGCTCCAATTTGCAATTTTGTCATTATCTTTAACTCCCTCCTCCCCCACACACCTTTTCTCCATACAACCCACCAACTGCCAAGTTTTCTTTCTTCCCCTACAAAATTCCTCTTCCACCTTTTGGCCAATAGCCTTCTCACCTTAAAGGTGCCAAGCATATGACCCATCCTCTGGTGAGTGCCTGCTTAGCAACATTTAGTGAAGAAGCCAAACTATCTATGCTGTCCACTTCTTTCCTGACTCAGCTCCTTACTCTCTGAACTTTTCCACTTTATCCTTGTTGAAGAATCCCAGTCCTCCCCTCTTCTGCCTTTTTCCAACTCCCTTTTATGTGACATCTTCCCTCCATTGCAATGTAAGCTCTTCAAGGGTAGGGACTGTCCTTTGCTTGCTTGTATGTTTTCTCGTCTCATAGCACCATGTCTGTTACATAGTAATCACTTACTACTCTATCTACCAAACATATTGGACTTATTCCCTGTATTCATGTTTATATCATCACCTTTAACTTCAACTATTGGAATAACCTCCTAATTGGTCTCCTTGACTCCAGTCCATTGTCCATGTGACTACTCGAGTGATTTTCCCCTAAATCACAGGTATGATCCTATTACTTCTCTTCTCAATAAACTATAACTCTGTTAACTCTAAGATCAAATACATATTCTTTTTAAATTTTAATATTTCATTTTTTCCAATTAAATGTAAAAACAAATTTTAACCTTCGTTATTTACAATTTTGAGTTCCAATTTCCTCATTTCCCTCATTGAGAAAGCAAGCAATTTGATAAAGGTTATACATGTACAATCATGTAAAACATTTCCTTATTTGTCATGTTGTGAAAGGAAACACAGAAAAGACAAACAAGAAAAATTTTAAAAAGTTCAAAAAGTCTGCTTCCATCTGCATTCAGACTCCATCAGTTCTTTCTCTGGAAATGGATTGCATTTTTCATCTCGGGTTCTTTGGAATTGTCTTGGATCACTGTATTGCTGAGAATGGTTGTCATTCATAATTGATCATGCAATATTGCTGCTACTGTGTATACTATTCTCCTGGTTCTGCTCACCTCACTTTGCATCAATACAAATGCATATCAATACAATAGTATTCCATCACAAGATATACCACAACTTGTTCAGCCATTCTCCAATTGATGGACATCATCTCAATTTCTAATTCTTTGCCACCACAATATGAGCTGCTATAAATAATTTTGTACATATAGGTCCTTTTCCTTTTTAAAAAATCTCTAGTATTGTTGGGTCAAAGGATATGCACAGTTTTGTACCTTTTTAGGCATAATTCCAAATTGTTCTCCAGAACACTTGGTTCAGTTTACAACTCCACCAAAAATGCATTAGTGTCCCAATTTTCCCACAACTCCTCCAACATTTGTTACTTTTCCTTTGGTACCTCAGTTGTTTTAATTTGCATTTCTCTAGTCAGTAGCAACTTGGAGTATTTCTTTTCATGTGACTATAGATGTTTTATTTTTTCTTCTGAAAACTGCCCATTCATATTTTTGGACCATTTATCAATTGGGGAATGACTTGTATTCTTATACATTTGATTCCATTCTCTATATATTTAAGAAACAAGGCCTTTATCAGAGAAACTTACTGTAAAAATTTTGAACAAGAAAAATATTTACATCACCTCTTTTGGGATGGTGAAGAATTGGAAATCAAGGGGATGCCCATCAGCTGGGGAAAAGCTGAATAAGTTGTGGCATATGTTTGTGATGGAATCAGAAAAACCTAGAAATACTTACAAGAAGTCAGATAAACTAAAGTAAACAGAACCAGGATACTATTATATACAATATGAACAATACTGTATGATGAAGCATTGTGAATGACTTAGCTATTCTCAGCGGTGCAATGATTCAAGACAACCCCAAAGGATTGTCATGATAAAAATTGCTATCTGCCTCCAGAGAAAGATCTGATGTTGTCTGAATACAGACTGAAACATACTATTTTTCACTTTCTTTCTTTCTGAGTCTTCTTGCACAAAATGAGTAATACAGAAATTTTTTACATGATTGCCACATATAGCTTATATGAGATTGCTTGCTCTCTCAGGAAGGAAGGAGTGGAGGGAAGAAGGGATAGAATTTGGAACTCAAAGCTTTAAAATAACCCAACAAATGTTAAAAATTGTTTTTACAAGTAATTAGGGGGAAAATAAAATATTACTTTAAAAAATTCCCCCAATTTTCTGCTTTCCTTTTGATCTTGGTTGCGCAAAAACTTTTAAATTCAATGTAATCAAAATTATCCATTTTATATCTCACAACACTCTTTATCTCATCTGGTAATAAATTCTTCCCTTAACCATAGATTTGACAAGTGTACTACTCCACACTCCCCTCATTTGCTTATGGTATCGCCCTTTATGTTTAAATCATCTACCCATTTTGACTTTCTTTTGGTGTATGATTTATGCCTAGTTTCTGCCGAACCACTTCCCAGTTTTCCAGTTACTGTCCCAAAAATTTAGATTTTTTCATTTTATTTATCAAACACAAAATCACTATGGTCATTTCTTCAAATAATTTTCTTTATGGCATTTAAAACCCTTCACAACTTAACTTTAATATACCTTTCCAACCCTATTATACATTATTCTCTTTGATGCTTTGTACAGTGCCTAGCACGTAGTTAAGTTCTTTATCGTGCAGTTGTTTCTCAGTCATATACAATTCTCTATGACCCATTTAAAGTTTTCTTGGTAGAGATCCTTGAGTGGTTTGCCATTTCCTTCTCCAGTTCATTTTACAGATGAGGAAACTAAGGCAAACAGGGTGAAGTGACTTCTCCAGGGTCACACAACTAGGAAGTATCTGAGGCCAGATTTAAACTCAGAGATGAGTCTTTCTGACTCCAGGCCCAATGCTCCATCCACTGTGCCACCTACCTGCCCTTAGTAAGTACTTAATAAATGCTTTTTCATTCATTCATTTCCATACTCTATACTTTAATCAAACTGGCTTTCTGCTACTCCTCACACATAATACTTGATCTCTGCCCCATGCTTGGATTGTACATCCTTCCTTGCCTCTTTCAGGCATGATGCCTAGTTTCTATCAAGATCCAGTTTAGTAGCAACCTCTATGTGAAGTCTTTCCTGATTGAAGTCTTTCATGATTGCCCTAGTGGCTAGCGGTCCCTCCAAAAAGTTACCTTGAATATATTCTGAACATACCTACATGTGTACCTCTTGGCTTCTACATTTAAGGTAAACTCCATAAGGGCAGGAACTGTCTCATTTTTGGTTTTGTGCCCCCAAGCGTCTAGCACACTTCCTGGCATGTGTAGCCATGGGTATCTGGTAAATACTTGTGGATTGGTTTTTAAAGTTTTTAGAGCTCTTTTTTCAGGTATTTCCTTTTCATCTTAGCATGCTCCTCTTTCATTCCTCTAGGAGAAATGGTGTCCAAGGTCACATCAGGAAAACAGTGGGCCCAAAGTTCTACATAGATTAAAGATGGCCAGTTGCCAATTTCCAAACATATAAAAGTCATTGTTTTGCACATTGGCAATGATAAAACCAAGACTCGGTACTTCAGTCAATTGTACAACTGGGATTCTAATTCACAACTGCCTTCTGAAACATTTTGCTTAGCTACATCAAACCTGGAAGATCTTTCAGAATTTAAATTGTAGAACATTGCCCCAGTCACAGATTCATAGGCCAGTGGTGCCCAAAGGGAACTTAAAGAGACAATCTATTCCACATGTCCTTCATTTTCCATATGATGAAAATGAGACATCAAATGGCAAAGAACTTCTGTTTAAAACATTGATCTGTCCCTCCCAACACTTCTCCTCCTCAAAATTGTTGTTGGTGTGTTTGTCCTTCCTTCTCGAAGAGGACCATGACATCAAGATGATGACACAACTTGCACTTGACTTTGATTTGAGTGAGGGAGGGCTGTGCAAGGTCACCAACCTTACTTTCTCCTCCAGAACCATCTGGGTCCAGTGACCTGATATTCATCTGGACACCTGGAGATGGCCCAGAGTGCAATGGGAGACCCTGGCCCTTTCAGACTAAGGTCGTATCACATTCTCACTTTGAGTGGGATACACCCATTCAATGAATAGACATCTTTAAGTTACTCAAGGGATGGCCCCATTAATTAAAAAAAAATCAAACTGAGGAGAAGCCCCTCAGGGTTCCTGTGTAAGAGAGAAACAATTACTATTTAGTTATTACATGCCCTCTGTGCTAGGTGGGTGGGGACTTCTCCAGTCTATGAGTTCCACAGTGAATTGGATTTAAGGCTTGATCTTTGAGCTAGAAATGCAGCCAGGAATCCCAAAGGAAATAAAGGCAGCAGAACATGAGAGGGAAGGGGAGGGGAGGAGAGGAGAGAAGAGGAGTTGCTACTCCTTACATTTCTCCTTCATTCTCAGAGAGGACCATGACATCAAGATGATGAGATGACTTGCTGTTGACTTTGATTTGAGTGAGGGAGGGCTGTGCAAGGTCACCAACCTCACTTTCTTCTCCTGAGCCATCTTATATCTCTGTGGTCCAACAAAACAAATTCCCTTATTAACCTTGTACAAAGAAGTACCCTATCCCCTTTCCACCTCCCTTAAAAAAGATATACAAAAAGCTAACTATAGCTGAATGGAGCATCTTGTAAAAACGTTTTAAGTGACCATGAAATGAATACTCTTCTCTGGGTTGAACTAAGGTTGCTCCTGGAAGCTAAATCTCTCACAGCAATAATCAGTAAACATTTATTAAATCCCTACAGTGTGCCAGGCACCATGCTAAGCACTATAGACATAAAAGAAGGCTCCTGGCCTCAAGAAGCTCACAATCTAAAGAGGAAAACTTGTAAAAGCTGAAAAGTGGGAGGTTTTTGGGAGGTAGGGTTGTGTGGAGGTGTATGTGCTTATGCATGATTAAGTCCCATGGCCCAAGTGGAAAATGATTGGAGGAGACAGGAGCTTCTGAGTTGATTTGATTTCATCTCACAGAATGACTTTATAGAGCCCATGAAATCCAGGAAAGACCAGTGAGCAAGTTAAATATATTTCATTTCTCTTTTGCTAAGAGCCCTTTCCTGAACGCCATTCAGTTCAATTCAGGAAACATGTGAAACAGTTACTACCTTCAAGGCATCATGCTAGATTCTGGGGAAATAAAAATGAAAAACATTATAGCCCCAGTTCTCAAAGCACTTACCATCTAATGTGGGTAAAGAATAGGTAAACAAATCACTTTGCTCCATGGGTGGGCAAAGTGCTTTGAGAAATCTAGGGAGGGAGAGAGCACTTGCCTAGGGTGGACAAGTTCTGTTGAGGGGATGAGATCTGAGTTGGACCTTGAAGAAATGCAGACAAACTTCAAGACAGAGGGAGAGGAGTCCATTTCAATCATAGGGAAGAGTGACAAAAGGCCCAGTGGAGAGAGATGACATGATTTTTAAAGTTTAAAAGGAATCGCCATTATCTAGTACTGACGATGAGCAAACTACAGCCTGAGAGCCTGTGCTGCCTGACTGGCTAAGAAGAGCTTTGATATTTTTAAACATAATAAAACTTTAATTGAAAAGGCTAAACCCATTCTTAGCTTGCCCAAGGACCCTCCTTTTGTAGTTTGCCTGATTCAGTTCAATCCTTATATTTTCCAGAAGAAAAAATTGGGGGTGAGGGCAGTGACTTTACAAACTAACGTCATTGTTGCCTTTTATGTAGACTCAGTCTTGTAATGAGACCTCCACAAAAATGCATCCACTCTACCACATTCCTAACAGTCAAGCAGCTTTCATTTGAACATGTCTCATGAAGGAGAACCTTCCCAGACAGCTCATCCTATTTTGTGGCAGCACTAAATGTTAACAAGTTTTTCCTTCCATCCAGCTGCAAATGGCCTAAAATCCTCCCTCTTTCCCACTACTCTATTCTGGAGTCAAGCACAGACACCATAGTTCCTCTTCCACAATTTTTTAAATTCTTGGAGAGAAGCCCTACAGTTCTACTGAAGTCTTCTTTAATTAGGATCTTCAGCCTGTCTCTGCCTCTCTACCCCATCAACACTGATGCTCAGTAGTCTTAAAGGAACTGATAAAATAAATTGCCCTCCATTGCCTCCAGCATTAATTCTGCTGGGTGGGAGGGTCTTTTGATTTTCGGAAACTGATGATGCTTTGGGATCGTCAAATCCCTTTTGATCCCCACCACCAAGAAAAGGTGTACTCCAGGATAATTGAGCATATTAGTCATTGATATCATACAATCATTGACTGCTGAAAATGCCATTAAAGAATTTTTGGCAGCAGAATGAAGAGGTTCAAGAACTACTCAATGGGAATCACTGCTAAACCGAAGAAAAGAATCTCATGTTAGAATTTCAGGTAGCAGAAGACTGTTGGCCACCTACAAGAGACAAAGATTTCCTTGGACATCTAGAAGAATTGGCAAACTCCTCTAAGTCTTTCCATAGAATTCCTGAGGTTGGATCTGTGTGATTGCAGGCTAATCACTAATCAGCAGCTTGCTTTTGCATTTTATTTCAGGTATTGCGATCATTAAATTTCGGATGGATCGTAACAGATCATCCCTATATCCTGACAGTGCCTGAAGCACTCACTAAAGTTCTATACGTTTGCCTTTAGTCTGGCCCACTGCTTCGTATCTCACAGAAATAGAACTTTTTACTCCCCCTGGGAGTCCTATTTCCTAAAACGATGCAAAAAAGCTACTAATGAACATGGGGCTTGGAATGACCCACTACTTCACATCTGATATTTTATTTTAACCAGCTTCTGGGGGACTGTGGAAAGCTGTTAGCTTAATTGCATACAAAAGATTCCAGATTCCCTTCAAACACTCCACTGGAACATAGGAATGCATGATTCTACTAGGCCATAGAAGGGATCACCTCTAGATTACCCCATCCCACTCCATGCATCCACAAAGACTCCCAGACTCCTGTGGAGATCCTGGGATGGGCAAGCCAAAGTCAGTAGAGCCAAATTTGAAGAGGGCTGAATGCAGGCAGTTCCCCCCAGTCTTGAGAGTACTTCCAACCATCCCTGTCTGACTTCCAGAATATCTAAACCCAGCCAAACCAGAGCCTTCACCAGACAGCCAACAGCAAATACAGAGCACTCCCTGCCCAAGCCAGGAAGGAGCTGAGCCTTTCCTAAATCCATGTCTGACTGCCTAAGTCCTGCTCTGGAGAATGTTGCCTTGAGGCATTCACCAGGCCCAGTGGCACTCTGGGATTTGGATAACAGCCTGAGATCATCCTAGTCCCCAAAGCACCTGGACTCAGCCCTAGCCAAGCAGATAAATCAACAAAAAGGATTTCCTCAGTAAGGTCTAGCTGGCTGCAAGAGAAAAGCCTGATTAATCCTTGACTCCTAGGATAGGAACCCAGCAGCAAAAGGGAAAGAACCTAGAAGAGCCCACATGAGGGAGAAGTCCTAGAGCCCTCTGCTAAAGCGGTACTATCAGGGAGACCTTGGAGTTTCTTGAAGGAAGGCCTTAGCCTGCACACTATACTTAGCACCAGGCAGGCTGTACCCATACCAGTCATCAGCTGTGGAGCTTAGGCCAATCACAGTCCATTCTTCCCTTCCCCCTCAAAAGCAAACCAAGGAAAACTCTGACCACCAGAAAAAACTACCTTAGTTTTGGACACTGGGGAGGGGTACGTAAACACCAAAGAGCATAAGAACCCCACAAGTCCAGGTAAAGCCTGAGGAAAAAATGACCTGGCCACAGGGACTACAGGAATATCTGGAAGAAAAGAAATGATAGAATGGAAACACCAGGTAAGAAAGAATGAGGGAGGAAACTGATACCTTACAACAGATGTTGGAAAACCTCAATCAAAAACTAAATGACCTGGAAATTAGAATGCATCAGACAGAAAACAATTATTCAACAATAGAATAAACAGTGAAACAAAACCAAAAACTTGCAAGAAAAAAACAGAAAAAAATCTAAGCAATATAAAAACGTTGATCTACAAAACAAGTCAATGAAAGGCAATAAGAATTATCAAACTGAAAATTTTAATCAGAAAAAAGTCTGGATGCCATATTTCAGGAAATTATAAATGAAAACTATCCAGAACTCTTGGAAAAAAGAGGATAAAGTAAAAATAAAAATCGATCTGATGCCTCCAGGAAAAAAAAAAAGAAAATCCCTAGGAATGTGATAGTGACATTCTAGAGCGCGCACATCATTTGAAAGGAGGGCTGTGTCTGTGTAGTGTGTGATGTGGTGTGTGTGTCTGTGTGTGTGTGTCTGTGTGTATGTGATGTGGTGTGTGTGTCTATGTGCATGTGTGTGGTGTGTGTGTCTGTGTGTGTGTGTCTGTGTGCATGTGTGTGGTGTGTGTGTCTGTGTGTGTGTGTCTATGTGCATGTGTGTGGTGTGTGTGTCTATGTGCATGTGTGTGGTGTGTGTGTCTGTGTGTGTGTGTCTATGTGCATGTGTGTGGTGTGTGTGTCTGTGTGTGTGTGTCTGTGTGCATGTGTGTGGTGTGTGTGTCTGTGTGTGTGTGTCTGTGCATGTGTGTGGTGTGTGTCAATGAAACTATAGTGGAACAGAAGACTTCCAAGCATGACTGATGAAAGGACATGAACAGACATTAAGAAATGATAATATAAATGCTAAGAGAAACATATAAAAGTACACATATTCATACAATTGGGAAAGGAGAATGAATTGTTTCCATGTTAATAGGGAGATAAGAAATCTCTTTTCCGAACTGTAACGCTTATTACACAGCATTACGATCACAATGACCATAGAGAAAGGTAAACACGTTGATGGCTATATGGGCAGTTTTCTTGTTCCAATGATGTTAAAAGAGAAAAACAATAAGGATAGGGAGCAATACCGAGAAAAAAAGGAGAAAGCAGGGAAGGGAATTCTCTATGGTGATAGAGATGTGGAAAATACACAGTTCATGGAATGGAAGAAGGGATTGGGAGAAATACATATCCCAGGATTTTAACTTTTATCTCAATCGTATTATGACTGAATATATCACATAAACATGCCACAATCACATACATATCTTGATACAGAAATATAACAAATCTAAATGGATATAGAGGAGACAGGTACCGAGGGAATGATAAAGGGATCTATCTTAAGAGGGAAACTAGCAGGAGTGTTGGAGTCAGCTCCAACCTGCTTGAGAGCTCACCGCTAAATTTTCAGTGAGAACATTTACAGAAAATTTGCAGAAATTAGTTGCACATAAACCAGCAATCATTACAAATGACTAGAGACCAGCACTAAGCAGAGTATACATAGTAGGTAGTTAATAATTGTTCATTATTGAATTTGGTAATTAATTTTTAAAATTTATTTGAATTTTATTGAATTTAACTTAAAATTTTATTGAATTTAATTTAAAAGACCTATAAAGAATTTGAGAAGTTTCACATGACTCTACTCTAGTTGAAGCTAGGAATCCAGGAAACCCAAGTATTTCAAATCTGTGAAAGGTACCAGGCAACTGCCACCATCCTTTGAAAAAGGCCTTATTAAGAATTTATAATTAAACAAGCAATAGAGAGAATCACACAAGATAAATTAAGACAACGTTGACTATATAAAATTAAACTTCATGCGTAAACAAATCTAATGTAGTTAAAATGAGAAGGTAAACAAGTAACTGGAAAAAATCTTTGCAGCAAGTTTCTCTGATAAAGGGCTCATATCATATTCATGGAATTCATTGAAATTTATAAAACTAAGCCATTACCTGATAAGCTAGTTAAGAACAGGAAGGTTGCAAGGGAAGAAATCCAAGCTTTCATCAACAATATGAGAAAAAAAAAAGCTAAAAAATCACTAACAATTAGAGAAATGTAAATTCAAGCCATCTTGATGTTCCACCTCACCCCTAGACTGGGAGAGAAGAGATGACAGACAATGGAAGGACTCTGGGAAAACTGGCACATTAATTGGGGGCTATAACCATTTTGGAAAGCAATTTCCAACTATTCCACTACTAGGCCATATGTGTACCCTCAAAGGAATCAAAAGACAAGAGTTAAAGGACCTGTAACAAGATTGGAAACTAAGATGCTAGGGGAACAGCAAACAAAATTGCACTATGTGAATATAATGGATAATTATTATGCCAGAAAAAAAAAACTATGTAAAGTTTTAGAAGAAACTGAGATCTTTATGAATTGATGCAAAGTGGGCAAGATTTGTACAACATTATGTAGAAAAATAATTTTTGATAACCTCAAAGATCCCAGCTTCTGGGATAAGAACTCACTGTTTGACAAAAATTGCTGGGAAAACTGGCTAACAGTGTGGTGAAAACTGGGCATAGACCAATGCCTGACACTGTACACAAGAATAAAGTCCAAATGGATACATAATCTAGGTATAAAGACTGATATTATAAACAAATGAGGAGAGCAAGCAATAGTATATTTGTCAGATTTATGGAGAAATTTATGACCAAACAAGAGATAGTGAACATTATGAAGTTGATTACATTAAATTGAAAAGTTTTTAGACAAACAAACCCAACGCAACCAAGATTAGGAGGGAAACAGAAAACTGGGAAAGAATTTTTGCAACTAGTGTCTGTAATAAAGGCCCCATTTCTAAAATATATAGAGAACTGAATCAAATTTACAATAATGTAAATCATTCCCCAACTGATAAATGGTCAAAGGATATGAACAGGCAGTTTTCAGAGGAAGAAATTAAACCTATCTACAGTCATATGAAAAAATGCTCTAAATCACTACTGATTAGAGAGATGCAAATCAAAACAACTCTGAGGAACCACATCACACCTATCAGGTTGGCTAGCATGACAAAACAAGAAGATGATAAAATGTTGGAGATGTGAGAGAGTTGGAACACTAATTCATTGTTGGTGGAGCTGTGAGCTGATCCAACCAGTCTGGAGAATAATTTGGAACTATGCCCAAAGGGCTACAGAAACGTGCATAACCTTTCACCCAGCAATACCGCTTCTGGGACTGTATCCCAGAGATCACAAAAATGGGAAAAGGTCCCGCATGTACAAAATTATTTATAGCAGCTCTTTGTGGTGGCCAAGAACTAGAAATTGAGGGGATGCCCATCTATTGGGAAATGGCTAAACAAGTTATGGTTACGGTTGCTGTTTGTCCTTTGTTCTTGAATATAACCATGACATCAAGATCATAACATGAGTTGCATTTGACTTTGATTTCAATGAGGGCTGAGCAAGGTCACCAACCTCACTTTCCTCTCCTGACCCATCTGGGTGGCCTAATATTCATCTGAACGACTGGAGATGGCCCAGGATACAAGGTGAGACCCTGCCCTTTCAGGCTAAGGTTGTATCACATTCTCACTCTGTGAGAGATACACCCATTTAATGAATAGGCTTCCTTGAGTTATTCAAGGAATGGCCTCTTTAATTAAAAAAAAAATCAAACTGGGAGGGGAAGACCCTCAGGATTACTGTGTAAAAGAGAAAGTTACTATTTAGTTATTACATGTACTCTGTGGAGAGGGGAGGGGAGGACAGAGCTCAGACCACTGTTTCCCACCTCCCAAAGCACCACATAGAGGGGGGAGGAAGAAAAAAAAAAGAGATAAGACTAAGTAGGAGAACCAGGAAGGAGCAGAATAAGGAAAACGCAGGAAAAATGAGCAGCTCATAAGGGACCTCAGGCAGGATGCCATCAACACATGCTAGGACTACTGCCAGCATTCCTGTCACGTCCAGTCCATTCTCCATTCAAACGTCAAACCTCCCTAGAGCATCAGTCTGACTGAGTCACCATTCCCCACCCCTCCACTTAATCGAACTCCAGTGGCTTATCACCCCTAGGACCACAAAATCCCATTGATGTTGGAGACTTACATAACCTGGTTTCCACCTCACCAGATTTCTTACACATTGAACAGTCTCAGGTAATGAGATCCAGCAAGACTGGCTTCCTTACCGTTCCCTGAACAGAACTCTAGATTCGAGGCATCAGCCCTGGCTGTCTCCCACACCTGGAAGACCTTCCCTACTAGTCTCTGCATCCTACATGATCTCTCAGCTGAACACACACCTTGCACAAACTTTTCCCAATCCTTATTCCCAGTGCCTTTAAGACTGCCCCCAATTTATACCACATGTTATATCCTACATATTTCACTTACTCAAAGGAGGCCTTCTTTATATTCTGGTGCTTAGCATAGTGTCCGGAACACAGCATTCAATGCCAACTGACTGACAGCTTACTCTCAAGCGCTGCCCACATATGCAGTGTCATCGTCTCTAGAATCCAGAAATAGATGGAGGAGTGCATGAAATTCAACTGAACGTTTTTTTCACCTCCCAGTTACGTGAAGGGCCTCAGTGCTGTTAGAATAACCATTTGGCAATTTATCAATCAGGGAGTGGCTGAACAAGTTGTGAGATTTCACATGATGGAATACTGCTGTGCTCTAAGAAATGATGATGGGGATGGTTTCGTGAAAACAGGGACAGATTACATGGTCTGATACAGAGTCAAGCGAGCAGAACACTGTACAAAATAGCAGCAACATTACACTGATCATCAACTGCCAAAGGCATACCTATCCAGTTTAAAATGTAATGAGCCACAAGAATTCCCAAAGACCTATGATGAAAAACGTGATCCACTTCCAGGGAAAACATTTCTATATTTTTGTCCTTTCCTTCCCCACAAAGTGGCTAACATGGAAATGTTTTGCATGACTTCATATGTATAAACAGGCATTGTATTTCTTGCCTTCTCAATGCAGGGTGCGGGACAGGATTTGGTACTGGAAAACTTTTTTAAATGGCCATTTGGGCACCAGTTTTTTCCCCCACACACGTGTCCAACACTTTTGTTTCATTAGTAGCTCTTTGAATAAAGTCTCTTTTCCCTTGCTTTGTTACTAGCCAGTCAAACTTGCTATAACATCAGAGAAGGGGCCAATACAGTCCTTGTAAAACCAAAGAATTATTATGGGGGGAGGGGCCGGGGGTTTTTGTTTCCTCTGAAGTTTCTTCTAGGACTAGTAGTACCATGAAGGCCTGCTCTTTTTCCATATTGTTGTTCCACAGTATGTCCCTGGGGCAGCTTTCTCCTCAGTAGGGAAGTCCAAGCTCCTAAGGGAAGAGAAGACCAGTTTATCAAATGGGTCCCTTCTCCACTGCTTGGAGTCAGGGTTGTTCATAGGAGGGAAGGGTTGAGAAGGGACTTTCAGGATGAGACAGTTAAAACACGTTTCCAGTCTTCAGATTCTGTTGACTCTTCAGTGGTCTTGGGCCCCCACGTTGGAACAGCTACAGTTGCCTGCAGAAGATGACTGTGGTCACCATGAAGATTCCCTCTAGAGAGGGAGGCAAAAACAAGAAAGGGAAAAAAAGTGAGCCAGACAAACAGCATACGTTCAATTGTCACATTGTGTCAGACAGAGAGATGAAACTGTTTAGGTGGCTGCAGTGGATGGAGAGCAGGAAGGCATACCGCCTGACAGGAAATGACAGGAGGCACGGAGGGGGCATGGTGCAAAGAAGCCAGGATCTCAAGTCAGGAAGACCTGAGATCAAATCAGACCTCAGACACTTCCCTAGCTATTGTGACCCTGGGCAAGTCCCTTCATCTCTATCCATCTGATTTTACTCAAATGTAAAACAGGCATCACCATAGCACTTACCTCCCAGGGTGGCTGGGAGGCTCAAAGGAGATAACATTGGTAAATACCCTTCGGAACGGTGCCTGGCACATAGGAGACACTACATGATGGCATATTCCCTCCCTCTCTTAGAAAGCTGAGGGAAGTGGCAGCTCTGCTAAAACCCCTGAACCTACCTGATGCCTGCTTGGCACACCGCTCAGGCACTAGTCAAAGGAACTGGTCATAGCTGCTTAGCCTATAAAAATGAGAAAACAAGGGAAGCTGAGGCAACATGGCAGATGAGAGGCAAGCAAGTTCAACTCTCTCAACATTCCAACTCTAAACAAATTTAGAGTCACATCTCAAATCAAATTTTGAAGCAGCATAACTAACAAAAGGTGAGAGTGACACACTTGGGAGATCACCAGGAAAAGTTTGTGACACCAGAGTGGAGACCTGTCCAGAGCCCGCATATGGAGGAGCAGCAGCTCTTTTGGGAGCTCTCAGCCCAGAGTCAGCAAGCGGCGGGGGGGGGGGGGGGGGGGCAGGGCTGGCAACTGGTCAGAAAAGAAAATGGAGCCTCTGCTGCCACTGAGTACAGCTGGCACTTATTTGGCAACTCTATTACCCACATGCAATTCCGGGTAGCACTTTCAGGAGGGGAGAGGACTGCTGGGGGTCAGTCACAAGAGAACAGGGGCCCTGGTCACACTTCCATGGCAAAGAGAATACTAGTGCAGGCAGCTGCAAGGGGCCAGGGGTCCCTGATGGGTATAGACCAAGAAAGCAGGGACCACTCCGTTCCCAGGATGACACCACCTCAGAAGCACCAAAAACCTGTAGACCCCCAGAACAAGCTCAGAGAAAAGAAACACAAAAAAGCTTAACGCTTGGGACCCAACTTTACCAAAAAGCTCAGAGTCAAGAAATAGGCTAGAAAAGGAGCAAACAAAAACATCTGAACGTAAGGAACTCGTATGGTGGCAGGGTCTTCCCTGCCAAGACAAACTCAGAAGACAGCAATATCAAAAGCAGCTACAAACAAAGCCACAAATGAAAATGCTAACTGGACCCAACAACAACAAAAATCCCTCAAAGAGTTAAAGGAAGAGCTAAGAGTGGTAGAAGAAAAACTGGCAAAAGAAATAAGATGAAAAAAAACTGTAAAAAACAATTCTTGTTGTTGTGTTTGTCCTTAATTCTTGAAGAGGACGGAGACATCAAGATGCTGATGTGACTTGCCATCTCCAGCTGTCCTGATGAATGTCAGGCCACTGGATCCAGATGGCACAGGAGAAGAGAAAGAGAATCAACACCCTGGTAAGGTAAAAGAGGCACAAAAAATAACACTTTCCAAAAACGGAATCGGTCTAATGGTAAGAGAGGCACAAAAATTCACTGAAGAAAAGAACTCCTTAAAAAGAACAGGCCAGATGGAAAAAGAGATACAAAAGCTCACTGAGGAAAACCATGAGCACAGAAAGAGCCTAAACTTTCTACTTGAAGAAATCGACAAGGAAGACTGCCAGGAGGTCATAGAAGCAGAGCATAAAAGAGAAACTGGGGGCAGGAGCCAAGATGGCGGAGTGGAAAGATTCACATATGCTAGCTCCGAACCCACAGCCCATCAATCACCTGTGAAGAGGAGCTCCCAACAAAATCTGGAGCAGTGGACGCTGCACAACAATGGAGTGGAGAAGATTTCTGTTCCAGAGAGCCCTGAAAACCCGACTTCAAAGGTCTGTCGCGTACGGGACCTGGAGCAGAGCCCAGCCCTGCCTTGACCTGAAAACCAGGATCACAGAAAGAGCCTCAACTTTCTATTTGAAGAAATCCACAAGGAAGACTGCTAGGATGTCATAGAAGCAGAGCATAAAAGAGAAACTGAAAGGAATCTATCAACCACCTCCTCAAAGACATCCCAAAAGGACTATTTTATAGAAATCCCAGGAATATCATAGCCAAGCTCCAGAGATCCCGGGTCAAGGAGAAAACACTGCAAGCAGCCAGAATGAAACCATTCAAATATTGTGGAGCTACAGTTTCCTGGATTCAGCAGCTACTACATTAAGGGATCTGAGGGTTTGGGCTGTGATGTTCCTGAAGGCAAAGGAGCTAGGATCACAACTGAGAGTCACCTACCCAGCAACCCTGAGGATACTCCATCAGGATAAAAAGCAGATAGTCAACGAAATAGAGGAATTTCAAGGAGGACTCCCCATGAAAAGATCAGAGCTGGAGAGAAAATCTGACTTTCACATGCAATACTCCAGGGGATCATGAACAGGTAAACAGGAAAGAGAAATAATAAAGGTTAAACTGTTTATACTGCTACATGGGAAGATGATGGGCAACTAGTTCTCACAACGGATAGGGCACTGGGCCCTGAGTCAAGAAGATTCATCTCTGTGAGCTGAAATCCAGCCTCAGACACTTGCTAACTTTGTGGCCTGGCCCAGGTTACTTAACCCTGTTTGTCTCAGTTTCCTTATCTGTAAGATGACCTAAAGAAGGAAATGGCAAACCAGTCTCCAGGACCTTTGCCAAGAAAACCCCAAGGGGCATCACAAGGAGTCAGAGACGGCTGAAATAACTCAACATAGGAAGATGATATGTAATCATCTGTAATGCCTAAGAACTTTGTTATTATCAGGGCAGTTCAAAGTTCACATAATCAGAGGGCATGGATGTGAGCTGATTATTAGAATGACTGTGAACAAAATGAAGGGGTGAGAAAGAGTGATGCGCTGGGAAAAGGAGAAAAGAAGCATAAATGGGGAAATTTTCCCACATGAAAGAGGGTACAATGGAGAGGAAAATGAGGGAAGGGTGGAAGGCAATGCTTGAACCTCACCAGTGCTTAATTAGAACTGGTTCAAAGAAGGAACATATACACGTACACGTATGTATACACACACACACACACAAAGAGAAATATGTACACACACACACACAGATGCAGTTGGGTATGGAAATGTAAGTTACTCAATAGGAAAATAGAAAGGAAAGGCCCAAGAGGACAGGAGAGGAGGGGATGACAAAAAGGAGAAAAGATTAAATGAGGGAGTTGTCAGATACAAAACAAGACTTTTGAGGAGGAAAAGGATCAAAAGAAGAAACAGAAGAAAATGGGATGGAGGGAAAAGCAGTTAACAGTCCTAACTGAATGTGATGAGCTCACCCATAAAACAGAAGCGGATCGCACAATAGAAACCAGAATCCAACAATACATTGTCTACAAGAGAAACACCTGTAACAGTTAAAATGAAGGGTTGGAGCAGTATCTAACATGCGTTAGCTGAACTAAAAAAAGACAGGGGTAGTGATCATGACCTCAGACAAAGCAAAAACAGACAATTAAAAAGAGATGATTGAGGAAACAGCATTTTGTTAAAAAGGTACAATAGAAGCTGAAGTGGTATCAAAAACTTACACCAAGTTTCTCTGATAAATGCCTCATTTCTTAAATATGTACTGAGACTGGAACTGAGTCACGTAGGAAGATATAAAAGTCATGCCCCATTTGATAAATGATCAAAGGATATAAACTGGCAGATTTCAGAAGAAGAAATTAAAACTGTCTAATCATGTGAAAAAAATGCTCTCCATCACCACTGATTAGGTGCAGGCAAATCCAAAACCTGAAGAAACACCACACACCTACTGGAAATGGCAAAAGCTGGAGGGAATGAATGAAAAACAGGTACAGGAATGTGTCTTTTTGCGCGTGGCTTGGACTAGATGGTTCCTGCCTGAGGTCCCTCCTAGCTCCCTTGTCTTTCATTTGTTTCCAACCGTCTGTGTGACCCCATTTGGGGTTTTCTTGGCAAAGATGCTGTACTGTGTCTGCCATACCCTTTTCTACCTCATTTGTCAGATGAGGAAACTGAGGCAAACGGGGTGAAGTGACTTGCCCAGAGTCACGTGGGCACATCTGAACTCAAGGCATCCTGATTCCAAGCCCAGCATTCTATTCACTGCACCATCCAATGAATGTGGATGGAACAGTGAAGTGACCCAAGCCCTCTGGAAAGCAATCTGAAACCAGGCCCAAGGAGCTATAAAACTCCAAATATACCCTTTCACTCAGCAATACCACTGCTAGGTCTATATCCCAAAAAGCCTAGAAGAAAACAGAAAAGGACCTATATTTAAAATATTTAGAGCAGCTTTTTGGTGCCCAAGTACTGAAAATGGAGATGCCCATCCACTGGAAATGGCTTAACCAGTTGTGGCTTAGTACTTCCGAGTACTATCGTGCTGGGGAAAATGACTAGAGAGTAGTTTCCAAAACCCATGGCAAAACTCAGGTGAATTGACATCAAAGCAAGCGAGGAGAAACTGGAGATCACATTGCGCACTCACAGCAATGTCGTCACGAGTGACGCGAGAGGATCCGTACAATGATCCAAGACAATTCCAAAGCACTCGTGAGGAAAAAATGCGGTCCACCTCCAGAGAGGGAAATGATGAACTCCAAGTGCAAACTGAAATGGACTCCTCTCACTTTCTTTTTTCTAATATGGAAGTGTGTTTTGCATGAGTCACAAATATAATTAACACACTGCTTGCCTTCTCAGTGGATGGGGAAAGGGATGAGAGAAAGGGAAAAATGTGGAACAAAATTTAAGAAGAAAATGGTTAAAAATAAGGTTTTAAAAGTAATGAGAAAATAGACTGGAGACTAATACAAAAGAAACACACACCAATCAAGGCAAGGAGCACAAAATCCTGTCTAAAAGGGCAGAAGAAAAAGAAAAGCCATAGTTCCCAGGCTGGAGATCCTGTAAGAATGACTGAGGCCTCACAGGAATGTTCCCTAAGCCAGTTTTCCCCCTTGGGTCACGCGTTTTTAAGAAGACCCTGTTGCCATGCCCCGCAGCCCAGAAATTCTGGAATCCTCCAAGTCCAGGGGCCTTCTCTCTCTCAGTCTGTAGACTGAGGCTGACCAGACATTAAGTGGGAAGGGGAAGGAGGGGGGCCTGGTTCAAGGAGCAGCACAGCCTCCCTCCCAAAGAAGCTCTGTGTCCCAAATTCTTCCCAGCAGAAGGCTAGGTAGTCGTGCCCCCATCCCCTGCAGTATCCCTCCCCCCCTCACCTCCACCCACCTCCCCCCCAGGGCCCAGAGCTCCTTCTCCCGTTCTGCTTGCTGATGGCTTGGGCGTCCGTCCTCGTTGCTGTCCGGAGGTCCGTCCCAGGGTCCAGCTCAGTGTTGGTCCTCTGACTCCCCAGAAAGCTGGAACCCAGAGGAACAACACTGAGCAGGGCCTCTGGGGGTTGGGAAGGCAGAAGGGAAATCCAGCAGGCCCTACATCTGCAAGACAAAAGGGCTCCAATGCCCCCCACCCCCAGGTTGAGGGCCTGAGGCCGCAGCCACAGAAACGCCCCAAACTCCTGCAGGGCCACACAAACACAGATTGAGGACCCCGGGGGGCAGGAACCACCAACCTCACATGGAGAAAATGGAATCCAAAACGGCTGCCGCCCAAGCCCCCCAGGCCCACAGGCTCCAGGCCTAGCTCCACCTGGATCCCAGGGTCCCCGCAAACAACCACGGGTTCGAGGCCCAGAACCGGCAAGGTCACCCCCCACCCCACTGGCTCAGGCGGGTAGGCAGAAAAGGTGGCGGCCCTGGCCCTGGCCCCAGCCCCTCATCCTCAATCCAAAATGGCCGCCCGGCTGCAGGCCCAGGCCCCCCTGGAGCCCAGGGTCCCCGCAAAGAACCACGAGTTCGGGGCCCAGAACCGGCAAGGTCACCCCCCTCCCCCTCACCCCACTGGCTCAGGCCGGTAGGCAGAAAAGCTGGCGGCCCTGGCCCCAGCCCCTCATCCTCAATCCAAAATGGCCGCCCGGCTGCAGGCCCAGGCCCCCCTGGAGTCCAGGATCCCCGCAAACAACCACGGGTTCGGGGCCCAGAACCGGCAAGGTCACCCCCCTCCCCGTCACCCCACTGGCTCAGGCCGGTAGGCAGAAAAGCTGGCGGCCCTGGCCCCAGCCCCTCATCCTCAATCCAAAATGGCCGCCCAGTTGCAGGCCCAGGCCCCCCTGGAGCCCAGGGTCCCCGCAAACAACCACGGGTTCAGGCAAGGTCACCCCCCGGCTCAGGCCGGTAGGCAGAAAAGCTGGCGGCCCTGGCCCCAGCCCCTCATCCTCAATCCAAAATGGCCGCCCGGCTGCAGGCCCAGGGTCCCCGCAAACAACCACAGGTTCGGGGCCCAGAACCGGCAAGGTCACCCCCGTCCCCCTCACCCTACTGGCTCAGGCCGGTAGGCAGAAAAGCTGGTGGCCCTGGCCCCAGCCCCCCATCCTCAATCCAAAATGGCCGCCCAGCTGCAGGCCCAGGGTCCCCGTAAAGAACCACGAGTTCGGGGCCCAGAACCGGCAAGGTCACCCCCCTCCCCCTCACCCCACTGGCTCAGGCCGGTAGGCAGAAAAGCTGGCGGCCCTGGCCCCAGCCCCCCATCCTCAATCCAAAATGGCCGCCCGGCTGCAGGCCCAGGGTCCCCGCAAAGAACCACGGGTTCGGGGCCCAGAACCGGCAAGGTCACCCCCCCCACCCTGGCGGCTGATACTCCCTGCCCCCGGCCCAAAGGCTCAGTCTCTCCCACCTCTCCCGAAGTCCCAGGGCAGCCAAGGTGACACCCCCCCGCCCCAGGCTCGGGCCTTTAGGGTGGCTGAGCTTCCCTTCCACTCTGTGGCCCAAGCACAGAGGAAATGGCCGCCCCTCACCGAACCACCGAGGCCGCCGCCCCCTGGCTCCCCGGGCCTCCAGCGCCCCCCACCCCCATCGTCACCACCCCAGCCGCCCTCGGCCTCCGGGGCCTACCTGCCAGCCTGCGGGCCCCACGCCCTCGGGGGGAGAGGCCGGGAAGGGGGCCCCAGGGCCCGGGAGCGAGGGCCCGAGGGCCTATCCGCCTCCCGCGTCTCCCCAGAGCTTGCGAGGAGAAAGCGCCAGAAGGCCGGGAGGAAGTGGGGGCGGGGCCAAGCGCAGCCCCCCTTTCTCCTTCCGGCCCCCGCAGCCCGGAACCGCCCAGAGATGGGGGGCGCCTCGGAAACCCCGTGCCTGGGGCGGTCGGGCGCCTGTGGGGAGACCCCGCCTAGTCCCGCCTCGCGCCCCCGCCTCGCGCCCCCGCCCCGCCCCCATCCCATCCCGCGGCCTTGTGCCCCCGCCCGCCCCGCCCTGAGGTGCTGCGCTGCCTCGGGGTTGGGGGGAGCCGCAGGGGCTGTCGGGAAGCAGGTCTCGCTGGATTCCGCCCGTGGGCATGCACCAGAAGGTGGTGCTCTACTGCAGGCCGCTTGACCTCTGTCCTTGCTTCTGCTGCTGTGTGTTTCTTTCTAGCCACACTGGGTCTGTCCTTTCCACTCTAAATAGGCCTCTCATTAGTGGGGACAAACAAAGCAGGTTAAAACGTTGGCTTTCCCCGGCCCCAGCCGTCACAAGCAGAGGGCCTTCCTTTGTGGGCCTCTTTCTTCCCAAACAGCAGCCCAAACCGCTGAAGCCCTTGGGTGTTCTGAGCTCCCCTGATGCCAGGTGCTTTGGGGCCGGTCCTTCTCCATGCCTTTGAATCCAGCCTTTATCATCGCCTTCTTCTGGCTTCTGAGTTCTCCACAGGGTTTTGGAAAGGCAATATCGCTTGGGGAATTCCCAAGCATCTCTACTGCTCTCTTGAAGCCCAGTCTTACCTTTCCTCTTTTCTTACCAGAACCCACAGGCCAACCTCCAGTTCCTGTAGGAGATACCTACCCTCAATGGAACATAAACTCCACGAGAGCAGGGTCTCTTCTGTTTGTCCTCTGTAGTTAGCACTGTGCCTGACTCCCAGGAAACACTTAAATACTTATCCATCCCTTTTCATTCATCAGGAAGATTGCTTCCTTTGGCTTCGCAGAGCCTCTTCTAAACAGCCTATCTCTCCTGACCTGACTGGTGCCGTCAAATTTTGGCCCACGGGCTTTTACCTACCCTTCCTACCCTTCCTCCAAATCCTTTGGTCAATGCTCTAGTAAAGCAGAGGGTTGCCCATCTGACTGTTCTCTGGCTTTCATCTCCTCCTCTAGCACCAGCTCTAATATCTGTCTGCCTCAGTATCCTCAACTGTAAATAGGGATAACAAATATGTTAATGCTTATTATTCCCTTCCCTTCCCCTCCCTTTTCCCACCTTGGAAAGGGCCAGAGGCAACATGTTGTAGGAGAAAAAATGCTGGACTTGGATTAAAAATCAAGCAAGTAGCAATACATAAAAGTTCACCTTCTCCCTGAGGAGTAGGCCTCCATTTTCTTAGCTGTAAAATGGACACTGCACCACCTGTAGTCCCGATTTCACAGAAGGGGAAAACCTGTGCCCAGATGGAATGGACTCACTCACCCTGGTCCAGGAGCTCAGTAGGTCATGACTGAAGGGAATGCAGGGCCCTGGAGGTAGGCCTGCCTCCAACATGCTCTGAGAAGTTGCCAAAACCCAATGCAGCTCACCTAGCCCACTGATGCAGGACTGACCCTGAAGAATGAATTCATTACAGCCAAGAAACTTGCTGAAAAAAGCCCTTACCATTGCTTCTCTGTTTTTTTAGAAGGAAAAATATGGTGGCATCATCCATGCACCATGACTGCTCCTGGCCAGAGGGATGAGAAGAACTTCCAAAAGGAAAACTTTGGAATTCACTTCTGAGCATCTGCAATTGGAGTAAATAAATGTCTGCTGATTGAATTTCATAATTAGGTCATGAGAAGCGAAGAAACATGTTTTAATTCCTGTGTTTAAAATCAAAATTTCTCCCATCTTTCAGTGCATATTTTGTGGGGAAGGATCATTCATGATGAATCAAAAACCAGTGCAGAATGTCTTGGCAATCCCAAAATGCTGCAAAAATGCAAGCATGATTTTTCTTTTCCTTTCTAATGTTGCCTGCCTGACATGCTGAAGAATAGCCTGCAGTTGATATCTATTCCCAATTAAGAAAAGTTTGCCAATTTATAAGGCACAAATACATATTTTAACACAACTATTCCTTCAACTAGGCTTCTGTGTTAAATTCTGATACTACAGAAGCAAATTCGGCAAAGGAATCAACATTTATTAAAAGCCTACTATGTGCAAAGAACCATGTTAGGTGCTAGAGAGAGAGGTATGAAAGATGACATATTACCTGACTTCAAAGAGCATAGATTCTGATTCAGGGGAAGAGGGGAGGAGCCTCACCATTTTGAGTTCATGTACTTTCTTGGAGACATATTACTCCTAAGAATGCCAGGTTTTCACCTCAGTGTGATCGCCTGAATTCTGTATCTCATTCATCAAATTGATATATAAATGTAAGGTATTAGATCATTCCTTCACTAAAGTCTTCCTCTGAGAAAAAGCTCTGGCAGATCCTACTGAACCAGAAAGGCTCTAAGAATAGGCCAAGGTTTCACATTGCATCCTGGGTCATCTCCAGTCATCCTAATGAATATCTGGCCACTGGACCCAGATGGCTCAGGAAAAGGAAGTGAGGTTGGTGACCTTGTACAGCCCTCCCTCACTCAAATCAAAGTCAACTGCAAGTCATGTCATCGTCTTGATGTCATGGTCTTCTTCAAGAACGAACGACAAAAACCACAACAACAAGTATAGGCCCAGCAATAAACTGAATATCTGTTTTAAAAGGACCAGCCTTGCAAAATTTTACGTCAGAGAAGTTCATCACCAGGTTGGCTATAGAGTGAAGGATTTCTCTCTTTTTGGTACAAAAAATTGTCTCAAAGACCATGTCCTAAGTCAAGGTCAGTCAGGTCAACAAACATTTATTAAGTGCCTGCTATGTGCTAAGCAATTGGGATATAAAAAGAGGAAAAAGGTAGTCCCTGTTCTCAATGAGCTTATGATCTAATATGGGAGATAACAAGCAAACATATATGTACACACAAGCAATATACAGAATAGAAACAAAATAAGAGAGAGAAAGCACTAGAATTAAATGGAGCTAGGGAAGGTTTTCAGTAAAAGATGGGATTTCAGTTGGAACTTAAAGGAAGTCAGGGAGGTCAGTAGTCAGAAGAGAGAATGGAAAGCATTCCAGGCCCAGGGTACAGCCAGAAAAAATACCTGCAGCCAAGAGATGGAGTATCTTGTTTATGGAACAGTCAGTGTCACTGGATTGAAGAGTACACGCCAGGGAGGAAGATGGAGGAAGATTAGGCACTGAAGCATTAAAAGCATTATCGGGTACCCTCCCTTAAGGAATTAGAGGGAGCCAGATTCCACTTTCAGCTGGCAACCAAACCCCAAAACTTCAGAGACCCTGTAGTCACTTCAATAGCTACTGTACCACAACAAAGGAAGAAACCCCACACAAGCTCCAAAACCTTGAGTCACTCTGGCAAAGTTAGCCAAAGGAGAAGACCCCAAAGCCCTTTCCTACCAGCAGGAAGTTCGATCCCTAGGAATCTTCATCCCACTGCCTCAAGCCCCACTAGCATATATCAGCAGCAGGATCACCCACTTCCCCAATACCTATTCTGCTGAACCAAGAGCCCTACGCAAACCAGCAGACTTCACCAATTTGGAGTGTACAATCATCCTCCATGACTACCTTGATGTCCCCTTGATAAAGAAGGCTTGCTTTGCTATCATGTTAGTGGGCTCTGGATCTCATATTGGTATACCAAATCTTCTTAAACCTATTTTGAGACAGATGCCCAAAACAAAGTAGAGTGACTTTCATCTTAGGATCAATTAAGGAAAACGGGGTCGGGGAATAGATTGACTTGGCAAATCAAACTGCTAACCCTTCCCCCATGAAGTTTCTGCCTCATCCCTCAGTCACACAATCATTCTTGGATCATCACAAAAAGAAGGGGACAGTGAAACGTCAAGAGTTTTTCTAGCAGCACACAGTCTCTAGTAGGCCCTACTGAGCTCCAGAAGCCAAGAGAATTTCAGAGGATTTGGAGTATCCAGTCCAGGAGTTCTCTTATTTTGTGTCACGAATCCCTTTGGCAATTTGGGGAAGCCTCAAAATCATGTTTGTAATTGTGTAACGTAAAATACTAGGATTGCAAAACAAATCAATTATATTAAAATACAATTATCAAAATATTTTAAAAGTATTGAAATGGCAAAAAGGCAAATTCAAAGATACAAGGTTAAGAACTCCCAATCTAATCCAATCCCTTCCTTTTACAGATGAGGAAACTGATGGCAGAGAGAGGAAGCAACCTGCCCAAGGACACAGAACCAGTAGATGACAGATCTGGGAGCCAAACCCACAACTTCCAAGGCCAGCCAGACTCAGTGCTTTCCCACTAGGCAGGGATTTCTTGAGTACACATTGGGTAGTCGACTCTGTCTCTGATGTTCTAGCAAAGCCAGAGGTTCATCACCACCCCAAGGTTGGCCAGTTGGAGAGGAGTTATTTTAGCAACAGTATCTCTTGAAGACCATCTAGGAAGAGAGGCTATGATCTGCATGAATGGAGGAAAAGAGATACTGTAGATCCTTGAAGTCTTGAGGTCATTCAACAGTCTGTCTGGCATTCTCCCTGGTGATAAACCCACTTGAAAGCAGACAGAACACTAAGCAGAAGTGTATGCATGACAGCACAGAAGAAGTGAGCACACTAGAATAGATAAAATTGAGAGCCTCCTCCTCCATTTTATCTAAAAACGCTAAGAGGCTCTCTGAGTCTTTGCAACCTAACCTCTGGAGCAAAAGTGGAAACTGGAGTTGATTTGTTGAGCTGCTGACTTCAGTGATGCTTGTCACTGTTGGGGCTCGAGCTGATGCTAACTTCAGAATATGCTGCATTTTTGAGGTTGACTTCTAGGCAGTCAGTCTCCATAATTCAACGTGGGCTACTTTTTTCATTTACCATCATGAACGCTGACATGGAGAATACATTTGACAGCTGCATTCCCAATCTACTTGTCTCTGTATCCCCAGACCTGGCACAGTGCCTGGTAGAGGAGGTACTTAATCAATGCTTGTCAAACTGATTAAAAAATGATTGTATATTAGTCCAGCTGTGTTGACAGCATGCAAATCAATCATTCTGGAAACAGTACCTGCCTTGGAACCAAAAGACCTGGGTTTCAATGCTGGGTCATCCAAGGCCATATCTGTGCAGCCGTGGGTAAGAGATATCACCTCTCTGGGCCTGTTTTCTCCTTTGAACAATGGCAGAGGGGAGTGAACTAAATAAACAAGTTCCTTTCCATCTTTATGATCCAATGAATCAAAAGTTTGTACAAATGGTGAGCTTATCAAGGACAAATAAGCAGTTCATGGGGAAGGAAAGGGAATGAGCATTTATTAAGGGCCTACTATGTGCCAGGCACTGTGCTATGTGTTTTACAACTGATTCCACTTAATTCTCACATAAACCTTGTAAGGTAGGAGCTATTATTGTCCTCCTTTTATAGCTGAGGAAAGCAAGGCAGATAAAAGCCCAGGATGATGCTGTAACTTCCATCCCTGTCATGTCTACTCTTTCCTGTCCCCAGTGAAGGAGGCCAAAGTATGTGGATAGCCAAGCCCAGTCTGCCACACAACCCAAAGGAGTCTGGGACCCAGCCCAGCACTAAACTTACCCTATTACCAAAATGCTGGGTCTTACAGGAAGGAAATGACTGTTCACTGGTTAAGATTGAATTCAGAAGTTAACTTGGGGGGAAGAGTGTGAATGCTTGCTAGCAGTTTCTTAGCTTCGAGTCTACTCTACCCAGACATTGGAGGAAAGTGGACAGAGTCGTGTAGCTCCAGTTGGGGTGGGGGTGGGGTATTTGTACCTCTCTTGTGACTATATCTAGTTAGCAAATATTTCAATATTTACAAAAAACGAAAGAAAGAAAGAAAAAGAAATGGAGGTAGACAGAGGTTAAGTGACATCTCTGGGGTCACTCAGGGAGTAAGTGTCTGAGTCTAAATTTGCACTCAGGGCTTCCTGATTGACAGCTGGTATGAATGTTTCCTTCTCCCTGCTCAATTGAGTTAATTCATAGAGGAACCGATGATCCTCCCCTGGGCCTTGATGTCAGGCATGATCACCTCATTTCTTTCAGGCTCCTTCCCCAAAATACTAGGGGTGAGGGATTGTTGTGGCTTTTCCTTCATTCTGAAAGAGGACCAATACCAAGGCATAGGGGTAGACCAGGGGCCACTAGTGATCTTTAGTGACCAAGCAGCTCGAAGTCCCCCAGAAACATAATATGCTTTTGAAAAGGCTGACTTGACACTGGGTCACTGTTCAGGGAACCACAGACTCCCAGGCTTAGAAGGGACTTCATAGGTCATCCCAGAGCGAATCAAGCATCTCCAGCCCCCACCCAGATGCTTTTGCCACCTCATACGAAAGCCCACATCAGCCTCGGAGACCTTTGCTAGGGACTAAATCTGTCGTTTCCAAGGACCAGTCTGGCTGACTGGCCATCGTGGCTCCCTGCCCAGACCCCTTTCTGCAGAATTTATGGAAAACAAATCCTGCTCTGTAGCTGTCATTGGTTAGCTGCTCCTGTGGTAAGAAAAAATTTTCCCCTCCTGATAAGGGGGCCGCTGACTTCTTAGTAAATTGATGTGACCAAATGGATAAATAGAGCCATCTGTGCAAACACTGGTTCGCTGAAGCACATCCAATAAATTCATGCCAAAGAGCTGATGGAGAATAAACCTTATTTAGTTCAATTCTTGGTGATATCATGTGGCCCCAGCCACAACCTAAGGTTTTATAGAGCCTGCTTCCATCAACATTTGACTTCCAAGCATGAGTAGTGACTCATCCACAGAGCACAGAATAACTCTATCAGAGATGATTGAAAATGGCATACCCCTCCAAATGAGAGGTTTGGAGATGGGTGGAAAGAATGATGCCCTGAGGGAAGCAATTATGTTTTGAGGACTGAACAAATTGCACAGCCAAAGGCTAAAAACAGTCCTACTGGGAAATCAGGTAAATACATCTACTGATGACCCTTCCTTCCCACCCCCCCACTTGCCCCCATCCTCCTTCCCTTCTTTGCTTTTCCAGCAGCTCTGGTTTCTTTCATTCAAAGTCAACACATTTTGGAAAACAAGTTTACTCTAAGAAGACTTATTCCAATGGGAAACTTGGAAGCAGGCTCTATTCTAGACAATGGTCTGGATGCACTGTTGGTGGATCAATCACTGAACAGGAGACTAGCTCCCAGTTCAGCTGATCCAGCTTAAATTACTATTCTTAAGACAACACTTTAAGGTTTTTAAAGCACTTTCCAAATCTCACTTTATCCTCACAACAACCTTTGGAGATGGATGCTACTATTATCATCCCCATTTTACTGATGAGGAAACCAAGGTAGATAAAAGTTAAGTGACTTGCCTAGAGTCTCACCACTAATGAGCTGCTGAGGTCACATCTGAATTCAGGTGCTCTGTGCACTATGGCACCACCTAGTGTATCAATATGCCTCTGAAGAACCTTGGGTAGTTGGAGGTCTTGATATTTACTGACTTAAAAAGCATAATAATTATTAAGAATTCTCCATTGCTCTATGCTTTAACACTACAGTAGCCAAAAAGATAAGAGCCAAACAATTGATATGGTGGTGATGCATAGACCTCTCCCAAGAGGGGAAAAGTGGGGAAAGTAATCAAATTCTTTTCTGAGGTGGCAAAGAACTGGAAACAAAGTAGATACCCATCACTCGAGAAATCTAGGCAATACAAGATATATGGATAGAATCTAATCTCGTACAGTTAAACAAAAGGAACACAAGGAATTTGGAAAAATAGAAGGGTGAAATAAACGGAACCAAGAAAGCCATATTTACAGCATCACGGAGATGCCAAGAACAACAAAATAAAGATGAATGTTCTATCATGTCTACCAGTGCTGAGGCCAAGAGGGCCACCTCCCTTCTTCCGTTGGAGGCAAGGGGCTATTTGCATGCTGTGTGTGCTGTCACACACCGCGACCTTTTTCATTGTTTAGTTATTTTTCTTTATTACAAGGGAAGGCTCATGAAAAGGTAGAGAAGTATATACAAAATAGAAAAAAGAGTTGTCAATGAAACTTCAAAATAAATAGGCAAATAAATGAGAAGGTGATGCAACTCAGCAAATGCCTGGAATCAATCAAGCCACAGTCCAACAGCGTCACAAACTATCACGTCATATTAGCAACTGTACATTAGATGGGTAAGACCAGTTGGTTTAAGCCAATTCTCTTTTCAATTCCTATGTCCTAGGAGAGAAAAGAAGAAGTAAGAGTATAATGGCAATTGTGCATTCAGAGATATAAAGGGACTAGTATCAAAGGCAAGGCAACATTTTTTTGTGCCTTTGCTTAAGCCCCTGAAAATGTAAATTGTTCCAAGATGTCAGAAATAGATGTGGAATGAGAAGCAAGATGGTTGTTCAAAAACCCAGTGCAGGAAAGAACAGAGGAGAACAGCTGTGTTGCTGGGGTCAGGGACCTGAAATCAGAGTAGAATCTGAAATGACACGCAACATAATTTCATGGCTCCATCTGAACTGTTGTGTGAATGTTGGGTATAGCTTGACAGCATGGAAGAGCATGAAGGGGCTGGGTTTAGGGTCCAAGATTCAAGAGGCAAATCCCGGCTCTGCCAACTTGGCAGCTCTGTGATATTGGACATGAACTTAATGTGTCTTGGGTCTGTTTCCTCTCTGTGAAATTGGGCAGGTGGAATAAGAACTGTCTAAATCCTCGATAGCTAGCCTAGATATCTCTTTATGAAAAAAGCCATGCAAGTTTTTATAGAATTCTCAGAGAACATATCATCTCTGATCGCTAGGTTTAGTGGGTTTTGAGTCTCATTAAGTAAAAATCATAATGTAACTAACATTTCTATCGAGTCATTAGATGCCAAGCACCGTGCTAGCTAAAGTGCTGGGATACAAAGAAGGGCAAAGAGCAATCTAATGGGGGAGATGACATTCAAACTGTGTGCAAACAAGCTTGAAACAGGATAAAGGGAAAATCATTTGCAGAGGAAAGGCACTCGAATGAAGTGGACTTGGCAAAGGCTTCCTGGAGAAGGTGGGATTTTAGCTGGGACTTGAAAGAGGCCAGGGAAAGAAGGAGGAAGAGATGAGGGGGAACATTCCAGGGAGAGGGGACAGCAGGGGAAAATGCCTGTGGTTGGGAGATGGAAAGTCTTGTGGGAGGAAGAGCCAAGAGGCCAGGAGTGGGGGCACAGGTTAGAAAGGGCTTGGAAAGCCAAACAGGATTTTAGATTGGAGCCTGGACATGATTGGGAGCCACTGGAGTTTACTGAGCAAGGGAGTGATGTGGTCAGACCTGTGCTTTATATTTATAGGCAGATCCCTTTAAAGGCTGAGTGAAGAACAGACTGGAACAGGGAGAGATTTGTGGCAGGAAGGCCAACCAACAGACTCTTATAACAATTCAGGTAAAATTGACAGGTCTGGGTAATGGACCGGATATGGGGCATGAGAAAGAGTGAAGGCACCCAGGTTGTGAGTCTGGATGATGCCTCAGGAATGTTTGGAAGGGGAAAAGGTTTCTAGGGCAAGATGGTGAGTTCAGTTTGGGATATGTTGAGCTGATGATGTCTACTGGGAAAGACTTCTTGTAGAAGATGGCATTTTAGCTGGGACTTGAACGAGGCCAGGGAAGCCAGGAGGAAGAGATGAGGGGGAACGTTCCAGGGAGAGGGGACAGAAGGGGAAAATTCCTGTCCTTGGGACATGGCCAGGAGGCCACTGTCAGATGGAGTACGTGAGGTAGATCTAATCTGAGATGTCCAGTGGTCAGCTGGAGATACAGAACTGGAGGTCAGCAGGGAAATTCAGGATGAATAATCAGATTTGAGAATCATGAACATAAAGATGACTCCATGGGAGCTGAGGAGATCAAGAGAAGAAGACGGCCCAGGACAGAGGCCTGCTAACCCAGGTGTGACCTGGAAGAAGATTCAGCCGAGGAGACTGAGAAGTGGTTACACAGGTAGGGGACCCCAGAGAGATTGATGTTATAAAAAACCAACTAGAAGAGAGTATCAAGGAGAGGAAAGTGACTAATGGTGTCAAAGGCCACAGAGGTCAGGAAGGCTGAGGACTGAGAAGAGGGCATGTTCCTCTACAAGTAGACCCTGAGTCTTGGCTTAGAGAGTATGTGGGGCAAAGGATTATCATGGCTCCTGGCTGTTGGAAGTTGTTTTTTCTCCTTCATGGGGCCCATTTAAGTCTTCCCTCGACCAAGGTATAGGGCAGCTTTATATCTAGCTCCCAGTAGAGCCCTGAAGTTAATTTTCCTTAGGGTATCTAGCTCCTTTTCCCTGTGTCTCTCAGCTACAGATTCAGATGCTCTAAATCTCAGATATCTGGACAAATTCTTGCTCTCCTTCCTTCTCCTCGAATGATTCCTTCTCAGGGGCTTGACCGATATTGTTCTACCACTGGAATGAGGGATTTCAAACACATACTGATTCTAGCCAAGTTCCACAGGGCATGACAGACTCTGCAGTCAATCCCAATACATTTGCTGCTTTTGACATCAACCTTTTGAACCTCTTATATTTTTTTGAAGGACTGATTCACTAGCAGTATGGGTCTTGTGATCCCTGGTGCCACTGGTTGATGATGACTAATTGATTCAGTTGAGAAGTCTGGGCCTACTGTGTTCAAATGGAGTGGGATGGACCCCATCCTTACCCCTTCAATCTTACACTATGAATGGGAAACTGGAAGGAGTTCAATGCCTACAAGTCAAGCAGAGCCTGCCAGGGTTTGGGAGCATCATCTCTTACTGGGATGGTGCAGCAAGGACACCTGGACCTGACCTGGCCTTGGTACAGGGGTGTCCTGAAACCAGCTTGCACTGCTTGTGAGAGCCAATGATTCAATGTTCAGTAGGAGCATTTGCTCCTGGGAAATCAACAAATGCCGCAAATTGGGACTTGAGTGGTCATTTTCGGTGGTTTTCTAGACTTAAGAAAGTAACAGAGAAAGTGCTAATGCAGAGTCAGCTTCAAAGGGTGTCATCCATACAATTTTTCTCCAGAAAATGAGCTGTTAAATAGTTAGCAGCATAATACTGCACAGATACCAATGAACAGCCCCACAAGCCACAATGGTCACATGCACAATGGCATCCCAAGAGAAGAAAAGTCAACAGGCTTGGGCATATCCTGTTTCCCAGCCTCTCTCAATCTGCCCCTAGTATTCACCACCAAGTCTCCACCTAGCATCAAACCAGGGCAAACCCAGTGACCCTCCTATTCTCTAGGCTCAGTGGAGGTCACCTTCTCCCCAAATGACTGGAGACTGGTGGAGAGAACTCTCCCTCCCAGGGCCACAGGAGCATAAGCAGTCCGCAGTCTCCTTCTCCCTGGTGGCTTTCAAACAGGAGCTTCAGAACAAGTGTTGTTGGCTAGGCCTCTGAGGCTCTCTGTAGGAGCTGACATTCTATGGACATTTTCAGCTCTAGAGTAAAACAGATTTTGTTAGTGTACTTGGTAGACTTTTGAGAGATGGCTGTTGTGTTTAATTATAACCAACTCTAATTGGATTTTTACTGGACTGACTTGCCATTTCCTTTCCCAATGTGTCCTCATTTTACAGATGAGAAATTGAGACAAATAGATGTTAAGTGACTTACTGAAGGTCTCACAGCTAGTTATTGTCTGAGGCTGGATTTAAACTCAGATCTTCCTGACTCCAGACCCAGTGCTCTACCCCCTTTTGGGAGGTAGCACAGAATAAAGGAAAGATGAATGATTTGGTGTCAAGAATCCCAGCTCCGAATCCTATTCTAGCACTTCAGAGTTGGATGACTTTGGGCAAGTCACTTAACCTCTCTAGGCTTCACTTTGTTCATCTGTGTAATGGACATAGAACTTGCTGTTACGAAGATCAAATGAAATGGTAAGCCAGAGTGCGTCTGGGCATGAGGCCGGGAGGCCCTGTTTGGAATCCTCCCCATGTGACTACGTGCAAGTCGCTTTCCCTTTCCGAACCTCAGAAAATGAAGGGAGTGCACTACATGTCGTATAAGGGCTCTTCCACATTTAGATCTCTGCTACTCCAACCCCTAAGGTTCTTTTCGGAATCCTGTTAGCCTATACATACATACATACATGTATGGATGTATACATATGCATATATATGTATGTACACACATGGATGCATGTATATGTATATATACATATATATGCGAGTTGTTCTAACAATACGAGCTGTTATTACTATCATTATCTTATTTACACTGGATGGTGATATGGTCACCCCAAATAAGAAAGCAGGGAAGCAGCGTGGTCACAGCCTTCTCTGGCTTGCCACCGGGGTTAGTACAGGCAAGCCTGATGAAAATCCAGATGAGCCTAATTTGGATCTAGAGTTCTCGAAAAGGGCAAGATGGAAATAAGCTGAGGCATCCTGGGAATCCCAACGCAGACCTGGGGAAACTCTTAATACTTTCAATTTAAAAATGAAAACTTGAATGAACTAAAAATAAAAATTTAAAAAAAAAACAAAAGATACTTCTTCTCTTTTTTCTGTGCTCTGGCAAAACCACCTATTATCTCTTAGACTTGAAAATGTTTTATTTTCTTCAGAGTAGAAAGTACACAAAAACAAAATGAATTCAAATTCCAGCTCTGCTTCTTAGGACTGTGTGACTCCGGACCTCAGTTTCCTCATCTGTGAAATGAAGAGGCCAGCATTCAGTGCTCCGGGGTTGGCAGCCCATGGCACTTTTCTTGCTGGGCTGCTTGCCAATTGTTAAGCTCTTCCCATCTGGTGCCCATGAACACTGTGGCAGTTGTGTCAGAGATGAGCAGAGGCCTGCTTAGTGCAGACAGAAAGCGGAACATATGCTGTGTATGCTGCATATAAACCAACGCATCTATCTGCGGCATCCAGGAAAGGCTCTCCTGGACGATGGGTGGCACCAAGACAGCCAAGACCCCCAAATAAAATAGACCAGGCTGCTGTTTCCTAAAAGTTTCTCCTTATCAAGCTGGGAGTCCCAGATCTTTTCTATCCACATTTGGACTGGTACTGCCAGGACTATCCTAGCGTTCCTAAGCCCAAACTCCAGCAGAGTTGCACTTGCCTCCAGGTCATTATTATTTGAACTAGTCTGCTGATCCACAAGCCCATCACCAGCTCACCTGCCTGGCATTTTGAAGTCCTTCATGGCCCGGGTCTAGACTACCTTCCAGGACTGTCTCACTCACTCGGCCTCCAACTTGTTGATTCCCAAACAAGCCCCTGCCTGTCCTTCCTTATGCCTTTCCAGAATTCTTCAGTAATTCTGGATTGATTCTGGATAAATCCTCTGCCTGGATATGCATACACAGAATACAGGTTCCTCAAAGGCAGAGATTGTCTTGTTTTGGTCTTTGCCTGTCCAGGGCCCCGCACAGTCACTGGCACCAAGTCACTTCGTGAATGTTGGGTGCAGAAAGGAAGCAGTGAACATGAGTTAGTTTCTCCTCCCCCCACCCATCTCGTACTTGGGGTTGAGGTCCCAGGGGTGCTCTGGCTGCTGCAGGAAAAAAAGGAAGGGTGGTGGGCAGGTTCTATTTGGAGCTGCCATTTTCTACAAACATTCTATCTCTGCCCATCATCAAGCATGGATGTGAGCCAGGGGCTGGGGGACCTTTCAAGGAGATAAGAGCTTGAGGTAGAAAAAGGCATTTCAGAACCCAGCATCACAGAAAGGTAGGTACAGTCCTTGGAGGCTGCCCGGAGGCTGCCCAGAGGCTGAGCTACCTTTTCAGCACATCTAGGATGACATGGGCCCTGAGAAGTTGGATCTCAGAAAGAAGGGCTGAACCCTGGCCTGTGGAAGGACAAGAATATTACTCAACAACTGTCCAAGGCATATGGCACTAAGATCAGTGACCATGAGTCAATTAGCTCCATGTTAGACATTGGGGCAGGGGAGTAAACAAAGAGCTCTACCAGAAGACTTAGCAAGTGATGGTCTGACCACGGAGGCTCTCCAAGACTCTCTCCAGAAGACAGATCTGCTTCTAAGATGTGAAGAACACATAGCTGCAGCTAGAAGATCTTGTGATCCCTACTGGGTAAGTGCCCTACCAGGGCTGATGAAAATTCCTACTGCAAGCAGTGGCTGAGTGCCAGCCACCAGCAAAGGACTCCTTCCATTTTTGCCACTGGGATTCAACTGGAGCTGTTTGTTAAAACCACAGCTCTAAAGCTCAACTTGGGGCAAAGCAGAACAGCTGCAAAGGGAATTTCCAGAGACAGAAAGAAATTCTTTTTCCTGGCAAGTGCTGGACTGACACACACCAGGTTCAATCCTGCGCAGTATGACCCCAAAGAGAGGGCAGATCAGATTTCTCCTTGAACTTTGCTTCTATTTCCTCAGCAAGAAAGCCCAGTGCTTCTATTTATAGCTTCTGTGAGAGAAAGAGGAAAGGAAGTGAGAAAGATTGCAGTTGTGAATAAGGAAGGAAAGAAGAAAGGAAAGAAGGGAGGATTTATTAAGGACCTACTTTGTGCCAGGCACTGCGCTAAGCACTGGACAAATATTATCTCATTTGATCCTCACCACAACCCTGGCAAATAAATGCTATTACAATCCCCATTTTACAAATAAGGAAACAAAGGTCAAAGGTTAAGTGAACTGCCCAGGGTCATGCAGCTATTAAGTGTCAGAGATACTGGTGCAGATTCTACTTCTAGGATGAAGAAGAGAGGGTTCAAGAACAATTAAGGAGTCGGAGAGGATTGGGGATACAACAAGGAGAAGAAAACTCAAGAGAGAAAAGGGTAAACATAGTTAACAAGATCAATGATGCAAGTAATACACATTTATTCATGGAAACAGCACTGAATGCTTGTCCATGATTGTTAGAGCAGTGTAAGGAGAGAAAGAAACTGTAAATGAAAACTTAAGATACTTATTTAAATGTGGGGTTTTCAGAGGTGCAGCTAGGTGGTGCAGTAGATAGAACATCAGTGCGGGAGTCAGGAGGACCTGAGTTCAAATCTCACCTCAGACACTTGACACTCACTAGCTGTGTGACCTTGGGCAAGTCACTTAACCCCAACTGCCTCATCCTAGGTCATCTCCAGTCATCCTGATGAATATCTGGTCGCTGGATTCAGATGGCTCTGGAGGAGAAGTGAGGCTGGTGACCTGCACAGCCCTCTCTCACTCAAAACAAAGTCAAGGGCAAGTCATGTCATTATTTCTCTGATGGCGTGGTCTTCTTTGGCAATGAAGGATGAACACACACATTTATTAAGCACCTACTATATGCCTAGCCCTGTGCTAAGCCCTATGGATACAAAAAAAAAGGCAAAAGGAAGTTCCCACCCTCAACGAGTTTACAATTTAATGGAGAAGATAATATGCAATCAAACATATCCAAAGCAAAGGAAGCAGAAAGCACTGGAATGAAGAAGGGTTGGGGAAGGCTTTCCTGTAGGAGGGATTTCAGTTGGAACTTAAAAGAAGCCCTAGGAGGTCAAGAATCAGAGCAGAAGAGGGAGAGCATTCCAGGACCAGGAGATGGTCAGAGGATAGGCCCAGGGCCAAAGATGGAGGGGCTTGTTCTCTGGAGAGCCAGGAAGACAATGTCAGTGGATGGAAAAGGAATGCATTGAGGAGTAAGGTAGTAAGGGGTAAGAGGACAGGAAAGATAGGAGGGAAGATATGTAAGAAAAGGTAAGTAACTGAGCACAAAGCAAATTGATCAAATGGATTAGCATGTGGGGCTGCAGGATCTCAAATACAGAATTGGAAAGAATCTTAGAGGTCATCTAATCAAGCCTCTCATTTTGAAGAAAATGGAAGGACCAAGAGTGTAAGTGATTGTCCCAAGGTGAGAGAAATGATTATTTTCTATCAGTGTAAGAACCCATTATTAATTAGGATCCAGGCTTTGGATTTCCTCACTCAAGGACCAGTCCCTGCTCACTCAGTCAGTCTCTGAAGGGCATGGCTGATAGAGGAGACTCCCCTAATCCTTGAGGTCTATGTTCCTTGACCTTGGGCAGGCCCAAAAATCAACTAGAAGAACTTACTTCTGTTTGAAGTGTAAACAGAAATCTGATCTAGGTAAATTCTTGCCCTGAGGGAATAAGCCCACATCCTAGCACCCCTCCACTGGAGTTTAAGGTGACTCAGTTCATGAAAGCCAACTAGAGGGGTCTAGGTGGAAATGGATTCCTCTGTCCAGATTGCTGAGGGCTGCAGAGTCTCATGATCAAGCCAAGTTCCCAGAAGGAGGAGCTGAAAACTTTTAGTCCATTTCCTCAGTTAAATGTCTACCCTCTCATCAACTGTTCTTTCAAAGGTATTTAAAGCATTCAGTGTCTCCATGACAAAACATCTTTGGTTACTGAGAGAAACCACTGACCGTAAGTTTACTGATTATTAGCTAGCCTAATTAAGAAATTGATTATTGATTACCCAGAAAACTCTTGTCTCTTGGGTTTTTCATTCCTTACAAAGGTCAAGGTTTTGTACAACTGAACTGGGATTGAAACCCAGGTCATCTAATGCTAAACCTAGCCTTCTTCCCACTGCCTCTTGAGGACAAGGTTGAGGGTGAGGTGCAATGCGGCCATACAGTTGTTGAAACTTTAAAAGGTAAGTTGAGTGAATTTTCTAGTTACTGAAGTCAGATTGGTTGTTTATATTTTAACCAGGTATTTAGGGTTAGAGTTGAAGATTTTAACAGAGAATAAGATAAATGCTGAAGTGATTGGCATCTAGTATATGATGTTTGCATTGCTGCCACAGTTGAGTGACTGCTACCTGAATTCCAAATGTATGTGGCCAACTTCCTTCCTGGAGGAGAAGGCAGAAAGGATCAGAATGCCTTTTTGAACTTTAGGTTATTAGAGACAAAGGATTTCCTAAAGGAAATAGAAGCAAGACTTCAATGGTAGTAAAAAAAAAATCTGATGTGAAGGAAGTGAGACTTGATCATTGTCAGGATACTGGAGAGTGGAAGTTCATTCCACAGAGGAGAATGAAGAAGAGCACTGTACAATTTGAGTGTAAAGGCAGATACAAAGCTTTTCTGGAAGAGGAGGGTGCTAGCTAGGTGCTCCTCAGAGAAGGAATCTGTTTGTCTTCCCAAGGATGTTATAAGAGAGCCCCAGAAGCTCTCAAAAGACAGCTCATCCAGGTAGGATCAAAGGAGGAAGAAAAGCACTACGGTGGTTGGTAATTCCTTGCTCAGGGGTAATGAGGCAGCTCTTTGTGGCCCAATTAACAATGATAGAGAGGTTCCAGGGTATGTGTCCAGGACATAACAGAGAGCCCCTGAAGACATGTCCCTACTTCTGGTGATCCATGAATACCAGTGCCAAAAGGCACCTGAAAAACATTGCCAATGCTTATCAAAACTTGGGCAAGAAACTGAAGACCACAAGGGCACAATTTGTGTTTTCCCCACTGTTAGCCAGTAAAGGAAAGGGATGCAGAAGAGTGAACAGCCAGCTCGGAATGTGCTCTGGATTTCAAATTGACAAATGACACATTTCTGGCTAAAGTCGGTTAAAAAGTACTTTCTGGATGTCTTACAAATCTAATCAAAAGGGCTTCAAACCAGAAAGAATGGGGACAGAAGACTGCTCTAAGATGCAAGCGAGATGCCAGAGAGAGTAGATACAAAAAAAGCAAGAGGAACTCAAAGTCCTCATGGATGTAGGCACATTTGACCTCCGAGAACTCAGGGGAAGGAAATCCATGACAACCATGGCTCTGGATGGGCATACCTTATTTAAAAGAAGCAGGAAACATAAAGGGGGTGGATGAGCTAGGGGGAATAACATTATCTATTAAAGAGATCCACTCATATAAGGAGATCCAGAAATTGTAGGCTTAAAGCATGGCAGAGAGTATTTGAATGGAGGCCCACGGACAGAGAAATAAATGTGATATTGTCTTCAGAACGTGATACACAATTCCCAGACAGAAAGAACCTCTAGATGAGAAATTTGGAAAATGAAGGATTCCATTCCTCCAGTCATCTGCCAGAGCTCTGTCTCTGCTAAAATCAGAGCAGCTCATCCTCAGCCTCAGTGATCATTTCCTCTTTCCAAAGGCAAAAGAACTAAAAAGGGGAAATTCCATTCTACATCTGATTCTTACTCACAGGGAGGAACCAGTCATTGGAGGGAAGTGAATATCCCTCCTAGAGTTTGTGATAGAGAAGGAAAGGAAATCTGGACATAATCTAACAGACACCCTAGAGTTTTTCTTCCTTCTCCTCAAGGAAGGAAAAGAAAGCATTTTCAGAGGATTGTCAGGGGAAGATATGTTGGGTTCCTTGATCTGCCATTCTAAAGATTAAGTCCCCACACCTCCACACCACTACTCCCATTCTCCAGAATGAAATTCTAAAGACACAAAGGAGAGTCATTTCCATGGAAAGGAAACAAGATCTGTCTAAAGCGAGTGAAGTAGATGTATAGCTAACTCACCCATTCACTCAAATTTTTAAAAGAAATGCAGAGATAGAAACAAAACCAGGTAACAGAGGATGAATAAGAATGTGATACAGTCCTTGAAAAACAGCATCCAGAGGTACCACCTCACACCTATCAGACTGGCTAATGTAACAAAACAAGAAGATGATAAATGTTGGAGAAGATGTGGGAAATTTGGAACACTAATTCATTGTTGGTGGAGCTGTGAGCTGATCCAACCATTCTGGAAAGCAATTTGGAACTGTGCCCAAAGGGTTACAAAAGTGTGCATACCCTTTGACCCAACAATATTGCTTCTAGGACTATATCCCAAAAAGATCATAAAAATAGGAAAGGGTCTCACATGTACAAAAATATTTATACCAGCTCTCCTTGTGGTGCCCCAAAACTGGAAATCAAGGGGATGCCCATTAACTGGGGAATGGCTGAATAAATTGTGGTATATGAATGTAATGGAATACTCTTGTGCTATAAGAAATGATGAACAGGAAAACTTCAAAGAGGCCTGGAAAGATATATATGAACTGATGCTGAGTGAAAGGAGCAGAACCAGGACAACTGTGTACACAGCAAGAACCACAATGCGTGAGGAATTTTCCTAATAGATTTAGTACTTTAACTGCAATGCAACAACTTAAAAAATTCCCAGTGGGCTCTTGAAGCAAAATGCCTTCCACATCCAGAGAAAGAACTACGGAACTGGATTGCATAATGATGCAGACCATTTTCTTTTGTATTATGTTTTGCTTTGTTTTACTTCTCCCATTCATTTTAATTCTTCTATTCAACATGACTAAAGTGAAAATGTATTTAATAGGAATGTATGAGCAGAATCTGTATAAAATTTTATGCTATTTCAGGGAGGGAGTGGGGAAGGAGGGAGGAAGAAGGGGGAGGGAGGGAAAAATCTAAGATACATGGAAACGATTGTAGAACACTGAAAATAAATAAAATAATTTAATAAAAAAAGACAAGGAAAAAAATGTTGGAAAAGATGTGGGAAAATTGGAATACTAATGCATTCTTGGTGGAGTTGTGAATGATTCAACCATTCTGGAGAGCAATTTGGAACCATGCCCAAAGGGCTATAAAATTGTGCATACCCTTTTGACCTGGCAATACCACTACTAAGTCTGTATCCCAATGAGATCATAAAAAAGGGAAAAGGACCCAAATGTACAAAAATATTTATAGAAACTCTTTTTGTGGTAGCAAAGAATTGGAAATTGAGAAGATGCCCATCAATTGGGAAATAGCTGAACAAGTTGTGATTTATGAGTGTAATGGAATAGTATTGTTCCACAAGAAATGATGAGCCAGCAGATTTCAGAAAAAAACCTAGAAAGACTTGAATGAACTGATGCTAAGTGAGCAGAACCAGAACATTGTACACAGTAACAGCAACATTGTGCCATGACCAACTTTGAGAGACAGCTCTTCTCAGCAATGCAATGATCTAAGACAGTTCCAAAAGATTCATGATGGAAAATGCTATCCACATCCTGAGAAAGAACTATGGAGTCTGAATACAGACTGAAACGTCCAATTTTCTATTTTTTTCTTTTTCGTGGTTTTTCCTTTTTGTTCTGATTCTTCTTTCACAACATAACTAATGTGAAAATATGTTTAATATGATTATACATGTAAAACCTATATCAGATTGCATGCCATCTTGGGGAGGGAGAAGGGGAAAAAATTTAGAACTCAAAATCTTATAAAAGTAAGTGTTGCAATCTAAAAATAGATTAATTAATTTAGGAAAAAGAAAAGAAAAAAATAAGCATCTAGAATGCTAAAGCTCAGAATGAGACAAGATGGTGAGTGTAGCTAGGACCTCAAAGAGGTTGTTTAGCTGCATTGGGAGAACAAGAAGAATTCCAAAAGGGCCTTCTTTCCACTGGACAGGACAAATTATAATTGATGGCAGAGAGAAAGCAGAACTGCTCCATTATTATTTGACTTCCGTGTTCTCTGCCATGGAGAATGACATTTGTACTGGAAATGACAGAACAAAAATGACTAACAGGGAGTTGCTTTTGATGAATTCAGGTTAACTAGGCCAGATGAACGACTTCCACAGGCACCATAAGAACTGGCTGATGTGATGGCTAACTACTGCCAGTGAGTTTTGGAAAGATCATGGAAAACAAGAGAAGTGCCACAAGATTGATGAAGGATAGGTATTGTCTTAATTTCCTGAAAAGAAAAGAAAACAAAGTCTGCAAACTGCAGCCTCATGAGCTTGACTTTGATTCTTGGGCAAATTCTAAAACAGAGTTTCAAAAAGAAGGTGGGCAAATGCCCAGAAAGGGAAGCTGTGCTCACAAAGAGCCAGCAGGACTTCCTCAAGAACAGGTCAAATCCGAGTAATTTCTTTTCCTTTTTTGACAAGATTACTAAACTAAGAGATTAGGAGTATGCCGTGCTTATAATTCACCTTGATTTTAAGAAAGTTTGGGTTAATTTTTCTCATCCTCTTCATATGAAAAAGGTAGAGGGACATGGACTAGATGGGAGGTTCACTTTTTTGTGTCTTTTGCGTCTTTGGCAGTCTAGTGAAATCTATGGATCTCTTCTCAGAATAATGTATTTAAAAGCATAAAATAAAATACATAGTATTACAAAGGAAAACAATTATATTGAAATACGGTGATCCAAATATGTTTTTTTTTTTAAGTTCATGGAGTCTAGGTTGAGAATCCTGGACAAGATGGTAATACAACTAGATGGATTCAGAACTGGTTACAAGACTCCTTGAAATCAAAGAGTAGTCAATAATGTTTAAACCAATGTCAACATGGCAGCAGATCTCCAGTGGTGTGCATCAGGGATCTGTACTGGTCCTGGCCTATTTCCCATTTCTATTACTGCCTTGGATAAAGGCAAAGATGATACACTCATCAAAGTTGCAAATGACATTAAGCTAGGTGGGATAACTAACAGTGAACAACAGATCAGAATCCAGAAAGATCTTGAAAGACTGGTCAGTCAGTGAATGAGTATTTATTAAACATCAACAATGTGCGAAGTGGTGGGCTAGAGATACAAAGAAGGCAGAAACAGTCCTTGTCATCAAGAAGCTCATGTTCTAATGGGGAAACAAAACATGTGTCCACAAGATCTATACACAGCATCATATGCATATGTGGAAGGAGAAAGTACTAGGAGCGGGGGGTGCTATTTAAATTTAGTCTTGAAGTAATACCAGGAAACTGAGAGGCACAGACGTGAGGGCAGAGCTTTGCAGGCATAGGGGATGGCCAATACAAAAGCATTGCAAAGATGACAGATTAAGTACCCTGAAAAGTAGGCCTCCACATCTGGATCACAGATTACGTGGAAGACAATCAAGTATAAAAACATCAAAAAAGTCGGAAGGATCCAGGTAATAAAGGGCTTTAATTATATTTGACCCTGGAGGTAATTGGGAGCCACCAAAGCTCAATGAGCAGCACAGTACAAGTGAACGGGGTGGGGGGAGTAACATGGTCATACCTGTACCTTAGGAACCACCATTTTGATAGCTCAATGGAGAAGGGCTGTGACCAGAGAAAGACCTGAGGCAAGGGAACCAACCAAACACTATGGTATTAATGCAGGTAAAAGGTGATAAAGGCCTAGACTAGGGGAACAGGTGGGTAAGGATAGAGAAGGGGACATATATAAGATATGCGGTAAAGAAACCCATCAAGGGGGGGAGGAACCAAGATGGCGGAGTAGAAAGATTCACATATGCTAGCTCTGAACCCATAGCCCATAAAATACCCATGGGGAGGAACTCCCAACAAATTCTGGAGCAGTGCAAGCCGCACAACAACAGAGTGGAGGAGATTTCTGTTCCAGAGAGCCCTGAAAAACTGACACCAGAGGTCCATCACACACCGTACCCAGAGCAGAGCCCAGCCCTGCCTTGGCCACATGGCATCGAGAGGACCAGATCGGAGCAGGCTTCAGGGATTGCATCTCCAGCAGCCATGCAGGTCCATCCACCCAAAAACGCCAGAGGTTAGTGAGAGAGTCTGTTGGCTTGCCAAGAGGGAATGGGGTGTCCCTATAACTCAGGCCCCCTCAGGAGGCAGAAGCAGAGGCAGCAGCAGACGGGAGCTCCCAAAGCAGGCAGGGGCTCGGATCCATTGTTGAAAGTATCCACATAAACCCACTGAGAGAAATGAGCCCTGTGTGGTGGCCCTGCCCTACCTGAGCACCTGAACTTAATCTCACACTGAATAGCAGCCCTGCCCCTGCCAAAAGCCCTGAGGCTGGGAAGCAGCATTTGACCCTCAGACCCCAAGCACTAGCTGGGCGGGCCTGGAGGTGAGGTGGGTGTAGAAAGGAATCTCAGAAGTCAAGTAACTGGCTGGGAAAATGCCCAGAAAAGGGAAAAAAATAAGACCATAGAAGGTTACTTTCTTAGTGAACAGATAGTTCCTCCTTTCCTTTCAGATGAGGAAGAACAATGCTTACCATCAGGGAAAGACATAGAAGCGAAGGCTTCTGTATCCCAAACATCCAAAATAAATATTCAATGGGCTCAGGCCATGGAAGAGCTCAAAAAGGATTTTGAAAATCAAGTTAGAGAGGTGGAGGAAAAACTGGGAAGATAAATGAGAGAGATGCAAGAAAAGCATGAAAAGCAGGTCAACACCTTGCTAAAGGAGACCCAAAAAAATGCTGAAGAAAATAACACCTTGAAAAATAGGCTAACTCTGTTGGCAAAAGAGGTTCAAAAAGCCAATGAGGAGAAGAATGCTTTCAAAAGCAGAATTAACCAAATGGAAAAAGAGGTTCAAAAGCTCACTGAAGTAAATAGTTCTTTCAAAATTAGAATGGAACAGATGGAGGCTAATGACTTTGTGAAAAACCAAGAAATCACCAAACAAAACCAAAAGAATGAAAAAATGGAAGAGAATGTGAAATATCTCATTGGAAAAACAACTGACCTGGAAAACAGATCCAAGAGAGACAGTTTAAAAATTATGGGACTACATGAAAGTCATGATCAAGAAAAGAGCCTAGATATCATCTTTCATGAAATTATAAAGGAAAACTGCCCTGAGATTCTAGAACCAGGGGCAAAATAAGTATTCAAGGAATCCACCAATCACCACCTGAAAGAGATCCAAAAAGAGACTCCTAGGAACATTGTGGCCAAATTCCAGAATTCCCAGGTCAAGGAGAAAATATTGCAAACAGCTAGAAAGAAACAATTCCAGTATTGTGGAAATACAATCAGGATAACACAAGATCTAGCAGCTTCTATATTAAGGGATTGAAGGATGTGGAACAGGATATTCCAGAAGTCAAAGGAACTAGGACTAAAACCAAGAATCACCTACCCAGCAAAACTGAGTATAGTACTTCAGGGGAAAAAATGATCTTTCTATGAAATACAGGACTTTCAAGCATTCTTGATGAAAAGACCAGAGCTGAAAAGAAAATATGACTTTCAAACACAAGAAGGAAGAGAAGCATGAAAAGGTAAACAGCAAACAGAAGTCATGGGGGATTTACTGGAGGTGAACTGTTTACATTCCTACATGGAAAGACAATATTTGTAACTCTTGAAACTTTTCAGTATCTGGGTAATTGGTGGGATTACACACACACACACACACACACACACACACACACACACACGTGCAAACACACACAGAAACAGAGAGCACAGAGTGAATTGAATAGGATGTCATTATATCTTTAAAAAAATGAAGTTCAGCAGTGAGAGAAAAATGTATTGGGAGGAGAGAGGGAGAAATGGAATGGGGCAAATTATTCTTCATAGAAGAGGCAGGCAGGAGATTTTTTAGTGGAGGGAAAAAGAGGGGAGCTGAGAGAAAAACATGAAGTTTACTCTCATCACATTCGACTAAAGAAAGGAATACAATGCAGACTCATTTTGGTATAAAAACCTATCTTACAAGGCAGGAAAGTGGGGGAGAAGGGGATAAGCAGGGTAGGGGGGATGATGGAAGGGAGGGCAATGGTAGAAGAAAGCAATTTGAAATCAACACTCTTGGGGAGGGACAGGATCAAAAGAAAGAATAGAAGCAATGGGGGGAGGATAGGATGGAGGGAAATATAGTCATACACAGCATGACTATTATGGAATTCATTTACAAAACTACACAGATATGAATTGCCTGCCTTCCCAAAGGAAATCGGTAGGGAGGGAGGGAGGGATGGGGAGAAGTTGGAACTCAAAGCTTTAGGAACAACTGTTTAGTATTGTTCTTGCTAGTAGGAAATAAGAAATACAGGTAATGAGGAATAGAAAGTTATCTGGCCCTACAGGGCAAAAGGGAAGATGAGGACAAGGGAAGGGAAGGATGATAGAAGAGAGGGCAGATTGGTGATAGGTGAAATTAGAATGATTGTTGTATTGGAGTGGGGGGAGGGGACAAATGGGGAGAAAATTTGGAACCCAAAATTTTGTGAAAATGAATGTAAAAAGTTAAAAAAAAATAAATTTAATAATAATAAAAAAAGAAACCCATCACCATGCTGCCAATTGACACCAACTCCCGCAGCCTCCTCACCCTTCTGAAGAGGTGGAGGCTGGAATACCAAACTGTTTCCAATGCCTTCCTTCATAGGGAGCAGTGGTTGAACTTCCTCAGTTCACTCCACTCTACATTTGCTTTGCCTGGTTTCAATTCCATGGAACAAGATGTCCCTTGGTGTCCCATTCCCCATTCTTCTCTGTCCTCCCTACTCTTTCCTGCCTCCTTTTGTGCGCTGTCTCCTCCATGAGATTGTAAATTCCTTGAGTTCAGGCACTGTCTTTTTATTAGTTGCATCCCCTTAGCACAATGCCTGGCATGTAACAGACACTGGATAAATGTTTATTGATTGGACTGGATTTGAAATGACAAGAATTTGGCAACAAATTAAAGATGTGGGGTGAGTGAGAGTGAGGAGCTAAAGATGACATTGAAGTTGTGGGCCTTGATGACTGAGAGGATAGCAATATAGAAGAGAGGGGAAAGTTTTGGGGGAAAATAATTAATTAAGTTTTGGACATGTTGGACTTGAAATTCCTATGGGGTATCTAGTTCAAGACATCCAAAAGACAATTGGTGATGCATATCTGTAGCTCAGGAGAGAGACAAGGGCTGGATACACAGGTCTGGGAATCATCGGCATAGAGGTTCTGGTAATTGAACTCATGGGAACTGATGATATCACCAACTGAGAAAGTGTAAAGAAAAGAGGGCCCAGGGGCGGAGCCAAGATGGCGGAGTAGAAGGACGCACATTCACGAGCTCCGAACCCACAACCCATGGAATTGAGGTAAAAGGAGAGCCCCATAAATTCTGAATCTCTGCAGGGGGTGCACAAACATAGGGGAAGAGATTTCCGTTCCACTGAACCCTGGAGAGCCGTCCCCGGGGTCCATCGCACTCCGGAAAGCGGACCCCACCCCCCACCCCTGGCCGCGACCCAGAGAAGCTGACCTGAGCAGACTTCTGAGAGGAAAGCTCCGGGAGAATCTCCGGTAGCCGGGAAAGTCCCTCTGCCCACAGAAGCTAAAGGTCAGTTAAAAAGAACCCTGCGCTAGGGGAGGGGAGCGGGCCCCCTCGGGAGGAAGCGGCGGCGGCAGAGACGGGGCAGGAAGCGGCGGAGGCAGAGACGGGGGCAGGAAGCGGCGGAGGAAGAGACGGGGGCAGGAAGCGGCGGAGGCAGAGGCGTGGGCGGGCGGCTGAGGCGGCAGCGGCCCGGGACTCAGGAATCCCCCAGCAGCAGGTAGGATCTTCAATACTGAAGGTCTTTCCAACCTGAGGGAGCCGAGCAGGGGAGAGGGCCCTGCCCCCACACCGCTCTACTGCTGAACGCCTCTGAATAAAACCCCCAAGGGAGCTGAGCACAGCAGGCGGGGCCCCCCACCCCACCCCCACCCGCTCTGTTCCTGAAAGTCGCTTCAGAAAGCCCCTGAGGGCCCAAGCTAGGAAGCGGCCCTGCCCCCACCCTGCGCCAGAACTAAAGCTTGCCGCGGGAAAGCGCATTTGAATCTCAGAGGCCAAGGACTAGCTGGGCGGATCCAGGCGGAGGTGGAAAGGAATCTCAGAAGTCAAGTAACTGGCTGGGAAAATGCCTAGAAAGGGAAAGAAAAATAAGACTTTAGAGAGTTTTTTCCAACAAATGCAAATGATCCCGACCTTCGGATCTGAAGGGGAGGATGAGGACGTATTTTTCCCATCAGGGAAAGATGTGGAGGGCGGGGCCTCAGTACCCCAGACACCCCAGGGGGGTGTTGGGTGGGCTCAGGCCTTGGAAGAGCTTAAAAAGGATTTTGAAAAGCAAGTTAGACAGGTGGAGGAAAGACTGGGAAGGGAAATGACAAAGATGCAAGAAGAGTATGAAAAAAAGGTCAATATCTTGGTAAAGGAGTCCCAAAAAAATGCTGAGGAAATTAACACCTTGAAAAATAGGCTCACTCAATTGGCAAAAGAGGTTCAAAAAGCCAATGAGGAGAAGAATGCATTCAAAAGCAGAATGAGCCAAATGGAAAAAGAGGCTCAAAAGCTCACTGAATTTAATAGTTCTCTCAAAATTAGAATGGAACAGATGGAGTCTAATGACTTTATGAGAAACCAAGAAATCACCAAACAAAACCAAAAGAACGATAAAATGGAAGAGAATGTGAAATATCTCATGGGAAAAACAACTGACCTGGAAAATAGATCAAGGAGAGACAACTTAAAAATTATGGGACTACCTGAAAGCCATGATCAAAAAAAGAGCCTAGACATCGTCTTGCATGAAATTATCAAGGAAAACTGCCCTGACATTCTAGGACCAGAGGGCAAAATAAGTATTGAAAGAATCCATCGATCACCACCTGAAAGAGATCCAAAAAGAGAAACTCCTAGGAACATTGTGGCCAAATTCCAGAACTCCCAGCTCAAGGAAAAAATCTTGCAAGCAGCCAGAAACAAACAATTCCAGTACTGTGGAAATATAATCAGGATAACCCAAGATCTAGCAGCATCTACATTAAGGGATCGAAGGGCGTGGAATAGGATATTCCAGAAGGCAAAGGAACTAGGACTGAAACCAAGAATCACCTACCCAGCTAAACTGAGTATAATACTTCAAGGGAAAATATGGTCTTTCAGTGAAACAGAGGACTTTCAATCATTCTTAATGAAAAGACCAGAGCTGAAAAGAAAATTTGACTTTCAAACACAAGAATGAGAGGAAGCATGCAAAAGTAAACAGCAAGGAGAAGTATTAAGGGACTTACCAGAAATGAACTGTTTGCATTCATACAGGGAAGGACAATATTTCTAACTCTTAAAACTTTTCAGTATCTGGGTGGTTGGTGGGATCACACATACACATGTACACGCATGCACACACATACACACATGCATTCACATGCAGAGACAGAGAGCACAGATTGAACTGAATAGGATGGGACCATACCTTAAAAGAAATTAAGGTAAATGGTGAGAGAGAAATGTAGTGAGAGGAAAGAGGGGGAAATGGAAGGGGGTAACTATATGTCATTTAAGAGGCAAGTAGGAGATGTTTTTAGTGGAGGGAAAAAGAGGAGAGCTGAGGGAAAAAAACAAACAAACAAACAAACAAAAGTTTACCCTCATCACATTTGACTAAACGAAGGAGTGAAATGCACACTCATTTTGGTATGAAAACCTATCTTACAGTATAAGAAAGCGGGGGAGAAGGAGATATTGGGGGGGGGGGATGATGGAAGGGAGGGCAAAGGGAGGAGGGAGAAATTGAAAGTCAACACTTGGGGAGGGACAGGATCAAAGGACAGAAGAGAAACAATGAGGGGCAGGTTAAGAGGGATGGCAATTCAGTTAATCTTACACAACACGACTATCAGGAAGGTCACTTGCAAAGCTACACAGATATGGCCTATAATAAATTGCCTGCCTTGGAGAATAGCCGCAGTTAGTAGGTATAATCACATAGATGAAAACGATGTGGTTTTCAAAGCTGTTTGCTTGTTTGTATTTCCATCTGGCCTTCCTTCTGTTCTTTCCTGTGAATTCTTTTTAAGTTTACAAAAAAAAATTATTTCTTGAGAATAGGTTTCCCTATCTTTGGAAGTACATCAGTTATCCATGGGCCTGATCTCAAGGCTGTCTGCTATGGAAGTTTGAACCTGCTCCATTTTTCTGAACTAGGCTAGTTCACGCCTCCTTAGGCAGCCTGGTGCCCATCAGATTGGTCCCAGACAATGTGGACACTCAAATGGCTTGAGCCCTACTGTAAGTCAGAACTCCTAAACTAAAGGGATCCGCTAGCCTCAGTCTCCCTCAGTAGCAAGGATTACAAGAGTACAATACCATACCTGACTGTCTTATGCATTCTTTAAAAGAATACATCATTTACCCTCTTTTCTTTTTCACTGGCAACTTTACTATTATGCCTGAGTGACTGGGGGGGATGGTAGTACCCTCAAATGAACTAGGTGAAGGTTTGGGGGGGAAAGATAATGAGTTCAGTTTTGGAAATGTTGACTTTGAAGTGCCTATGGGACACCCAGTTGAAGCTGTCTAAGAAGCAGGTAGCGAAGGTATAATATAGTAATGGGATAAACCTATTAAGATGAAATTTCACTGGGAGAAATGTACAATCTTCCATTTGGGTTTTAAAAATTCAACTTTGCAAATACAAAATGATGTAGGGATGATCGGTAGTTACTTGTTCTGAAAAGGATTCAGGGATTTGAGTGGACTTCAATCATAGTATGAGGCCACAGTGTGATTTGGCTGATGCTATCTTGGGCTGCACTAAAAGAGACAGAGCCCCCAGCATTAAGGAGGTGCCCCTGATACTTTGCCTTGATCTTGTCAGCCCTCACCTGGAGGAAAGTGTTCAGTTATGAGCAGCACAATTTAAGAAAGAGCACAATAAGTTGCATAATGTCCTAAGCGAGGGAGAGGCAACAAGGATGGAATGAAGTTCAGGTAAAGAAAGCAGGGGTGGTTCATGAGAAGAGAAGGTTTAGCAGGAGCATGATGGTGATCATCTCTCCCTATAGAATAGCTCCTTCTTTGCTGCCTCCAAACTCCCCTGGTTTTCCCCTGTCCTTTAAAACTTCGAGCTTGTCCGTGGTTTTTACCATCAATGTTCAAGTGAAATCGTTCTCTCCAAAGTTACTAACACTCTCTTGATCCCCAAAGATCAATCCTTAACATTGCAGACATGTAGACAGTAGCAGCTGACATGATTAATCGCCTTCTGCCATTGGAAGGCCTCTTCTCTCTTCTTCTTGCTTGTCCCTGCCTGTTCTCAGTCTCCCGTGCTGGTTCTTCATCCTCGCTACCCCGCTAAATGCATGTCCTCCAACACTCCATCCTGGACTCTCCTCCCATTTCTCTCTGAACTAGTTCCATTGGTGATCTTGTCAGCTGCGATGGCTTCCATGATCTCCATGCAGAAGGTTTCCAGATCTACACAGATACATCTCTGAATTCATCTTGGACATTCTGAACTCTGTGCAGTGCCTGGCACATAGGAGGTGCTTAATAAATGCTTACTGACTGATGGGTTCTTCCAGGCATCTAAAACTCAACACATCCAAAACCAAATTCTATACTGTTTACAGACACTAGGTTGTATGGTGGATAGAGAGCTGGACTTAGAATCAGGAAAACCCAAGTTCAAATCTGGCCTCAGACACTTACTAGTTATGTGACCCTGGGCAAGTCACTTAAGCACTGTCTGCCTCAGTTTTCTCATCTGTTAAATGGGAATAATAACAGCAACTACCCTCAAAGGTTGCTTTAAGGATCAAATGAGATATTTTTTGTACAGTGCTTTAAAAACCTTTTAGTGCCACATAAATGCTAGTTATTACTATTATTTCCTCCAAAACTTCTCTTCTGAATTTCCCTTTTACTACTGAAAGTGCTAGCATTCTCTAACTCATTCAAGTTCACATGCTCAGCATCATCCTTGACTCCTCACTCCCCCTCATCCACATATCCAATAAGGTACCCACTGCTACCATTTCTACCTTCCCAGTATCTCTCATACTCATCCCATCTTTCCATTTACATAGCCACCAACCTCGTTTGGGACCTTATCACCTCTCATCAGGAGTCTTGCAAGTCTTTCAACTGATTTTTGCCTCAAGTCCCCTCACTAGTCATCCTCACCAGATGCCAACTACAGGCTAAATGTCAAGAAAAATATTTCCCTAAAAATAGAGCTTTCTGAAAGTGGAATTGGTCACTTTTGGAATGTGGGTAGTGAGCTTCCCCCTTCTTGGAGGTCTTCCAATAGAGGCTGTACAAGCACTTGGCAAGATTTCTTTCATGTATTGGTCAGACTGGATGGCCACTGAGGTCCCTTCAAAGGCCCAAATTGTGTGTAATTATGTTTAATTTTACAGCAATATCACAAAAAACCAGAAAGGAGAGAATAGTCAACAGGGTCAAATACTGCAGGCAAATCAAGAAGGACAAGGATTGAGAAAAAGCAATTTAGCAATTAAGAGATTATTGGTGACTTTGAAGAGTGTGGTTTCAGTTGAGTAATGAGGTCACAAGTCAGATCACAATGGTATGAAAAGAGAGGGGAGAGGAAGCAGAGACATCAACAGTAGACAGCTTTGTCTAGCAGTTTGGCTGGGAAGAGAATGAGCAATCTAGGGTGACAGCTTCAGGGTCAAGTGAGGGATTTTTAAGGATGGAAGAGACCTAAACATGTTTGTAAGTACACCGAAAAAAGCCAGAAAGGGGAGGTTGATGATTAGAAAAATGGGACAATGGGGCAATCTGTCAGAAGAGATGGGAAAGGATAGGATGAAGGGTACAAGTGGAGGGGCTGGTCTTGGTGAGTAGCACTTCCTCTAGCCAGAGACTGAAGCAAAGATGTTTTAAGAGACAGAGTAGGGAAAAGAGGAAGCTCACTGCCAGTGGCTGCTATCTTTGAAGCAGAAGGATGAGACAAGACTAAAAGCAGATAGGAGTGGTGTGAATGTCTCCAGGAGAAAGTTTAGATCCGCTTGTGGAGTGGAGAGTAGGACGGAGAATCAGTTAGGGAAGAAGAAAAGGCCTACCTTGCAGTAGTGAAGCCCAGTCCCCTGCAGCTCAGATATTATATGACTCTAGGATAAATTAAAATTCTACAGAACCAATTAATTAAGTATTCACTAAGTACCTTGTTAGTCAATACCAACATTTATTAAGCACCTACTATGTGTTAGGCACTGTGCTGAAACTGAGGATAGAAAAAGAGGCAAAAGACAGTCCCTGCCCTCATAATCTAATGAAGGAAACAGCAAGCATACAGGATGCATGTCCAGAATAAACAGGAAAAGCTTAGCAGAGGGAAGGCTTCCTATGGAAGGAGGGATTTTAGTTGGGACTTAAAAGACAAGGAGATCAGTAGTCAGAGCTGAGGAGGGAAAACATTCAAAGTATGGGAGACAGCCAGGGAGAATGCCCAGAAGAGAAAAGAAAGAACATCTTGTTTGTGCCCAGCATTACTGTATTAAAGAGTGTATGTCAGGGAATAAACTCTAGGAAGACTGGCAAGGTAAGAGGGGCCTTTGAGCAACAAACAGATCCTGGAGGCAACAGGGAGCCTCTGGAGTGTGTTGAGTAGGGGGTGACAGGGCAGGGCCCATGCTTTAGGAAAATCACTTTAGTTGGCTGAATGGAGGATGGACTGCAGTGGGAAGAGACTGGAGGCGGGCAGATCCCGCCCCCAGAAAGTTTTTGCAGTAGTCCAAGAAGAGTGAGGTGATGGCAGTGTCAGAGGGGAGAAGGAGGCATATGGGAGAGAGATTACAAAAGACAGATCGGCAGGCCTTGGCAACAGGTTGGATATGGGGGTTCAGACATAGCGAGGAGTCCAGGATGGCTCCTAAGTTGTGAACCTGAGGGACAGGGAGGACAGGGAAGGTAGGCAGCAAGGAGGGTTTTGGGGAAAGAATACCTAGTATGTTGTAGGTTTAGTGCTGGGCACTGGGGATACCATGACAGTCCCTGACTTCAAAGAGCTTTCACTGTCAGGGGAGACAATCTGTAGGCATGTAAAAATACAGAAAAGAAAACAAATGAATTGTGAGGGATCAGGGTAGGCTTCATATAAAAGGGGATGCTTGAGCTGAGCCTTGAAGTAAATTAGGCACACTGAAAGGGAGAGGAGAAGAGGAAGGGCTTTCCAGGCCTGGGAAGCAGCCTGTGCAAAGTCACAGAGGCAAGAGAGAAAATGTTCATGAGGAACAGTAAGGCCAGTTTGGCCTGTGGCTGGTTAGAGGGTGTGAAGGGGAGTCATGAAATGGCCAATGGCAGCCACAGCTAGGCTGCCAAATGCTTCCAAGTACATTTGGTTCTTCCCCTTTTTTTAACTAGTGTGGAAATATCCCTCTGGGGGGTAGGAAGGTCGGTGTTTGATGTCTTCTTCTGGAACAGAGTGGTGCATAAAAGGTGACCTTTTGTCTCAAATACTGAGCAACTGGGTGAGCATCGACACATCCCTGCATCTCCAGTGACTCCTTTATAAAATGGGGCTCTCTCTCAAGACCATTCTGGGGCTCAGTTGAGATAATATGCAAATCAACTGAATTCCTATGTGTAAAGTTGGGCATCCTCTAAAGTACCACATAAATGTTCAGTTATTGCTCAGGAGGTTAATATTTCTCAACAGTGAACCTACCCATTACAGTAAATGGCCCTTTCACCATTGACAATGATACACATTCATTCCAAATCAAATTCCATTTTATGGCTGATCACCAAAGTTGGTTATTTAACGGCTTAGGAAATTGTATTTTAAAGCTAGCAGGCAGTTTCAACTCTGCCACTTTGGGTTCCACAGCACATGACAGAGTGTGCACATCTTTGGGAAAGGAGAAGGATTCTGAGCGGAGCTGAAAGCAGCAAGGATAGTCTGGTCCCTGAGGCTGGCACTTCCAACAGAAACTACTAAAAAAAAATGATTCTAGGACCAGGAAGGGAAGTTGGAACTCTCCACAGCCATGTGGCCCATCAGCCTCCCTCACTATTTACCCCATGGCTTCACGTGCAATCTGCAAAAGTCACCTTAGAGCAGTCATTTCTACACTGCAACTCGGTGAGAAGAGGCTTTGCTGAATGTCCCATGGGATCAAAGAAATGCAGGCTCATCAACTCATCTGCTGTAACAACAGGTAGAAATTAGCCTTAATGGTGTTCTGTTACTATTGATGGAGGGTGGAGGGGATAGGAAAAATTTGAGAGAAGTTCAAGAACACATGATGGAAGGACCATTTTCCTCCCTGCTTTTCTGTTTCCTGTTGTCTCATCACACGATGACAAAAAGCCTTTCATAATGCAGCACAGGAGAGCTTTAGCTGTGTGGGCTGCCATATCCCACCAGTGGCCGTGATGAGACATAGGAGGAGGATTGTACTTTGTAGTGGGGCTTGTCTCATTGTTTTGTGGGAAATGTCTGTTGTGTCAAAACAAAATCAATAAAAACTATGTTAAAAAGTGTTTGAAAAAGGCAGAAGAAATCAAATACTAAGGCATTCAGTTTTACTACTGTTTATATCACAGATAAAGAAGAGAATACTACAGAGCACAATTAGGGTAAGAATCAGAGCATGTTTAGGGTTAGAATTGGAGATTTCTTTCCCTGAGAAATGCTTGATTAAGTGAATAATACTTAGGGATGAGTTTGAAAGGGCCCTCAACAGAACAGAACAGAACTGGATAAAGTGCTGTCCAGCTGGACAAGATGCAATCACCAGCTGGAGGAAGATTTCAATGCCACAGCACATTGGACTTAATGGTGTTCCTGCTGAGGTCCCTGGGCCATTTAGGAAACTTGCGATGAACAACAGGGCTATAACTATAACTTTCCTGCCAGAGTAAAACCCAATTTTTTGCTATTTGCACAAGGCATCTTGAGAATAAAATGAAGAACACAAATGAACATCTGGAATATCTGCTCTTGTGGAGCAGGTTAAGCATCAGCCCAAGTGCCAACAGGCATCGGGAAGCAGATTGTCAGAGGTGGACTGCTCGCAGGCCCTTGTCCAAAACAGACAATAAGCTGTTTGCCTTGGATGCTCCCCTACCTCTTCTTCACCAGTCTGGCATCTCCTCTTCCCAGTTAACTCGGAACTCAGGCTAGTCTCTGGCTATGGCAAAACCATTCTCCACCTGTAATAACCTTCTCCCAGGGTCCTCTCTACTTCCAAAATTCTCTTCTTCACTTCCCAGTCAAGTCTCATTCTTTCAATGTTCTGTGGGCAGTACAGACATTGGTGTATACACTGTCTGATTAAAGGGAGGGATTGAATGCCCCAGATGCTTAAACCTCCTAGGGGTTTGGGAATGCTTGTTAAATAATCTAAATAAAAAAACAGAAGGGGGTGATATGTTTGAGTCTATTACCTGCAAGTCTTTTGTCTGCTTCCTTTCACTTTCCTCCCAAAAGAAATGAGACCAAGTTGTCACTTCATTTTTGAAAGGATGTTAATGCCAGAATTACATGTTATATCGTAAGGGAGAAGGATCCACATTTTCCAGTAGTGGGCTACATGATTAAAAATCCAGGTGTGGGGTCACATGCATGCAATCCTGCTATTTATTATATTCAGCTACAGTTACAATGATGAATTCACCCAAACGTGCCAATAGAACATATGATGATAGCAGGTAGCAGTGGGTGAGTGCTGGACCCTCCTGGCCTCCTCCTTCAAGTGGGTTAGCAGGTACCCCTAGATTATGTTGGGCAGACAACTATAATGACTGAATTGTAATCAAGTTGTGTTGAGGCAAATCCATCACTGTATGCCTTTATTTTCATGCATTTCTCAAAACACAAACACAGCAAGAGATAGCTTAAGTGGAATCTCTTACAAGAGCTGTTTCTGAATTTTATGGCTAAAACATGTTACTTTTATAAAGTTTTGCTGACACAGAAATTTTCTCCAAGGCTATTCATTAGGAACACTGCACAATGATCTTTACTAGTGTAGGTTTCCGTGTCCCTTCTCCAGACTCAATCTGACTGTACACCTCATTAACTTCATAACTCATCCTCCAGTGAATGTGGCTTGACAGATTTAGGAGTAAGGATGAAGTAAAACAATTCTGGAAATAACTGGAAAAGGAGGGGAGGCATGACCATGTTGGATGCAAAAAATGCTGCAGGTGAGCAGTTTGCATCCATGTCAAAATAAGGAATTCAAAAAGCTTGAATTTCTTGTGTTAATGGCTCTTTGATATAAAAAGGCAATGCAGAGAAAGTCTTTTTATTTCTTTCTTTGAAAAGATTAATCTGGTTTCCTTTGTTCTTTATGGACGTGATCCAAAGTAAAGTTCAAGTCTTGGTCTCTTAGTTTAGTTATCCTTCCAAGCAAGATAAGGCATTCTTATTTCTGAAAGGGGGAAGGAAGGCTGATTTTTGAAATTATAACCTGAATAAATGTGGGCTGCCTCTGAATTGGTCACAGAAAAGAAACGTTTTTAAAAGGCAAACTGTGACAGCTACGGTAGCTTATTTCCCAAGTATTTCTTACTAAATCTAGGGTTCCCACTTCATTGGTGCAGGAAACTCGTTTCTCTCTTTCAACAGGACAAAGAAAAGAGAAGAAAGGAGTTTATTCCTACAATATGTAACCACAAAGATTGGAGAAAGTCTTTAGGCCTAATCTAATCGCTTCCTCTACCTTTAGGCAGGCCTAGTAGAGATCACAAAATAGTAGGGATCTGGATCATATTTGCTGCAACAATTAATTTCATTTTCAAAGCCTTCCTCCACCTACTCCAGTCAAGTGATTCCTTCAGTTACCTTGCTCTCACTCATTACCTTATTTAACAACCTCTACCCATAACAGTCACTATTGAGAAACATGGTTCACACTTCAGTGCTTTGGATTTCCAGTAAACCTCACAGGGTGGAGAGTGGTAGAGAGATTGAGGAGGGGGGAGGGAGGGAATGCTGCCAATAAGCCTGTTTCCTCTTTATTAGCAACTCACAGGACTGGAGTAATACACCCACTGCTATTGGTCTTGGAATGACCACGCATATTGCTTTTACAGAGGCCTGAGGGAGATTATGTTGCCTTTTGTCCAGATTCTGTCAAAGAATGGGCTGACCTAGGGAAACAGCTATAATGTACTGACCATTCAGGGACTCTACCTCATAATGGTAACGGAAACCCAGAGGTACCAGACTGTCATTCATTGAGACAATGAAATTCCAACTCTTTCAGTCTCAATTTCCCTGAAATCTAACTACATTAAGGCCACATCCATACATCAACAAACACTGCCCTTTGTCTAGATTGGCCTTCTACATAGTCCCCAAACTGCCACATGCCTACTTCTCTTGATGTAAAATTATAGTGTGCTCTCCTTTGTATATGCAGAAGTTAGTGGCCTGTGAGATTGGTGGTTCAGAGAATCCCACTTTGACCACTTACTACTTCCTGCATTACCCTTGGTTAAGTTACTGAACTTCTCTGAGTCTGTACCTTCATTTATAAAATGAAAGAGTTGGACATTTAGAAGACACAGCTGGATGCAATAAGAAAGAAAGAAAGGGATTTGTGTGGAGACCAATGTGGATGTAAATGGCACTCACTAACCAATTTTAAAAAGAAATGTAGAGGAGACAAAAGAAGCTAGGCCTGGAAACAGAGGGTAAATATAAGAACATGGTCTGATTTAAGATTGGGATGAGGCTGGTGAAAGAAGTTAAGAACAAGAAAGGGCTTGGGAGGTCTTGATTGTTACTGCTGTTGCAGCTATTTAGGAGAAAAAGAAGGATTCAAGAATGGAGACGCTAATTACATGGAGTAGATGGGATAATAACTAATAACATAGAGAGGACAGAGCTGCTCCATTCTCATTTTTCCTTTTTCTTTTCTCTCTGCCAAGAGACCTAAAGAACAGAACCAGGAAAAATGGATGGAAGCTGCAAAGAAGCCAATTCATGCTCCACATCAGTGAAAACTTTCCAATGAGAATTGTCCCAGAGTAGAACAGATAGCCTCAGGGCAGTGAGGGCCCCTCACCTTAGAAGCCTTCAAAGAGAGGCTGGATTTGACAGGTATGTTAGACCGGGTATTTTTTTCACATATGAACTGGAGTAGATTGCTGCTGAGATTCCAACCAACATTCAACTTCTGTGATTTTTCTGACTAGACAACTTGTCAGGTCTCCTTTATTTCTAAATGTATAATCCTATAACATCTTCCAATGTATTTTTGCTAATTTTAGGGGGAGTAGTTAGTAGAAATTGATTTCAGGATACAGGTTAAAATGAGGTGAACTTTTAAGGTCGTTTTATCTCTACAGTATTATGGAGACAACATCACATCAAAGGGGAAAAGAAAAGTACAACGAATCTTTTTAATAACATAACAGTTGTTCTATCTATAAAATTAGAGGCAATAATTTTTTTATCTGCCTAAAAGCTGAAGCTAGGCCAAATTTTCCCTTGAGGTTCCCTCCCTTCCATCTCAAAAAGGATAGATCACAGATTTGGAGCTTGAAAGGACCTCATAGATCAGTTACTTAAAACTCCCTTATTTTACAGATGAGGAAACTGAGAATCAAAAATGTTAAGTGATTTATCTAAGGTCACACTGGTAGCACATCGAGGGATGTGAATCCAGGTTTTGTGGTTCCAAATTTAATACTCCTTTGGCTACACTACAGACTTTTGGTTCTTATTTCTAGATTTGATGTCATTTATGTAAAGGAGTTCCATTATCTAAACAATGTGCTTTTCCCTCCAAAGTTTACAAAAAACTTTAAGAAAGTGTTTTTAGACTTATGTTCCATAAGGAAGTCTTGCACATTCTAGAACTTAGTAGTAGCTATGGAAATCATTTTATCTTTGATCACTCAATAAATTCATGACCATAACTCAGCTTGTGACATGTAAAGAAGGGTTCTACATTTACCTGTTTAATTTGCTGACTCTAAGAACCATATTTCAGGTAAAATTTGGGGAAAAGAATGGTGCAGATGTTCTAAGAGGTTAAGATAGATAGTAGATAATGACAGATGGACAGACAAACAGATGGACAGAGAGAGCATTTATGAAGTACTTGCTTTATGCCAGACACTGCTAAGCATTGGGAATACAAAAATAAAGACAATGCCTGCCCTTATCATCGGGGGTCTGAGCCTTAGGACTTTGGACCAAGAATTCTGGGTAGTTCAGGAAGAGTTTAAGATGTCTTGTTTCAATTGGTCAAAAACACTTATTAATCCACTAGACTGCAAGTACACTGGGAACTCCGACACAAAAGACTAGATGCCCACCAGAAGAAGCTGGAGTCCCCACCTATCATCAAGAACAAAGATTTATTTAGAAGAGAATATACAATACATGGCCATGAAAAACACTAGGATTGGCAAAATGTCGTTATGATAGATCTTTGGTTAATTTAATTCATAAATTCATGGAACTCATCAAATCTGCTCCTGGTAGAGCAAATCCTGACTTAAATGAATTTGCAACAACACTGGGAGTACAGAAATGAAGAATGTATGACACCACTAATGTATTAGATGGAACTGACCTCATTCAAAAGAGATCTAAGAATCATATTCAGTGGATTATGATTTTGGTGGTCTTAGTGGCATTGGAACAAAGTTAACCCAGCAAAAGAAGATAAATAATGAACATACTGATTTAATAGCAATGGAAAAGGCTTTGGATGAGTTAGTTAAAGATTTGCTCAGCAGCTGTTTGAGCCAACAGATGACAAAGAAAATGAAAGATTAGCTTATATGGCCTATCAAGAATTCCATAGCATTCAGGCTTCCCACAAATAGACTGTCATTGCAGTCAAGGCTCCAAGTCAGTTCCTAAGGAAGATTATAACCATGCTATAAAGAGCACAAAGAGACCCATCAATGTTTGCTTATGTGAAGTGGAACAGAATAAGTATCAAAATATTTGAAAATATGGGAACTCTTTTATCTGAAAGTAATTTTACAGTTCATCCTGATCAAGAAGGAAATCTATAGCAGAGTGAATCAAGTGAAAAACCACCTGGATTGTCTTGAACAATGAAACTCTGGAATGAGTTAACAATTTTTATTAAGTTGGGTTAATTTCCTCTATGGTCAGACTCTTCTTTTCAGTTCAGACACACACACACACACACACACACACACACACACACAGACACACACCAGCCAGGGGGCATTTGTACATCCAGTATGACATCAACATTAAGACAAATAGCTTTGGGGGGAGGAGCCAAGATGGCAGAGTAGAAAGACTCACATATGCTATCTCTGAATCCACAGCCCATAAATTTCCTGTAAAAAGAACTCCCCACAAATTCTGGAGCAGTGCAAGCCATGCAGAAATGCATTGGAGGAGATTTCTGTTCCAGAGAGCTCTGAAAAACCAACCCCAAAGGTCCATCGCATACCGGACAGTGGAGCCCGGCCCTGCCCTGCCCAGGCCACGTGGCCCCAGTGGAGCTAATCCAAGCAGGCTTCAGGGACGGAACCTCTGGTAGACGTGAAGGTCCCTCCATCCACAGTCATTACAGGTCAGTGAGAGAGACTTCTGGGCTGGCCGAGAGGGGAGCGGGGTGTCTCCGTGACTCAGGCCCCCTCAGGAGGCAGAAGCAGAGGCAGGAGCAGAGGCAGCAGCACTCCCGGAGCAGACAGGACCTCAGATCCATTACTGAAGGTCTCTGCATAAACCCCCAGAGGGAACTGAGCCCGTGAGGTGGCCCTGCCTCCACCTGAGCACCAGAACTTAAACTCACATTGAATAGCAGCCATGTGTGCCGCTGAAAGCCCTGAGGCTGGGGAGCAGCATTTCAATCTCACACCCCAAGCACTAGCTGGGCAGATCTAGGCAGGGGTGGAGAGGAATCTCTGAAGTCAAGTAACTGGCTGGGAAAATGCCCAGAAAAGGGAAGAAAAATAAGACCATAGAAGGCTACTTTCTTGGTGAACAGATGTTTCTTCCTCCTTTCATTTCTGATGAGGAAGAACAATGCTTACCATCAGGGAAAGACATAGAAGTCAAGGACTCTGTACCCCAAACACCCGAAATAGATATCCAATGGGCTCAGGCCATGGAAGAGCTCAGAAAGGATTTTGAAAATCGAGTTAGACAGGTGGGGGAAAAACTGGGAAGAGAAATGAGAGAGATTCAAGAAAAGCATGAAAAACAGGTCAATACCTTGCTAAAGGAGACTCAAAAAAATGCTGAAGAAAATAACACCTTGAAAAATAGGCTAACTCTATTGGCAAAAGAGGTTCAAAAAGTCAATGAGGAGAAGAATGCTTTCAAAAGCAGAATTAGCCAAATGGAAAAAGAGGTTCGAAAGCTCACTGAAGAAAATAGTTCTCTCAAGATTAGAATGGAACAGATGGAAACTAATGACTTTGTGAGAAACCAAGAAATCACCAAAAAAGCCCAAAAGAATGAAAAAATGGAAGAGAATGTGAAATATCTCATGGGAAAAACAACTGACCTGGAAAATAGATCCAGGAGAGACAATTTAAAAATTATGGGACTACCTGAAAGCCATGATCAAAAAAAGAGTCTAGACATCATCTTTCATGAAATTATCAAGGAAAACTGCCCTGAGATTCTAGAACCAGAGGGCAAAATAAGTATTGAAGGAATCCATCGATCACCGCCTGAAAGAGATCTAAAAAGAGAAACTCCTAGGAACATTGTGGCCAAATTCCAGAATTCCCAGGTCAAGGAGAAAATATTGCAAGCAGCTAGAAAGAAACAATTCCAGTATTGTGAAAACACAATCAGGATAACACAAGATCTAGCAGCTTCTACATTAAGGGATCGAAGGGTGTGGAGTAGGATATTCCAGAAGTCAAAGGAACTAGGACTCAAACCAAGAATCACCTACCCAGCAAAACTGAGTATAATACTTCAGGGGAAAATATGGTCTTTCAATGAAATAGAGGACTTTCAAGCATTCTTGATGAAAAGACCAGAGCTGAAAAGAAAATTTGATTTTCAAACACAAGAATGAGAAGAAGTATGAAAAAGTAAAAAGCAAAGAGAAGTCATAAGGGACTTACCAAAGGTGAACTGTTTACATTCCTACATGGAAAGACAATATTTGTAACTCTTAAAACTTTTCAGTATCTGGGTAGTTGGTGGGACCACATACACACACACACACACACACACATGTACATGCATGCGTGCACACACATACAGAGACAGAGAGCACAGAGTGAATTGAATAGGATGGACCATGTCTTAAAAGAAATTAAGGTAAACAGTGAGAGAGAAATGTAGTGGGAGGAGAGAGGGTGCAATGGAATGGGGTAAATTTTCTCTCATTCAGGAGGCAAGCAGGAGACTTTTTAGTGGAGGGAAAAAGAGGAGAGCTGAGAAAAAAAACAACATGAAGTTTACCTTCATCACATTCGACTAAAGGAAGGAATAAAATGCACACTCCTTTTGGTATGAAAACCTATATTACAATACAGGAAAGTGGGGGAGAAGGAGGTAAGCAGGGTGGGGGGATGATGGAAGGGAGGGCAATGGGAAGAGGGAGAAATTTGAAGTCAACACTCAACACTTGGGGAGGGACAGGATCAAAAGACAGAATAGAAACAATGGGGGCAGGATAGGATGGAGGAAAATATAGTTAGTCTTACACAACATGACTATTGTCGAAGTCATTTGGAAAACTACACAGATAGGCCCTATATTGAATTGCCTGCCTTCCCAAAGGGAATGGGTGGAGAGGGAGGGATGGGAAGAATTTGGAACTTAAAGTTTTAGGAACAACTGTTTAGTGTTGTTCTTGCTAGTAGGAAATAAGAAATACAGTTAATGGGGAATAGAAAGACATCTGGCCCTATAGGACAAAAGAGAAGATGGGGACAAGAGAAGGGAGGGATGATAGAAGAGAGGGCAGATTGGTGATAGGGGAAATTAGAATGCTCGGTGTATTGGGGTGGGGGGAGGGGATAAATGGGGAGAAAATTTGGAACCCAAAATTTTGTGAAAATGAATGTAAAAATTTAAATGAATAAATTAAAAAAAAGACAAATAGCTTTAGTAGCCCTCTTGTATACTGTTATGGTGTGGAAAATGGCTCAGATCATAAATAATTATGACAATGTCATTTGGCATTTATATAAGTAAAGTGAGGGTGTTCCCTACTGGAAAATATTTCAGGAAAACTATCTTTTAGAGCATAAATTTGTTACTACCGAAACATTTGGATTAGTTTGAAGTTGAAGAACACAGCATGTCATTAAGTTCTTTCCTCACAAACATGATGTGAGTACTGTTTGCATTGTTTACATTCAGTTATTTTAATAGTAAAAGTGTTCACAATAAAACTGAATGTGAATACTCTTGTATACAACTGTAGAATGTTTAGATAGCTCATGAAAAAAAATGAAATATATATGCAATTTTACCCTATGCAGAAAAAAAAATGTAAATGTGAAAAGTAAAACATGAATACATAGTATATACCAGGCACTAGGGAACCAAAACCAAATTAAAAGCTTTCTTTCCAAAAGGAGCTTACAGTCTAGATGGGGAAGGCAATGTGTACATGTAACTTTCATATAGACAAACAATATTTATGAAATAAATACAAGGTAATATTATAGGGGGCAGGAATCAGGAAAGACTTCAGGGACAGAGTGATACAAATTGAGTCTGAATGAAACAAGGAACTTGAAAAGACAGACATAAGGAGGTATTGCATTTGAGTTATAGGTGTCAGCCTGGGCAAAGATATGGAGATGGAAGATGGAGTGACCCATGTGCATGAAAGGCCATCAAAGGAAGCTGGAGCTAGTGAAGAGCTTTAAGTGCCAGACAGAGGAATTTCGTTTTTGTCTTAGTGGTAGTGAGCCTACTGAGCAGGAAAGTAACACTGTGAAAATTGCGCTTTAGAAAAATCACTTCAGCAATTGTTTGAAGAATGGATTCAACAGGAGACTTGAGATAAGGAGGCCTACTAGCAGATTACTGCAAAAGATAATGAGGGCTTGAAACAGAGGAGTGGCTGTGTGATTAGAGAGAAAGGGTTAAATGTAAGAGCTATTGTAGAGGGAGAAGTGGCCAGATTTGACAACTGACTGAATACATGTGAAGAGGGACAGTGAATAGAAGACTGACTACCAGCATGACTGGCAAGATAGTGCTACACTCAGAAGGAAATTTGGAAGAACTCTTTTTTAGAGGTTTCAAGAGAAAAATAAGGAGCTCTGGGATGTATTTTGAGTTTGAGAAATCTATGAAATATTCTATTTGAAATGCCCATTAGGCAGTTGGTCATGGGAGTGGCAGGGAGGGAGAGAAGAGAAAGAAGGAGAGAGAGGAGGGAAATGTAGAGGAGAGAGAATACGTGAACCCTTGAAGGCTGATCAGGTCACCAAAAGTGTGGAGAGAGAAGAGGACCTAAGTACACCTATAGCTGGGGACAGAGCATATGTGACATCCAACAAAGGAGACTAAGGAAAGGTCAGATAGGTGGAGGGAGAACCCAGAGATGAAAGAGTATCCAGGAGAGAAGGTAGAGAACAATATTCAATACTGCTAAGAGGTCAAGAAGGATGAGGACTGAGAAAAGACCCTTAAATTTGGCAATTAAGAGATCGCTGGTAACTTTGGAGGAAGCACCTTCAGTTGAGTGATGAGGTCAGAAGCCAGACTACCAAAGGTTGAAAAGGAGTTAGCTTTTTCTAGAAGCTTAGCTGTCAAACAGAGGTGTGATATAGGACTCCAGCTTCAAGGAATGATAGAGTCATATGTGTAGATGGCCAGGAAAGAGCCAGCTCATAAGGAGATATTGAAGATTAGAGAGGGGCTTGATTATGGAGACAACATGCCTGAGAAGACATGGTCAGGGTTGAAATAACAGATATAAGTAGACAGTTGGATTTAGTGAGGACAACCTCAACATCGGAGACTGGAGTAAAGGGGGAGAGAGTGCATGATTGTGTAATGGGCTTTGAGATACAGAGTGGGGAAAAAAGAAGAAATTCAAGGCAAATGGCCTATATTTTTTTCAGTAAAGTTTGAGGCAACATCTTCAGCCGGGGGAGAGGGAAGAGTAATGTGGTAGTGTTGAAGAGAGAAGATTTGAAACAGCTGTTTTGGGAAATGGAATAGGAAATTGATTAGGAAGGAATCAAAGCAGTGTCTTGGTACAATGACAAACCAGTGGAGATTAAACAACATAAATTCATAGTGGATCCAGTCAACATATGATTTCCTCTCGCTGTATTGAACAGCAACAGATGACAAAAGTAATCCAAAGTTGGGGTCTGGACAGATGTGAGTGTCAAAAGGACAAGAAGGTAAGAGACTCAAGAGTAGGGGTCAGTGTAGAGTTAAGCTGATTAATTACAGGGTTTTGAGAAGAGAAAAATTAAACCAGAAAGGGCCTGACAGCCTGGGAGAGTAATGAAAGGTGGAGAGCCTGGAGGTCATAGTGAAAATGAAGACATAGTGAAAATGAAGAGGAGTGAGGCATAGGGACAGATGGAATGATTGGAAGTTATAGTCAGATGAAGGCATTTCAGAATTCTTGAACATGGAAATGTAAAGTATGTGAGTTATGACAATATCAAATGCATGACCATAAATTTTTATCACCATACAGTGAAGGAGTAGGTCATGGAACTGTAGAGAATAAGGAAGGTTAGAGGTTAAGGTGCTGACTGGACCATCAACATGTTGAAGTCCTCTCATATAAGTGAAGGAAATAGAGTACAGGCATTCTTCAGGGGTACTGCAGGCTTGGTTCAAGACTGCCACAATAAAGTGGGTCACACGAATTGTTTGGTTCCCCAGTGCATAGAAAAGTTAGGCTTACGTTATACTGTAGTCTGTTAGGTGTGTAATAGTAGTATGTCTTAAAAAATGTACATATCTTAATTTAAAATACTTTATTGCTTTAAAAAATGCTAACACACCATCTAAGCTTCCAACAAGTAACAATCTTTTTTGCTGGTGGAGGGTTTTGCTTTGATGTTGATGGTTGCTGATGGATCAGGGTGATGGCTGCTGAAGGCTAGGCGAGCTATGGCAATTTCTTAAAATGGGACAACAAGGAAGCTTGCCACATTGGCTGGCTCTTCCCTTCACTTGAACCTTTAAAGGCCATTGTGGGATTATTAATTGGCCTAATTTCAATATTGTTGTATCTCAGGGAATAGGAAGATCCAAAAAGAGGAAAAGAGATGGGGATGACTGGTTGATAGAACATTTAGAATACATGTAATATTTATCTAGTAAATTCACCTTTTTATATGGGCGCAGTTTGTTGGAATCTCAAAATAATTACAATAGATCGCTGATCACAGATCACCATAACACATATAATAATAAGGAAAAAGTTTGAAATATTGGGAGAATTACCAAAATGTGACACAGAGACAAGATGGGAGCACGTGCTATTGGGAAAACAGTGCCAATGGACTTGCTCAATGCAGGGATGACACAAACTTGCAATTTGTAAAAAATGCAATATTTGCAAAGCACAATAAAGCAAAGTTCAATAAAATGAAGTATACCTGTAGAAAGGAAAGCTATGACCTGGATACTGTAACTCCTTGAGAAAGGCCACAATAGATCCAAAAATACTGTCATAACTTTGGACCAGAATGCCTTGGGAGCTGGTAGCTAGCTGTCCAAAATTTGGACTCAGAAATTTGGAGAGAGTGAATCTGAAAGGAGAAAATGTGAGTGATAGCAGCAGAGAGAGTCTGCAAGTGGCATTAAGGAACAAGAAGTAATCTAACTCTCCATCCAGGACCAGTATGTTAAGGAGTAAGAAAGAAGACGCAATCAATGATGGTCAGGGATGCAGTGACCTGGGGGTGGCACTGTGGGAGAGGAACACAAGGACACCATGCATGCTAGAAGATGGAAGGAGCATCAGAGAAAGATGTATAAAATTAAGCAAAGTATGATAATGACAGAATGTAGTATGTCAGATTGTGCATGGTATGCTGAAGCTTTTCTGCCCTCCCAGGGGTCTTGTGGAATTCTGAGGTAGTATCTATCAAGAGCCACCACACAGGACAGCTTTGGACTTCTCCAGGGTTTTTGGATGGATTTCAGCAACTAAGGGTGGTGGATATGGTCTCAGAGTGCTCTGTGTTCAGCAATACTAATTAGAACATGTGTTAAGATCATGGTCGGCCAAATGGCCATACCAAAAAACAACTTGCTGGAGTATTAACATGCAGATACTAGGATGAAATAAAATAAGTTCAATGTCCTTCAATATCTAAAATTTAAATCTTGAAAGGTTTTAATGCCAGCAGACTTAAGTAAAGCTAACACATTATTTACTGTGATGATCATTGCAGAACTTCAGTGATAGGATTTTACCATTTCCTCTTATTTCTCATTTCTTTGCCCATCTGATCTGTATTATTCCCTGTATCATCCCTAATTTCTGCTGTTCTATTTATGCATCAAAACTTATCTTTATTTTTTTAATCTTTTTATCTTTCTCTATTTACCCAACACAGAAGTCAAAGGAAGAGAGTTTCGAAGAGGAAGCAGTCAACAGTGTCGAATTGCAGAGAGGAAAAGGAGTATGAGTGTTCAAGATTTGACTATCAACACTAATCAGGTTATCTGGATTGCTGCACAGAACTGCAGTATATCAACATAGCCCAACACAAAGCACTGCTGCGGATGTAATAAGCCTTTCAAGTTAATGAAAGTTCTGTTTGGTATACTCTACCAGCAGAGAATGACTGACTGATGGACTGGAAATACTGAGAGTCACCTTAAAGATCATTTTGTCCAAAGCCCTTATTTTAAAGATGGCAGGAATTTTCTCATTACCCCTTTTCCCTTTTTGGTTTTGGCCCAATCCCCATTTCTCCTTTAGGAGTCTTTATCTGAGATTCACATTAAAGTATGAAAGATGTCTATTCATCAGCTAAACCAGATAAAAGCAGTGTACATGTAAAGTACAAGAATAAAGTCATGTCACTGGTTTCCCAAATCTCCCTTGGAAAGGGCTTAGAACTTCTAGATCCAAATGAATGTTGGCGGTTCAACAAGCAGAGTTCAAGTACCTACTCTTTTCGGGACACTGGTGATACAGAGACATACATTTCAAAGACAGAGACAATGATAAACAAGTTAGCTAGATTCCTAACTGGCTAAATGGCTGTACTCAAAGAATAACTATTACTGATTCACTGAAGGTCCCCAATAGACAACTCTGGACATTTCTGCTTGATCCTGTGTGTTTCCCACATTTTTATCAATAACTTAGATAGTAGCATAGATGCTCTACTCCTCATCTTTGCAGAGTACACAAAACTGGGAGGACTAGCTACTATACTGGCTGACAGGGTCAGCATCCTAAAGGCTCCTGGCAGTCTAGAGCATTCTTAACCATAAAAGCAGGCAGTAGGTCAGAAATGACCTTCAGATTGTAGTGAGCAAACTCCCGCTCACTGGCATTGGTATGAATCTAAAGACATGAAATATAATATAGATCAATGTCAAGTCTTGCACATAGGTACAAGAAATCAACTGCCAAGTACAAATTGGAAGGAAAGAAGGAAGGAAGGAAAAGAGGGAGGAAGGAAATGAGCATTTATTAAGCATCTGCTGTGTGCAAGGCACAGTGCAGAGCATTTTTCAAATATTATTTTATTTGAGCCCCATGATAACTCTGGGAGATAAGTGCCATTACTTATAGATGAGAAAACTGAATCAGACAGAGGTTAAGTGATTTTCCCAGGGTCACCCAGCTGGTAAGTGTCTGAGGCCACATTTGAACTCAGGTCTTCCTGACTCCCAGCTCTATCCATCCCTGAAAAGGTTTAGGGGGCTTTAGTGAACTTCAATCTCAATATGAGTCAGTAGTGTGTGAAGTGGTGGCCAAAGAAGTTAACATACTCTTGGGCTTCATTAGGAGGTACAAAGCTTCCAGGAGTAGGGAAGTGATGGTCCCACTGGCCTCTGCCCTCATCATGCTAGAGTAGCATGTTCAGTTCTGGGCACCACAGTCTGAAGAGGTCATTGACAACCTGGGGAGTGGTCAAGGAGAGCAACCAAGCTTAGATAAGAACCTGGAGGCCTCATTATTTAAAGAGTGTTTTAAAAATTAAATTTATTTCTTTCTAGTTTTCAATATTTACTTTTATAAGATTTTGAGTTCTAAAATTTCCCCCTCCCCAAGATAGCATGCAATCTGATATAGGCTCTACATGTGCAGTCATATTGCCATTTGAGGAGCGTTTGATGGAACTGAGGATGGAACCTGAAGAGAAAGCTCAAGGAGAACACAATGGCTGCCTTTATATACAAAGGGTAGAACATGGATGAGGGATCAGACTTGTTCCACTTGGCCCCCGCAAGACAGAACCAGGAGCACTGTCCAATGATGAGATCTGGACCATAGCTTCTCCAAGAGGCAGTGGGCCACCTGTCCTTGGGGAACCACTAAAGTTCCTTCCAACCCCCAAATTCTGGGATTCTATGAAAAAGCAACCAGTTCCTGCCTGCAAGGAACTTACATTGTAGGGGGGCAGGGAGAGAAGGACAACTCGAACCCAGACAAGTCAATACAGAATAATGACAAAGCATTCATGAAGTGTTTACTATGTGCCAAAGCTGGGGCACTGATACAAAAGCAAGGAGCAGAAATACATAGTGAAGGGTGGCCAGGGAAAAGTCAGTAAGTGCACGTCACCAAGCTGTCCTTTTCAGAGGCCATGGGAGGGCTGATCTGACAAGAGTTTAGATCAAGAGGTAGAAGCAAAGACATTTGAGCAGTTGCAAATGACTTGAGGGAAGATGAACATACATGGGCCCAGGGAATTCAGAGTCAAGTAGTTTAGCTCCTTTCAGACACTGTCTCTGCGAATCTGGTCTGGGGGGTGACAAGTGGCCTCAGCAGAAGGGAAAACACCCTGAGCTAATGCCAATCCTGTAGGTGATACCTGAGCTGTGGCTTGAAGGAAGCCAGGGATTCTGTGAAGCAAAGGTGGAAAGGGAGTCCTACCTGTCCTTCAAACTTACCTCCTTGCCACCAATACACCAAACATGTTTGTATGCCTCTTTGGGCATGGCCTTCTTCTGAAACCAACGGAAGCCAATCTTCATCCTTTGAGGGTATGACTAGGATTTCTAAAGTAGCCCAAAGTCATTCTAGGGAAAGTCAAGTAACAAGGTGAATAATATTGTTTTGGGTAAGAGTTGAGGCCAGACAATTAAGTAAAGAGACAGATGTTCTTGTTTGTTTTGTAAACAGGCTCCAACAATTCCGGAACTCTTTGGACCATGGGCAGCAGCTGTTAGAGTAAATGTCCATTTGATATCAAGTGGCTGGCTGCTTTGGGGAAGCAAGCACTCATGCAGAGTTGTCTCACTACTTTGAATGGTGAAGGTCAGGCTACATAAGTACCTGGGTACTGTGCAGCCCACTCCTCCCCCCAAAAAGATGCCGTGATAGCTGCCTTTCCTTCGAGTGCATTCTGGTTCTCAGAACAAAGTTACACAATATCAAGATAATGTGCTGCTGAGACTTACTCTGTCTAGCATTGGAAAATGTGAAACCACACGTCCTTTCTGGATTACTTAATGCTTGCCTTAGATCAAGAATTTGATTATTTCTTTGTTTTAAGCATATTTCCCTTCCATTCATTCCTTGTAAGTTTTCAGTCAAAAGAAAAAAAATACAAACTAGAGAAACACCAATCTGATTCTCTCAGTGTATAAAACATGGCCTAGGATGGTCTTAGACTGTGTGGGAACTAGAAATAGAAAGTTTCAACTTCTGTTTCTGACATTTACCAGCATTCTGAAGCCATACCACCTCTTGCAGCCTTACCTGGAGAATGGGGATGATGATACCTATATTATCTACCTCATCAGGCTGGAGGGAGGAACGAATGAGAAAGTACATTTTAAGTGCTTTGCAAACTTTAAAGCACTAGGTAAATGAAAGTATTTTCATCATCATCATCATCATCATCATCATCATCATCATCATCATCATCATCATCACCACCACAGGGGTGCAGGGTATGTTCAGGGATGACTAGTACCAGTACCAGTGCCTTTGGTGTGATGGCTGCTAAGCCCTTTTCAGGGCTCTTCTACTTTTGGTGTCCACCTGTTCCACCTAACTCTCGTCTTGGGCTCCACAGCAGCATGTGCAGCATGTGCAGTGGCCACACCCTGGTAAACTGTTTTGGCAGATGGGCCAAACCAGGTTGAGGGTAACCAAGGGTTCTCAAACCCATTGGTGAGTTAGGGGATGTCTACCCCAAGCATGTGAAGACTTCATCTGGTGGAATGGATGGACGAGAATAATTTGTTCCAATGGCCATGAAGGCAGATGAAGCAGGCCATGTGGAGTGCTTAGAGCTTAGTTAGACACTGAAGATGCCAAGGCCATCCACTGCATCCTGAGCCATCGCCAGCTATCTTGACTCTGTCCTGCCACTGGACTATGATGACTCTGGAGGAGAGAGTGAGACTGATGACTTTGTGCAACTCTGCCTCACTTAAATCCAATTTGTGCACAAATCAAAAGACATCACCCATAACATTTCACTGTTATGCCTCGAAGTCCTGTGGCGATAGAGTTACACTGGGAGCTGTTGTCACAACTCTGCACACAGGCGGCCCAGGCCATAAGGCCGGTTCTCACTGGAAGCAGCAGTGGGACTCGGCAGCCCCCGGGTGCCTGAGCAGCCTATTAAGGATCACACTGCTCACCTTCTGGTGTAAGGAAGGGGGCTAGAAAAGGTGCCCTAAACATTGCCTGCTTACCCAACCCTGACCTGATTACCTTGGCAGGCAAGGAATTCCACTATGTGGTTGAAAAACACAAAAACATGTACGAAAACATCTGCAAAGACGATTCCACCCACCATCAGCACATGGAATGTGTGTACACTAATAGACAACACAAAATCCAGCAGACCTGAAAGAACTGCTCTTGTTGTAAGAGAACTCAACAGGCATCACATCCAAACAGCAGCCCTGAGTGAAGCAAAGTTGGCAAATGAAGGTCAGCTTACTGAGGTTGGAGCTGGATATACCTTTTTCTGGAGTGGGTGCACTGAAGGGGAGTGCCGTGAAGCTGGCATGGGTTTTGCAATCAAAATCAATCTTATCAGCAAGCTGGCATGTCTGCCAAAAGGATTAAATGGCAGGTTCATGACAATGTGATTGCCACTTGCAGGAAAACACCATGCCACCATCATCAGTGCCTATGCTCCCACCATAACAAACCCTAAAGAACTCGCATGGGGCAGGAGATAACATAGTGGCCAGAAGAAATGATACAAAGACACTCTTAAGGTTTCTCTCAAGAACTTTGGATTTGATTGTGCAACATGAAAGACCCTGGCACAGGACTGCTCAGCATGGTGTGCCCACATGGGAAAAGGTGCTGGGCTCTTTGAGCAAAGCAGAATTGAGACAGCACAAAGTAAACGCAAGATGTGCAAATTTGGGCTACCCACCCTAAATATTCACACGGACTATCTGCGCCCAACCTGGGGTAGAGCATTCTGAGCCTGTATTGGTCTGATCAGCCACAGCTGGACACCCTGAAATTTCACTTTACAATGGGGATGTCATTTTGGTCCTCTGCGAAGATGAAGGACAGCAACCATCACCACCACACGATCATCATCTTCAAGTGACTAGACCAGCAGTCTCGTGAAGCCTATGGACTACTCAAAATCATGTTTTCAAATGCAAAAATAGAGAGAATTACAAAGAAAACCAGTTATACTGAAATGCAATTATTAAAAAAAAAGCTCACAGACCCTGGTTTAAGAATCCCTGGAGTTACTGAACCCCTGAATTAGACTATGAGCTTATTTAATTATAGCCACGGTAGAATTAATACTAGGCCGAGAGTCAGGAAATCTGAGTTCTAATCTTGGCTCTTTTGATGGCTTGCTGTATAACTGAACACATTTCTTCCCTTCACTGCGCCTCATTTTCCTCATATTTAAAAAGAGAGATTTGGATCAAATGATCTCTAAGGTATCTCTCAGTGCTGACATTCCATTAATGATTCTCTACTGATAGAGTATACTAAATAGTACTTTCATTAACATCACTAGCAGCACTTTATTTTGGGTTACACTGGCACAATGTAATTTTGTGCAACAATCCAGATAATCTGATTAGTGTCAACAGACAAATCATGATGCTCATATTCCTCATATGCCACTAGGTACTGTCCACTTCCTCCTCGAAGCTCTCTTTCTTTGACTTCTATAACACTCCATAGTCTCTGACTGTTCTTTGTATTATTTGTGGATTCCTATATTTCTTCCAACCACTTACGGTCGGTACTCTCTGTGGCTTAGTTCTTAGTCCTACCTCAGAGATCTTGTTAACTTTCATGGCACCAACTATTACCTCCATGCAAATGACTCTGCCTGTCTCTCACCTGCATGTTAGTCCCATATTTCAAAGGGCCCAGACAATCGTCATTTGGATATTCCTATTTTACCTCAAACACAACATGCATAAACCTGAATACTTCATTTTCTTCCAAAACTGAATCTCCTTCCCAAGTAACCAAGTTATGTCAATGGCAGCATCGTTCTAGTCACTTGGGCTCAAGTTATCCTTTGCTCATCTTTCTTCTTTGTTCCTTTTAACTAATTTCTCACCAAGTCCCACTGACACTCTCACTGCCATTACCTTAGGCCAGACCTTGATGGCTGGATCATCGCACCTGTTTGCAAGTCTGACTTCCTGCTTCTGGCCTCTCTCACACTGACATCATTGTAAAGCACTCCATTCATCATGTTACTTTCCTGCTTAAAGCCTTGCCCTTGAAAGCCTTCTGGCCTAATCTCCTTGTTGTATAGATAAGACAGTGATGACCCAAAGAGGGGAAATAAACTTGTCCAAAGTCACTTAGGACTGATGGGGCTAGACCTGGAACTGAAGTTATAGGATCACCAATTTAGAGAGTAAAGGGGTCTTAGGCATCCGACTCTCATATTTTAAATGAAAAGAATGAAGCCCAGAGATATCAAATGACTTGTCCAAAGTCATATAAACAGGGACTACTACTACTACTACTACTACTACTACTACTACTACTACTACTACTACTACTACAGTAATAATGATAATAGTATTTATATAGCATTTTACGTCTTGCAAATTGCTTACATATGGTATCTCATTTGACCCTCACCACAGCCATGGGAGGGAGGTACTATTATTATCAGCCCCATTTTACAGATGAGGAAATTGAGACTGAGAGACGTTAGGTGACTTGCCCAGGATCACACAGTCAATATGTGTCTAAGGTAGGATTCAAATCCAGGGCTTCCTGGCTTCGGGTCCAACACTAGACATTCAAAATACTGGATCTCCTTGGTTCCAAAACTAAAGTTCCTGCCACCATACCACACATCTTCAAACTCTTCTACTTACCTTTCCAGCTCTCCATACTTTGGCCCTTTACTACCAATCTAACTTTGTTTCTTACAGCTCCCCAGAAGACATTCTCCATTCTAATCACTCAGGTCCTTTTGACATTCTCAACACCTGCCAAGCTCATTTCTGCCTCCATGCTGTTCTCTAGCCGAGGATGGCTTCCGAAAAGAAAGGACAGAGGGGGTATGAGACAGTGCAACATCAGAGAATCAAGTTCATCCACACATCACACAATGTTCAAATTGTAAAGATTCTTAGCTGTCATCTAGTCTGACCACTCACTTTATAGAGGAAGAAATAGACTGGCTGTTTAGCAAAGTTTCTGTGACTTCTGCTCAAATCTGCCAGGCCTCGATCCTTAAAAATATAAGCTTCAATTATGTATCTCAAAGCAAAAATTCCCCAAAGAACCCCCTTAACTTTGGGTAGTTGTAAAATGAATCAAAGGAGCAGGAGAGCAACCCCTCTGCCAATGAAGAGGCTACATGGCTGCTGTTTGTATTTATAACTGTGAGTACAGGTATAAATGTGTCTTGGCTGAGAATCAGAAAGCACTACATGTAGAGAGAGCCTCTTTCATCCTTATTCTTCCTTCTCCATCCCAACATGGACCCTTTCCCCTCTCCTATGTCTTTCCTTTGTCCTTTTCAGTTCTGGGTGCAGGGAGTGGGGCCTCCAACCCAGGAACTAGAGCCACGAGGATCCAGGAGTTCAGAGTTCCAGAGAGATTGCCCTGTGGGGCTTTGAACTTGAACTTGGTGGAATTAATTCTATGTAGAAACTGAGATAACTAGTGAGCCTAACTTTCCTCCCCTGCTCAGATACCAAAGGAGTATGAGGAATTAATACCTCAAAATATTGGGGAAAATGTCTTACATTGGTTCTTGACATAACTTTGAGGTATCTCTTACAATATCTCTTTGTAAAATGTTAACTGGCTAAATGGAACTAGAGAGCTAGGCACTGGGACCCCTAAAATGAGCTGAATACAATCTGTTTTAATCAAGCCAATGGCAGAGATGAGAGAATTTCCAACTACCTTCTTCTCAGGGACTAAAAACTGAGAACACTGGAGGGGGTTATAAGGGGGTTCAGGGGGGAGCTGGTGATCAATAAAACGCAAAGGTTCTGGCCCTGAAAGAGTGAGGCCAGAGACAAGCTGGTTATGTTCTCTCACCTGGTGATCTCATCAGCTCCCATGGTTCAATGACCACCTCCATGCAGATGATTCCCACATGTATGTATACAGCCCTAGTTTCTCTCCTGAGCTATAGTCGTGTATCACCAACCGTCTTTTGGACATCTTAAACTCAGTGCCCATAGGAATCTCAGACGCAACATGGTCAAAATTGAACTTATTTCTGTATTTCTTCCATGTTTCTGTTGAGAATAACATCATCCTTTCAGTTACCCAGGTGTATGACCTAGATCAGGGGTGGGGAACCTTCAGCCTTAAGGTCACATGTAACCCTCTAGGTCCTCAAGTGTGGTCCTTTGACTGAATCCAAACTTCACAGAATAAATCCCTGTAATAAGAGGATTTGTACTATAAACCTTGGATTTAGTCAGAAGGCCTTACCCAAGGATCAAGAAGGGCACATGTGGCCTCAAGGCCACAGGTTCCCCACCCCTGACCTACATATTATTCTCAACTCCCTGACTCTCACTCACCTTATATATTCAATCTGTTTTCAAAGCTCATTTCTACCATCACGTCTCCCATATATTCTCTACGTTCCCAGAGTGAGAGCAGGTATTAGCCAGAGCACACCATAAGAGTCACTTAAAAATATCCTCAGGAATGCTAGTACTCCGAATGTTTGGAGGCTGTCAGGGGAACTAAGAAATTAACAGGAAAGAGTGTTCGAAGAGCTCCAAGGAAACATAGCCATGATGCATTTACTTGCAGGGAAAGCGAGCCCAGGAGGGCTGGATGGATGCTTCAGATCAGCTCTAGACTCTGCTTGGGACTAAAAGCTCTTCATGACAAGGCCTCTTTGCCAATTTCCAAATCTCCTGCCCCTTCGTTCCTTCCATCCACTTTCCTATACAGCTACACCGAACTATTGATGTCTCTTGCCCACGATACTCTGGCTTCAAGATTCAGTTCCAGTCGTCTTCCATGGGAGCTCTTTCTGTTATCCCACTTGCTAGTGGCTTTCCCTCAGAGATTACTTTCCAGCTACATTATTTCTAGTTTATACGCACCTACTTAACTTACGTGTTGCCTCCCCCAGTAGAATAGGGGAAGGGATAGTTTGTCTCCACAGCACTTGAGGGAAGGGATAGTTTGTCTCCCTAGCACTTAACCCAGTGCCTAGCACCATACTAAGGGCTTAATAAATGCTTACTGACAGACTGGTGGATGGATTATATAATTAAAATGAAAAGCAAACATATATATATAAATTATATTAAATGGTTAGCCATCTTAGGAAAAGAATGATGAGGGAAGAAGCGAGATAATTTGGAATTCAAATTTTTTTTTTAAATGAATGCTAAAAATTGTCTTTACCTGTAATGGGGGAAAATATTATTAAAAAAAGGGAAAAACAAACTATACCAAATGTTATTTGGTTTCATATATAATTCTCATTTTCTGTTCTACTTTGCATAGGGAAATACTAATTTTATTTGGTGTTTGCTAAGTTCAGAATTTTTAAAAATTGAGTATAAAATCTAGTCTCTCCTCTTCATTTTACAAATGAGGAAGCTGAGTCCCTCAAGTTACATACCCTTAACAAACAGAGCTAGATTTGAACTCAAATCCTTGGATAACGAATCCAAGGTGCTTTCTACAATACAGTACTGTCACCCATTTTGTAGAATTGTTTTTGATTTAAGGAATAAATTGAGCGGGGAGATGGGGGGGTGCATTTACTGTACCAGGAGCCTGATGCTCTGTAAAAACAGCAATATTGATGCTCCCAAAGAGAAAACAGTTCTCTTCCTTCCTTCACAGAAACTCAAGTTTCTAAACAACAGGTCATTCTCATCTGCACATTGTGATGCTTAACCGAATTCTGGAGTCAAAGTGAAAAACATCGTAAATTCTAAATCCTTTGAACCATTAACATTTACTCCAGTCAAAAGCCTTCAAAAGTAGTTTGTAAGGTTTGTCAAAGACAAGAGATAAAGGCAGCTTATTCTCTGAATAATCCTTAATGCTATGCAGTAAAAGTCACATTTGGAACAGAATCCACAAAATACCAGAGCTAAAGGAGATGTCATTAGCATCCTGGCCCCTTGTCTGCCTACAGGCAATGTGTGCATCTCAGTCATGGGCAGGGCACATGCCACTCTGACCACTGCTTGGCAAACAGTCTCTGCCCTACAGTCTTCTTGATGATCATCCCACGTGTTTACAGGCTAGCTGCCAGCTAACTGCCCTGGTGTGGCCAAAGCTAACTGCAGGACTCTGGCCCCTGCCTGGCTCGATGCCACCTTCGTGGCTCAAGTGACATCTCTGGACTTGTCGTATTTCGCTCCTCTGACTTTACTCAAGCATTAAACACAAAGCTGCCACCTGATTCTCCTGGCTCAGTCTGCCCCTTCACATTCAGCTACTCAGATGCCAAGCTCTTGGTGCAGCCGCGACCCCGCACTTTGTCACCTTATTGAGAAAGCAAACATTCCCCCGCCAACTGATGCCATTCTGCATTGTCAGCCTCTCGATCTATAATGCTAGAACACTGCCCCCTTTTCCCAGTTTTTTGAAAATGCCTCATAAGAAAGCCTGATTCCTCCTACATGTCTTGGCTTCTCTCCTGGTACTGACTGCCTCACTTTACAATCCCATCGAATCATTCGCGATGTAAGATCTAGCATGGGTGTCTCAAATTCAAATGGCATTAATCCGTTTCCCTCTGCATCTTTTCTTCATGTCCATCAGACCTAGAGCTGAGCAGTGGGAAATGCACTGGACTTGGTACCAGGAGGGACCTGGGGCTAAACCTCACTTCTGATACTGTATGATCCTGGGTAAGTCACTCCCCGTCAGGAGCCTCCTCACACTTTATAAAGCTGAAAATGACATAGAAATATCAGCCCCAATTATCAGGAAAAGGCCCGGAGAGCTACATAAGATGACTTGGGACAATGAACAAGAATGGTTTGATACTATACTATCCAAGGCAAAACACCCCCTCTTTGTTTTGGTTAATGAACAATAAACATCAAAAGCAGAAAGGAACTCATAGGCCACAAGACAGTTATGGGGAAACTATTTATAGGAATATACTTCGTAATGGAGTTTGGATAATTGTTGGATCACATCAATACATGCTAATACATTATAAATAACTTTAAAATGTACTTTGGGGCAGGCAGCTACCATAGCCTGATGGACTGATATGACTGTTCCGGAATAAAACAACCTGCAGAGCATCACTAACATCAATTAACATCCCTTGAGAATTTAGGGATCAAAAACTGCTCTCGAGCATTCCCCCAAATCGCTGTTAGTATAAATAGAACTACAGCAGCCGATCACAAATGAGTAAAATATCAAGGAACAGCTCATTTCCTTAAGGGTAGGAGACTATTGTTTCTTTTGTTCTTATATCATTCAATCATTCCAGTCATGTCTGACTCTCCGTGATGCCATTTATGTTTTCTTGGCCAAGATACTGAAGTGCTTTGCCATTTCTTTCTCCAACTCATTTTACATAAGAGGATATCCTTGCACACAGCAGAGCACTTAATGTATGTTCAACTGAACTGCTGAATATGGTTAATATGGACATGTCTTATATGACTTCATATGCATAACCTATATCAAATTGCCTACTGTCACAAAAGATAAAAATTTTTTTCATGTACACAGCACAACATAGAGAGAATTCAATATAGAACCATGAATTTCCATTTCAGACTGTTCATTTAGAAAAAACAACTATGTAATAACTACTACACATTGTTGTTAAAGTTACCCTGATTTTCTGTGCTTTCTTCTGTTTTCTTTTGTTCTCTGCTGTGGATTTTTTATCCCTCCCTCCTTACCCCGATTCAGAGAAGGCTACAATCAAATACAAATATATACACGAGCAAAGATAACACAGAAAAGGGAGGTGAGTTTTGTTGGCAGGGTGGTAGGGATGATAGTGGTGGTGGCAGAATCAAAACCAAACAGAGAAGCTCATGGAAAACGAAGACTTGGCTTCTGAATGCTCTTTAATCCTCCACTGTGGGAGGTGGGTTTTGCTCTGCCCTCCAGTCTTCTAATCAAAGGGACAGAGGAAATAGAGGGTATTGCTGAGGTATGAAGAGCAAAGCTGATGCCCTCTCCAGTGATAATGAGTTTGTTATTCTTCTATGGAAATATTCTCCCATGGGCAGATTTGGTGTCACGCTTTTTCGGTGCTTAATGCCAATGCTAAGATCTCCTGTACTAGCAGCCCCTTCCTGTTGAGCAAACTCAGGATGATCCTGCATTGTGGTGGCCAAAATTGTTTGTTTGTTTCTTATATTCCATGATATCTATCTTGAGCTTCTGTTTCTTCATTTGGAAAATGAAGGACTGGGACAGAGAGGAATTTCCCCATATTCCACAAGGATACCACTCACAGTTCTGAGATGAGTAATCTTCCCAAACCAGGGTTTTTCATTGGCACAGGCCTATTCACCTAATGAGCTGCTGCCACTCTCACCAAGTGAGCCACACTGTTATTCTGAAGGGAAGCCTGGAAGGTCCACTCCTGATTTGCTAAAAGATTATAGCTCTTTTGGCAAAAGTCATAGTCCTACTAATAAGAGATTCCATACTAGTGAAGCTCAGTCCCTATGTTTACAGGGGAGCTTACCTCTGTATACAGACAGATTTAGCCACAAGTCATGTCTTTCCATCTTTTCACAGAATGACACTTTGGTCTTATCCAGAGGTTCCCAAACTTATTTGGCCTACCACCCCCTTTTCAAAAATAAGAATTACTTAGTGCCCCCCCAAAATCTACTTTCTTTAACCTTTAATTTTTTTTAATTTGCATCATTTCAAAAACAATCTTGCTTCTCCCTTCACCACATCTCTCATGTATGTCTTCTCCTCCAATCACACAGGCACCATCCTATTTCAAGTCTTCATCTCCTCTCACCTAGATTACTACAATAGACTCCTAAATGATCTCTATGCCTCAGGGCTTTCTTCCATCAATCTACCTCCATCCAGCAGACAAAGTGATTTTCAGATTTTCCTTAAATACAGTTCTGACTCTGTCGCTCCCCTCCCTACTCAAGAACCTCCCTAATTACCCCAAGGATCAAACCTAAAATCCTCTGCTTGACATTTAAAGGTTTCCACAATCTGGCTGCAACCTGTCTTTCCAGCCTGATCCCACTCTGGCTTCATCCTTCCTTATCTGGAATGTCTATCTTATCTGAACTGTCTACCTTATCTGGAATGTATCCGCTCCTTGTGGCTACCTCTCATAACCCCAAGTTTCTTTCAAAGCTCAGCTGAAGGGCTACCTTCCCTGTGAAGGCATTCCTGAACTCCCACCCTTCCAGGTGCTAGCACTCCCCCCCACATACTTCCTTGTATCAAATTTGCATGTCACCATATACATACATTTTCTCTAAACTATAAGCTACTTAAGTTGGCAATATTTCCAAAAGAGTCTCAATATTATAATCCCTATTCTCTGTCTTTGCTAGGAAGTGGAGGTGAGAAACAAAGTGGGAATAGAAGGGAGGAGGCTGTCAGTTGTACTATTTACCTGTCCAGCTGTGCTCCACATATATGGAGAGAGCACCCACCTACCACATCTTGAAGATGGTATGGGAAGGGATATGATGGCTGCCATCAGTCTAGCAGCCAATGAAATGTAGCCTTCATGTGGCTGCATGCAGTAGGTTGGCAAGCCCTGGCCCAAAAAAGTGCTGACTTCTAGGATACAGTCGGGTGATATGTTCTTTCCTTATTGTAAAAACTTTTAGGGAAACGATCACCCACAAACACTCAAACCCTAAATCTGATTCTATCACTTTGAGCTAGCATGGCTCTGTTGCCTAAGTGACCCCGCTAGGACAGATACAGTGAATCCAACATGTGGTAGAAAGTCAGGATTTGAACTCTAACTTGAAGAACTCAGGAGTTCATCCTGAAGTAGTACTGCCAAAGCCTTTGGCTGTTAGAGTCTGTTGATGTGCAACCAAGGTTTAAGATTTTTTCCTTCTTTGTTTTTAATGGATTCCAGGAGGCCTGATCTTCTGCCAGCGTTTCCTTTGTGGTTCCATCCAGTGATGGTCAGGCAGACACAAAATCCCCCCCCCAAAAAGGGGGGGAGATGCTTTATTATTAGCCCAGGCCTAGGAAATGAGCACTATGTCATTTTTCTGTCTCAAAGAGATTCATATGTCTGCAATGAGTTCTTTCTGACTTGAATACATGGTTAGGATGAAATCCAATGAAAAATAATCCACAGCTTGTTCCTTTTCACGCCCTTCAAAAAAAACCTTGCTTCTCTGGTGACTTGCTATAGCCCCCTGCTTCCTGTGTCTCACATCTGTCAGAATCATTGGCACAGCATTTCCAGTTCCCTCTTCCTCCTACATCTCTTCAGCCAGGATTAAGGAAGATCATCTGAAGGGGGCCAGGCCATCTTGCAGAACCCAAATTTGATACAGGGCACATGAATTCAAAGAGCTGCATGAGCCCACAAGTTCACATACTTTCGTATTTGTCACTGAATTTAGACACCAAGTCTTCCATGCCTCTCCCTCTAGATCAGTCCTTCAGAAACGCAGCCACAATATCTGGGCCCCCTGTGGACAACTGACCCTGAAAATATACTTCCTCTTCTCTGGGAAGAGAATGTAATTCTTTGCGCTGTGTTCCAGAATACTTGGCAGCCTGTGGGTCCTTCCTGAATCCCAACTAAGCAGTGGGATTTTCCCCTCCTTGGAGCATACTAGCATACACCTGCGGACAGGGAGCCAAGGCAGCTCCAACTCAGACACTTCATTTTTGTCCCTATCAGAACTCACTTTTGGTTCCCCAAAACCCACTGTCTTTTTTATTAGGAAAGTCACAAACAAGAGCATTTGAATACACAAAGAATTTAGGATTACATATGAAACCGAATTTTATCAAATCGTTTTTAAAGTATATGTTACATTTAATTGTCCTGCTTGACAGTATATCCTTCTGAACTTCTTTCTGCTCCTTTTTTGTGTATTTTTGATGTCTCACTGATACTTTGTTTTTATCACTGCTACTACCCACAAACCTTTCCCCCCACAAGCTGTCCCTCCCTAAGGAGAATCCCTCCCTTGCAACAAATCCACCTATTGGCCATGTTTGAGAATATCTGGCTCTTTCTGGCCCTTTTATCCAGAGCATTAATTCTGGAGTCAGAGGATCTGGATTTAAATCCCGCTTCTGCTGCTCACTGACTGTGTGACCTTTGGGCAAGTGGTTTTCCTTCTTTGGGCCTCACCTTCCTTGTCTACAGAATTAAGGGGATGCAACTAGATGGCAGATACAGAGCTGTGACCCTGTAGCCCTAGAAGATCTGAGGGGAGAGGCGTGTTTTTCATCATTAGTGTTTTGAAGTCATGATAGGTCATGGCATGATCAGAATTCTTAATCTTTCAAAATTATTTTCCTTTGTATTTTATATATTTATATCATGTCTCATTGTGCTATATATTTATACTCTTCCTATGATCATCATATAAATTGTTTTTTTCTGATTCTGCTCACTTTACTCTGCATCAGTCCATTCAGATCTTCCCAAATTACTTTGAATCTGTTGCTTGTTATTTTTTTCATTTTTATGTATTTTTAGTTTTCAATACTCACTTTTATAAGATTTTGAATTCTAAATTTTCTCCCTTTCTTTCCCTCCCTCCTCCCCAAGACAGCATGCAATCTGATATAGGCTGTACATGTACAATTATTTTAAACATATTTCTACATTAGTTATGTTGTGAAAGAAGAACCAAAACAAAGAGGAAAAACCAAGAGAGAGAAAAAAGGGAGAAATCTATACACATTCAGACTCCATAATTCTCTCTCAGGGTATGAATAACATTTTCCATCATGAATCTTTTGGAACTGTCTTAGATCACTGCATTACTGAGAAACTCTAAGTCTATCAAAGGTCATCACACAATATCACTGATACTGTGTACAACATTCTCCTGCTTATCACTTTACTTACCATCAATTCATATAAGTCTTTCCAGGTTTTTCTGACATCTGCCTACTCATCATTTCTTATAGAACAACAGTATTCTATCACATTCATATACCACAACTTGTTCAGCCATTCCTCAATTAGTATGCATTCCCTCAATTTCTAATTCTTGGGCAACGCAAAAAGAGCTGCTATAAATATTTTTGCACATGTGGGTCCTTTTCCCTTTTTTATGATCTCTTTCAGATACGGACTTAGTAGTGATATTGCTAGATTAAAGGGTATGTACAGTTTTATAGCCCTTTGACCATAATTCAAAATTGTTCTCCAAAATGCCTGGATCAGTTTACAACTCCACCAACAATGCACTAGTATTCCAATTTTCCCACATCTTCTCCAACATTTATTATTTTCCTGTTTTGTCATATTAGCTAATCTGATAGGTGTGATGTAGCACCTCAAAGTTGCTTCAATTTGCATTTCTCTGATCAACAGTCATTTAGAGCATTTTTTTCATATGATTATAGATAGCTTTAATTTCTTCCTCTGAAAACTGTTTGTTCATATCCTTTGACCATTTATCAATTGGAGAATGACTTGTATTCTTCTAAATTTGACTCAGTTCTCTCTATATTTTAGAAATGAGTCATTTATCAGAGACACTGTCTGTAAAAATTGTTTCCCAGCTTTCTGCTTCCCTTCTAATTTTAGTTTCATTGGTTTTGTTTGGGCAAAAACTTTTAGATTTATTGTAATCAAAATTATCCATTTTGAATTTTCCCAATTGTGTCATTTCTTACAGCTAATTTATACCTTATTACATTCATACATAATAACTTCTTCAGCCATTCCTCAAATGATGGGCATACATTGTGTTTCCAGTTCTTTGCTATAATCAAAAGCACTGCTATAAATATTTTTTCTACAAATGGGCCCTCTCCTTCCATCTTTGATCTTTTTGCAATATATGCCTAAAAGTGATATCACTGGCTCCAAAGGGTATGTACAATTACTTATGAATACTGAAATGCTATACCTTTAAGGGGTAGTTCTCAAGTTATTTTCCAGAATGGCCAGACCAATTCACAGTTCCACCATAAGTGAATTAGTATCCCACCTTTCCTGCAGATCCATCCAACATTTACAGCTTTCCTTCTTGGACTGTATGTGACACAAGTCTGATACAAACCAACCCCTATTTTGAACATGTCCATTTCTCTTTGAAGACACCACCATCCCTCTAGCTTCCCAAGTTCCCAAACTCAGCACCATACTCAACTCCCCAATCCCCTTCATCCTGCACATCCAAGCCATTGCCAAATTTCACCATTTCTACCTCTACAACATCTCCTCTCAAATTAGGCAGCCACAGACTTAATTCAGTCCTTCTTGTGTGAACTATTGCAATAGCTTAACTGGTTTCACACTTCAAATCTTTCCCCAGTCCAGTATTTCCTTTAGATAGCTATAGAAGTGATTTGCCTTAAACACAGGTCTATGTCACTGTCCTACTTAATAAACTTCATTGCTCTCTACTGGCTGTAGGATAAAATAGAAATACCTGTTTAGCTTTTAAAACCATTCACAGCCTGGCCCCATTTTCATTCTGTACCTCTCATTAGACTACATTTGTCCCCATGTACCACTGTTCATGATACAGTCCTTTCCTTTCTGCATTCTCTGGTCTAGTCAAATGGGCCTTCTGTGTGGTTTTCACACATGGCACTCTATTTCCTGCCCCCAGGGCTTTGTTATGTCAGGAATGCACCCTTTCTTTACATCTGCCTCACAGAAGCCCTCACTTCTTTCAAGATTCAGCTCAGTAACACTTTCTACAGTGGTAAAGCTGAAAGCTGAACTAGTGGTGGAATGGTTGAACAAGCTAGGGTATCTGAATGTCATGGAATATTATTGTGTCATAAGAATTGATGAAAAGGGTGAGTCTGGAGAAACCTGGGGACACTTGTATGAACAGATGCGGAATGAAGTAAGAGAACGAAGAGAACAACTTGAACGATAAAAACCAGGAATGTAAAGACAAAAACCTGTGAAAGACTTAAGATCTTTGACCAGTGTAACAACCAACCATAATTCTAGAGGACTGATCATAATCTGTTACCTCCCTCCTGGCAGAAATGATGGGCAATATGGGAATTTGTTTTGCTCCAACTTATTTGTTACAAGAGCTTTGTTTTTCTTTCTTCTTTTGTTTCAAATGGAATGGGGGAATAAATGTTTAGCAATTAAAAATAACATGAAAAAATTAAAAGACTCAGGAAGTACCTTCTACATGAAATCTTTAATGATCCCCTACCTGCTAGTGTCCTCCTTAATCTGCCATATATTTATTCAATGCATACTTATATATGCACATATTGTCTTCCCCAGTAGACTATGAGCTCCTTAGATCTGAAGTTGCCTCATTTTGGTCATCGTATCCCTGACACCTGGCACAGCACATAGCAGCTTAATGAATCATTGATGATGGATTGCTTGGCATGTTATTACCACAATGCCCTGTATAATCTAGACAGGACAAGGCTGGAGAATTCCTAGGTAAGACTTGGCATCTGTGCCACTGGGGTTTTAACTGTGCTCTCCAAGTGGTCTCTTCATAGAAAAAAAAGTGGTCTAACAATATTCTTCCTGCTGGACAAAATAGAACTAGAATGAATCCAGAGTCTTGTCAACTCAAAATACTATGAGCCATTGGTTGCAAGGGAGCCACTAGGAAATTCTCTGCATCTTCTGCATTGAGAAGCATCATGGTACAGTGAGAAGCTGGATCTGGCAGAAGCAAACATGACTTCAAATGCAGATTCTGTTATTTTCTGTGTGACTGGGGGCAAGTCACTAACCTTCTCAGGCCTCATCAGTAAAATGGGAAGACTGGAATGCTAAAGTCTCTGCCAGCTCCAAATCTATGATGTGGGAGCCAAGATGCTAAACACTGGGGAGGGTGCCAAAGAAGGCCTGCCTCCATGCTGTAGCTAGTAGGACAAACATCTAGCACTGTACTGGATATGAAAGCAACCCTACCCTAATATATGCTATACTTATTTTTTCTACTAATATGTCAATAAGCTCTCCCATATTAAAGAGAGAAGAGAACTCTGGCTACAATGATACAATCAATGCCAAACAACTATTTGAAAACTTAAAAAGTTAAGTTGATTTCTTTGAGGTTCCCAAATATATATTTTATGTCCTGGAAATAAATCTACCTATATTTTTGTATGTGCGTGTGTGTGTGTATGTATGTACAGCTAAATTTTCCATTTTTAATCAGGATATTTTTATAGTCTGTAGCCTGTGCTTTTTATACTCTTATTTTTAGTTATCTAAAAACTTTTACTCAAAAGCTGACAGAAATATCACACTGGGTTTGTCAGCCTAAAGGTCTAGCGGGCCAAAGTTTAAAATGGCACATTTCTGAAATTATTGCAGTCGGGCTAGTAATCTCACTAGTCAACATTCCAGTCTACTTTTAGTGGCAACTGCAACTTTTCCATAAGGGAATTACATCTTTGCTGGTTAGAGGCTCAACCATCCTGTCTTCCCTAAAATGCTCACCTTCATACACATGGGTTTTTAAAAGATGCATATTCTTTGGGTAGTATCTGATCAGGTCTCTTTCCCCTTGTCTACAATGATGTAAAAAAGAAAATTACTAAAAAAAGAAAGAAAAAAGAAAAATGTTGAAAACGAAATGAGTGTTCATTGATTCAGGATTAGCTGACCAAACCATGGAATAGGAATGTAACCTACAAGCACAAGTGATAACACCTAACCTTGTCCTCTCTAGCAGATTTCCCCCTCTATCACCCCAGTTGTTGTTTAGACGTTTTTCAGTAATATCAGACTCTCTATAACCTCATTTGGGGTTTTCTTGACAAAGATCCTGGAGTGGTTTGCCATTTCCTTCACCAGCTCATTTTACAGATGAGGAAACTGAAGCAAACAGGAGGAAGTGACATGACAAGGGTCACACAGCTAGGAAGTGTCCGAGGCCAGATTTGAACTCAGGAAGACGAATCTTCCTGACTCCAGGCCAGGCACTCTATACACTGCAGTGCCTTATAGCTGCATCCCCATTCTCTCCCTACTCTTTCTTCAATTTCTCCTCAACTACAGATTTCTTCCCTTCTGTCTGAAACTCAAAAACTCCTCTCTTGATTTCTCCATCCCTACCTTTCATGGTGAAATTCCTTGAGAAGCTCACCTACAACTGGGGCCTCTGCTTCCTTTCTACTTATTCTCTTCAGTCTGGCTTCTGACCTCATCCTTCAACAGAAACTCCAATGCTCCCTTCACTGCCAAAGCAAACGGCCTTTTCTCAGTCCTCATTCCTCCTGACCTTTCTTTAGTCTTTGACACCATTAATTACTCGGTTCTTGATTCTCTTTTCTCTCTGTTTTGGTGATAAATCTCTCCTGGGCCCCCACCCCCTAGCTGTCTGATCGATCTTTTTCAGGATCCTTTACTGTATCTTGATTCGGGTCATGCTTGCTAACCACAGATATCCCTATGGCTCTTTCCTAGGCCCTTTTCTCTCTGTATAACTATTTCACTTAGTGTTATCATCTCCTGTGAATTCAGATATCATCTCTATGCAAGATGTATTTAATGACTCTCCTGATCCCAGTCTCACACCTCCAAAAGTCTATTGGACATCTCAAACTAGACAACTTGAAATGGATGTCCTGTAGACATCTTAAACTCAAAATGTTCCAAACTGAATTTGTTATTTCCCCCCAAATCCTCCCCTTTTTTCTAAATTCCCTATTACTGCAGAGGGTACCACCATCCTCCCATCAGTCACCCAGGCTGACAAGAGGTGTATATCATCCTGGACTCCTCATTCCCTCTCTACCCACAGGCAATAAATCACCAAGGACAAATAGAAAAATCTCCATTTTGATTCTGAAAGTCCTTTATAACCTTGCTTCTTACTTCTCCAGTCTTCTTTCACTTTTCTCCCCTCCACAGACTCTACAATTCAGTAACATGGAACTTTTTCCTGTTCTTTGCACAAAACAACACATCTCTGACTTCCATGAATTTTCACTGGCTATCCTCCACATCTGTCATGCTCTCCCCTCTGAGCTCTACCCCTGGCTTCCTTCAAGTCTCAGCTAAAATACCATGTTCTTCAAGAAGCCTTTCCTGGTTCCCCCTTAATACTAGGGTCTTCCCTCTGAGATTATCTCCAACTTACCCTCTCTATATGTTGTTTTCTCAACAAATCAAGTTAACAAAACATTTATTAAGTGCTCACTATCTGCCAGGCATTATGCTAAAGGCTGGGAATACAGATCCAAGTAAAAGAAGCTGGGCCCTGACCTTGAGGAGCTTATATTCTAATAAGGGAAGACAACATATAAAAGGAAGCTGAAAAGGACAGAAAAATGCCTAGGGTACCCACTGTGGGGCCTAGCCAAAAAACGAGTCTGGAGAGTAAAGAGCAGAGCCTGGAGCGAACATGGTTAGCCTGGGCCATTCCTTAAAATGCAGGTTCCAGGAGGAAATGACCAATCAAAGGAAGGGCCCACAGGGGCAAAGGGATCTTCTGGAGTTCAAGAAAGCCACAGGAGCTAAACCATCTTTCAGGGTCAGGGGGCTGCTGGAGCCTGTAAGTCTCTTGAGGGCAGACCAGCATCTGGGATGTAGTAGGCAATTAAATGGCGCTTGCTTGTTGACTTGATTTGAACCTGGAGAATTAATAGGGAAACCAACCTTACTATTCTCAGAAGACAAGGCACTCACAATGTAGACTAGGTAGATGTTAGTAGATTGGTTTGCTGGGCTGAATGGCTTTGCTAAATGGCTTTCTTTGTTATAAGGAAAGGTTCAATGGGGATGGGAGGATAAATGGAAACAAGTGTGGTATAAATAGGGGGAAAAAAGCTTTTTAAAGACACTATTAATAAGAAACACATACAAACAACACCCCCAATATGGCTCTAAGTTTAAAATCCACATGGAACAAATCACCAGGGTGTAGCTGCATGCTGACAAAGGCTGGTCTCCTTCTATAACAGGTGTGCTTTCAAGGTTCTTTTGATCCTGTTCCTGTTTTGTGTTCTCTAAAGCCAACAGCTGTGATCACTGTTTAGTGTCTATAAGGCCCAAATTCCTTTCTTTTTTATAGTCTTTGAGTAATTCTATTTCCCTCCTTCCCCCAATGTTACTACTGTTCTGTTTTAGGGTAGGGGCGGGGATAAGGCTTGAAGTCTTTGTAACTGGCCCACGGTCAGGCAACTCTAGCTGGGAAGCTTGAGTCAAAGTCATCTAGGCTTAGACCAGTAGAACCTACCCCAAAAGAACCTGGGGTTTTCTTTACTGGGGATGATCCAGAGTCAGGTTGGACTTACCAGAGACTTTGCAAACCCAACACACTCCCCGAATCATAGCCATGGGATCATAGTTTTAGAGCTGGGAGAGATCTTAGATATATATATATATAGATCAAGTATTAAGCACTTCCTACACTGTAGGCCAGGGATCCTCAGGTGTGGCTTTTTGACTGAGTCCAAGTTTTCCAAACAAATCCTTTTATGTAGGGAATTTGTCCTGTGAAGTTTGGATTCAGTCAAAGGGCAGCACCTGAGGCCCTAGAGGGCCACTTGTGGCCTCAAGGCTGCAGGTTCCCCACCCCTTCTGTAGGCACTATGCTAAGTGCTGGGATATAAATACAAGAACACAAGATGATCCCTGCCCTAAAAAGTTCACTACAAGTTTGACTTTTAAAGTTTTTCATGACCTGTAAGCCAAACTGACACAGTCTGTGGATAAAGTATGAGCAAGTGTGAGAGAGCCTTCTTGTGTACTCTACGTCGTAGACTTCAAAACTCTGAAGATCTCAAATTCTACACAGAGTGAGTTAGTGTGTGTGTGTGTGTGTGTGTGTGTGTGTGATCACACAAAAACCTGGTAAAATACCCAAAATGGCTAAGTAAGAAGCAGCAGCAAAGTCCAACTCTCTCCTACAACTATTTTACCAAAAAGTGAGGAAGAATATCAAGCCAAACAGTGATCAAGAATACAAGGAAAAAACTGACAGTGATTCTTTTCTCAGCCCAGATCAGCCATCAGGAGATAGTCAGAGACTCGGCGGGACTGGGCATCCAGGAAGGCCTGCACATAGCCTGTGGCCTGTGGCTGTGAAACAGGGCAAAGCGATCCACTGCTACAAATGGAAGAACACTAGCAGCTACGTAACTCCAACTCTTGAGCTGGTTGAGTTTCCAGCATAGGATAAGGCTAGAGGCCATGAGGATACCTGGGTAAGGAATGGTAAAAGATACAGGGTCAACTGGGTCTGAGGTTCAGCAGGGAGTTGGAACATGAAGCAAGTCAGCAGCTGTATTATTCTGACCTTAGAGCAGTGCTGTCCTTGCTAACTGACTGCCTAGAAGGAGAGAGAGTGTGAGGAGTCCAGAATAATACCTCATTTATCAGCCTGGGTGACTGATGGGAAGATGGTGGGGCCCTCAGCAGGAACAGGGAATTTAGAAAAAGGCTCCCTTTTATGGGGAAAAGATAGTAAATTCAGTTTAGGACATTTTGAGTTGAAGATGTCTACTGGACATCCATTTCAAGATGTGTAGTTCGAGATGTCCAACAGGACAGATTTGAACTCAGGTCTTCCTGATTCAAGGCCCAGCATTCTATCATTACATAGCATCTTCTCTTGGGGAAATATGAAAAGTGAAGGATGATCTTTAATTTAATAGAGGACTTCCAGGTATTCCTAATGAAATTACTAGAGTTTAACAGAAATACTCAAATGTAAAGAAAGGAGTCAGGAGGAACATTAAAAAGTTAAATAAATTTAAACAATTAGAATATGACTATATAAGCATGAAATGTTTATATTCTTACAAAGGGAGAAGAAAAAAGTGTCCCCTTAGAATCCTAATGTCATCAAGGCGATTAAATAACACAAAGGCCCTGGGATTAACTTTATTAAGCTTTAATGATTTTAAAAGAAAGAAGAGGGAGAGAAAAATGAATACACTAGAGAAGAAAGGAGAAACAAAGATAGGGGAATAATATATAACATAATCTGAGAGAGCAAAAAGAAGACTACACAAACAAGAAAGAAAGGATAGAGGAGAGAGGTTCTCTTGAACCTCACTTTCATCTGAACAAAATGAGGTTAGAACACATACACGGACAAAGAGCTTGGTTTATAAATATATTAATTGCAACAGGGAAACAGTAGGGACCTGGGAGAAGAGAGACAGGGAAATGAGAGAAACCATAAGCAAAACCAATTCCTAGATGAGAGAATAGATCATAAGGGGTTTAAAGGGAAAGAAAGAAAGGGTAAGCATCTGTGACTGGGCCTGGAGGGGACCGAGAGACTAATTGCATCAAGCCTATAGCACTGGAGCTAAGCACACTCCTCTCAAAAACACCCTTTTTTGTAAAGAGGGGGTAGGGAGCAAGAGAGATGAAATGCACAAGAGAATAGGATGGAGGGGAATACACCATTAATGATCAAAATCATGGTCAGCTTCACATTAGGAATGTGAATGGTATGAACTTACCCAGAAAATGAAACAGGATACAAAACAGATAAAATGAATGTAATAATATGTTGTTTACATGAACATACATGACACTTAAAGATTCACAGGACTGAGTACTATAGAAAAGTAAGGATTGGGGGGAGGAGCCAAGATGGTGGAGTAGAAAGACTCACATATGCTAGCTCCGAATCCACAGCCCAGGAATTTCCTGTAAAAAGAACTCCCCACAAATTCTGGAGAAGCGCAAGCCATGTAAAAAGGCAATGGAGGAGATTTCCATTTCAGAAAGCCCTGGAAAGCTGTCCCCAGGGGTCCATCGCACACCACACAGCGGAGCCCACCCCTGCACTACCCTGATCATGCGGTCACCAGAGGAGCAGATCCAAACAGGCTTCAGGGACGTAATATCCGGTGGCCACGAAGGTCCCTCCACCCACAGGCGCTACACGTCAGTGAGAGAGACTTCTGGGCTGGCTGAGAGGGGAGAAGGGTGTCTCCGTGACTCGGGCCCCCTCAGGAGGCAGAGGCAGAGGCAGCGGCAGCCCGGGACTCCCAGAGCAGACGGGAGCTCAGGGCCATTACTGAAGATCTCCACATAAACCCCCTGAGGGAACTGAACCTAGGAGGCAGCTCTGCCCCCAGCCCAGCACCAGAACTTAGGCTCACATTGAAGAGCAGCCCCTCCCACCACTGAAAGCCCTGAGGCTGGGAAGCAGCATTTGAATCTCAGACTCCAAGCACTAGCTGGGCAGATCTGGGCAGGGGTGGAGAGGAATCTCTGAAGTCAAGTAACTGGCTGGGAAAAAGCCCAGAAAAGGGAAGAAAAATAAGACCATAGAAAGTTACTTTACTGGGGGACAGATGTTCCCGCCTTTCATTTCTGATGATGAGGAACAACTCTTACCATCACGGAAAGATGTGGAGGCTGGGGCCTCTGTATCCCAGACATCTGAGGTGGATGTCCAGTGGGCTCAGGCCATGGAAGAGCTCAAAAAGGATTTTGAAAATCAAGTTAGATAGGTGGAGGAAAAACTGGGAAGAGAAATGAGAGAGATGCAAGAAAAGCATGAGAAATGGGTCAATACCTTGCTAAAGGAGACCCAAAAAAATGCTGAAGAAAATAACACCTTGAAAAATAGGCTAACTCTATTGGCAAAAGAGGTTCAAAAAACCAATGAGGAGAAGAATGCTTTCAAAAGCAGAATTAGCCAAATGGAAAAAGAGGTTCGAAAGCTCACTGAAGAAAATAGTTCTCTCAAGATTAGAATGGAACAGATGGAAACTAATGACTTTCTGAGAAACCAAGAAATCACCAAAAAAACCCAAAAGAATGAAAAAATGGAATAGATCCAGGAGAGACAATTTAAAAATTATGGGACTACCTGAAAGCCATGATCAAAAAAAGAGCTTAGACATCATCTTGCATGAAATTATCAAGAAAAACTGTCCTGAGATTCTAGAATCAGGGGGCAAAATAAGTATTGAAGGAATCCATTGATCACCACCTGAAAGAGATCCAAAAAGAGAAACTCCTAGGAACATTGTGGCCAAATTCCAGAATTCCCAGGTCAAGGAGAAAATATTGTAAGCAGCTAGAAAGAAACAATTCCAGTATTTTGAAAACACAATCAGGATAACACAAGATCTAGCAGCTTCTACATTAAGGGATCGAAGGGCATGGAATATTCCAGAAGTCAAAGGAACTAGGACTCAAACCAAGAATCACCTACCCAGCAAAACTGAGTATAATACTTCAGGGGAAAATATGGTCTTTCAATGAAACAGAGGACTTTCAAGCATTCTTGATGAAAAGACCAGAGCTGAAAAGAAAATGTGACTTTCAAACACAAGAATGAGAAGCATGAAAAAGTAAACAGTAAAGAGAAGTCATAAGGGACTTACCAAAGGTGAACTGTTTACATTCCTACATGGAAAGACAATATTTGTATCTCTTAAAACTTTTCAGTATCTGGGTAGTTGGTGGGACCACAGACACACACTCACATAGACATGCACACACACATGTACATGTGTGGACACACACATACACACATGCATGCACATACAGAGACAGAGAGCACAGAGTGAACTGAATAGGATGGGACCATATCTTAAAAGAAATTAAGGTAAATGGTGAGAGAGAAATGTAGTGGGAGGAGAGAGGGTGAAATGGAATGGAGTAAATTATATCTCATTCAAGAGGCAAGCAGGAGACATTTTAGTGGAGGGAAAAAGAGGAGAGCTGAGAAAAAAAAACAACATGAAGTTTACCTTCATCACATTAGACTAAAGGAAGCAATAAAATGCACACTCATTTTTATATGAAAACCTATCTTACAATACAGGGAAGTGGGGGAGAAGGAGACAAGCAGGGTCGGGGGATGATGGAAGGGAGGGCAATGGGAGGAGGGAGTAATTTGAAGTCAACACTCTTGGGGAGGGACAGGATCAAAAGACAGAATAGAAACAATGGGGGGCAGTATAGGATGGAGGGAAATACAATTAGTCTTACACAACACGACGGTTATCGAAGTCATTTGCAAAACTACACAGATATGGCTTATATTGAATTGCCTACCTTCCCAAAGGGATTGGGTGGGGAGGGAGGGATGGGGAGAATTTGGAACTCAAAGTTTTAGGAACAACTGTCGAGTATTATTGTTGTTGCTACTAGGAAACAAGAAATACAGTCAATGGGGAATAGAAAGTCATCTGGCCCTACAGGACAAAAGAGAAGATGGGGACAAGAGAAGGGAGGGGGGATTGAAGAGAGGGAAGATTGGTGATAGGGGACATTAGAATGCTTGGTGTATTGGGGTGGGGGGAGGGGACAAATGGGGAGAAAATTTGGAACCCAAAATTTTGTGAAAATGAATGTAAAAAATTCAATAAATCAATTTTTAAAAAAAGGGAAAATAAAGAATAGATTAATGAACTGGGCATGAAACTAAAAAAAAAATAACTCGAATATCAACAAATTTTTAAACCCGCATTTAACATCAAAATAGAAACTGAAAACCAAGGAAGAGATTAAAAAAATGGTAACAAAACAAAAAACACTGAGTTAGTCATTTATTAACTATCAAATAATCTGATTTTTTTAATAGGAAAAATCAGTAGCATAAAAAGAGAAAAGGGCAATTTACAACAAATGAAGTAGAAATAAAGGAAATTATTAGAAACTCTTTTGCCCTATTACATGCCAACAAAACTGACAATTTAAATCACAAAAATATAAGCTACTTATATTAACAAAATGAGAAATAGGGAAGCTTACCCAATCTCAGAAAAAGAAATTAAACAATGAACTCCCAAATAAAAAGACTCCAGGTCCAGATGGATTTACAAGTAATGTGAAACATTCAAAGAATAAGTAATTCCAAAATCATATAAACTTGTCTGCAAAAATAGGAACAGAAAGAATATTACCAAATGATACAAATATGGTCTTAATATAGAAACCATGGAGAGATAAAAAAAAAGACAAAACTATTGATCAATCTCTCTAATAAACATTGATACAAAAATTTTAAATAAAAAATATTAGCAAAGGCTATATTAACATATAGAAAATTCCAGTCCTTCAGTAACTTCAGCAAGTCTCAGCCACATAAAACTATGCTGGTTCTGGTATAAAAAAGACTTGGCTCATAAATGGTCACTTGGAGAAGGACTGAATTGAAAGAAATTATACACTGTGACCAGGTGGGATTTATGCCAGGAATTCAAAGTTGTTTCATGTTAAAAAATATAATTGACCATATTAATAATAAGAATAATAAAAATCCTATTATATCAATAGATGGAGAAAAGGCTTTTGACAAAATTCAACACTCATTTCTGTTTTAAAAAAATACTAGAAAGACCTTTCCTTTTTATAGTCATAGCATCCATCTCCAGAGTCAGCTGCCCAGAACTACTTCTCAAGTGTGAAGTACCCTCTTCCCCTCAGGCCTTACTTTCTGATTGGCTGTAAGAGGGTAGTACTGGAAAGAAGTACTGAGTGGACACAGAGCCCAAAGAAAATACCATGGAAAATGAAGAATACAGGGACAAAGGACAGAGAGACCCCAGGGAGCCTGAGCCTGCCACAGTAACAGTGGGGTGGTCAGAAGACAAAGAGAGCAACAGTAATAGCTGACCGCCCTTGCCCTCAATAATAAGATCAGAAATTTTGATTTGGCCTTTGGGGTTGGCAGGTTAAATGCTCTCATTTTACAAGGAAACCAAGGCCCAGAGCAGGGAAGTAACTTGCTCGAGGCAGAGAGCAGCAATGACAGAAGTCACACCCTATTCACAACAGCAAGGTCTCCCTGAGAAGACAACACATTGTCTTTTTGCCCCCAGAAGAAAGTTATCCCTAGAGGAGCTGGAAGGAAGGTGTAACATTCAACACAAAAAATGATTTCCGGAGAATGCTGTTTTTATACCATGCACAGCCTCTCAGAGTATCCAGGGGTGATGCTTCTTTTGGTCAAGAAGAAATAAACCCTTAACTCAAGTCTGAGACCTTTCCAAAGGATATGGTCCTCTTCTTGTGTGTGATCAACAAAATTACATACTTAGGGAACCATGTCTAACATTTGCTAGCCCTTACCTCACAGTAAGAGTGCCTAAAACCAAGGCAGAGGACAAAAAACACTATCCCAGAGTCAATAATCACCATGGTTGTGCTGCTGTATGGTCTGCCCTGCCTGTATCAGTGCTCACCATGCTGTTCCCAACTCTGCTCTTTGCCTGCTTCCTGCAGGCCAGACAGACCCTTTGATCTCCACCCCTGCCCGTATATACCCAGACTCCACTTCTCCCTGTGCCTTTCTGCCCACTATGACTCACAAGACCACTCACTGGGTATACACTCTGCTTACATCCCTACTGCTGATAAGGGTTTCTAAGCAATGATACTAAGCATCTTCCCGAGAGAGCTCCTGAGACTAGGCAATCTCTGCCTGTCTTTAATGCTTTGATGTGGCACCTGGACTGTGGGGGACATAGGGTCTCTCTCTTCGGAGGTATCCAAAAAGAAGCTAGCTACCACTTGTCAGGTATGTTAGAGCAGGGGGTCTTTTTAGGTTGGAGTAGATGGCTACTCTCAAGTCCTATCCAGCTCTCCAATTCTGTGATTGACTGGGCTTAGGGCCTCTAGATTCACAGTACCAACATACCCTTTTCTTTTCTATCAACTCCTGGTCATTAGGAAACATTCCCTATAACTCTGATTTTAAAAATACCTTTTGGACTGAAACATTAGCCATTATGTCACTGAGTTCTACCTATCCATAGGCTTACTGCCCTTAAAAAAAACCTTCCAGTGGGTAAAGCAGATATTCTGTGGTCTTGCAGAAGTCACTTTGCTCCAGCCCCAATATAGGTATGTTTGCTGAAAGCTTGGGCGATCCAGTGCCTTTTTACATTCTCAGTGCTTTCCTCTTGTGAGAAAGAGATTCATTTCTCTCTAGCTCTTTGGGTCTTCTCTAAAAAAATCATAACTTATACATATCTTGAACAATGTCTTCCAAGTAATAATTTAATGGAATATAGCCACCCAAGAGTGTGAGATCATAAGGGGGACTGGTCTCTCTTTGGTTCATTTCATTTGTACAAGATTTTTGTTGTTGTTGTGTTTGTCCTTCGTTCTCAAAGAGGAACATGACATCAAGATGATACCATGATTAAAATAGTAATGGTTTCTCTTTTTCCCAGGAACCTGAGGGTCTTCTCCAGTTTGATTTTTTTCTTTGGATTAAAAGGGCCATCCCTTGAGTAACCACTTAAAGAAGCTAATTCATTGAATGGGTGTCTCTCACTCAAAGTGAGAATGTATTAAGACCTCAGCCTGAAAGGGCCAGGGTCTCCCATTGCAACCTGGACTATCTCCAGTCATCTTAATGAATATCAGGCCAGGGGACCCAGATGGCTCAGGAGGAGAAAGTGAGGTTGGTGACCTTGCACAGCCCTCCTTCACTCAAATCCAAGTCAACTGCAAGTCATGTCATCATCTTGATGTCATGGTCCTCTTTGACAAGGACAAATACAAGATTTTACAAAATCACTGAAAGCCTGTCCTCAAATGTTGTTCCAATAGATGCCCAATACCTCAAGAATCTCTTAAAATCAGTAGTCTATAATATTTGCTTCAGGGTCTATTTGGAGACAAAGATGTTCTAACCAATTTTGGAATGATACTCTGGAATCAGGTTTAAAGAAATTATAAAGATGGAAACATAATCCTTAAGTTCTCAATGTAACTGTCAAAGCGGTTACTGAGGCTTCAGGGAGTTTTGGGCAGGGAGGCTATGATAAACATCCACTTCGAGCTTATATAAGCAAATGGACAGTCTTTGTGACTTCTAATTCCTTATACCAAAACACATTTCAAGGCTCTCAAGCTTGCATGTTCTGGGTCAGAAGCATCAAACACAAGGTTAGTTGCCTGATTAAAGCCAGAGTAAAATGTAATTGGGAAACATTTAATCAAATAAATAAAAACGCAACAGAACACAGATCATGTTAATATGGGGCTTTCTAAGACAGTATGTGACCTGCAAGGATCCTTATAGACAGTCTGGTAGCCCCATTTTCTATTTGCGTCTGCTACTGCTGTTCTAAGTGCTTTCCAAAAAAGCAGAGCGTAGCTTGCTGAACTGAATCGTGCAGCTATAAAAAGCAGCTACAGGCAGAAGACTTCCAAAACGCTGATGATTCCCAAACTGGAATTTCTCAGATGATTCCTAAGCCATTTTCATTGCCAGGAAATATTTATTTCTCTTTTTCATAGAACGAAATGGTGCGAGGTTAAGGCTCATTCCCAAAGGAGGATGTGGAAATACCGTCACCATGCACCAACACAGAAATTTTAAAATATGACTAATATAGTTTTTGCCACTGATAATGACTGCAAAGATAGTGAGTACTCAACATTACCATTGGCTTTAGTGAACTATTAAAACTCACTAATAATGTGCAGAAATTTCAAATATATTTAAGAATATTTAAAATGACTCTTGAATTACTTTTTTCAGAAAATTGCATGGTATAGTGGAAAGAGTTTAGGATTAAGGAGAGACCTACGTTCAAATCTTGCATGCCCATGTCATTTGTCTACCATGTGCATCAGTTTCCTCATTTGTACGATGGGGCTAATAATAGAGAGCCCTTTACAATCCTATTATAAGTGTACGCATATGTATGTATGCACATATGATGTCTATATGTGTGTATACCTGTATATATGAACAAAATGTCATTTAGCAATCATTTCAACTTTTCTGAGGCAAAGAAATAAATCATAAACTAAGCTACTAGTGGGTGTGGATTGTTGTTTTTTTTTTTTTTTTGTCCAGATCTGTGATTTCACTGGCATGTGCAAACCCTGGTATGGAAATTCCCTTCCACTGACAGAGACCAGTAAGTGATCTGTAACTTCACTCTTCAAAAGTTGCCTGAGACACAAAGAGGTCACTTTGACTTGCCCAAAACCATAGATCTAATATGTCTAAGAGGGAGGATTTCAACTTGGGTCTTCCTGATTCCAAGGGTTGTCCTCTATCCATTATACCACATTTTATCTCTTAGCTACTAAGCAGGAAAAATGAAATGGTGAATTGAAATAACATGATTGGAAAAAGTCAACTTGTAGGAAAATCAGTTACTTACATAGCATGAGAGATGGAGTTTGAGAACGTTAAAAGTAGAGGCCTGTTTGAGGTCCAGAAGACACTGACTAGTCTAAGGTTCACCTGCTATGTAACTACAGCACGTTGAAAATTAGAGCACATTCTACCCATTTCTTTAAATGGAAAACATCAGATTGCTTTTCTTGGAAGAGGGAAAACTTAGAAGGAACCTCAGGATGAGTGATCATGACCCACAGCAAGTTCAAAAGGTATAAAGAAACCTATTTCTGCAAAGTCTTACGTATTGCTAGGGGGAAATCAGTGACTGATAAGCCCATCATCTAGTTTCCACATTATAATGCTGGGTATGTCATAAGCACAGAACCAATGACTTAGTACAAGAAGCCAGAGCTGTACTGCCTTTCCTCTAAAAAGAAACAGAAGACCCAAGGGAAAATCCCTTTGGGGAGGTTTCAGTTGCCTCTGGCTAGGTGGGATCTCCCAGTCAGAGTGGGGATGGTTCCACATTTGAACTTCTTTGAAAACAAACAAGACATTTGCCTGAATCCCTTCCGTATCTCTGGCTGACGTTCACTTGCCAACTGACAAGAACCATGATCTCCTTGACAAATGCAGCTTCCTTGGCCTCCTCGGCTGGTGCCAGGTTTGTTTTGTACAAAGTCTAGTGAGACCATTCTGCATAAGGTCACCATAAAAAGACATGGTGACTTACTATTCTATTCAATTCGACATAGCATCTTCTAAATGTATGCAGTATGCTACATGCCAGAGATACAAAGAGAAATAACAAACAGTCCCTGCCCACAGGAAGCTTGCATTTTACTAGAAATATAGAGAAGATGCATTCACGCCCTGTGTGAATTGTCAGTTGGCTTCAGTTTTAACATGAAACCACTGGTGCAGCAGTGACAAAGGGAGACAAAAACACTCAGAATTTCAAAGCTTTTATGTATCAACTGTCTGTTTTAATTCTCTATTTGGATAAACCTCACCAGCTCCTGCAAATGGAGCCTAAGGTCAGCCTGGATGCAAAATAAAAAAGATAAAAATCTTTTCAAATAAAGGTTTCATTTCAGTTCAGTTTGTACGATAAATCTAAAAGGGTTGTCACTGTAGCATGCTGGATCCAAACAGCCCTGTATTTGACGCCAGAGGGCCTGAGTTCATATACCAGCTCTGCTATTCGTTGTGTTGGTGAGGCCCTGGACAAGTCCCTTCACCTTGTGGGGCCTCAATTTTCAGTAAAATAAGTATATTGAAATTCAGTTTCTCTAAGCTCTTTCCTGCTTCCAGAGTTCAACACACACACACACACACACACACACACCCACACGCACACACACACAACACTGGACCAGATGTCAGAGGACCTGGCTTAGAATCCAAGCTTTGCTTCTTGCCTAGGGTCACGTGACCAGTAAGTCACACCTCTCTGTGCCTCAATTTCTTCATCAATAAAACAAATATATGGCCTATCCTGCCTTACTCATATCACAGGGTTATTGAAAGGATCAAGTGAGATAGAAGAGGTTCATGAAGAGGGAGGGAACAAGAATCTATTTAGCGTTTACTGTCCCATGAGCTGCACTAAGCACCTCATAAAAATTATCTTTGATCCTCACAACAAACCTGTGAGATAGGCACAATTATTAGCCCCACTTTACAAAGGAGGAAACTGAGGCAGGCAGCGGTTTAAGTCATTTGCCCATGATCACAGCTATTAAGTGTCTGAGGCTGAATTTGACTTTAAGTTTTCCTAACTCCAGGCCCACTGCTCTATCCACTGTACAACCTGGCTCATTAGATTAGGAAGGAGCCTTTGAAGTCATTTGTTCCGGAGCTCTCTCTTTCCAAGTGAGTAAACTGAATCCCAAAGAGGTTAAGTGATGTGGTAACCTCATGCAGACCCTGACTAGAACTCACAGCTGCCAACTACTAGTCCAATGTTCATCCCACTGCATCAAAATTGCAAAAATGATTTGGAAACTATAGAGAAAACACAACAAATAGAAAATGCCATTAACAGTATTCCAAAAGAAATGACTGGGCAAGCTAGAGAAAAGATAAGGAAATTGGATTTGAAAGGTTTGGAAGGTACTTTTTGACCTTATTTTATCATTAGCATTAGAGCAAAACATTTTTACGACATGTCATAGGGCAAAACACTTGAGAGGAAGTCTAATAGTTTAGAAGATATGTCACAGAATCTCCACCTGCTCCCCATCTACAAATTCACAAAGAGATTTCCAAACCATGGTTTCCTAATGGCTCCAAAGCAATCACTTGAGAAGGTTTAACAGAAATCCTGGGCTCTCCTTTGGGTTCACAATTCTATTTTCAAGCTACAACATATTGAAAAACAAACAAGTAAAACCCTCTACCGTTAGTTTAAGTCTGAAGGTGGCCCCATTTTATTCATTAGCTCTACGTAGCCTAGTTGAAGAGCTATATGGCACTATGGGTACAGAGTTGGTGTCTGAATTAGGACAATCTGGCCTCTGCTGCTATATTCTGCCCATGGGGATCTCAGAAAACACTCAGAGTTCCTGGGGCTAACAGGAAGCTCAGAACTTTGTACCACAGAACATTGCTGAGTCCGTTTGGTAGAAGGAGCTTCCTCATATTGGCACTCCCTACACCAACAAAATTCCAGATCTAGGACAAAAAAGTAGCTTCACTTGTTGACTGACTCAGGGAGGGACAGTAGGGGATTTACACCCTTTGCTGAGTGTGCTAGAAAAGAGCTGTCATATCCTCATGCCAGCAGACTTCAGTGTTACAGCTACTCTGGGGAGAAGACAAAGCAGCTGCATCAACATTTGGGACACATTGAAATATCACTGAATTCTCTAGCTGACATGAAACCTGACCTGAATGCTCAGAGATTATATGATCCCAGCTCTAGAGCTGGAAGACACCTCAGAGGTCACCTTGACCAGCTGCCTCATTTTACAGATGGAGAAATTGAGGCCCAGGAAAGGTCAGTGATTTGCCTAAGTTTATATAATAAGCATCAAAGGTAGGATTTGAACCAAGGTCCCTCTAAATCCAGAGCTAGTGTTCAGACACTTCCTGAAGAATAGAATGTGGGCTCCTTCAAAACAGACTGGCCTGTTTCATTTTTGTCTTTGTATTCTTGGAGCCTGGCAGAGGGGATGGAACCCAGGGGCTCATTAGGATCATCAACAAAGAACAGCAGACTCCATCTCCTCACTTTGCTTTGAAAACCGAGGCTTGGAGAGGTCAAATGATCTGCCCAATGCTTCCTGAAGCTTCTGAGGCAAGGGCCATTCCAAGTGTTATCTATAGTTCTGCTCAGCTATGCTGTATTTAATCACGCTTTTCCAGGTCTGAGGTAAAATCTTCCTAACGTTGATCCTGGTTCTTTTAATTTTCCCATAATTCTCCACGCTGCTCCCACATATGCTGATGTCATCACTCTATTCTCAAACCTGTGTGGCTCCTTGTTACCTACAAGGCTAAGCTCAAATTCCCAACTCTGCAATTCAGCCTCCAACTTACCTGTCCAGCCTGACAGTCTACCACCACCTTTGTGGCCTTAAAGGAAACATGGCACATGGTGGCCAAAGAGAGGATCTGAGGGACCAGAAGAGTATTTGGGAGGCAATCTGAGTCTGGGAAGATCTGAGCTACCTCTGCCCCAGATACCTCTGGTGCCCCCTGGGCAATCCTCTGCTCTCACTGACAAAGACATTTCCTCAATAGGAGTTCCCTTTAAATGCTGGAAGGTCTCTCTGGTATAGAGATGTCCAGTAGGAAGAAGATTAGATTATTCTAGTTGGCCTTGGGGGAAGGATGAGGAACAATGAGGAAGTTGCCAAGGCATCCCTAAAAAACCCTTCCTATGCAATCCAAAAGTAGGATGGGCAGGCTTTAAAAGCAGTGAGCTGGAGACTGTGGAGGAGAGGCTTCTCTGCCCAGTGACTGGCAGTGTCATAGAAGGAATACCTCGTCAGGTATGTATTGGACTAGATTTCTGAGGGCCAGTCTAAGGCAAAATACATGATGGTATCATTAGTGTGAGCAAAGTCACACTTTCTTTCCTTGGCCAGCAGTTTTCTACAACAGGAGAGCCATGATCAATGACCTACAAGGTCTCTTTAAGCCCTAAATCCCATGATCCTCTCTGCCCCACATTCTCATCCTACCTCATCTTCTTCTATCTCTTTCTTCACATTATCCAGTATAACTGGAACAGATTCAAGCCATCAATAAACATTTATTAAGGGCCTGCTATGTGTTAGGCAGTGTGCTAAGCTCTGCAGATACAAAGAGGCAAAAAATAGTCCCTGAACTCAAGGACCTTCTATCCATATGTCTCAAGGAGACAACATGCAAACAAATATATACAAAACAAGGTATATATAGGATAAATAGAAAATAACTAACAGAGGGAAAGCTCTGGAATGAAGCAGGGGGAAGACTTCCTATAGAAGGCAGGATTTTAGTTGAGGCTTAAAAGGAAGCCAGAGAAGTTCAGTAGCCAGAACAGGGAAGTTCAGTAGCCAGAACGGGGAAGGGTAGTATTCCAGACATGGAGGATATTCAGAGAGAATGATGGGAGCCAAGTGATAGAGCACATTGCAGGCGTGATAGCCAGAAGGCCAGTGCTAGTGGATTGAGAAGTAAGATATAAGAAGATTGTAAAGGGAAGAGGGGATCTAAGTGATGAAGGGCTTTGAATGCCAAACAGAACATTTTACATTTACTCTCAGAGACAATAAGGAGTCACCTGAGATTATGAGGCACAGGCTTGGAGTGGGGTAGAGAAAGACTTGAGGCAGGCAGACCAATCCAGATGTAAGGATTGGGACCTACACAAGAGTGGTGGCAATATAAAAGGAGAGGAGGGGTATTTGTGACAGGTGTTATGAAAGTAAAATCAACAAGGTCTTGGCAGCAAGTTGCATATGGTGGAGGGAATGAGAGAGTCCAGAGTCAAGGATGACTCATAGGTCACAAGCCTGGCGGACTAGGGGGATGATGATACTGTAGTCAATGATAGGGAAGATAGGAGGAATTCACATACCACTAAGGACATCTAAGGTCCCTCACACTTCCAAAAACATGACTCTCCTTAAATGTCCCCACTCCCACCAGACATTCTGCCTGATTCTCTCCTACCAGTTATCATCCGCCTTCGCCTCACCCTCATTAGTCTCAAAGACTGTGCCATTTCTGTTTCCTGAGAGTCTGTCATAGTTGCACGTAGTAGGTACCTAACATTTCCTAAAACAAGTTTAAAAGTCTTTAAGACAGGGTTCTTAGAAAAGCAAAGGTAACAGGATACAGGAAGGACTCAGCTTGGAGCCACACTTTCAGGCAAAGTCAGAGCAAAAACTCCCAACATGCATCTGTCAATTCAGAAGCAGCAGAGGAAGAATGCATCCAGGCCCTGCTGCTCTCCAGCTGTGTGGCCTCGGGCCACAAGGAAGCTCTCTGGCTGATTCCCTCTTCTGTCAAATGAGGAATTTAGACTAGATGAGGCAGTGAAGGGGCCATGCACAGGCTGCTGAAGACCTTGAGCAAATCATTTTCCCTCCATGGCTCTCAAGTTGCCTTCTCCACAAAATGAACGGCTTGGCCTAGCTAACCTCCAAGGCCCCTTGCAGCTGACTGAGGACCCTCCAGCTCCAAGACTCCAAGCCTACACAGAGATCACAAAAGAAATACTCTATGTCTGCACCAAACAACAACATAGTCACTATTCAGTATTAGAATGAAAGGTACTATCGGGTAATCACCCATCTGCCTGAGAAGCAGGCTCTGCACCCAGCAGACGCTAAACAAGTGGATCACAGATCAGAGCAGCAAAGTCTCTTAGAGATCACAGTCCAGGCTTTCTGAACCTCGGGCCCACAGGGCCTCTGGAGACTTCAGCAAGTCCATGAAGTTAGATGGGCAAAACCAGTGACATCTTTATTTTCACTAACCTCTGGTTTCCTTTGTAATCCCAATTTGATTTAACGTATTCCTCTGAGGGGTCCCCAGGCATCACCAGACTGTCCAAACAATCCAAGACAAAAAAGGGTAAGAATCCTTGATGTAAATCCAAGGTTATGGGAGAGGCTAGGGAGATTTGGGCAGCTGAGGTGACACCCTGGGTCACATTAAAAAATGTGAACTAAGATTCAAGCCCAGGTCTTACGAACTGTCTCCCATCTCCCCAAACCCTGGCCCCTCTCCTTCCATAAAAGCTGGCCAGTCCTGTTAAAGCTACCTTCATGCCATCCCTCGCCCAGGTTCCTTCCTCTCCTGCTATTACCACCAGCCTAGTGCAGGCCCTCATCACCTCATGCCCACAGGTCTGACCCACTGTCAAGCAATTCTTTTAAAAGTGTAGTCCATCACCCCACTCCTCATGAAACTCCAGTGGCTCCTTGTTTCCAGGGTCAAATGGAAAATCCATGGTTTGACTTTGAAACTCATCTATAAGCTTCCCTTTCTTCTGACACTCATTCCCCTCCCCACACACTCTACAATCTGGTGACACTGGACTGTTAATCTATTTCCCAAATCTGGGCATTCCTCTGGCTGTCCCCTGAGCCTGAGATTGTCTCCCTCTTTATCTCCATCTCCTAGCTTCAAGTACCAAAAGAAGTCTTCCCCAGCCTCCATTTGTGCTTATTCTTTCCTTCTGGACTTATCTCCCATTTATCCTGTCTAGATCCTCTTTGCACATAGTTGTTTGTATGTTGCGTTCAACAGAGTTCTTTGAGAGTAGGGCCCATTTTTTTGTCTTTCTGTGTATCCCTGGTCTTTAGCACAGTACCTGGCACAAAGTAGGCATTTAGTTAAATACCGGTTTTACTTGACTTCAAATGCAGTATACTTCCTCTTTCAATATACTTATTCTAAAAGGATACAAAAGATACTGCATAAAGCAGGTGTGACCAATGCACATGTGGCACTCATGTCCTGCACAGGACAAAGGGGAGGTCTCTGGCAACACAGACTCATGGCTGGAAGGCCCTCCACGGCCATCAATCTGAGGAGCTTCCAGAAGTTCCATGTGTCTCTATGACACATACACAGGTAAATAAGCAGAAGGTTGTTTAAGGAAGAACATTAGCAGCTGGAAAGAACCTGGAAGCCTGGTAGGACTGGTGTCTGACCTAACTTTGAAGAAAGTTAAAGAAGAAGGTGTGTATTTCAGCCAGGAAACAGAATTTGGGAGAAATAGGGAACTGGGAGATCAAATGTGAAGTGTGGGGAGCAGGCAGGAGTGAGCTGGCCACTTTAGATGAATGTAGATTGCATGGAATCACAGGAAGTAAGCCAAGAAAGGTTGGCTAGGACCAGACTGTGAGAGCTGTCACCTTTCATCTTATTACGGATTGCTATTTTTAGCATCTTGTTAGGCTTACTAACATTGAGTCATTTGATAGAGACATTGGAAACTAAGACAGCAAAAAACACCTGTCATTTGAGGGGATTCCTCCCCCCACCAAAAAAAAACAGTTCACCAACTTCCTAATGGTGAGCATCTTAGGACATTCTTGCAATAGCTCTCTTCCTTTTCCCTAACTGCCCCCTCCCCTCTCTGCCCTTCTTTCCGCATTTTACTCAAGACCAAGTTTCTCAAGTGAACTATCTGTGGAAGAAGAAAGACCCAGGGTTGAAAGTAAAGAGCAGTGCCAGATCTCATGCTCTTTTTAGGTAAAAGGTTAAAGAAAGGTATTTTGTACTTCTGAAAACCCCACACTTAAATAAATATCTTAAGTTTTCATTTACAGTTTCTTTCTCTCCTTACACCTCTCCAACAATCATGAAAACAGCACCGGATGTTCGTATACCATTTTCAAGTTTGTAGAGCAGTTTCTATACATTAGCTCGTTTGATCATTTGCAATTCTATGGGGACAGGTAATGCCCTACAAGCACATTTGTTCCCATTTTGTAGATAAGGAAACTGAGGTCCCAGAGTTGACTTGCCCAGTCACAGAGCACATAAGTGTTAGAGCTGGGATGTGATGTGCTTCCCCCCCTCCACAGGTGATTGATGAGTTTCTTGCTCTCATTACTCACCTTGCCAACTGCCTCTTGAGATCCACATGTATCAACACACCCAAACAGGCAAGGATATTTCAGATGATCCAACTTCAGTCTGAAGCTATGGTTCCAGGAACACTATGTATTCCAAATCTGAGAGTACCAGAAGGCAAACAACTTCTCCAAAAAGATTTTTTTTTTGCTAATAAGACAGATAGAAAATAGTCACCTTCTCAAATGATGTACAGAAAATGAGTTCTTAAACTTTGTGTCATGGACCCCCTATGACAGTATTGTGAAGCCTAAAGATCTTTTCACAGAATAATGTTTTTAAATAATTGGAAAAAATGCTAAATGTCAGAGATTAGTATAAATAAAGATATAATTGTTTCACCACCTTGGGCTCCCTCAAATCTACTAAGGACCTGCAGAGGAGCCATCAACTAAGAATCCCTGGCATACAGAATGCCAAAAAAAATAACCTTTAAAAATGGCCCATAACTGAAGTATTCCCCGTATTTTGAATCAATGATGTCTACACCTTCTCAGATCAGTTGTTCAGGCATTTCAAGCGTGTCCCACTCTTCCTGACCCTATTTTGGGATTTTCTTGGCATAGATACTAGAATGGTTTGTTATTTCCTTCTTCACCTCATTTTACAGATGAGGCACTGAGGCAAACAGGGTAAAGTGATTTGCCCAGGGTCAACCAGCTAGGAAGTATCTGAAGCCAGATTGGAATTCATAAAGGTGTGTCTTCCTGATTCCAACGCCAAGTGCCCTATCTACTGTGCCACCTGACTGCCCTCTCAGAGAAGGAGGACAGTTTAACTGTCAGAGCAGTTTACATTGAAGTGGTTTTGTTAAATGATAAGACTCACAGAATCAGAAAGGAATAGGTGACCACCTAGTCAAACCCATACAAGAATCTCTCCCACAGTCCTTCGTGAATTGTGGGAAGTGTGGAAGGGCACTCAAGAGGTCACTGAAGCTTCTACAGCTTCTAACATGTGCTGTTGGCTCCCCTGTGCCACTCTCTCTGAAGTGGGCTGGGAAAGGGGACTTTCAGAAATGCTGGACACCCATTGGGGGAGGGGGGCTTGGCATTGTTACACACTTCCTGTCAACCACTAATGTCCTCCTTTGGTTTCTCAAAGTTAAATCCATCCCAGGGAGGAAGAAAGGACTTTTGAAGAGATAACAAGAATTTCTAGCTTGTTGAAGGGGCACTCAGGCATGCTGTTACTATCTATCATACAGCTCTTTGCCATACCTGAGGGGTATTTTTCCTCAGAAGGGAAGTACCTTTCCAGGGTGAGATTGGGGCACAGTGGGAGGGTTCAAATTTCATTGATGAGTCTTCAGTCTCGTGCTGAGGAAAGGCTAGAGGTCAAGGTCGCCTCAAAAGGATCATCTCTGGCTGATCGTCATGGTGACCTGAATGTAAGAGGCAGAATGAAACATGTCCCTTCAAATGGAGGCTTTGTGACCATTTGCTTGAAAATACCTACTGGGTGCGAAGAGTCAGCTGACAAACTATCAAAGTAATGCAAAGAAAAGACAAGGAAAGATTAAAGCAACATTTTAAAAAACACATAAGACAGAAGAAGTTCAGATGAGGACAAATTTTTCTTACTATTATGATGCTGGAAGGCCAAGTTGAAAACATATCATAACTTTGAGATCCAAACAAGAACTCACAGTTTTCCCCATTAATTGATTGCATTGTCTTCTCTCTATATTGAATCTCTATATACTGACAAGGGCCCTTGTGATCTCCCCCATTGGAACGTTACTCTACTAGTCTGGCTAGGCCCTGATACAGGTCCTGGCACAGTCATCCTTCAGAAACAGTTGGTTATCGATCCATTGATTACTATCCTAAAGGCAATATGGACTTTCAATTAACTAGGAATTAAGTTTAATGAATATGGATCAACTAGATTTAGCAGGAGAGTATGCTGAATGAAAACCACTGCCCAGACCTGCAAAGCGGTAGTGAGGCTAGAGGAGGGAGAGACTTGAGGCAAGGAGACCAGTTTGAAGGCCACTGAAATAATCCAGAAAACAAACTGTGAGAACCTCATCTAGTTAGATCATCACAGGTACTAAAAAGGAGGTAGCTGACAGAGACAAAGTCACCACCTAGCAAGCTAGAAAGGAGATGAGGGAAAGGAAGGAGATCGACCCTGGGAGACTAGTGGAACCCTCCATAGACAAAGGAAAGGATTAGGAAGCGGGTAGAGAGCAGAGGGAGGAGAGATGATTTGATTTTGGACATGTAGAGTTTGCAATGCCTATGGAACATCCAGGCTTCAATATCCAAAGAGTAGTTTGGAGAAGATTCAATATTCCCAGGCCAGATATCCTTGTCTTGCCCTGTGACCCATCTCCAGAGGAAGCTGAACGAAAGGAGAACACTTGCCAGGCCTAGTCTACACATGCAGTCTTATCAGTAGAGCCTGCAAGTCAATGGATGGAGTATATGAGGAAGAGATTCAAAAGGAAGAGAAGTGTGTAAGTTAACAAAAATTACAGAGGGCAATAGAAGGGCAGGGTAGAGAATGGCGATGAGGGAATGAGGGAGTAGTGATAGTTTACCTCTAAATAGGAAAGAAATGTAGCCATCTTCTGGAGGAATATATAGAAGCAGTCAAGGGAATAACTCCAACAGCATACAAGCCTTGGGTCCAGGTGGGGAAGAAAACCCAACACAGGAAAATAAAACAGTGACTCAGACAAGAAAAGACATGCTCATGAGTCAGTGGTAAGCTACAGAAACCAATGAAAATGCTACAGAAGTTCAGAATTAGCTTAGTGGCCCAACGTCATGGCACACTGCAGGGCAGAAAATGGGTCCCTTGGTCCAAGCCGCCCCCTGGGTAACTCCGAAGGGCTGGCTACCATGGATCTAGGTGACAAAGGAAGGAGGGAAGGGAGGATATGAGAGCCCAGGGAGGAGAGAGAAGAGGAGGAGGAGGGCCATGCTTGCTGATTCTCTCCCTGAGCTTTTGTTTTTCCAGGGGCTCAAGTGCACTCAGGCTGCCCACTTCAGGCCAGATCAAACCAAAAAGCACTTATCTCAACCTCCACAGCAATGAGAGAAAAGACAAAAGAAGAGATGACACTTTTCCCAGATACTGCTGAGGAACAGGGGAGGAGAGACCCTAGGTCTCCAAGGATCCCGAGGCATCATTGGCCCCTCTGAGGAAATAGGACCCTTGGCACCCCCTCTGCTCCCCACCAGCTCTTCCTTGGGAAATATGCCAACTACAAGCCTAGACATAGCCTCAGGCCATACCCTTCCAGTCCCAAGTTCTATGTTCTTTGTGGGGGAAAGGAGGGGAAAATGAGGGCTGAAGATCTCTGGTTCAGGTTCTTAGGATTTCTTAGGCCCAGGGCACTGGACTGACCTGGCAGGCTGCCAGAAACACAGGGTTCAGTTTGGCTTTTTTCCCAGTGTCATGACAGAGATACATCATGGAGACTACTATGTCCACAGCTGCTGCCAGGCCTGCAAGGGAGGGAAAAAAAGCACAGAAATGGGGGAGGGTACCCCACATCATGTCCCATAAGAGGATGGGGGTGGGGTAGGTGAGCAATGCCCCCCCAACTCCTGACAGGGAGGGGACCAGTACACTGCTGGTACTTATTCTGCTCCCCCTCCATGGGGAGGTCGGTGCTATAGGTGTCCTAGCTTTGCCCTGGGTTCCCTCTCAGTGTTGCCTCTCTGGGCCCTCAAATGAGCAGCACCACAAAGGTGGTGAGAGGAGCCACAGGAGAGGAAGGGAAGACAAAGGTGACATCCAGCAACCTGCACCCCCCCAAACCCAGGCCCAGGGCAGCCAGGGTGGCCAATCCCAGACTCATGGCCCCAGTCCCCCTAAACCTCAAATTCAGGCCCAGATCCCAAGGTCAGGAGACTCCTACCCCTATCCTAGGGCCTCTAGCACAAAAGCCACTCACTCCACTAAACTCAAGCCTAGGCCCCAAGGGAAATGATCTCCTCCCTTCCATCCCAGGCAGCTCTGCTGCTGCCAAACTCCTCTAAGCCCAACCTGAGGGCCAAGCCTGGAGGGTGGAGAAAATGGCCCAATTTGTTCCCTTCTTCCCACCAGCCAAAGCAAGAATTCAAAAGCAACCAAAGGTGCCCTGGGCACCCTCCCCCATGTTCAGGGCTGCCTCCCAAGGCACAAGTTTAGCCAAGATAGCTGCCCATCAACAGAACACCATGGCAGTTAAAAAGGCAGCCAAGATGGTCCAAGTTGCACCCACATCCCCCAACCAAAGCTGCAGACCATGCACCAATCCTTGGCCAAGAGCAACTGTCCTGATTCTCTCTTCCTCCATCCCAGGTCCCCAGAGCATCCAAAACTGCCAACCCCCTCACATCCCACCTACATACCACAAAGCCCAAAGCTGTCCCACTCTTCTAAGCGTTTCACCAACCCCAGGCCAAAAGGGCAGTGATACAGCTCACATACACACCGCAGTTCACATACACAGGCCCAGGACGGGAAATCATAGACACCCCGCTTCCATCAGGTTTAGGACTCCAAAACAGTCAAGATGACAGACTCTATCCCCTCCACCAGGGCCTTAAGAGCCACCAACCCTGCCAACCCAATGCCCAGATCTCCAAGGAAGTGACTCCCGCTTCTCCCCCTCTCCACTGCTCCCATAACCACAGACCCAGAGCCTTACCAAGACTGCTATGTACCATCCAGCCCTGGCCGCATCTCATACCCCACTTTATACTCAACACACCAGGACGTCCTACTCCAAGCCTTCCTCTCTCTCTTCATTAGTCTTACACACCAGGCTAGGGGGCCAGGGCCTCAAGGAAGCCACAGGGCCCAGGTGGCTGCGTCAGTGGCAACAGCAGCAGTGGGTGGGGGCTGTGGTGGTGGTGGCCTTGGCAGGCAGCAGTCAGCATCCATTGTTGGACTCCTCACCTTAAAGCCCCTGGGGGAACTGAGCAGCTGCTCTGAACCTCAGCCCTGAGAATGGTCCTGGGGTAAGGAGGAGTGCTGGCATGGTAGAGCTGGAGACTTTTGAGGAGTAAACTCCTCTCCCTTGATTGTGCCAGGTCCTCACAGTATACCCTACTCTTGACAAAGGAACTAACCAAAAAAGGGAGAAAAATAAGACTATAGAAGATTATTTTCTTGGTGAACAGGTATTCTCTCCCATCCTTTCAGATGAGGAAGAACAATGTTTACCATCAGAGGAGACTAAAAGCCAAGGTTTCTGCATCCAAAACCTCCAAAATAAATATGCGATGGTCAAAGGCCATGGAAGAACTCAAAAAAGATTTTGAAAATCAAGTTAGAGAGGTGGAGGAAAAACTGGAAAGAGAAATGAGAGAGATGCAAGAAAAGCATGAAAAACGGGTCAACATCTTGCTAAAAGAGACCCAAAAAAATGCTGAAGAAAATAACAACTTGAAAAATAGACTAACTCAATTGGCAAAAGAGGTCCAAAAAGCCAATGAGGAGAAGAATGCTTTCAAAAGCAGAATTAGCCAAATGGAAAAGGAGGTTTAAAACTGAACAAAATAGTTCTTTAAAAATAAGAATGGAACAGATGGAAGCTAATGACTTTATGAGAAACCAAAAAATTATAAAATAAAACCAATAGAATGAAAAAATGGAAGATAATGTGAAATATCTCATTGGAAAAACAACTGACCTGGAAAACAGATCAAGGAGAGACAATTTAAAAATTATGGGACTACCTGAAAGCCATGATCACAAAAGAGCCTAGACATCATCTTTCATGAAATTATCAAGGAAAACTCCCCTGATATTCTGGAACCAGAGGGTAAAATATTGAAAAAATCCACAAATGACCTCCTGAAGGAGAGCCAAAAAGAGACACTTCCAGGAATATTGTAGCCAAACTCCAGAGTTCCCAGGTCAAGGAGAAAATATTGCAAGTAGCTAGAAAGAAACAATTTGAGGGAGGAGCCAAGATGACAGAGTAGAAAGACTCATGTATGCTAGCTCCAAGCCCACAGCCCATGAATTTTCTGTAAAAAGAACTCCCCACAAATTCTGGAGCACCGCAAGCCATGCAGAAACACAGTGGAGGAGATTTACATTCCAGAGAGCCCTGGAAAGCCGTTCCCAGGGGTCGGTCACGCACTAGACGCAGAGCCCAACCCTGTGCTGCCCTAACTGCATGGTCCCAGAGGAAATAGATCCTAGCAGCCTTCAGGGATGGAACCTCCAGCGGCTGTGAAGGTCCCTCCACCCACAGGCACTACAGGTCAGTGAGAGAGACTTCTGGGTTGGCGAAGAGGGGAGCGGGGTGTCTCTGTGACTCAGGCCCCCTGGGGGGCAGCAACAGAGGCAGCGGCAGCCCAGGACTCCCAGAGCAGACAGGAACTCAGGGCCATTACTGAAGGTCTCCGCATAACCCCCCTGAGGGAACTGAGCCTGGGAGGCGGCCTTGCCCCCACTCCAGCACCAGAATTTAAGCTCACATTGAATAACAGCCCCTCTCGCCACTGAAAGCCCTGAGGCTGGGGAGCAGCATTTGAATCTCAGACCCCAAGCACTAGCTGGGCAGATCTAGGCAGGGGTGGAGAGGAATCTCTGAAGTCAAGTAACTGACTGGGAAAATGCCCAGAAAAGGGAAGAAAAATAAGACCATAGAAAGCTACCTTCTTGGGGGACAGATGTTCCCGCCTTTCATTTCTGATGACGAGGAACAATTCTTACCATCAGGGAAAGACGTGGAGGTCAGGGCCTCTGTATCCCAGACATCTGAGGTGCATGTCCGGTGGGCTCAGGCCATGGAAGAGCTCAAAAAGGATTTTGAAAATCAAGTTAGACAGGTGGAGGAAAAACTGGGAAGAGAAATGAGAGAGATGCAAGAAAAGCATGAAAAATGGGTCAATACCTTGCTAAAGGAGACCCAAAAAAATGCTGAAGAAAATAACACTTTGAAAATAGGCTAACTCTATTGGCAAAAGAGGTTCAAAAAACCAATGAGGAGAAGAATGCTTGCAAAAGCAGAATTAGCCAAACGGAAAAAGAGGTTCGAAAGCTCACTGAAGAAAATAGTTCTCTCAAGATTAGAATGGAACAGATGGAAACTAATGACTTTCTGAGAAACCAAGAAATCACCAAAAAAAAAAAAAAACCCAAGAGAATGAAAAAATGGAAGAGAATGTGAAATATCTCATGGGAAAAACAACTGACCTGGAAAATAGATCCAGGAGAGACAATTTAAAAATTATGGGACTACCTGAAAGTCATGATCAAAAAAAGAGCCAAACATCATCTTTCATGAAATCATCAAGGAAAACTGCCCTGAGATTCAAGAACCAGAGGGCAAAATAAGTATTGAAGGAATCCATTGATCACCACCTGAAAGAGATCCAAAAAGAGAAACTCCTAGGAACATTGTGGCCAAATTCCAGAATTCCCAGATCAAGGAGAAAATATTGCAAGCAGCTAGAAAGAAACAATTCCGGTATTGTGGAAATACAATCAGGATAACACAAGATCTAGCAGCTTCTACACTAAGGGATCGCAGGGCATGGAATAGGATATTCCAGAAGTCAAAGGAACTAGGACTCAAACCAAGAATCACCTTGCTACTACACCAGCAAAACTGAGTATAATACTTCAGGGAAAAATATGGTCTTTCAATGAAACAGAAGACTTTCAAGCATTCTTCATGAAAAGACCAGAGCTGAAAAGAAAATTTGACTTTCAAACACAGGAATGAGAAGAAGCATGAAAAAGTAAACAGCAAAGAGAAGTCATAAGGGACTTACCAAAGGTGAACTGTTTACATTCCTACATGGAAAGACAGTATTTGTAACTCTTAAAACTTTTCAGTATCTGGGTAGTTGGTCGGACCACACACACACACGCACACACACATGTACATGTGTGCACACACTCATACACACATGCATGCACATACAGAGACAGAGAGCACAGAGTGAACTGAATAGGATGGGACCATATTGTAAAAGAAATTAAGGCAAATGGCGAGAGAGAAATGTAGTGGGAGGAGATAGGGTGAAATGGAATGGGGTAAATTATATCTCATTCCAGAGGCAAGCAGGAGACATTTTAGTGGAGGGAAAAAGAGGAGAGCTGAGAAAAAACATGAAGTTTACTCTCATCACATTCGACTAAAGGAAGGAATAAAAGACAGAATAGAAACAATGGGGGGCAGGAAAGGATGGAGGGAAATAGAGTTAGTCTTACACAACACGACTATTATCGAAGTCATTTGCAAAACTACACAGATAGGGCCTATACTGAATTGCCTGCCTTCCCAAAGGGAATGGGTGGGGAGGGAGGGATGGGGAGAATTTGGAACTCAAAGTTTTAGGAACAACTGTTTAGTATTGTTGTTGCTACTAGGAAATAAGAAATACAGGTAATGGGGAATACAAAGTCATCTGGCCCTACAGGACAAAAGAGAAGATGGGGCCAAGAGAAGGGAGGGATGATAGAAGAGAGGGAAGATTGGTTATAGGGGAAATTAGAATGCTTGGAGTAATGGGGTGGGGATAGGGGATAAATGGGGAGAAAATTTGGAACCCAAAATTTTGTGAAAATGAATGTAAAAAGTTAAATAAATAAATTTATATATATTTTTTAAAAAAACCAACTTAAGTATTGTAGAAATACAATCAGGATAACGCAAGATCTAGCGGCTTCTACCTTAAGGGATTGAAGGCTTAGCATATGAAATTCCAGAAGTCAAAGGAACTAGGATTAAAACCAAGAATCACTTACCCAGCGAAACTGCGTATAATACTTCAGGGGAAAAAACAGTCATTCAATGAAATAGAGGATTTTCAAGCATTCTTCATGAAAAGACCAGAACTGAAAAGAAAATCTGACTTTCAAACACAAGAATCAAGAAGTATCAAAAGGCAAACAGGAAAGAGAAATTATACGGGACTTACTAAAGTTGAACTCTTTACCTTACTACGTGGAAAGATAATATTTGTAACTCATGAAACTTTTCTCAGTATCTGTGTAGCTGAAGGGATTATACACACACACACACGGTGAGTTGAATAAGAAGGGATCATATCTAAAAAAGTAAAACTAAGGGGTGAGAAAGGAATATATTGAGAAGAGAAAGGGAGAAATAGAACGGGGCAAATTATCTCTCATAGAAGAAGCAAGAAAAAGCTTTTCCAGTGGATGGGAAAAGGGGGGAGGTGAGAGAGAAAAAGTGAAACTTACTGTCTTCACATTTGGATTAAGGAGGGAATAACATGTTTGTTCAATTTGGCATGAAAATCTATCTTCCACTACAGGAAAATAGGAGAGAAGGGGACAAGTGGGGTGGGGGAATGATAGAAGGGAGGGGAAGTGGGAGGAGGAAGTAAGTAGAAGTAAACACTTTTGGGGAGGGACAAGGTTAGAAGAGAGAATAGAAGAAATGGAAGGCAGGATAGGATGGAGGGAAATACAATTAATCTTACACAACATGACTATTATGGAAGTCATTTGCAAAACTATACATATATACCCTTTATTGAATTGCTTGCCTTCTCAGTGGGGATGGGTGGGGAGGGAGGAAGGAAGAGAAGTTGGAACTCAAAGTTTTAGGAACAAATATTGAGAACTGTTTTTGCATACAACTAGGAAATAAGAAATACAGTTAATGGGGAACAGAAATTTATCTTGCCCTACAGGACAAGAGAGAAGATGGGGATAAATGAAGAGAGGGGTGTTAGAAGGGAGGGTACATTGGTGGAAGGGGCAATAAGAATGCATGGAGTTTTGGGGTAGAGGGAGGGGAGAGATGGGGAGAAAATTTGGAACTCAAAAATCTGTGGAAATGAATGTTGAAAACTTTAAATAAATAAATAACTTTTGGAACTCCATTTCCGTGTTGTCAGCATGGGTGCAATCTAAGAAGTTTTACACCTAGGAAGTTAAGTCCCAGATCTTAGAGGACAATGAGTTTGAATAACTCTCTGGGTGTCAGTTTCTGCAGCTATAAAATGAGACATTCGGTCTAGATAATGGCTGAGGTTTCTTCTAGTTCTGACCTAAAAGCCTGTGATTCTGTATAGACTCATTTTGATCCTCTGAATTTTATAGGAGGTCTTGCCATAGGGCAGCTAGGTGGCAAAGTAAGATAGAGTATTGGGCCTGAAATCAGGGAGATTTATCTTCATGAGTTCAAGTCCAGCCTCAGATCCTCTTCTGTAAAATGGGCTGGCAAAGGAAATGGCAAACTTTGATATCTTTGGCAAGAAAATCCCCCAAAATGGCATCACAAAGAATCAAACGTGACTGAACAACAGCCTCTTGCTATGAATTACTCATATGACATTTATTTACATGGTTAAAAGAAAAGTCTCTCCTTTTTCTTCATGAGGGCCCTCTCACATCTTAGTTTTAGAGCTGATAACTTTGCAATGAACCAAGTCAAGAGATTGTTTCTGAAATCTTTGCTACGTATCTAGAGATCCCTCTGTACACTGTTGTAAGAGACTGCCAGAAGCCTCAGTTTTCTCATATGCAAAATGAGAAAATTTGATATCTGAAGTCTCTTTCTGCAATCCGATGGGTTTTTTTAAACAGACTAGTGTGGCTAGTTACATTGTTCTGTGACATCCCCTATGAGACATGCCACTAGCATGAAGATGTCTTTACTAAGATTGATGCTGTGGAAATTGGAGCTGGGGAATCTGTATTCAAATACAGACTGTCCCACTCACCACTCCAGCTTGCTGGGCTGCAGTTTCCTCATTTGTGAAATATAGGGATCAAACTAGCTGGCCTCTAAGACCCCTTCTGTGATGATGTAATTTCCTTAGGGTGAGTGCTCTTAGCCACTGAGATCTCGTCTAGACCCTTTACACCTGCTTATTCTCGGGAAAATGGTTTCCAAAGATTTTAGCTCATGGTAAAGGAAGAAAGACATCCAAAAATTGATATAATGGCTAGTATCAAGGGAAGAGAACAGACTGCAGTCTGGAACCATGAAAGAGTGACTGAGTTCCAGCCCTTAAACCTTCCTTCCTTGTTCTCAGGTTCCAGGAATAAAATAGGCCATGACAAAGTCAAGTAGACAATTTCTTATCTCATCATTTAATAAAAGGTTTTGTGACATCACTTCAAAAGGAAATAATCATAATGAGCCACCTAGCCTTTCTTAGAGTTCTGCATCCTGTACTTAAGATAATGAAGAGCTGTTTGGTAGAATTAGGAAACCATTTGAACCCATTTTGTCCATGGTCAGTTGATGGCACAGGCCCACAGCAAGAGCATTTATTGTATTCCAAACCCTGACAGCAAGAAAAGTGTCCCTGGATTTTTTTTAACTGCATCGTAACAGAAGGCCCAATAGACATAGCATTTGTGTTGGCTTACAGAAGCGGAAGAAAACATCAGTGCTATAACTAAGGGAAGGACAGAGAACACCAACATTTCAATGGGTTCTTCTCATAGCATTTTTAACCCTGTAGTAACATAGAGATGACTGAACTTAGGGCCTAGTTAGGAAGAAAAATTTATTAAACCAGGAAGCTACCAAATGGTGGCTTCTCCCCAATCTTGGCCATACTTCTGGTAAAATAAAATATGGAGGAGCTGATCTGAAAAGGGTGACTGAAAGGAAGGAATATGAAAACCATCTATTTTGGTATGAGCTAGGTGGAGAGGAAGGGTGTAGAAGGGAAATCAGACCACTCAATTTACATATAAAGATGGAGTCAACTGAGTCAATCCCTCTCTCCCTACTTAGCCAAGATTTTTTATCAACTGATAACAAATCTCAATTGTTCACTAGGTGTCAAGAAAGCCAGAACACATCTGGTGAATCAATCAACCATGGAGTAATAGAAATCCTCTGGGCCTCCTATAATACCCGCCAGTTAGTATGGAATCTTGGATTCTTTCTGGCCAAGATTCTGAGAAGGAATGATTTGGGAAAAAGGGAGGAAAAAAAAGCCTTAGGCTCAGTCAGATGAGGCTCTTGTGAACTTCAGGTCTGAGGATTAGAAGATCTGGACTTTTCATTGCTGCCTGTCTGTGTTTGAAGCCACAGAAAGTGGACACAATAAGGAGACTCATTAAAGGCTCAACAGGAACATCTCACTTAGGTGGAAATTCATGAGAAACCCCTGAAGGGAAGAAAAGGACTTGGAGCTATGAGAAGCTGTGACTTTGTCACATGTATGCTCTAAGATTGAGCCCACTTTCCCCTGGATTCTGAGTATTGCAGGGAGTACAGATGTTGAATGGATGCTTCCAACAACTCTACTGCCTCAGTAAATAATCCTAACCAAAAACCAATTAAATCTGCCCTCCAAATTGATCATCCAGAGGGGGAATGGAAATATACCCATTGGGGTCCATGAGCTCCCATACTAGAAAGCACCACCAAACTCCTCAGAGTTACCCCAAGATAGAGGCGACCAGTAGCTATTCTCTGGGGATCCAATCTCAATCTGAATTGGGATTCAGAAAATAGATCCAGAACATGTGCTACATAGGGATTATTAGTGCTGATCCAATTCTACTTATTTCTCTACCTTCTTTTTCTTTGTAAAGGGAAAAATGGAAAAAGAGAGACTCCTGGGCTGCCCCTACTCAGGGCTCTTGCCATAGATCACCAGGGCTCTCCCTATATTGGTCTTTGCCTGGGATCTTTCTCTTATCTAAGCTCCACAGACACCCCTTTTGTTGCCTCTTGTTGCAGGGTCTCCTTACATCAACCTTTCCATTTACCCTTGTCTGTCTACTTCAGGTTTTCTGCAAGATTCTTGCAGTCCTGGGCAGGATGAAGGAATCTACAGCAGATTGTCCTAATTTGTTTTTACCTGGCTCATTTTTATTTTATTTTTTTTAATTACATCAGTTCCAAATTCTCTCCCTCCCTCTACCCCACACCCCCACCCATCCAAAAGACCTGAAATATTATACATAATTGAAATCATGTGAAACATACTTCCACATTACTTATATTAATATAAAAAGAAACCAAGAATTTAAATAATCTAATCTCAGAAAAAGAAATTTAACAAGCCACTAATGAAAGCTCAATGAAAAAATCCATGCCCATATATTTACAAGTAAGTTCTATCAAACATTCAAAGAAGAATTAACTCTGATATTACATACTGCCCAAAATTAAAGAAGGCATCCTATCAAACTACTTCTATGAGACAGGTATTGTCCATCTATCCATCAATCAATATTTACCTACTATGTGTCAGGCACTGTGAAAAGCTCTGCAGACACAAAAAGAGCCAGCAGTCCCTGAACTCAAGGAGTTCTCAATCTAACAGGGGAGATGCCTATTTACAGGATAAATAGAAAATGATTTTAAAAAATGAAAACACTGATTAAGAGAGATTCAGGAAGGCTTCCTGGGAAACCAGGAAGGCCAGTAGTCAGAACAGAGCAGGGAAAGTATTCTATGCATGGGGGAGCCAGAGAAAGTCCTCAGGGTGTCTTGTTCAGGGAAAAGCTGGAAGGCCAGTGTCACTGGACCAAAGTATACGTGTCAGCAGCTAAGGTTCAATATGACTGGAAAGGTAGAAGGGTAGGCAATGAAAGACTTTGATGCCAGAAAAGCATTTTGGATTTGCTCATGAAGGCATTAGAAAGCTAGTGGAGTTCAGTGAGTTGGGGGAGTAGGGTAGTGATGCTGGTGGTGATATCACTGGACCTATTTTTAGGAAAATCACTTCAATGGCCAAATGGAGAATGGATCCGAGGGGAAGGAGACTCAAGGCTAGCAGACCTACTAGCATAGTAGCAAGCTGATAATCAAGATATGAAGTGATGAGGGCGTGCACCAGAGTGTTAGCAGTGTCAGAGGAGAGAAGGTGGCATATTGGAAAGATGTTGCAAAGGTTAAATTGACAGACCTTGACAACAACTTGGATATGGGAGGGGAAGGGGTGAGAGATAGTGATAAATCCATGATGACTCCTAGGTTGTGAGCCAGAGGGTCTGGGAAGAGGGTGGTACCATTGTCAGCAATACAGAAGATAGGAGCAGAGTATGGTTCAAGTGGAAAGACAATGACTTCTCCTTTGAATATATTGAATTTACAATGTCAAAATTATTATATGCCAGAAACCGGCTATTTTAAACCAGTAATGCATGGATGTATCAAGATCAGGAAAACTATAAACATGTTAGACCATATTAGCAGCAAAACCAAAAAGCATGACATTTATATCAATAGATATAGAAAAGGTTTTGACAAAATACAATACTAATTTACTTTAAAAACTTTAAAAAGAGAATAACTGTACTTTTTTAATAAAAATTTATTTATTTAACTTTTTACATTCATTTTCACAAAATTTTGGGTTCCAAATTTTCTCCCCTTTTATTACCTCCCCCACCCCAATACACCGAGCAATCTAATTTTCCCTATCTCCAATCTGCCCTCTCTTCTATCATCCCTCCCTTCTCTTGTCCCCATCTTCTCTTTTGTCCTGTAGAGCCAGATGACTTTCTACTCCTCATTAACTGTATGTCTTATTTCCTAGTAGCAACAACAATACTAAACAGTTGTTCCTAAAACTTTGAGTTCCAAATTCTCCCCATCCCTCCCTCCCCACCTATTCCCTTTGGGAAGGCAGGCAATTCAATATAGGCCCTATCTGTGTAGTTTTGCAAATGACTTCCATGAGAGTCGTGTTGTGTAAGACTAACTGAATTACCCTCCATCCTATCCTGCCCCTCATTGTTTCTATTCTGCCTTTTGATCCTGTCCCTCCCCAAGAGTGTTGACTTCAAATTGCTCCCTCCTCCCATTGCCCTCCCTACCATCACCCCTCCTTGCTTATCTCCTTCTCCCCCACTTTCCTGTATTGTAAGATAGGTTTTCATACCAAAATGAGTGTGCATTTTATTCCTTCCTTTAGTCGAATGTGATGAGGGTAAACGTCATGTTTTTTTCTCAGCTCTCCTCTTTTTCCCTCCACTAAAATGTCTCCTGCTTGCCTCTTGAATGAGATATAATTTACCCTATTCTATTTCACCTTCTTTCCTCCCACTACATTTCTCTCTCACCATTTACCTTAATTTCTTCTGAGATATGGTCCCATCCTATTCAATTCACTCTGTGCTCTCTGTCTCTGTATGTGTGCGTGTGTGTGTGTGTGTGTGTGTATGTGTGTGGTCCTACCAACTACCCAGATACTGGAAAGTTTTAAGAGCTACAAATATTGTCTTTCCATGTAGGAATGTAAACAGTTCACCTTTGGTAAGTCCCTTATGACTTCTCTTTGCTGTTTGCTTTTTCATGCTTCTCATTCTTGTGTTTGAAAGTCAAATTTTCTTTTCAGCTCTGGTCTTTTCATCAAGAATACTTGACAGTCCTCCGTTTCACAGAAAGACCATATTTTCTCCTGAAGTATTATACTCAGTTTAGCTGGGTAGGTGATTCTTGGTTTGAGTCCTAGTTCCTTTGACTTCTGGAATATCCTATTCCAGGCCCTTCGATCCCTTAATGTAGAAGCTGCTAGATCTTGAGTTATCCTGATTGTATTTCCACAGTACTGGAATTGTTTCTTTCTAGCTGCTTGCAATATTTTCTCCTTGACCTGGGAATTCTGGAATTTGGCCACAATGTTCCTAGGAGTTTCTCTTTTTGGATCTCTTTCAGGCGGTGATCGATGGATTCTTTCAATACTTATTTTGCCCTCTGGTTGTAGAATCTCAAGGCAGTTTTCCTTGATAATTTCATGGAAGATGATGTCTAGGCTCTTTTTTTGATCATGACTTTCAGGTAGTCCCACAATTTTTAAATTGTCTCTCCTGAATCTATTTTCCAGGTCAGTTGTTTTTCCAATGAGATATTTCACATTCTCTTCCATTTTTTCATTCTTTTGGTTTTGTTTGGTGATTTCTTGGTTTCTCAGAAAGTCATTAGCCTCCATCTGTTCCATTCTAATTTTGAGAGAACTATTATCTTCAGTGAGCTTTTGAACCTCTTTTTCCATTTGGCTAATTCTGCTTTTGAAAGCATTCTTCTCCTCATTGGCTTTTTGAACCTCCTTTGCCAATTGAGTGAGCCTATTTTTCAAGGTGTTATTTTCTTCAGCATTTTTTGGGTCTCCTTTATCAAGGTATTGACCCGTTTTTCATGCTTTTCTTGCGTCTCTCTCATTTATCTTCCCAGTTTTTCCTCCACCTGTTTAAGCTGATTTTCAAAATTCTTTTTGAGCTCTTCCATGTCCTGAGCCCACCGGAAATCCACCTCGGATGTCTGGGATACAGAGGCCCTGACTTCCACGTTTTTTCCTGATGCTAAGAATAGTTCCTCGTCATCAGAATTGAAAGGTGGGAACATCTGCACCCCATCAAAGTAGCTTTCTATAGTCTTATTTTTCTCCCTTTTTCTGGGAATTTTCCCAGCCAGTTACTTGACTTCTGAGATTCCTGTCCACCCCCACCTAGGTCCTCCCAGCTGGTGCTTGGGGTCTGAGAGTCAAATGGGCTTTTCGAGACAGGCACAGCTGCTACTCAATGTGAGCTTAAGTTCTGGTGCTTGGGTGGGGGCAGGGCCGCCTCCCAGGCTCAGTTCCCTCAGGGAGTTTATGCAGAGACCTTTGGTAATGGCCCTGAACTTCTGTCTGCTGCTCTGGGAGTCCTGGGGCACCGCTGCTGCCTCTGCCGCTGCCTCTGCTGCTCCCTCCGCCACTGCCTCCTGAGGGGGCCTGAATCACGGAGACACCCCACTCCCCTCTCAGCCAGCCCAGGCATCTCTCTCACTGACCTGGAGCACCTGTGGGTGGAGGGACCTTCGCGGCCACCAGAGATTCCGTCCCTGAAGCCTGCTCGGATCTGCTCCTCTGGGGCCACGCGGCCAGGGCAGCACAGGGGTGGACTCCGCTTTCCAGGGTGCGACGGACCCCTGGGGATGGCTCTCCAGAGCTCTCTGGAACAGAAATCTTTTCCACTGTGTTTCTGTGCACCTTGCAGTGCTCCAGAATTTTGGGGAGTTCTTCTTGCAGGAAATATATGGGCTGTGGGTTCGGAGGTAGCATGCATGAGTCTTTCTACTCCGCCATCTTGGCTCCCCCCCCCGTACTTTTTCTTAATACAGTAAACAATATCTCCCCAGAACAAAGTGGTAGCATTATCTATAATGGAAAAATTCTATAAGACTTCCTAAGAAGATGAGTGGTATAGACACTTACCATTATTATTGGATATAGTTACTATAATAAAATAGGAAGATAAATTGAGAGAATAAGCAAAAGCAAAGGAAACAAATTGATCCTATCTTCAAATGACATCGTTTTACACGTTTAGAACTTATGGTATCTCACTGAATAATGTCAGTAAAGTAGCAGAAAGCCACAGAAATCATAAGCCTTTCTGTATATTACTAATGAAACCCAGCAAGAAAAGATAAATTACATTCAAAGGAATTTCAAAATGTATAAAATATGCAGGAGTACTCCTACCAAGACATATTTAGGACCTATATGGCTATGACTAGAGAAAAAAAAAACTCTTTAAGTGAAGGAAAACAAGTAAATGAGAATACTATCTAAATTAATTTCCAAGTTTAGTACCATACTAATCAATCTACCAAAGGGTTACTTTATAAAGCCATGTGAAATAATAACAAAATTCAAACACAAACCACCTGGAAAAACACAAGATGAAGAATCTTAAGGGAAATAATGAAAGTAGTAGTTAAGAAAGAGGCCTGGCAATATTGATAACTGTGCTACACAGCCATAATCATCAAAACAATTTAGTACTGGTCAAAAACACAAAAACATGATTGGAGCATAACACCATCTAGTCTAGTTCCTACTGACTGAAGTACAAGCATGCTACGTTTCACACCTCACTCAGGGTTATTATCCAGTACCCTAGGTGTGGGGGGAGGTGGTAGTGTCTAAACTCTTAATGAATGGCTCCAACACCCACCAATGGTATCCCTTTAATTTTCTCCTGGATCTATTTTCCAGGTCAGTTGTTTTTCCAATGAGATATTTCACATTCTCTTCCATTTTTTCATTCTTTTGGTTTTGTTTTGGATTTCTTGGTTTCTCACAAAGTCATTAGCCTCCATCTGTTCCGTTCTAATTTTGAAAGAACTATTTTCTGCAGTGAGCTTTTGAACCTCTTTTTCCATTTGGCTAATTCTGCTTTTTAAAGAATTCTTCTCCTCTTTGTTTTTTTGAACCTCTTTTGCCAAATTGAGTTAGCCTATTTTTCGAGGTGTTATTTTCTTCAGCATTTTTTGGGTCTCCTTTAGCAAGGTATTGACCTGTTTTTTATGCTTTTCTTGCATCTCTCTCATTTCTCTTCCCAGTTTTTCCTCCACCTCTCTAACTTGATTTTCAAAATCTTTTTTGAGTCTTCCATGGGCTGAGCACATTGAATATTTATTTCAGATATTTGGGATACAGAGGCCTTGACTTCTGTGTCTTTCCCTGATGGTAAGCATTTTTCTTCCTCGTCTGAAAGGAAAGGAGGAACTATCTGTTCACCAAGAAAGTAATCTTCTATGGTCTTATTTTTTTTTTCCCTTTTCTGGGCATTTTCCCAGTCAGTTACTTGACTTCTGAGATTCCTTTCCACACCCACCTCACCTCCAGATCTGCCCAGTTAGTGCTTGGGGTCTGAGATTCAAATGCTGCTCCCTAGCCTCAGGGCTTTCAGTGGGGACAGAGCTACTATTCAGCGTAAGATTAAGTTCAGCTGCTCCGGTGGGGGCAGGGCCACCTCAAGGGGCTCAGTTCCCTCAGGGGGTTTATGAGGAAACCTTCAACAATAGATCCGAGATCCTGTCTGCCTTGGGAGCCCCTGTCCTCTGCTGCCTCTGCTGCTGCCTCCTGAGGGGGCCTGAGTTATGGGGACACCCCTCTCCCCTCTTGGTGAGCCAGACAGGCTCTCTCACTAACCTTTGGCATCTGTGGATGGATGGATCCGCATGGCCACTGGAGATGCAGTCCCTGAAGCCTGCTTGGATCTGCTCCTCTTGGGGCCATGTGGCCAAGGCAGGCCTGGGCTCTGCTCTGGGTCCGGTGCATGATGGACTTTTGCTGTCATCAGGGCTCTCTGGAACAGAAATCTCCTCCACTCCATTGTTGTGCAGCTTCCACTTCTCTAGAATTTGTTGGGAGTTCTTTTTACAGGTATTTTATGGGCTGTTGGTTTGGAGCTAGCATATGTGAATCCTTCTACTCCACCATCTTGACTCACTCCCCCCTCCCCCCGTGTCCCTCTAATTTTAAGGATGTGTTGCTTACACCTCAGTTCCACTTAACCACTAACAGTCAGATCAGCTTTTGGAGAGGAATATTTTCTTCAAAGATATAGGCACCAGTCTGCCAGGAACTGTTTTTCAAATTATCTGTGCAACCAATAGATAATTATTATCTATAACTTCATTCAAGGGACAGATATCCAAACTGGCACAATGGCTCCCATATAGCATGCCCTCTGATATGATTTTCTTACGAAGAAGATTTTAGCTATTATTTCTAGGAATCTTGAACAAGCAAAAGATCCCATTATGTAAAAATATAGTTTAGCTGAATGAACATCCTGGAATCTGTCACCATCCCATTCTGTCACGACCATCCCTTCCTTCTTAGGAACTAAAGAAAAGGACTTTCTTCCATACATATTTTCATCCTTTCTCAATGGGACAAAGGTGTGGTGTGGGGGGAGGAAGGGGGGGTGCAGGGAGATGTCCTGGCCCCAATCCCTTGGAGGGGCTGAGGAAAGACTGTCAATAACCCAAAAGGTTCTGGGGGCGGGGGAGGAGTAACTATCTTAGCCAGAAAAAAGTTAAGTTTGGTTAGCAAAACCTTAATCCATTTACCTAAGTAAAGCCTTTTTGTCCTCCACCTTAACCCACCTTTCTCAGGGACTTTTCTCCAGATTTGGAAAGAGCTTTAAATAAAAATACTATTTTGAAATATTTTCAGTTTTACTAAAGAGGAGATTTCATATATAATTCTACATCCTTAACAACCATATGGAAAATGAGGGACATGTAAAAAGGGCTACAGGATGGCAAGTTATGTATATTCATTCCAATATTTCCCACCACAGATCTTATGGAAAAATAAGCTGTTTAAACATAGGGACCACTCACTGTATTTGAGGACTGTCTTCTTGTGTAGAATCATGATAAACTCCCTTTTCAAACATTATATGACAGTTAAAGAGTATTCTTTTAAAGCATTTGCCCCAGTGACTGTGTTTGTCCCCCAAAGAAGATCCTTTGGGTTCAGGTGATTTAACTGAGAATTAAAGTGCCTTGTAAGAGGTGCATTGGCTTTGATGGTATTCGACACCTTGTCTCCCCTTGCCTTTAAACTTTCCTAAAACTGGGCATCTGGCCATCAAGGATGAGTCTGTTCCATCACCACCAGAAGGAAAACCCCACTATGACTGGGCTCCACATTGTAAAGGTAACTGCTAGTCCTAAAATCAGACAGATTATTACAGAGGAGTAGATCCTCTGCTGTATTTAGAGGACAGCCTGCTTTAAGCAACCATAATATTGGAACAAATATTGGAATTGCTTGAACTTGAATTTGGCTGCTAAAAATTAACCTTTTGATGTTTATGATGAGGTTTAGGGTATATTGTATGAAAGAGCTAAATGTAAACCATATGCAAACCATATGGTTTAATGGACGTGCAAATGAAAATTTTGGAATTTTGATGAAAATATACACTCCAGGAGGGAAGGACTATTCTATACATATGCTCGTTTTAACGCTTAGGATGCTAGGTTGGGAGTTGGAAGGAGGCATGTTAGTAAAAGTTTGCTCACTAGTAAGAAAAAAAAGACCATAGAGAGGTGGCACAGGATTGTGTTTTCAGGAGAAGGCTGGGATTCAAGTGGGCCCACTGGGGCAACCTCTGCTCACTGGTGCCCCCCATGCCCCCTAGACTTGGATGCCTGGCACAGTCTAAGAAGGGGTTGACCCAGAAAGAGCACCTAGGAAAGGACTTTGGGCATCAGCCGGGCTACAGGGGGGCAGCAGCACCCAGGGGTGGCTCATTTCAACTTCCCTCTAGGGTCCGGTCTCCAGACTGGCAGGGAGCTCAAGAGAATGATTTTTAGTAATGCCTTTGAAGAAGCCCCTAATCCCACCCCCACTCCCTCCTTCTCTTAGACTAAAGGACAAGAGGAAGATATGTTGGCTGGAGGGTAAGACTACGGTTGGCCCCCAGCCAAGGGTCTCCAGTACAGTCTGTCCTATAGGGATAGATAGACGCCATGCCCACCGGCCTACCACTGCACTGGCTGTGCCTAGCTTCTCCTTGCAGGAGGAGAGTAGAGAATTTGGGCCTAACCGAAGCAGTGTGGACAAGGGGTCCACCCAAGTCCAAAGGGAGGGAGTACAGTGAGCCTGGCACAGAGAGATGGGCATACACCACCCACGGGAGGCAGGGCCTCTGCACCCAAGGAACGTACCCAGTGAGACCTGCTTCCCGACAGCCCCTGCGGCTCCCCCCAACCCCGAGGCAGCGCAGCACCTCAGGGCGGGGCGGGGGCAGAAGGCCGCGGGATGGGATGGGGGCGGGGCGGGGGCGCGAGGCGGGACTAGGCGGGGTCTCCCCACAGGCGCCCGACCGCCCCAGGCACGGGGTTTCCGAGGCGCCCCCCATCTCTGGGCGGGTTCCGGGCTGCGGGGGCCGGAAGGAGAAAGGGGGACTGCGCTTGGCCCCGCCCCCACTTCCTCCCGGCCTTCTGGCGCTTTCTCCTCGCAAGCTCTGGGGAGACGCGGGAGGCGGGTGGGCCCTCGGGCCTTCGCTCCCGGGCCCTGGGGCCCCCTTCCCGGCCTCTCCCCCGAGGGCGTGGGGCCCGCAGGCTGGCAGGTAGGCCCCGGAGGCCGAGGGCGGCTGGGGTGGTGACGATGGGGGTGGGGGGCGCTGGAGGCCGGGGAGCCAGGGGGCGGCGGCCTCGGTGGTTCGGCAAGGGGCGGCCATTTCCTCTGTGCTTGGGCCACGGAGTGGAAGGGAAGCTCAGCCACCCTAAAGGCCCGAGCCTGGGGCAGGGGGGGTGTCACCTTGGCTGCCCTGGGACTTCGGGAGAGGTGGGAGAGACTGAGCCTTTGGGCCGGGGGCAGGGAGTATCAGCCGCCGGGATGGGGGGGGTGACCTTGCCGGTTCTGGGCCCCGAACCTGTGGTTGTTTGCGGGGACCCTGGGCTCCAGGGGGGCCTGGGCCTGCAGCCGGGCGGCCATGTTGGATTGAGGATGGGGGGCTGGGGCCAGGGCCGCCAGCTTTTCTGCCTACCGGCCTGAACCAGTGGGGTGAGGGGGAGGGGGGGTGACCTTGCCGGTTCTGGGCCCCGAACCGGTGGTTGTTTGCGGGGACCCTGGGCTCCAGGGGGGCCTGGGCCTGCAGCCGGGCGGCCATGTTGGATTGAGGATGGGGGGCTGGGGCCAGGGCCGCCAGCTTTTCTGCCTACCGGCCTGAACCAGTGGGGTGAGGGGGAGGGGGCTGACCTTGCCGGTTCTGGGCTCCGAACCCGTGGTTGTTTGCGGGGACCCTGGGCTCCAGGGGGGCCTGGGCCTGCAGCCGGGCGGCCATTTTGGATTGAGGATGAGGGGCTGGGGCCATGGCCGCCAGCTTTTCTGCCTACTGGCCTGAGCCAGTGGGGTGACGGGGAGGGGGGTGACCTTGCCTGAACCCGTGGTTGTTTGCGGGGACCCTGGTCTCCAGGGGGGCCTGGGCCTGCAGCCGGGCGGCCATGTTGGATTGAGGATGAGGGGCTGGGGCCAGGGCCGCCAGCTTTTCTGCCTACCGGCCTGAGCCAGTGGCGTGACGGGGAGGGGGGTGACCTTGCCAGTTCTGGGCCCCGAACCTGTGGTTGTTTGCGGGGACCCTGGTCTCCAGGGGGGCCTGGGCCTGCAGCCGGGCGGCCATTTTGGATTGAGGATGAGGGGCTGGGGCCAGGGCCGCCAGCTTTTCTGCCTACCGGCCTGAGCCAGTGGGGTGGGGGGTGACCTTGCTGGTTCTGGGCCCCGAACCCGTGGTTCTTTGCGGGAACCCTGGGATCCAGGGGGAGCTAGGCCTGGAGCCTGTGGGCCTGGGGGGCTTGGGCGGCAGCCGTTTTGGATTCCATTTTCTCCATGTGAGGTTGGGGGTTCCTGCCCCCCGGGGTCCTCAATCTGTGTTTGTGTGGCACTGCAGGAGTTTGGGGCGTTTCTGTGGCTGCGGCCTCAGGCCCTCAACCTGGGGGTGGGGGGCATTGGAGCCCTTTTGTCTTGCAGATGTAGGGCCTGCTGGATTTCCCTTCTGCCTTCCCAACCCCCAGAGGCCCTGCTCAGTGTTGCCCCTCTGGGTTCCAGCTTTCTGGGGAGTCAGAGGACCAACACTGAGCTGGACCCTGGGACGGACCTCCGGACAGCAACGAGGACGGACGCCCAAGCCATCAGCAAGCAGAACGGGAGAAGGAGCTCTGGGCCCTGGGGGGGAGGTGGGTGGAGGTGAGGGGGGGGATCCTGCAGGGGATGGGGGCACGACTACCTAGCCTTCTGCTGGGAAGAATTTGGGACACAGAGCTTCTTTGGGAGGGAGGCTGTGCTGCTCCTTGAACCAGGCCCCCCTCCTTCCCCTTCCCACTTAATGTCTGGTCAGCCTCAGTCTACAGACTGAGAGAGAGAAGGCCCCTGGACCTGGAGGATTCCAGAATTTCTGGGCTGCGGGGCATGGCAACAGGGTCTTCTTGAAAACGTGTGACCCAAGGGGGAAAACTGGCTTAGGGAACATTCCTGTGAGGCCTCAGTCATTCTTACAGGATCTCCAGCCTGGGAACTATGACTTTTCTTTTTCTTCTGCCCTTTTAGACAGGATTTTGTGCTCCTTGCCTTGATTGGTATGTGTTTCTTTTGTTTTAGTCTCCAGTCTATTTTCTCGTTACTTTTAAAACCTTATTTTTAACCATTTTCTTCTTAAATTCTGTTCCACATTTTTCCCTTTCTCTCATCCCTTTCCCCATCCACTGAGAAGGCAAGCAGTGTGTTAATTATATTTGTGACTCATGCAAAACACACTTCCATATTAGAAAAAAGAAAGTGAGAGGAGTCCATTTCAGTTTGCACTCGGAGTTCATCATTTCCCTCTCTGGAGGTGGACCGCATTTTTTCCTCACGAGTGCTTTGGAATTGTCTTGGATCATTGTACGGATCCTCTGGCGTCACTCATGACGACATTGCTGTGAGTGCGCATTGTGATCTCCAGTTTCTCCTCGCTTGCTTTGACGTCAATTCACCTGAGTTTTGCCATGGGTTTTGGAAACTACTCTTTAGTCATTTTCCCCAGCACGATAGTACTCGGAAGTACTAAGCCACAACTAGTTAAGCCATTTCCAGTGGATGGGCATCTCCATTTTCAGTACTTGGGCACCAAAAAGCTGCTCTAAATATTTTAAATATAGGTCCTTTTCTGTTTTCTTCTAGGCTTTTTGGGATATAGACCTAGCAGTGGTATTGCTGAGTGAAAGGGTATATTTGGAGTTTTATAGCTCCTTGGGCCTGGTTTCAAATTGCTTTCCAGAGGGCTTGGGTCACTTCACTGTTCCATCCACATTCATTGGATGGTGCAGTGAATAGAATGCTGGGCTTGGAATCAGGATGCCTTGAGTTCAGATGTGCCCACGTGACTCTGGGCAAGTCACTTCACCCCGTTTGCCTCAGTTTCCTCATCTGACAAATGAGGTAGAAAAGGGTATGGCAGACACAGTACAGCATCTTTGCCAAGAAAACCCCAAATGGGGTCACACAGACGGTTGGAAACAAATGAAAGACAAGGGAGCTAGGAGGGACCTCAGGCAGGAACCATCTAGTCCAAGCCACGCGCAAAAAGACACATTCCTGTACCTGTTTTTCATTCATTCCCTCCAGCTTTTGCCATTTCCAGTAGGTGTGTGGTGTTTCTTCAGGTTTTGGATTTGCCTGCACCTAATCAATGGTGATGGAGACCATTTTTTTCACATGATTAGACAGTTTTGATTTCTTCTTCTGAAATCTGCCAGTTTATATCCTTTGATCATTTATCAAATGGGGCATGACTTTTATATCTTCCTATGTGACTCAGTTCCAGTCTCAGTACATATTTAAGAAATGAGGCATTTATCAGAGAAACTTGGTGTAAGTTTTTGATACCACTTCAGCTTCTATTGTACCTTTTTAACAAAATGCTGTTTCCTCAATCATCTCTTTTTAATTGTCTGTTTTTGCTTTGTCTGAGGTCATGATCACTACCCCTGTCTTTTTTTAGTTCAGCTAACGCATGTTAGATACTGCTCCAACCCTTCATTTTAACTGTTACAGGTGTTTCTCTTGTAGACAATGTATTGTTGGATTCTGGTTTCTGTTGTGCGATCCGCTTCTGTTTTATGGATGAGCTCATCACATTCAGTTAGGACTGTTAACTGCTTTTCCCTCCATCCCATTTTCTTCTGTTTCTTCTTTTGATCCTTTTCCTCCTCAAAAGTCTTGTTTTGTATCTGACAACTCCCTCATTTAATCTTTTCTCTTTTTTGTCATCCCCTCCTCCCCTGTCCTCTTGGGCCTTTCCTTTCTGTTTTCCTATTGAGTAACTTACATTTCCATACCCAACTGCATCTGTGTGTGTGTGTGTACATATTTCTCTTTGTGTGTGTGTGTGTGTATACATACGTGTATGTGTATATGTTCCTTCTTTGAACCAGTTCTAATTAAGCACTGGTGAGGTTCAAGCATTGCCTTCCACCCTTCCCTCATTTTCCTCTCCATTGTACCCTCTTTTATGTGGGAAAATTTCCCCCTTTATGCTTCTTTTCTCCTTTTCCCAGCGCATCACTCTTTCTCACCCCTTCATTTTGTTCACAGTCATTCTAATAATCAGCTCACATCCATGCCCTCTGATTATGTGAACTTTGAACTGCCCTGATAATAACAAAGTTCCTAGGCATTACAGATGATTACATATCATCTTCCTATGTTGAGTTATTTCAGCCATCTCTGACTCCTTGTGATGCCCCTTGGGGTTTTCTTGGCAAAGGTCCTGGAGACTGGTTTGCCATTTCCTTCTTTAGGTCATCTGACAGATAAGGAAACAGACAAACAGGGTTAAGTAACCTGGGCCAGGCCACAAAGTTAGCAAGTGTCTGAGGCTGGATTTCAGCTCACAGAGATGGAATCTTCTTGACTCAGGGCCCAGTGCCCTATCCGTTGTGTGAACTAGTTGCCCATCATCTTCCCATGTAGCAGTATAAACAGTTTAACCTTTATTATTTCTCTTTCCTGTTTACCTGTTCATGATCCCCTGGAGTATTGCATGTGAAAGTCAGATTTTCTCTCCAGCTCTGATCTTTTCATGAGGAGTCCTCCTTGACATTCCTCTATTTCGTTGACTATCTGCTTTTTATCCTGATGGAGTATCCTCAGGGTTGCTGGGTAGGTGACTCTCAGTTGTGATCCTAGCTCCTTTGCCTTCAGGAACATCACAGCCCAAACCCTCAGATCCCTTAATGTAGTAGCTGCTGAATCCAGGAAACTGTAGCTCCACAATATTTGAATGGTTTCATTCTGGCTGCTTGCAGTGTTTTCTCCTTGACCCGGGATCTCTGGAGCTTGGCTATGATATTCCTGGGATTTCTATAAAATAGTCCTTTTGGGATGTCTTTGAGGAGGTGGTTGATAGATTCCTTTCAGTTTCTCTTTTATGCTTTGCTTCTATGACATCCTGGCAGTCTTCCTTGTGGATTTCTTCAAATAGAAAGTTGAGGCTCTTTCTGTGATCCTGGTTTTCAGGTCAAGGCAGGGCTGGGCTCTGCTCCGGGTCCCGTACGCGACAGACCTTTGGGGTCGGGTTTTCAGGGCTCTCTGGAACAGAAATCTCCTCCACTCCATTGTTGTGCGGCGTCCACTGCTCCAGATTTTGTTGGGAGCTCCTCTTCACAGGTGATTGATGGGCTGTGGGTTCGGAGCTAGCATATGTGAATCTTTCCACTCCGCCATCTTGGCTCCTCCCCCCAGTTTCTCTTTTATGCTCTGCTTCTATGACCTCCTGGCAGTCTTCCTTGTCGATTTCTTCAAGTAGAAAGTTTAGGCTCTTTCTGTGATCATGGTTTTCCTCAGTGAGCTTTTGTATCTCTTTTTCCATCTGGCCTGTTCTTTTTAAGGAGTTCTTTTCTTCAGTGAATTTTTGTGCCTCTCTTACCATTAGACCGATTCCGTTTTTGGAAAGTGTTATTTTTTGTGCCTCTTTTCCCTTACCAGGGTGTTGATTCTCTTTCTCTTCTCCTGTGCCATCTGCATCCAGTGGCCTGACATTCATCAGGACAGCTGGAGATGGCAAGTCACATCAGCATCTTGATATCTCCGTCCTCTTCAAGAATTAAGGACAAACACAACAACAAGAATTGTTTTTTACAATTTTTTTTCATCTTATTTCTTTCGCCAGTTTTTCTTCTACCACTCTTAGCTCTTTCTTTAACTTTTTGAGGGATTTTTGTTGTTGGGTCCAGTTAGCATTTTCATTTGTGGCTTTGTTTGTAGCTGCTTTTCATATTGCTGTCTTCTGAGTTTGTCTTGGCAGGGAACACCCTGCCACCATACGAGTTCCTTACGTTCAGATGTTTTTGTTTGCTCCTTTTCTAGCCTATTTCTTGACTCTGAGCTTTTTGGTAAACTTGGGTCCCAAGCGTCAAGCTTTTTTGTGTTTCTTTTCTCTGAGCTTGTTCTGGGGGTCTACAGGTTTTTGGTGCTTCTGAGGTGGTGCCATCCTGGGAACGGAGTGGTCCCTGCTTTCTTGGTCTATACCCATCAGGGGCCCCTGGCCCCTTGCAGCTGCCTGCACTAGTATTCTCTTTGCCATGAAAGTGTGACCAGGGCCCCTGTTCTCTTGTGACTGACCCCCAGCAGTCCTCTCCCCTCCTGAAAGTGCTACCCGGAATTGCATGTGGGTAATAGAGTTGCCAAATAAGTGCCAGCTGTACTCAGTGCCAGCAGAGGCTCCATTTTCTTTTCTGACCAGTTGCCAGCCCTGCGCCCCCCCCTCCCCCCGCTTGCTGACTCTGGGCTGAGAGCTCCCAAAAGAACTGCTGCTGCTGCTCCTCCATGTGCGGGCTCTGGACAGGTCTCCACTCTGGTGTCACAAACTTTTCCTGCTGATCTCCCAAGTGTGTCACTCTCACCTTTTGTTAGTTATGCTGCTTCAAAATTTGATTTGAGATGTGACTCTAAATTTGTTTAGAGTTGGACTGTTGAGAGAGGTGAACTTGCTTGCCTGTCATCTGCCATGTTGCCTCAGCTTCCCTTGTTTTCTCATTGTTATAGGCTAAGCAGCTATGACCAGTTCCTTTGACTAGTGCCTGAGCGGTGTGCCAAGCAGGCATCAGGTAGGTTCAGGGGTTCTAGCAGAGCTGCCACTTCCCTCAGCTTTCTAAGAGAGGCACTACATGCCATCATGTAGTGTCTCCTATGTGCCAGGCACCGTTCCGAAGGGTATTTACCAATGTTATCTCCTTTGAGCCTCCCAGCCACCCTGGGAGGTAAGTGCTATGGTGATGCCTGTTTTACATTTGAGTAAAATCAGATGGATAGAGATGAAGGGACTTGCCCAGGGTCACAATAGCTAGGGAAGTGTCTGAGGTCTGATTTGATCTCAGGTCTTCCTGACTTGAGATCCTGGCTTCTTTGCACCATGCCCCCTCCGTGCCTCCTGTCATTTCCTGTCAGGCGGTATGCCTTCCTGCTCTCCATCCACTGCAGCCACCTAAACAGTTTCATCTCTCTGTCTGACACAATGTGACAATTGAACGTATGCTGTTTGTCTGGCTCACTTTTTTCCCTTTCTTGTTTTTGCCTCCCTCTCTAGAGGGAATCTTCATGGTGACCACAGTCATCTTCTGCAGGCAACTGTAGCTGTTCCAACGTGGGGGCCCAAGACCACTGAAGAGTCAACAGAATCTGAAAACTGGAAATGTGTTTTAACTGTCTCATCCTGAAGGTCCCTTCTCAACCCTTCCCTCCTATGAACAACCCTGACTCCAAGCAGTGGAGAAGGGACCCATTTGATAAACTGATCTTCTCTTCCCTTAGGAGCTTGGACTTCCCTACTGAGGAGAAAGCTGCCCCAGGGACATACTGTGGAACAACAATATGGAAAAAGAGCAGGCCTTCATGGTACTACTAGTCCTAGAAGAAACTTCAGAGGAAACAAAAACCCCCGGCCCCTCGCCCCATAATAAATCTTTGGTTTTACAAGGACTGTATTGGCCCCTTCCCTGATATTATAGCAAGTTTGATTGGCTAGTAACAAAGCAAGGGAAAAGAGACTTTATTCAAAGAGCTACTAATGAAACAAAAGTGTTGGACACGTGTGTGGGGGAAAAAACTGGTGCCCAAATGGCCATTTAAAAAAGTTTTCCAGTACCAAATCCTGTCCCGCACCCTGCATTGAGAAGGCAAGAAATACAATGCCTGTTTATACATATGAAGTCATGCAAAACATTTCCATGTTAGCCACTTTGTGGGGAAGGAAAGGACAAAAATATAGAAATGTTTTCCCTGGAAGTGGATCACGTTTTTCATCATAGGTCCTTGGGAATTCTTGTGGCTCATTACATTTTAAACTGGATAGGTATGCCTTTGGCAGTTGATGATCAGTGTAATGTTGCTGCTATTTTGTACAGTGTTCTGCTCGCTTGACTCTGTATCAGACCATGTAATCTGTCCCTGTTTTCACGAAACCATCCCCATCATCATTTCTTAGAGCACAGCAGTATTCCATCATGTGAAATCTCACAACTTGTTCAGCCACTCCCTGATTGATAAATTGCCAAATGGTTATTCTAACAGCACTGAGGCCCTTCACGTAACTGGGAGGTGAAAAAACGTTCAGTTGAATTTCATGCACTCCTCCATCTATTTCTGGATTCTAGAGACGATGACACTGCATATGTGGGCAGCGCTTGAGAGTAAGCTGTCAGTCAGTTGGCATTGAATGCTATGTTCCAGGCACTATGCTAAGCACCAGAATATAAAGAAGGCCTCCTTTGAGTAAGTGAAATATGTAGGATACAACATGTGGTATAAATTGGGGGCAGTCTTAAAGGCACTGGGAATAAGGATTGGGAAAATTTTGTGCAAGGTGTGTGTTCAGCTGAGAGATCATGTAGGATGCAGAGACTAGTAGGGAAGGTTTTCCGGGTGTGGGAGACAGCCAGGGCTGATGCCTCGAATCTAGAGTTCTGTTCAGGGAACGGTAAGGAAGCCAGTCTTGCTGGATCTCATTACCTGAGACTGTTCAATGTGTAAGAAATCTGGTGAGGTGGAAACCAGGTTGTGTAAGTCTCCAACATCAATGGGATTTTGTGGTCCTAGGAGTGATAAGCCACTGGAGTTCGATTAAGTGGAGGGGTGGGGAATGGTGACTCAGTCAGACTGATGCTCTAGGGAGGTTTGACGTTTGAATGGAGAATGGACTGGATGTGACAGGAACGCTGGCAGTAGTCCTAGCATGAGTTGATGCCATCCTGTACTAGGGAGATGGCTTTGTCAGAGAAGACAAAGGTGCATATTAGATGTATGGAAGGAAAAATCCATAGTCCTTGGACATGGCAGGGAGAGTGAAAAATCAGTGGTGACCTACCTAGTTTGTGTGCCTGGGTAACTAGGAGGGTGATAATCATAGCAGGCAAATTGGGAAGGATTTGGGGGGAAAGATAATGAACTCAGTTTGGGACATGTTGATGTCTATGGAATATCCAAATTTCCAGTCAGCAATTGGAGATTTGAGTCTGGAGATAAGCAGATTTGTTAGGGCTGCGTAAGTAGTAATTGAATCCACAAAAGCTGATGAAATCACCTAGTAGCAGAGGAAAAACAGGAAAAGGTCCTGGGAAGAACCCAAAGGAGACTGAGAAGGAATGGTTCGCTGAGTAGGAAGAGAACCAGGAGAGAGGAGTGGCCCAGAGACAAGAGAATGTCAAGAAGGTGGTGTTTGATTGCAGTGAGGAGATCTTGTGATAGTTCCTACAGGAAGTGATTTCCTGCACTAGGATGTGGCAGTGGCCAGGGCCAGAAAGGGATGGGTACAAGAGATAGGAAAGACCTGTCAACAGTTTGCGGGTGGGGTGAGAGTGAGGATTTGAGAATGTGAGCCTGGATGACAGGCTGGATCATGGCCTGCTTAGTAAAAAGAGAGTTCGGAAAAGTATGGAGGTTTGGGAAATTCAGCTGGGGCCTGATTTCAGGAGAGTAGTTGATCTTCTAAAGTAGTCCAGAGTATTCAGATTTATGGTTTTTGAAGTTCTAACGATGTAAAAATGGTAACTGATTCCCGATCAATTGAACAATGTAGTATGAATTCATATAATTTAACCATGTGAGGGGATTCCTCACTCCAAGAATTAGTACCTAGCAATAATGAGTTCAGTTGGAGTCCAGTTGAATTTTGGTGCCAGGTTGGGCTTCTTGCTGCCTCCCAGGGGTGGGTGGTAGGTAGTATGTAGATATTTCACTCTAGATCCGGGGTGGGGAACCTGCAGCTTCAAGGACACATGTGGCCCTGTTGGTCATCAAGTATGGCCCTTTGACTGAATCTGAACTTCACAGAACAAATCCCCTTTAATAAAACTATTTGTTCTGTTAAACTTGGACTCAGTCAAAAGGCTGCACCCAAGGATCTAGAAAGTCACTTGTGACCTTGAGGCTGTAGGTTTCTCAGCCTTGCTCTAGATATTCCCATAAGCATTGCAAACCCCAAAGCTAGGGGTCATGCTGACTAGAACGTTGAGCTTGAGTCTGGGAGGCCACAGTTCAAATGGATCCTTGGACACTTTAGTAGCCTTGTGACTCTGGGTAAGTCACACACTGTCTGCCTTCTTTTCCTCAACTGTAAAATGGGTGTAATACCAGCCCCTCCTTCCCAGGGTTGCTGTGAGGATGAAATGAGACCATACTTGTAAAGTGCTTAGCACATGGCAGATGCTACCTGCGGGCTAGATGTCGCTATTATTATTTCCAAAATGAAACTCCTTAGTTTTCCTTTCCAACGCAGTCCTTATACAGGTCTCCCTTTTCTCATGTCTGTTCTTCCTAGTTCCCATGCCTCCCTCCTCATTTCTCCCTTCACAGCCATCTTGGCATTCCTGCTCACGTGGCCACTGCAGTGGTTCAAACCCTTGTCATTTCCTGCCTGGACGACCGCCCTACTTGTCTCCCCATCTCAAGTCTGCCTACTCTAATCAGTTCTCCACATGGCTGTTGGAATGATTTTCCTTCTGGGCCAATCCAACTATTGCTTTCCTGCTTAATAAAATCCAGCAACTCCCTAATGCCCCCAGGATACACTATAAACCTCTGCTTTGCTTTTACAGCCTTCCAACCTGGCCTAAACCTCTATTTGTGGTCTCTATACACTGACTTGGCTTCCCTGCTCTCCAGGACAGCTCCAGAAACTTTTGTGTTGTATGAACAAAGCCCCATCATTGCAGTGCCTGTTGCCCAAGTGTGGAGCGTGGCAGAATCCCCCTGCACACTCCCTCCCTAAACTACCCTTGATTTCTGTTGTCTCTCTTCTACAGAAATGTCTGTGTGTTCCTATCTTCCCCAACCAAATGTAAGTGTTTGAGTGCATGGCTAGTTTCTATCTTAAATGTGGATTCCCAGGACTCAGTACAACTCCACACCTAGGTGCTTGGTGCTTGACCTTGTGACCCGCCCCAACCCCCAAAGTCAGATTGCTTGGTGGCATTCTCAAGATTCCTAAACTTGTTTCATTCATGACTTCAGAAGCCAGGTTTGGGCATATGTGTGGAGAGGGAGACCTGAGGTTAAATCCCAAATTTGATACAAGTAAGTTCTGTGATTGTATGCAACTCACTTCACCAATTTGAGCCTTAGTTTCTCAATTGGAGAAATGGGCACCTACCCCTTTAAGGTTGGTAAGAGGATGGATGTGTTCATGTGCTAAGTGAATGTCCATTTCTCATCTGTATGCCCATAAGCAGACCCAAGTTCGAGTGAAAGCTTAGGGTGCTGATATGTGAGTGTCTAGGCTGTTTAGAAGCACGGTTGTTAAAGTTTTTGTCTTTTATGCCAAAGCCTTGAGCCAGGCGGGCTTTAGACACACACTCCCTCCATTCTTCCCCCCTCCACACACACAAAATAGCAGAACACCATTAAGGCATATCTCTACTTGCTATAACAATAGCAGATGAGTTGATAGTCTGCATTTTTCTGAAACCAAACATTAAAGTCCTGTGGGATATTCAACAAAGCCCCTTTTCAGGGGAGGTTTTCCAAGAGTGGAAATGAAGGTCAAGTTGCAACATAGAAGTGACTGCTCTAAAGTGATTTTTGCAGACTGGGTTCAAATCCTACCTCTGTCATTTACTAGTTTGTGACCATTAGCTAATTGCCTAACTTCTCTGATCCTCAGTTTCCTCATTTGTCAAATGAGATAATACTTATATTGCCTGCCTCACAAGTATTTTGAAAATTTGCAATAATTATTTGCAATAATAATTGCTCCTCAGTGAACAGGGAGTGCCCCAGCAATAGCTCTGGCTTATGTTGGCATTGGAAATAAGAGTAAAACTAACAAGGAAGAACTGATGCTGGGAAAGGGGCTAAAGGGATAAAGTGATCAACACGAGGGAGGGTGGTCCTCAGCAGAATGCTATGGAGCCTGATAAATTATGTGAATCACAACTGTCTTCACTAGCCTAGATCAAGTTTGTCCCCTGAGATTCCCTGGTGTCCTGAAGGGAAGAGAAGCAAAAGGGGAAGGAAGGGCTGTGGGCTCAAGGACAAAGGTGGGAAAACTCTCCCTGCCACTACCTGAAGGGAGCCATTGTATCCACTGTTAAGGAAATTATGCTTGTGTTCTGCTCTGCTCCAGTCAGACCTCATCGGGAATCCAGTGTTAGTTCTAGGTGATGTGTTTTAGGAAAAATGCTTTTATAATTAAAAACATCTTTCAATTAAGAAGTATTTATTTTCTCACTCCCATCTCCCTGGGAAAAATTTTTAAAAACCACTCAACAAATATGTATAGTAAGGCAAAAGAAATTCCCTCATTGGCTATGTCTGAAAACCTATGGCTTAGTCTGCATCTTGAAGTTAGGAAAGATTTACTGTGTAATGGAAAGACTCAAATCTTGGTTCTGCAACTTGTGTATCTGCAATTCAGTCATCTCTGGGCTTCCATTTTCTCACTTGGAAAATGAAGGGTCTCTTCCAGGTGTCACTCTGTGGGCCTGTGGTAAACTGGAAAGGACCAGGGGAGGGCATCCAGGATGTAGGAAGAACTGAGAGATAACGTCCCATGATCATTGAATGCTGCCCATTCTGTCCCAAAGGAGAGATTCAGGGAATCGATTGATTGGGCAGCAGGTACAATTCAAATTGGCCAAAAGTGAAGGGAGTTTCCTCCTGTCATACTGGGTGCCCCCTTGCCAGAACTCTTCAGGCAGATGCTTCAGAGCTACTTGGGGGAGATGCTGTGGAAGGGAGGCTTGGTCGGCATGGCTTAGACTAGAGGGCCCTCACGTTCTTTCCAACTCAATGTGGCTCTCTTGAAAGTACCTGTCATGGCCTGCCTGGGTTCCCCTCCACTGCATTTCTCTGGCTTTCCTAATAAGGTTTGCTCAGCTCCCACCTGCCATCTCAGCCTCATACCAGACTCCTAGACCCATTCTGCTTTGGCACAGGGACTTATAGGGAACTTTGTGGGGGTCTCTCACTAGTTCAGTGTTGAGTTCTCACAGTTGCTGCTACTCTGATCAGCAGTAAGTGGCCCATGGCCTGGGTTCTCTGTCCTATAGCCCAGTTTCTTAGTAACTGAAATCTTGCGTTGTCTCCCCCAATCCTGCCAGTAGCTGCCTGATCCTCCTGCTGATCCTGTGCCCCTTCAGCTTCTGGGCTCCCCAGTCTGACACAATAGGAAATATGAAGCATTATCATATATGAAAAGGTAGTCTGATATTTTTTAAATTTTCTTAAAGACCATTCTTTTACACATACATATACACATGTGTTTATACATGTAAATACACATGATAATTCCTGTTTAGAGGACAGATTAAAAGATTCAGAGCTATGTGAACCAGAGCTGGTCAGGTGGTCATGTGGTCAGGGCACAATCCATCTCTCAGATAACCTAGCACCAGCACCTTTTGGCATGGGGGTGTGACAGGTGAGGGAGGATGGGCCCTGGGAGAGGACTCTTGTGGCTGGGTGAGGGACGCGGGTGGTGGTCCTGCCACATGCCATGGGGCTTGTAGAAGGACATGAAGCCTGACCCCTTGGGGGAGAAATACACTTTGCTCCTTTTCAGTTCCCTTGGTAAACGTCCTGGTGACCAGGCTCTACTTAGGACGTCGATAACATCAAATAAAAGCACAGTCTATTTCAGGCTGGTTTTCCTTTGGGAATGATCCTTTCCAAATGCAACGATTGTTCTATGAAATATTCAAAGGAAGTAGCAAAGGCTGTATTTGTAGTTATGCACTCACTTATTGTTGTTTTCAAAACTGAGCTCAGTTCCGAGAAGCTAAACCATGTGGAGAGAAAAAATGGAAAACCTGAAACTAAAGAGGAGAAGTTGTCAGCTTGGTTAATTTATAGCTTGCAACTGCTGAGCAAACAGTGGCCACTTGTCCTCCCCTGGCCCCCTGTGGAATGCACAGATGCAATGCCAATGACCTGGTGGTCTCAACACAACTGCTTATCTGCCCCCCACTGAAGGAGGGGGCTTACAGAGAAAAGAGCAGGCTGTCTGGGAGCAGAAGTCTGAATGGCTAGGGAGAGAAAGCAAGCATTGGCCTGACCACGACAGAAGAGTATGGCTGCCACCCAGCCAGGGTACGTGGCAGCCACCCCTTGGCCAAGAAGAGTAGTAGCCACCCAGTCAGGGTGCACGGCAACTGCCAGCCCGGGACAAGAGCTCTTCTGCTTTTACAGATGAGTCTGTGGATGGGGCACAAAGAACCGCAAGCCACCAAGGCTCACAAACTCATTGGAGTTCAAAGAAGAGAGAGAAGTTTGGCTGGAATTGCTCAATTGAATTACAATTACAATTAATTATGAGGAAACTGAGGCCCAAGAAAGAAAGGCTCAGAGTATCCAAGTAGTAAGTGGCACAGCTGGGATTTGAATTCACCCAAGCTTCCTGACTTTTAATTCCGTACTTTTTCCGGCATGGGAAATGGGTATCAAAAATTCACAGAGGGAACCCCTCTCCTTTTTGGGGCAGGAGCTCATGGTTAGGGTGGCAGCACTACTTTACCCATGGCTTCCCGGGGGTCCAGTGGGAGTTACAACCCTGGTTAGAGTCAGCAGAGCTAAGTTTTATTTCTGTTTCTTCTACTTACCTAGTTGTTGGCAGATCACCTTTCTCTGTGCCCTCAGTTTTCCTCATCCAAAAAATGGGAATAGGGAATACTTTCCTACTTATCTCACAGGGTTGTTTGCTCCTTCTGGAGAGAGGCTTTGGTTTTGGTAAGATACCTTTGGCATTAGAGGACCTGGATTCAAATTCTCCTCTAGTGCTTACAATGTAGCCTTCACCAAGTCACCCTATCTCTCTACTCCTCAGTTTCCTTATCTAAAAAACGACATGTTTGGATTGGATGACCTCGCAGGTCCCTTCCAGCTTGTAATCTGTGGTTCCATGGTAGTGTCAGTCTTTAGTATGAAAAGACTTAAGCCCCAACAATCTGGAGTGAAGTCTCACCCTTTAGCAGGCTCTGCTGCAATGCTCAGATATGCCATTGGATCTATGATGTCCCAGATAGAGATGCTCCCTCCAGTGAGGCAGATGGCAGCCCATCTATGCCTGCCAGCTCTGCTCCATTTCTGTCCATTTTCTCCCCTAAGTTAACCACTTCACATACTGGAGACCTTCCTCACTTTCTCTTGGCATAGTGAGGATGCCAGTGAAACATGGAGATGTCTGTAAGTTACTCTTCACTGTCCCCATGTGACCAGTCTACTTTCTCTTTTCCTCAAAAGAAAATGATTGTCATCATACAGAGTTGTCCTTGCTAATAAGGATTTATCACTTCAGTTTCCATGTTGTTGTCTAGTCATTTCATTTGTATCTGATTCTGTGACCTCATTTGGGGTTTTCTTGGCAAAGGTACTAGAGTGATTTCCCATTTCCTTTTCCTGCTCATTTTACAGATGAGGAAACTGAAGCAAACAGGGTTAAGTGATCACACAGCTAGCAAGTGTTGGAGGCAGGATTTGAACTTAGGAAGATGAGTCTTCGTGATCCCAGGCTGGGTACCACCTAGCTGCCCATGCAATGACTTTCCATACAATGATTAGGAAGGTCATGAACACTAACTCAAAGGAATGATAAATTACAAATTCTGAGGAGTAAGACCACCAGGCTACCTTTTAGGAAGTTCCAATTTTCCCTTTGCGGGGTCAGGACAAAAATATGTATTTCATTAGGAATGAATTCTAGTAATATATATTCCTGTCACATCTTCCATAAATACAGTGAACACCTCCGCAGGATAAGAGGAAGTACTTTGAGATAAAGACAGGGTTTTGTTTAAGGTGATTCAACCCTAAGTCCTTCAGCACAATGAATGAAACACCCCACCCAACTAAGACTAACACAGACTCTGCTGATTGGGTCAAGGGAGAGGGTTTTTCCCCACTCGGAATTTGCATTTTGGGAAATGCAACAAATAAGGCTGGAAGCCCTTTCTTGAAATGATTAAGGACAAGAAAGGCATTAGGAGGGCCTAGGCTGATTAGACCAGTAGAAAATGATAAACCACAGAGTACACAGAGGCCCAGTGAGGATGGCCAAGAGCCTTTAAGTCATGCTCCATACTGATCTGGCTAAGGGTCTGAAGATGATTAGCTTAGAGATGACTCAGGCCAGCAATGGTAGCTGTTTTCAGGTATTTGAAAGACTGTCGTGTGGAAAAGAATTCTTCTGTTTAGGCTGGAGAGCAGAAGCACAAGCAATGGAAAGAAGGTAATGCAAAGAAGGAAGGACTCATTTCCTGACGATTTGAGTTATGTTGGGAGAGAATTCTTAAGCAAAGTAGGAAGAGAACTCTTAAAAGATAAAATAAATGCTTTCAATCACTTGTCATTTAAAAGCATTTGCACAAAAAAAAAATCAGTGTAGCTAGGATGCAAAGGGAAACTACCAATTAGCACAAATATCTAAGACAAAAATATGATGGCAAAAATAAAGGAATTGGTAGCATAAGTTCTATGTCCAGCCATGGAACATCAACAAGTAGAAATTCTCCCAAAGGAAGGGAACCAAGACAGTGATGGGACTAGAACCTCTTCCACATACAGACTGTTTGAAGGAACTGGGAATATTTGATATTTAACTTGAAGAAGAGAAGCCTGAGGTGGGGTGGGAGAAATGATAGGACAAATACACCTTGAAGATACTGTGGGTTCCATTCCAGATCGCCGAATTAAAGTGAATATTGAAATAAAGCAAGTGACATGATTTCTTTTGTTTCCCAGGCATATAAATGTTGTGTTTACACTATAATGTAGTCTGTTAAGTGAGAGTTATATCTAAAAAATCCAATGTACATACCTTGAAAAATATTGCTAAAAATGCTAACCATCATCTGATCCTTAAACAAATCATAATCTTATTGCTGATGGAAGGTCGTGCCTCAGTGTTGATGGCTACTGACGGGTTAGGATGCTGCTTACTGAAGGTTGGGGTGGCTGTGGCAATTTCTTAAAATAAGTTTGTATTATAAAGCAGCAATCATCAAAACCACTTGGTACTGGCTAAGAAAAGAGGACAAGTGGAGTAGGTTAGGTACTTAAGACATAGTAATCAATGAATATAGCAATTTACTGTTTGATAAACCCAAGGACCCCAGTTTCTGGGATAAGAACTCACTGTTAGACAAAAATTGCTGGGAAAACTAGATTACAGTGTGGCGGAAACTGGGCATAGACCAATGCCTGACACTGTACACAAGAATGAAGTCCAAATGGATACATGATCTAGGTATAAAGATTGATACTATAAACAAATTAGGGGAGCAAGGAATAGTGTATTTGTCACATTTATGGAGAATGGATAAATTTATGACCAAACAAGAGATACAGAACTTTACTAAGTGCAAAATGGATAATTTTGATTACGATAAATTTAAAAGTTTTTGCACAGACAAACCCAATGCAACCAAGATATTAGGAGGGAAGCAGAAAACTGGGAAAGAGTTTTTGCACCTAGTGTCTGTGATAAAGGCCTCATTTCTAAAATATATAGAGAACTGAGTCAAATGTACAAGAACACAAGTCATACCCCAATGGATAAATGGTCAAAGGATATGAACAGTCAGTTTTCAGAGGAAGAAATTAAAGATATCTATAGTCACATGAAAAAATACTCTATATCACTATTGATTAGAGAGATGCAAATCCAAACAACTCTGAGGTACCACATCACACTCATCAGATTGGCTAACATGACAAAAGAGAAAGATGGTAAATGTTGGAAAAGATGTGGAAAAGTTGGAACACTAATTCAGTGTTGGTGAAGCCGTGAGCTGATCCAACCATTCTGGAGAGTAATTTGAAACTATGCCCAAAGGGCTAAAAAAATGTGCATACCCTTTGACCCAGCAATACCACTCCTAGGACTGTATCCTCAAGAGATCATAAAAATGAGAAAGGGTTCCACGTGTACAAAAATATTTATATCAGTTTTCTTTGTGGTGGCCAAAAATTGGAAATGAAGGGGATGTCCATCAACTGGGGAATGGCTGAATAAATTGTGGTATGTGAATTTAATGGAATACTATTGTGCTATAAGAAATGATGAAAGGAAGACTTCAGAGGTGTGGAAAGACATGTGAACTGATGCTGAGTGAAAGGAGCAGAACCAGGAGAACTCTGTACACAGCAACAACCACAGTGTGTGAGGAATTTTTCTGGTAGATGGAGCCCTTCACAGCAATGCAAGGACCTAAAAAATTCTCAATGCACTCTTGAGGCAAAATGCCTTCCACGTCCAGAGAAAGAGCTATGGAATTGGATTGCAGGTTGAAGCAGACCATTTTCTTTCATATTATGTTCTGTTTGGTTTTATGGTTTGTCCCACTCATTTTAACTCTTCTATACAACATGACTAAGGTGAAAATGTATTTAATAGGAACGTATGTGTAGAACCTATTTAAGATGGCATGCTGTCTCAGGGAGGGAGTGGGGAGGGAGGGGGAGGGAGGGGAAAAAATCTAAGATATATGGACTTGATTGTAGAACACTGAAAACAAAATAATTTTAAAAATTGAAAAAAATAAAGTAAGTTTGTAGCATGGACTAATTCTTCCTTTCATTTGAACACTTAGAGACCATTTTAGGGTTATTTTGTTCAGTCATATCTGACTCTCCATGATCCCATTTGGGTTTTCTTGCATCCTGGATCCAAGAAACTGGAGTGGTTTGTCATTTTCTTCTCCAGTTCATTTCACAGATGAGGAAACTGAGGCAAGCAGGGGTAAGTGACTTGTGCAGGATCGCACAGCTAGTAAGTGTCTAAGGCTGGATTTGAAATCAGGAAAAGGAGTCTTCTGGACTCCAGACTCAGCACTCTACCCTCTATGGTTACCTAGCTCCCTTTGTAGGGTTATTAATTGGCCTAATTTCAATATTGTTATCTCAGGGAAGCCTGAGAAGAATGAGAGAGTCAGGGACAGAGGTTGGTAGAGAAATAAGAATACACACATTTATCAATTAAGTTTCTCATATGGATGTGGTTTGTGGCACCCCCACAGGATTCCAATAGAAACATCAAAGATCATTGATCCCAGATCACCACAAAAGATATAATGATGATGAAAAAGTTTGCAAAACCGTGAGAATTACCGAAATGTGGCAGAGATATGATGTGAGCACACACTGTTGGAGAAATGGTGTCACTAGACTTGCTTGAGCAGGGTTGGCACAAATCTTCAAATTGTAAAAAACCCAATAAAAAAAGCACAGTAAAATGAAGGTATCCCTGTAGCCTCCAAGGACTTGATAGATTTTTAATTAGAGAGGGATGTTTGACTTGTTCTACTTCAACTTGGAGACCAGGACAATTTGCCAATCAGTAGAAGCTGCAGGGCGGACTGTTAGTCCACCACGAGGAAAATGTCCCTACCAGCTAGCAGTGTCCAAGACTCAGTTCATTTAACCTGAGATACAGTGAGGTCCTTGACCACGTGTGGTCTTCCAGAAGAGATAAGGGTGTTGTAGGGGGATTCATGATTTTGGTAAGGGACACTAAATGCCATTTCCAACTCCCAGACTATGATTCTAGGACAGTTCTTCACCATTAAATAAAATAAAATACATAGGCAAGTCAAGGCTCATGAATATGCGAGATTGCCCCCAAAGGTGGGGGTGGAACATGCTTGGGCCTCAGTTTTCTCTGGTTTCCCAACTGTGGCCCAACCTTTTCTGAGAAGTCACCTAACAGTGACATGCCAACAGTTATATGGATGACTTCCAATTTGGCTACACTTGTGAGTTTGCGAAGTACTGACTTTAAGCAGTCAAAATTCACAAATGTTTAGGAAAAATTAAATACCTATCCCTCCAAATTCCTGGACAAATACTCCAAGGAGTCTCTTGGTTAATAATGTGAACTGCCGAATCTCCTTGGAATTTGGTGGAATTATTTTGCTGCAATTCTAACCTTTGCAATAATGCCCACCCTGCACCGATCCAGCATGTAGCTGATGTTCCTGTTGCATATGTTGTGACTCTGAAGCTAGATCTCCTTGGGTGACTCCAAAAAAGGCCCATTCCAAGAGAATGAATGGATCTGTTGAGGTTCTGGGTGGTGCTTTGAGTTCAGGCACTTCCTAAAGGACCAACAAAGATCATTTTGTTTGCCTTCCCACTGTCTCTTGGCCTTGTCTCCTGCTACTTGGATCCAACAATTTTAGGTCAGTCATGATAGCTCTAGAACTGGCAGGTCCCTTACGGGCTATCTCATCAACCCCCTCATTTTAGATATGGGGAAACTGAGGGGACAAAGCACTTGTCTAAAGCCCACATAGGCAGAAAGTCCGGAAGCAGATTTCAAACCCAGGTTCTCTGACTGGGAATTCACTCCACAATGCATACCCCAGACTACCCCAGCAGTATCTTTTCTTTTTTTGTTTATTTTCATTTTGAAAAAGTTATTTGATCTGTTTTCAGTTTTCTACAGTCACTTCCATATATCTTAGATTTTTTTTCCTCTCCCTTTCCCCTCCATCCCCCCTCCCTCCCCATTTCCTTCCCAAGATGAGTGCAATTTTATATAGGTTCTACACATACATTCCTATTAAATACATTTTCACCATAGTCATGTTGCATAGATAAAATAAAATGAATGGGAGAAACCACAAAACAAAACAAAACAAAACACAAGAGAAAATGGCCCAGCAGTATCTTCTTGTAAGACGACCTTGGCTTGCTTTTAGGCAAGGGGGTGCCAGAGCCAGTATGAGAGACTGACAAGACTGATAGTTTAATTTTCGTTTGTGAGCATTTACACATCAGAAATCAGGAAATTCCACAAATCAAGGCTTGAGTTTTTTGCATTGTTGGTTATCTAGACTTAAGAAAGACTTCAGATGGACAAAATGTTAGTAATGTATATTCAACTTAAAAGTGTGTCCTGCCCTACATTCTACACCTTCCTCCCTCCCCCAGAGCTAGCTGTGCAAAATTTCCCAGCATATTGCAGCTTTTAAGCAGTATTCTGTTTGCTTATTATTCATAGACTGCACTCAATTATGTATGGTAATGGGGAGGAGAAGAAGTTTTGACAAGGACAGCTGAGAATTCATTTGAATGTGGAATTTCTTTGTGGCCCACAGTCACATTCAGGCTTCCTGGAGAATTCACCCATCTCACGTCTGCTCCGGACACACCCATACTGAAGTGGCCTCACAGGGTCCTTTGTTGAAGTCTCTCCTAGATTAGCAGGAGTGGCAGTTAAAGGCCACCCTTCTCAACCTGTCCTTGCCCTTCTCACACTTTGGGGTCTAGCCCAAAGGGCCCCCTTGCTGCTGCTCATGTACAACAGTCTGTGCCTTATGATTGGCAGTGCCTTTCCTTCTCCCTGAGGCACACTATGGCAGACTCCCTAGTTTTCTTAAAGCCTCAGCTCAAGGTCCACCTCCTAGTTGGAGCCTCGTAGGAGATCTCAGAGACGCCCATGGCAGGCTAGTGTTACCCCCTCCCCCATTATCTTGTATTTTATGTTGCATCGCTTCTATAGGTTCTTATTTATGTAGAGGTTGTCTCCCTCGATAGGATTTCAGTCCCTCAGTCAATCAATAAACATGGTCAGAATTCTTCCTCTGTTATTGCCCACTGAGTAGTACACACACAACAGCCTAGCACCTGCGTGGCAGCCTAGCACACGTGCGGCAGCCTAGCATACATGCGGCAGCCTGGCACACACACAGCAGCCTAGCATACACGCAGCAGCCTGGCACACACGCAGCAGCCTAGCATATACACAGCAGCCTAGCATACACGCAGCAGCCTAGCATATACACAGCAGCCTAGCATACACGCAGCAGCCTGGCATACATGTGGCAGCCTGGCACACACACAGCAGCCTGGCACACACACAGCAGCCTAGCATACATGCGGCAGCCTGGCATACACGCAGCAGCCTGGCATACATGCGGCAGCCTGGCACACACACAGCAGCCTGGCACACACACAGCAGCCTAGCATACATGCGGCAGCCTAGCACACACACAGCAGCCTAGCACACACCCAGCAGCCTAGCACACGTGCGGCAGCCTGGCACACACGCAGTAGCCTGGCCCACACACAGCAGCCTAGCACCTGCGTGGCAGCCTAGCATACATGAGGCAGCCTGGCACACACACAGCAGCCTGGCACACACGCAGCAGCCTGGCACACACAGCAGCCTGGCACACACACAGCAGCCTGGCACACACGCGGCAGCCTGGCACACACACGGCAGCCTGGCACACACGCGGCAGCCTGGCACACACGCAGCAGCCTAGCATATACACAGCAGCCTAGCATACACGCAGCAGCCTGGCATACATGCGGCAGCCTGGCACACACACAGTAGCCTGGCACACACACAGCAGCCTGGCACACACACAGCAGCCTAGCATACACGCAGCAGCCTGGCACACACGCAGCAGCCTAGCATACACACAGCAGCCTAGCATACACGCAGCAGCCTGGCATACATGCGGCAGCCTGGCACACACACAGTAGCCTGGCACACACACAGCAGCCTGGCACACACACAGCAGCCTAGCACACACACAGTAGCCTGGCACACACATAGCAGCCTAGCATACATGCGGCAGCCTGGCACACACACAGCAGCCTAGCACACACACAGCAGCCTAGCACCTGCGTGGCAGCCTAGCACACGTGCGGCAGCCTAGCATACATGCGGCAGCCTGGCACACGTGCGGCAGCCTAGCATACATGTGGCAGCCTGGCACACACACAGCAGCCTAGCATACATGCGGCAGCCTGGCACACACACAGCAGCCTGGCATACACACAGCAGCCTGGCACACACACAGCAGCCTAGCATACATGCGGCAGCCTAGCACACACACAGCAGCCTAGCACACACCCAGCAGCCTAGCACACGTGCGGCAGCCTGGCACACACGCAGTAGCCTGGCCCACACACAGCAGCCTAGCACCTGCGTGGCAGCCTAGCATACATGAGGCAGCCTGGCACACACACAGCAGCCTGGCACACACGCAGCAGCCTGGCACACACAGCAGCCTGGCACACACACAGCAGCCTGGCACACACGCAGCAGCCTGGCACACACATGGCAGCCTGGCACACACACAGCAGCCTGGCACACACACAGCAGCCTGGCACACACAGTGGGCACTTAATAAATGCTCAGTCAGGTGACTGAATCACTGTGGCTAATTCATTAGATACAGCTTATTCACAGATGCCTCAGCAGTGGTGGCACAATCATTCTGGCAAGTTTTTTATACTCCAATTTCTAGAGGAGCGAGAATGGGAAAATTAGGAAGCGCATTAGACAGAAAGAGAATCCAAGAGGCTAAGTTTGAATGTCAGTTTGGACTCATACTACTGTGTGTGACCTTGCCCATGTCATTTCCTTTCTTGGAACTGTCTCCTCCTTTGTAAGATAAGGGACTTACTTAGGGCTTGGATGATTTCAACAATTCCTTTCAACTCTAGATCCTGTGACATTGTGCTTCTCATATCTTCAGGAAAGATGCCCCAAGTCATAGGGCAATAGCTGCTGATTGAAGGTAGACCTGCTTACTTTGAAAAAGGAAGGAGCCACCAGTGGGTATATAAACCAAGCAAGACCGTGATCTCAGGATAGGAATGCACGCTGGTGTGACTGAGAGGTTGGTTGGCAACTACTAAACCATAGGAAAGGGCACTGTGCTCATCAGAAGGCTTACGTACTAGTCCTGGCTTTGCCACTACAGAACTGTGACCTTGGGTAAACGATAAGCTTCGTGAGGGTATGCTTCTTTATCTGTAAAATGGGAATGAGAATACCTACCATACCTAGATGATGCAGTGGTTAAAAGTGCTGGACTTAGAGTCAGGAGGACCTGAGTTCAAATCTCACCCCAGATATTTGCCAGCTGGATCACTCTGGGCAAGTCCCTTAACCTCACCCAGCCTCAACTTCCTCCTCTGTAAAATGGGGATGATAATGATGCCTATTCACCAGCATTGCTGTGAAAGTCAAATGAGATAATATTTGTATGTTAGTTTGCAATTTTAAAGCATCTACACATGAGATCATCACCATCATCATTATGACTAATGAAAAACTTCATCATACCCATAGAGGTATCATGGCATAGTTGGTAGAGGCGGGGTTGACTAGAGACATGTACATGGGAAAGTTAGTTGACGTCTCTTGTGTCTCCAGCAATTTCCTGACACTTACCTACTTCCCTAGGCTGGCAGACATGTGATTTCAGTGTGGGAGTGTCCAGGGCAGGTGTTGTAGGTTCCCTGAAACCATGCCTGCTATGATTCTTTTTCAAGTGGCTGGTTTGCTGTTTTTATGACCTTCAGGATGAGGTGCAGAAAGAGATGTTGCCTTCTTGCAATTAGTAACTGGCAGTGCTAGCTTTCTTTGCTCTGGGCAACGTCAATGAATTTGTATTGTTTCCTATATAATATAACCAGAAGGATGGCCAGCTTCATAGACAGAGGACATTCCTTAGACAGGATATTAGCAACTACCAAGCCATAGGCTTAATTTCCCATTTCTATGGACACATAGCTGGATAACCCCAGTGTTGCACTGGCATTCACAAAGTGTATAATAATTAGGATCAGTGCGTTGGTCAGATCCTCTATAAAATATTCATAGAAGGATAGGGACAAGAATCTTTCAGAAGGAGAGGACATGGATGGGTTACCACCCACACCAGTAAAATCACAGTTCCTACTAGAGCTGTAACTGAGGTGTGGCAATTGGGGCTTTGGCCAGGACATTACCCTCTGCATATGTTGGGGGAGGAGTCATCAGTATTTCTTGCCAACAATGGTCTGGAGACTTCTGTCCCTGTTCCTCCTACCCCAGGGTATTTCTGTCATCTGGAAGAACAAAGGATCAAGGATATATATCAAGGGATCAATGAAAAATATGTTAAGAAAGGTGGCCTAAGAGTTCCAGATGTCAAACTTATGTTACAAAGCTGTCATCATCAAAACAGTCTGGTACTGGCTAGGAAATACAGTGGCAGATCAATGGAAAAGATCAGGTCCACAATACCCCACAGGGAATGACCACATCCAGTGGCAAGTGACTCTTCATATTCGGATTACTTTCTGCATCGTGGTGAAAGAATTCAAAGGTATCATCATTCCAGATGCAGTACACTCCTAAGTGCATTAGCTTAGAATACATGTATAGAAAGAAAGCCTTACTGAAGGTCCTTTGACCTTCCCAGAAGAAAGGAAATCATCTCAAGTTGAAAACATGTGATGTCAGCAATTTGACATGACGTTAGGAAATAGTTTTTTTTCTTTTTTTTAAAATTTCTTTCATGAACTTCAGCAAAACTTCTAATGTCTTTATAATTCAACTCTCTTTTGATTGTCATGACATCGCCTCCAACTCCAGTCAGATTTTCCAACCAGATCAGTCCACCTGCACACCTTTCCATTGTTACACATGCCTGGAATGTCCCTTTTGGAATTCCTGCTTTGCTCAAGTGACATCCACATGAAGTCTCTCCTGACATTCCTCCTTCAGCAACTGATTGCCATCCCCCTTTTTTTACCTTTAATGTATTTTATATCTACTTATTTATACAGATGTTGTCCCCCGATACAATCTAGGGGGAGCAGAGATTCCTTTGTTTTTATATGTCTCCTCCTAGTATTTGCTTACTAAATCTTAGTGGACTGGTTACCTCATTTGAGCTCCACACCAAGCCTGGGGGCTGCTGCAGGAATTGCTCTCCCTATTTTATGAATGATAATGCTGAAGCCCAAAGAAGGGAACTGACCTTCCCAGGGTCACAAAGTGAAATGAGCATCAGGGGTGGAATTTGCACCCAGGTCTTCCTGACTCCAAGTTCAGCACATAATATTGTGGAAGACGTCCTGGCTTTGGAACCTGAGGACTTGAGTTCAAATCCCACCTCTGATACTGTCTGGGTGGCCCCGCCAAAGTCACATGACTACCTCTGGCCTCAGTTCACTCTCATGTAAAATGTCAGGGTCTGGTCAGATGGCCTCTTTCAGCAACTGTTAACTGACTTTATCTTTTTCCCAAAATTAGCTTCCCCTTCCAATTTCCCTGTTCCTCTTAATGGCAAAACCATTTCCCCAGGCACCCCAAATGTGACACATTTTTCCATATTCAATTTGCCTAGGATTGTAGGCTCATGGTCTAGGCCAGGAATGAGGAACCTTGACCTTGAGGTCACATGTGACCTTCTAGGTCCTTGGGTGAGGCTTTTTGACTGAGTCCAAGTTTTACAGAACAAATCCTTTTATTAAGGAGTTATTGCAGTGACCTCTTAGTTGACCTTCCTGCACCCAGTGGCCTCCTCCAGGCCATCAGGCATACCACTGCTATACTAATCTTTTTTGAACACAATTACTATCATGGCACCTCCCATTCAGAAGTCTTCAATGACACTTTACTTCCTACTGGGGTGTATGGGATGTTTAGGGAGGACTAACAACACCCCTGGTGTGAGGGCTTGAGAGGACCTTTACAGAGTTGCTCATCCACCTTTTGTGTCCATCTGATTGATCCAACTGTCTCATGGCTCTAAGCAGCTGTAGCATGCACAGTGGCCATATTCTGGTAAACTGTCTCAGCACACGGGCTAAATCAAGTTGAAGATAACTGACAGGCCTCAAACCCATTGGTGAGTTGGGGCATGTGAAAACTTCCCCTGGTAGAACTGGGTGGATGAGAACAGTTTGTTCCAACAGCCTTGAAGGCAACTGAAGCAGGTGCTGTGGAGCCTTAGATCTTGGTGAGGCACCAATATCAAGGTCATCTACTGCATCCCCAGCTGTTGCCAGTTCTGACTTTTGTCCTGCCACTGGACTTCAGTGACAGGAAGAGAGAATGAGGCTGATGACTTTGTGTAGCTCTGCCTCGCTTAAACCCAATTCACCCACAAGTCAAGACATCACCCATGATGTCATTGTAGGACAGACAACAATGACTTCCCACCATTGGAAACCCAAATTCCTTTTCCTGGCTTCCAAGACCCTCCATTATCCAGACTTATGTTCTCTAGTCATGATAATAACACATTGATATTAAAACTTAAGGTTTACAAAGCCCTTCCTTCCTAACAAGCCTGTGAGTGAGATGGGGTAAATGCCATCACTCTCATTTTGACAATGAGGAAATGGAGTTTGTGCAGAGATTGTTTCTGACTACATGTCTCAGAACTTTTGTAAGTGCATAGGGATAGAGAGCACTGTATCTGGGGATGATTTTTCTTTTTGCAAGCAAGAATCCTAACTACCTTAGGACCATCCTGAACAGTAAGGGCTTTCTGAAAGTTTGCTTCTTAGATAACTGGCCTGCCATAGCATGCCAATTCCCAGTAACCCTGGAGCTGCAGGACGTTGGACAAATGTCTATTCAAGGAAACTGACATTTCTGCATTGTCCATGAGCACATCTTTGGAGCAGGAAACATGAAAAAGGCCCTTCACTTGGTCAACAAGGGGAATTCTTGCTCATCATTTCACCCTCTGGAGACAAAATATTCCCAAGAATTTTCCAGTTCTGCCAAGATGACCCCTATGATGGGTGATTGAATGGAATTAAAGAGCCCTTTAAGACATATGGGTAATTTAGACATGTTTTTTCATATGTCTATGTGTGTTATAATCTTACTAATACCTAAACTGTGGGCACATGTACAATATTTAATTAAAAATAGACTAGAATATGAAGGCAAAGGATTAATGTTTGAATGAAAATGAAATCAATGAAATATTAAACTATAATAATATGATAGATCATTGGATTTGTGGTGGCAAGTTAACCAAAGAAGCCTTTTACTTAAAAGAACATTACAAGAAAATCTACAAATAGGAATCCCAGTTTTATAGGGTAGCTCCTAGGCTGATAGATGTAGAGCAGGAAGAAGATTGAGTACATAGGTGGTCCAACCCACTTGTGTTACAGATGAGGAAACTGAGGGTCAAAGGGGAACAATGGCTATTTGAGATCACCCATTTGGTCAATAATAGAGCCAAGTCTCCTGATCCCATATATAGCACTCCCTCTTCTACACTAGGATGAATGAGGAGACAATTCATTACAAAAAAAAATCTTTGCCTTATGTCACTCAAGGGTTTCTTTAAATTGCAGTTTGCCTGGCAGATATAAAATGGGAATTGGTTGACCAAATCCCTGGTAAATGAGAAAATAATTAGATTACTAAAAATAAATTTTTAGCATGATGATGAGTAATTAGTAGCCATGCCTAACAAGCATAATTGCATAGGAAAATTCCATTTTTATAGAATTTTTCTGGGGTCCAGGGTCACTGAAGTTTAAAAATAAAATATAAAAGGGAAAATAACTAGTTTCTTCTAGAGAATTGCTATGAAAGCCAGGTATATATGAAGGAAATTTTTGAATTAGAATTCAACATTGACTAGGAAAATCTTGACTTTGTCCCTGGAGCCTTTATAAAGTTAAGCTTCCCAAGCCCTTGCGACAGTTGGACAATTCAAGACTTGACGAAATTTTGAGGCACAGTCAAGAAATAATCTAGTAGGGAGCAGGGCAGAGCCGGCTTGGACTAGCTCTTGGAGCCAATTGTTAAATTTTTAGAAATTTTGTGAGTTGGTTGTTAAACACAGCCAGTTCATAGTGTATTCATCTCCTGCACCAGTAATGTTACTTGTTGCTTCAGAATTGGTATCAGATACAACAAAGTCTATTTTCAATACATTATTGTCTACTTGAAATGATTATGGCTTTAATAAATATTTGAAAATGAATTTAATTGCATTTTATTCTGATAGTCCTAATACAATGCTGGGAAGGAAGTCCTGAGTAGCTACAAAGTGGTTAGAAAATTTTCCAAAAATCCTGATCTGGTGCTGTTAAATGAATTGCAATTACCACTTGGTTCACTATCTGAGATAAAATAAAGTAAAAATATTATTGTATAGAATATATTCTTTTTGTCACCAATCTAATAAAAATCCAACTGAACTAAAATCTGTAGTTAAAGAATCTGAAATGAAGTAATTAAAATCGGTAAGTTACTGGAATGGAGATGGACAGCATCTAGCTTATGACCTGCTACCAGTGTATGGCACCTGTATCCTCCATGTATCCCATTCTTCTACTTGTTTGGGTTTTGTAAAGAGATTAGCTAACATTAATTCCTTGTAAGACCTTGCCGTAATGATTGACATTCTTGAAAAATTTTCGTTACTTTCAACTGTATTGTACTCAGGATCAACTAACATTCAGAAAGCTTTAAAAATTAATCAAACACCCCATAATAGCTCTAGAAAACCTAAAAATTGGTACTAGAAAGTATGAATCTCAGAGTGAAAATTTAGGTCAAGTAAGTTGAAAGATATTACACAATAAAATAATAAATTCAATGCTCTGCCTAAAAATGTGTTACTAGAAAATATAATTCAGCTTGTGAACTTAGGTCTCCTATCAGACAGAAAAAACAATGAAAGCATTTTTAATTATCTGATTTATTAGAATCCTCTACTTGGTCTTGGGTAGCTAGGTGATGCAGTGGATAGAAAGGCTGGAGTCAGGAAGACCTGAGTTCAAATTCAGCCTCAGACATTTACTAGTTGAGTAACCTGAGTAAATCACTTCACCCTTTTTGCCTTGGTTTCCTCATGTGTAAAATGAGCTGGAGAAGAGACTGGCAAATCACTCCAGTATCTTTGACAAGAAAATCCCAAATGGGATCATGACAAGTTGGCCACAACTGAACAGCAAGGACTCTGTTACATTAAAACCTATTGTTCTGTCTTGCAATATGAATGGACCTTTTACCTATGTACAATTTTGCAATATCATACATGGGTCATTTGAAAAAATATTGGCTCACTGAGTTAACTGTATCTTCCAAATGTTGACCCATCTCATTATGCAATATCACATTAGTTAATATCACCACCAATCTCATTAGAAAAATTTTTAAGCATTACTTACATAAATATCGTATCATTAAAAAACAAAACAACTGAGACAAACAGAGGTTAAGTGACTTATCCAGGGTCACATAGCCAGTACGTGTCTGTGGCAGGCTTTGACCTTAGGTCTTCCTGACTTTGAGTCACTTATTCTGGGTACCACCTAGCTGCTTAGATTCTGAGAGGGCACTTTCCTTCTTCATTTTTGAAAGGGAAGAGAATTAGCACTTCTATAGCAACCACTATGTGCCAGGCATGATGCTCAGTGCTTTACAAATACGTCATTTGATCCTTACCCCTCGAAGCAGGTGTTAGTAATGCCCCCATTTTACAGTTGAGTAAACTGATGCAAATAGAAATTAAGTGACTTGCCCAGGGAACTGTTAAGCTTATGGTGGAGAATACAAATCCTCCAAATTTTGAATTTTCCCTTGAAAGTTTGAATTTTGTCATTGGCCACAAGTACTGTTGGTTGCTTTCTATGAAATGACAGGTTCATTTTGTCCGTTTTCAAGAAAATGTCTGTGGGATACCTGAGACAGGATAACCATAGTTTGCCTATCAGTCATTCTTTCAAGTAAAAATGGCTTTCCATGAGAACAAGTGGCTTGTTCAGCTTGTAGCTTAAACCATCACAACAAATGCTTCTCTTCAATCAATCAAACATGCATAAGGGCCTACTTATATAATTATATACAATAAATATATTATACTTAATAAGTCAGGTACTGTACCAAGTGGTGGGCATGCAAAAAAAGGCAAAAGGCCTTCCCTGACCTCAAGGAGCTCACAATCTAATGGAGGAGACAACAGTCAAACACATATATATGAAACAAGCAATATTGAGGATAAATAGGAAGTAATTCACAGAGAGAAAGAACCAGAATGAAGATGGATCGGGAAGGTTTCCTGTAGAAAATAGGATTCAAATTGGTACTTAAAGGAAGCCAGGAAAGTCCATGGACAGAGACAAGGCGGCCAGAGAGAACGCCTGGAGTCTTTAGGACAACTGCTGTGTTGGGCATGCAGTAGATTTGCTCAATCATACTTCCCATTTTATCACACAGAATATTAAAAAAAATCTGCTCAATGGTTACAATATTAAGAATTTTTACTACTTCATCAAGGACATTCACAGGTAAAAAGGGCATTTTCTTTAAAACCATGAGAGCATGGTAGAGAGGAATCCGATGTCCCCTAGTACAGTTCTGTGCTGTTCCTTTGATTCAGACGAAGACACTAGCAAGTTTATACATCATTACTTTTGTTCTAGGATAAACCATGAAATCCAAAGAAGTTATTCAACCCTTTGAATATTTCAGCAACAGTTGTGTTTGTTGCCAAGCATTTACATCAAAGAAGATCTTGGAGGATTAGTTACTGCTGCTACCAGACCAACACAAGCAAATCATCCAATCTAGATTGTATAGATTGGTCTGTGTTTTAGCTAAAGGTCCCATTCTGCCAGGTGAGCTATTAACATAGCCATCATGTTTGTAGCTAAAGCCTTGAATTCATGGATCAGGTAGCCTCCGGAAAACTCCACTGTAAAAATGCACACACATGAGACAATGAGTAGAAAAGGCAGATAATATCTTAGTGTTACTATAAAAACAGTTTTGACTTCACAGATCCTCTGAAAGGCTCTTGGGGATTCTCAGGGGTCCCCAAGACAACACTTTAAGAACTCCTAGACTACATATTCCCTAATGTCTCTTCTAGCTTTATATGTGTGATCCTGTATAGGATGTGGAATAGAGATCTGGGAGAGAGAACTGACCTTCAAGTCAAGAAGACGCGCGTTCAAGTCCTGCCTTCGGCCGATGCATACTGTTTGGATGACTCTGGTTAAGTCACCTCATTACTCCATGCTCCATACTCCGTAGGTACCCCTCTCCTAGGTCTCCCAGCTTTCCGAAGCTCACAAGGGATACATACAGTCTACTTCATTCTATCCTTAATAGTGCTTCATCTACAACAGGGACAGAAGCAACTGCAAAGCCACAAACTTCATGTCCACTAGAGTGGGTCAAGTAATCCACTGGTGACGATAGCTTAGGAGTGGCAGACAAGAGGATCGTACTGCTGGCTCAGGGGGAGAGAGGACCTGAGGCCTCTCCTCCAACCTGAGGCCTATGACAGTTCAGCCTCCTCCCAGGACACCTGGGAAGGAAAAAGGGCACAATTGCCCCTCAGGGAACCTTTGGTTTAGCCTCAGTAGCCAATTAAAAGTCAGTTTCTTCACAATATGGCCAGTAGAACAGCTATAATCACACCTACACATGCTGTGAAGTAGAGAGCAGGGCTTTTTCATTATATAGTATCACATATATTCAGGACTCCACACAGGCTTTCACAGCTGGCCAGATCCTGCTTACAATGGTATTATGTGATAACCAGAAGATCAGAGACTTAAAACAGGAACGGAGCTTAGACACCATCTAGTTCAGTCTCCTCATTTTAATAGATGAGGAAACTGAGGCCCACAGAGATGCAAGTGAGTTGTAGAAAATCACACAGGTCAAAAGTTGCCAAGGTGATATCTGAACCTAGGTCAATAAATAGCTGATATTTCTATGATGCTTTGAAGTTTGAAAAGTATTTTTGGAAACATTGTTTTAAGTCTCACAATTATACTGGGAGGCATTTACTATAAGTATTATCATCATCTCCATTGTACAGATGAGGAAATTGAGGCCCTGAGAAGTAAATCAACTTACACACTTACAGCTACTTAGTGTCAAAAGCTGTATTTGAACCTAGGCCTCTCTGATTTCAAGTCCAGCCCTCTTTACTCTAACCTGCCTTAAGGAATGTCGATAAATTATTATTTAACGGAAATATTAGTGACCACAAAGGCTTACATTCCAGGGAAATTTCTGAACAAGCTATTTCAACCTGAGGAACAAACTAAAATTCAACAACATATATACATATATATATATATATATATATATATATATATATACATATATACACATGCAACATGTGAAAATGTGACTCAGACCAAAGCTCTAGAGGATAGTAAATCAATTCACACCAAAAAGCTTAGATTCCAGAAGAACTTTCTGCCTTCACTAAGTACGTAGACAGTATACATCAAAGCTGTCCAACGGACATACAGAGAGGTAATTCCAGTGGTTCCATTCAGGGCATTAAGAATTTACATAGCAGGAATTTTTCATAACCCAAGCTGGTCCTCATGCCTTCATCCCCTGCACGTACAAATGTAGTGGGGCCACGTGGGAATAGAATGGGAGGTGGGGCGGGCTCCCTGCCGACACTTGCTTCCTGTGCCTTTTCTAAGGGTATCTTTCGCTGGGAAGGAGTATACTTATTTAATGAGTCAATCTTTTCTTAATACCAAGTCATCAGCTGATAGCTAGGGCTGTCATGAGAAAGAAATGATGAACCTCTCCAGTATTTTTGGCAAGAAAACCCCATAGACAGTATTGGTGTGCTATGATCCATGGGGTCACGAAGAGTCGGGCTGGCTTGAAGACCACAAACTCTTATGGACCACTAGGGGGCAGTGGTGCTTAATGAGTTCTGGCAAGGGTGGGGGGGGGGGGGGAGGGGGGGGAGTGGGCTTCCAGAAAATCTTAAGTGGGAAATCCAAATTTCTGAAGTAGATCATAGGATTATAGCGTTAGAGCTGGAAGCCACCACAGAAATCATCTAGTCCAACCCCTTTCATTTTACAGATGAAGAAAGTGTAGAAGGAGAAGCCAAAGTAGCTCTTTCAAGGTCATGTGGGCAGTAAGCATCAGAGACCTCTGACCCCAGGTCCAGATCTATTTCCACACTACCACACTGCTACACTTCCTTCAGAGCTAGAAAATAATTCTACATGCCCCAAGTAATGATTTTTTTAAAAAAAATATGTCCTTATCCTATCTCCCCCTCAAAATTTCATCCAAATGCAACTATAATTTTAGTGTGCTTTTGGCTTCCTTTCTCATATTACCCATAAAAGGCACAGCAAAGTTGCTGAAGAAACCACAGTAGATACAAATTACATTTTTTTAACAAAAATTAAAAGTTGTGGAAAGTATTCCCTACTATGAGCACAGCATCTGGAATGAACTTGCAGAAGAGACAAAAGGAAGTGAGTCTTTTGGAACCCTGATAGATATGAGGAGATAATTACAAATGGTAGCCTCTGTTTTACACGAGAATTCACCTTTCCTGAGGCAGATACAGTAGGACACAGTTTACTAAATTTTGATTTCATAGGATCAAAGATTTAGGGCTAAAAGTTGCCTTAGAGATCAATGAGGTGCTCCTAGTCACTTTACATACAGGGAAACTGAGGCACAGAGCCTCACAGATCTAGAGTTGGAAGGGAATTAAGAGGTCAGCTAGTTTAAATCCTATGTTTTCTAGTTGGGGAAACTGAGGCACAGAGGGATGAAATGAATTGCCTAAAGTCACAGATCTAGCAAGTTAAAGAAGTGAACCCAAACTCAATGACTCCAGATCCGAGTTTTACAACCATACTTGAAACGGAATTCAGCAAACATTAATTAAACATCTACTATACATAAGGCACTCTATGTGTGCACGCGTGTGCGTGCGCACGTGTGTGTGTGTGTGTGTGTGTGTGTGTGTGTGGGCATGTGTGTGTAAAGACAACTCAGAAACCAGTTCCTGACCTTAAGAAGCTTATATTCTACTGGAGAGTTCCACCATATAGAAAGATGATTAAATATAAGATAATTTAAAGAGGAAATGAGCACTAATAATAGGGGACAGGCTTTCTGGAGGAGGTCAGTCCTGGAAGGAAGGTCAAGATTCTCAGAAGCAGAGTTGAAGACTGCATCCCAGGGGTGGTGAAATGCATAGAGGTGAGAGATGGAGTCTTGAGATTAAGGTCAGTTATGATTGATCTAGCAGTACCATGAGGTAGGAGTAATGTAAATAGTTCTGGAAAGGTAGCTGGATTGGAGAGGCCCAGTTAGAACTCAGTAGTCCAGGTAAGGAGGCTTTATCTAGGCCAATGGTTTTGTTACTAGTGAGGTAGGGATGAATATGAAAGATGTTATTGAGGGAAGAGTTGGCAACTGATTGGATAGGATGAAGATGAGGAAAGGAGAGAAAGGAAAGGAAAGACTGAGAATGACTTCTGGATTGCCAACTGGGGTAACAGGAAGGACAATGGTGGTAGCCACAGAAGTTTGGAGGAGTGGTGGGTATGGAGGGTCTGGATGATGAATTCAGTTGGCCATATTGACTCAGAAATGGCTAAGGATCATCCAGGTGAATGACTCCACGTATGGGGAGTAATACATTGGAGGATGACTTGGGACCCATTTCCAGGACAGTTTCCTTCCTCCCTCAGCAAGTTCAGTGCCTACCTCCCAGTCTTTCCCTTCTTCTCAACTCTTTTCCTTACATTAGGAAGCATCAATGTATGTATTTTGATTCCCTCAAATGGCCTAACTTTGTAGTTCAACTTGCTCATTTCCCAGGACCTTCTCTTCCACTCCATCTCAGTTATACAAAGATGGTCAGAGCCTTGATCTTACTACCACCCACAAGAAGTCCACTTGCATGTTCACAGACATTGAAATTCTTTTATCTGATCATAAACTTCTATCATTTCATCTTTCCTTGAGCCTTGTGACCCCTAACTCTGTTGTTTGTCTTTATCAGGACCTCCAATCTTCTCCCACCCTTCAACTCTTTTCCAGGTCATCTCCTCTGCACTGGCTCCATTCTCTTCCCTTCTCCATCTTGATGCCATGGTGAACCAGTTCAACTTCACCCTGTCTTCTACTGTTCAATCTCTTGCCCTCTTGTCCTGTTGCCCATTATGCCATGACAAGCCCCAGCCTTGGATTATTTCCACCTTGACTCCAAGTTGTGTGCTGTTTAACAGAGCTGGAGAAAGTTCCTGTGTCACCAGTCACTATGGTGACCCATCACAAATGTATGTTACATACTCTTAATTGGGACCTCACTGCAGCAAGGCACAATCTTTTTACACCTCCCTAAGGAGTGTGGTTCATTCTCACTCACTACATTGGCTCTTATCCTTTCCTCCCTCCTCAAGCCTCCCAGGGCACACCTCCCATCTTCCCCATTCTCATACTTCACCAAAAACAAAAAACTAAGGTCATTCACGGAGGCTCTCTCTTTTGCTCACCTCCTTACCTCACATCCCTCAGATGTGTTGCCTTCCCCACTGTCTCCTCCACTCGTGTCCTTCAGAAAGAGATGGAGCTCTTCTTTGCCAAGGTCATGCATTCTTGATCCCATCCTTTCCTGCCTTGTCTAGCAGGTTGTCCCTCCATCAGCCCCATTCTATTGCCCACTTCTGGCCAGTTTCCTCTAGCTGTCCCCATGCCATGAATGTTCTCCCTCTTCATCTCTGCCTCCTGGCTTCCCTGGTTTTCTTACAGTCTTAGCTAAAATTGAGTCTTTTCTAGGTCCCCTTAATGCTAGTGCCTTGCCTGAGATGATTTTCGATTTAGTATGTCTACTCTCTTGTTTCTTCATAGTTGTTTGCACACTGTCTCCCCTGTGAGACTATGACCTCCAGAAGACCAGTCACTACGTTGGTCTTTCTTTGTATCACCAGCATTTAGTGCAGTACCACCTGACCTTAGACACTTCCTAGCTGTGTGACCGTAGACAAGTCACTTCACCCCGTTTGCCTCAGTTTCCTCAGCTGTAAAATGAACTGGAGAAAGAAATGGCAAACCACTCCAGTATCTTTACCTCAGAGGAGGTCAGGAAGACTTGGACAGGACTGAAATGACTGATCAATGAAAACAATGGTAATAGTGCCTTTGGTTCTATATCTCTCCTCCCTTTTCTGGCTGAATTCCTTGAGAAAGTCATCTCCAAATAGTAGTTTTCACTTCCTTTCCTCTCATTCTCAGTCTGTCTCTCTGTTGCTTCAACCACAGCTCCTCTCTCCAAAGTGACTAGGAATCTTCCAGTCTTGGACTGGGACAATGGTTCTCACTCTTTCCCCTCTAGCCTCCATATAATGCTGCTACCTCCTCCTTTGTGACTGCCCCTCCTCAGTGTCCTTTGCTGGCTCTTTGTCCAGCTCCCAGCAGGGTGTACCCCAGTGCTCTGTCCTGGGCCCTTATTCGATTTCCCTTGGAGATTCACAGAGCATCTCTAGACTGACAATTCTCAGGTCTAACCACTCTGCTGACCTCCAGTCTTGGATTTCTGTGGGACATCTTGAGCTGGGTGTCCAATGGGCATTTTTGATATGTCCAACTCAGAACTCTTTTTTTCCTCCCTTCACCCCACTGGTCCTTTTTTCTAACTTTCTGTTGCTTTGGAGAGAACCACCATCCTCATGGTCACCCAGGTTCACATTCTAGAGGTCAGCCCCAGCTCTTCTCTCATTCTGAACCCTCTTCAGCTCCAATGAGATGCCAAATCCTCTCATTTCTACCTTCACACCATCTCTTGGATGTCTGTGTCCCCTTTTCTCCACTCACAGAGGCTTTGTCCTCCTGCAGGTCCTTATCACCTCATGCCTGGGCTCTTCCAACAACCTGCTGGTTGGCCTCTGTGCCTCCAACCTCTGCCAGCTCCAATCCCAAGTGATTTTCTTACATCTTGGGCTTGCCTGGGTCACTGTCCTGCTCAGTAAAACTCCATTGTCTCCCTCTTACTATTTCAAGTGATGATAGCGTTCTGTTTTCCATCTAAGGTCCTTTTCCAGTCTTCTGACACCTCTCTCTCCTTCACACTCCCTTAGTTCCAGCCACTCTGTCGTACTGACTGTGCCTCACACAGGACACTCTGTTTCCCTTGTCTATTCCTTTGTCTCGCTGTCTCCCACACCTGGAATCCCCTCCCTGTTCTCCTCTATTCTTGGCTTCCCTGACTTTCTGCAGAAGGGCTTTTCTGGTCTGCGCCCCTTTCCCTGAATTTTCCCTTTGAGATTAGCTTTCCTTTACCCAGTATACTGCTTGAGTAGACATAGTTGCCTATCTCCTCTATTAGAATATGAGCTTCTTCAGGGCAGGTTTTTTTGTTTTTGTTTTTTTGTTTTTTTGCTTTGTATTCTCGGTGCTTGAGAGACGGTAAACACTTAATAAATGCTTATTGATTGGCTAACAAAAGCCTGGGTTGCCGAAGGAAAGGCCAAATGGGTCTCCTTGCACCTTGCCTGGTGCCCCCTGCCCCGAGGTGCCAGTGTGAGCAGTACAATTGCTTCTTAAAGTCCACGCAGGGGGCTCGGCCACCTTAATCCTCGTCCAAACCCCCGAGGAAAGAGTTGTCTGGTTTGGGAAGCCGCGGACCCGGGTGGGTAGGACGCACCTTGGGGAGATATGTCCTGGAGGGCGGGGGAGGATAGCTGTGGGATGGTCTCCTACTCAGGTGTGAGTAGCTAGCTAGTCTAGAGCTAGACGAACCGTACGGGAAGCTCTTGACGCCCAATCGCTCCCGGACCAGAGAATTCTAGCAATTGTCGGGCCAGCTCCTGAGCAGTACGGACGCGGGCACCGCTAGAGATTTGACTCCTCAGGTTTTCTGAGGGCACCGCGATCTTGCCCTTGGGCCCCCTCCTTCCCTGCCCCCGAATATATTTCTGGGTGGTCTTTTCCCCGCAATGGTACAAGGTGGGCGTACGCTAAGGGCGGCTGGCTTTGGCATCCCCTAGCACAGTGCCAGGCGCCGAAGGGCAACTGAAATGCTGATTGGCGTGAATCTATTGTTGGGCAAGGGGCATTTGGGTCACTATTATTGCACTGGACATGAATTGAACCAGACCCATGGCGGGTCCTTGGGCTCTCCTGAACTCAAGGCCGAAGATGAGAAAGACCGGCGGGGAAGAGAGTGGACAGCTCTTCTCCCCTTCCCGTGCCCCCATATACGTGGGCGTCACTAACTCGATGTCCCCAGCTCGGGACCAGGTTCGTGACACAGTACCCGGCTTCTCCCCTTTTACTGGGCCGATGAGGAAGAGTGGAGAGGAGCGCGGGGTACCAGCCTCCCTCAAGGGCCTGCAGCCGGGACCAATCGCGCCTCCCCCTCCCAGGCCCCCTACCCAGTGACTTTTCTCTCCACCCCTGCCCCCACCTCTCCCGCCCCCAGCCGTTTGATGTGACAGATCCGCTCTCCAATCTCATCTCTGGTCCCGGTGCCTAGCCCGGCTCCTGGCCCCCTCGGAGCCAATGGTCGTGACCGAGGCGGGGCGGAGGGGGGGCGGTGGGGCTGGAGCGGCGCGGGGGTGGGGAGAGGTGGGGAGGGAAGGGGAGAGGAGGAGCCAGAGCCGGGTAGGGGCCAGGCTGGAGCCAGCGCGGTGGCTGGAAGCGGCAGAGCGGCAACGGGCGGAGGCACAAGCAGCAGCGGCGGCGGCGGCGGCACGGTAAGTTGTGCGGGTGTGAGTGCGCGGCTGGCCTGGGCCTGGCTCTGACTCGGGAGCGGCTCCCGGACGGGCAAGATCGGCGTTCTTTCTGGAGGGCGGAGTGGGTGCCCGGGTGGCGAGGTGGGCTTTAGCTAGCCTGCCTTGGGGACTGGGGCTTCGGGGCTTCCGCGGACTGGCGTAGGGACGGACTGCTTGGCGGCGGCTGGAGAAGGCGCGGAGAGGGAAGCAGCCCCACTGCAGCTGGAGCCACTGCCGCAGCCTGGGGCTGGCCTTCCAGACTCTCGGCCCGGGCCGAGCCGGGTCGGGCCGGGCGGGCCGGGCAGCGGGGGCGGCGGGCGGCGGCTCTCCGTGCGCTGCTCTGGGCTGGACTGGGAGGCTGGCTCCGGGGCTGCAGCCGCCGCCCGCCGCCTCTGAGTAAGCACTTTTGTGGCGGACGGTGGCGGGCGCCTCCTTTCCCTCCGGGCCAGCTCCCCAGCGTTCCCCGGAGCTGGCAGCCTCCTTCCTTTTGGCTGCTCCGGCCCCTCCAGTGGCTGAATGGGGGACGGCGGGGGCCCCTTCGTGCCGTCCCGCCCAGTGTAGCCCCCCCTAACCAGCGCGGCGTCCCCCAGTACACTTCCCCGCCCCAAGGCCAACGGGTGGTGCTTCTGCATCCTCATGGTAGCTACAGCTGGATTCAGGAGCTAGAGGCGCCGTGGGGGGGCATTGAAAAACTTGGTCTGCTCTAGTTACCGGGCACCGGAGGCTTTGGGGAACTTATCTTTCGGTCTGCGGCAAACAGCGCGGGCCTTCTCCAAGGGAATGATTACCTGCCTCTGCCTGGTCAGCGGACCGACCTTCCTTCTTACCAAAATTCTAACCTCTATCACGCCACTCAAATACTATCTAGTCTGAGAAACTTAACTGCGCCTTTTTAGCCGGGGGATGTTTGGACTTAACACCCAGCTCGAATAGTTTAATGGTGTGCCTTGCAAAGCCACTCTACCTTTCTGGGCCTCAGTTTCCTCTTCTGTAAAATGACTAGAAGGGTTGAGATGCCTTCTGAGGCCGCCTTAAGTGGTGACATTCTATGACCACCCTGTTTCCTTTAAGCTGTGATTCAGGGAATTTACCTCCAACATCTTTTGGTGACCTGAAGCACTCTTGTTCCCGGACCCTCTTGAAAATAAAAGCTTAAAATGATTAGACGTAAGAGGATAAGCTTGAACACAGGCGATGAGTGGTGGCCAGGTACGCCTCACCCCTGCCTCAGTCTACCTCTGTCTACTCTTCAAGTTGGCTCAGCTTTTACTGCCCCGGTTTTGGTTTTTCCTACTGACTAGCCTACCTTTTTTTTTTTTTTTTCCTGGAGTAATGCCCTCTTCTCCTCCTAATTAGGCTGTTTTCATCTCTTTCTTAAATGCTAGATTTGAACTTGTTGCCCACATTTAGGGTAAGAAAATGAGGAATGGGAGTTTTTGGTTTTTCTTTTTTTGGCTTATGTATCCTGATTTAAGTGGTTTTTCTGGGGGGGGGGTGCGGAGATTGGGGTCTCTAAGTGGTCAGCTCTCCATTCTAGGAGTTAATTTAAATCACAAGTAGAAACAACCATCTAAAACAATTCCCCCAAAACCAAAGAGGAAGACTGGGTGTGAATCTGCCCAGTCACCTGGGCTAGCTCAGGTGTAGAGGACCAGTATTCAGGAGAAGTTGCCTTTTGGGTGCCAACCTGATCTTGCTCAGATCCAGGTTGCCTGGTATTTTCAATTTCGTTGCAGCCTGGGAATTACATTAAAATTCTGTTGTGGTGGGTTTACACATGAGCAGGAGAATTGAAAGAGAAAAGGAGCCTTAAGAACCAAGCACATCCCTTCAGCATCAAATTATATGGGCAAAACCCTAAAGAAGGAAAGGGCAAGGCGGAGGGTGGTTTCACTAACTGCCCTGGTTCCTTTGGGAAGTTGGGGGTTTACTTTGGAATGCTTTGCTCATGAAAACTTGTGTTTCCCGTCTCCCTGACTAGCTGTGCCCCAGACCTGGGCTAATAGTCACATGTCACAGAAAGGGGACAAAAGGGATTAACCCTTACCTGGGTAACTGGAAATTGACAGCACTGCAGGGCCCTCTTGTGGAAATGAATTTCTTAAGACCCTTCAAATGTTCCTTGATCCTATGACTCACCTGAGAAAAGGCTTGTTACCTACAGATTAGAAAGGTAGGTATGTAGGTGGCTTAAAGAGGAAGAAAGCAAAAAGTTGTGGCCAAAGACGCTCACCACTAGGGCTCTAGATTTTTCAAGCCAGTGGGAGGGAGCTTCTAGTTAGGTGACTAAAGAAAATCTCCCAAGTGAACCGGTCCCAAGTGAGCAGCATGGTTTAAAGACCCAACTTCCTCAGTCTGAGAGTCATCCTGAGATTGAGAACTGTGAAAGGGACTTGGAAGTCATCTTGTTCAGCCACCTCAGTTTACAGATGAGGAAACCCATGAGCTAAGGAATAGAGAGGCTAATCCTTGTACTTGGTTTCTGGAGATAGCACAATGTTCTAGAGCATTTTGAGCTTTGCTAAGCTCCTTTCAGCTCGATGTATTGTAAGCTGAGTCCCACAACAACTCTATGAGGTAGCAACTCTGTAAAGAGGTGAAAACAGAATCAGATGGGTTAAGTGACCTGTCTACAGTCATGCTGTGGGTCATAGGCAGGATATGCCAAAGTCGCTTAAAGAATGAGCAGTTTTAGAAAAGTCCACAGGGAGACCCACTCAGAAGATCGCAGTCCAACTACCACAGCTGTACCTAATGACACCGACAAATTCTACCTAGAGAGACATGGCAAATCATCTTCTTTTTGCCTTAGTTTTCCCATCTGGAAAATGGACACAGCCAACTGAATAATGCTTAGACTATATTAGATGATGGAAACTGAACACTCCAATCTTTAGTCAGCTGTCACCACTGAATTTGAATGGATGGATGGGAATTGTAATTCCTAGCTGGGGTAGAAAACGGGGTCATGTTGGGTACAGTGACCAACAGGGACAAAGGTGCTAGGTCATACATTTATCCTTTTCTAAGAAGGTTTAGAATTAGATTTTACAGAGTGTTTCTACTGCCATAGCATCATTAGCTAGTGCACTGTCAGAAACCTGAAAGTTCCATTTAGCCCCAAGGTCCCAGGACCTGACCCTCTGTGCTTGGTGATAATGCCCAAGTGTGTAGTGAGAAGTCATCCCCTTGGCCAATCATTAGCCTGTAGCCTCTCTCATGTTGCCCCTCCTTAACGGCTCAAGGAAGTTGCTGATAGAATGTGCTTCTGAGCCTATGTGATTGAACTGTACCATTGTATCCAAGCATGTATAAATCTGGGGGCAAAGCTGTTTTCTCTTTCCATTATTTGATACAGAAGCCAAACTTTGATTGCATCCAGATGATTTCAGAATTAACGTCTGTGTCAAACACATGGGGAGGAAAGGTAGCCTTTGGAAGGCAAGGTTGGAAACATTTGCTACTTTCACTAATAAAAAGTCTTTTCTCTGAGTGGGATAAAATCCTGAGAAGAAAAGAGTGGGCCTGGCTTCTGGTATCTGGAAGTTTGAAAGACGTTACCTGAGATGCTTTTTGGGAAGTCCATGACTCCAACTGGAGGTCGATGACTTGGGGTTTTTGCCCATGATTTGTTGCTTTGATAAACAACAGCGACCAGCAGTTACTATGTTTCTGGGATGTTTACTTTCTTTAGTCTTTCGTGGACTCCTAGTGAAAAGGATTTGGGAAGAAAGGTTGTCCCTTGAGGAGAAGGTGTCTTAGTGCAGATGTCTTTGGAAATCATCTGTAAGAACCACAGTTTCCCTTGACTTTGTTCTGGTCCCTGCCCTTCTTACAAGAATCTTTTGCCTTCATTTTTACGAACTTTGCCTCCTTTTGAATTGAGAGAATTTCCAGAGACATTCCAGAGAATTTCCATGAAGCACCCCCCACCACCACCACACACTATATGTATCCAGTCTTGTGGGAGTTAGGCTGCTGCTCCGTAATATAGGAGAGCTTGGGAAAGAAATCAATTGTTTTCTACTTTAACTTATGGTAGGTAATAAGGCTAAAGTATCAGCTAGGTGGTACAGTGGATAGAGTGCCTGGCCTGGAGTCAGGAAGACTCAATTTCCTGAGTTCACATCTGGCTTCAGAAGCTTACTAGCTGTGTGACCCTGGGCAAGTCTCTTAACTCTATTTGCCTCAGTTACCTCATCTGTAAAATGAGCTGGAGAAGGAAATGGCAAACCACTCTATTGTCTTTGCCAAGAAAACTGTAAATGGGGTCACAGAAGAATGGGCATGCTGAATAACAGTAAGGCTAAAGGTATGGATGCTCCCCAAAATAATGAGCCAGTTTTTCAGGTCATTTGGTTACTGTAACGATTATGTAACAAAATGATTGAGGTACCTATCATTCTAGTGCAGCCTTAATTACTATCCCGTGAAGTGCTGGATTATTATCACCAGAGATGTACAAGTTTGCCATTCTATCAGACGTAATTGAATGTATGTTTCTCCACAGCCCCACCAGCATTGAATTTTATTATATTTAATTATGTACAGTGTGTTTTCTGAGGGCCAGTCAGTTCAGAGAGGTTCATTACCAGGCTGTTTTTGGCCCTACCAACATAAGAAATTTGTCTACTGAGTTGTTTAGGAATTTTAGTCTGTATCAGTAGAGGAAATAGCCACACTAAGAAAATAATGGAGGATTCTTGAGTTATCGAAACATCAGAGGTAATTACTTCAGGTTTGTGGCCTTGACGTTATGTAATAAACAATCTTCTTTGATAAATTTAGGAAGTTTTCTTTGTGACCTAGAGGTAGTTCCATCTATTGGAAAAAGCCATGCATGCTAAGTCAAAGGAGATGTATTTGAAAGCCCTTTGCTCTGTGAACCAGCTGCTGTTCTGAAGGAGGCCATTGAGGTTGTCCTTGTTGCCATCTGGATTCATTTTAGAGAGCATGCCATCTCTTTTCTAAAGGAGAAATGAGATCTCTGCATGGCATAGCTCCTCCGCAAACAGGTGCTATAGGAATCCCAAGTATATATCATATGCCACTGTGGGCATTGTACAAGCTTTCCGAAAGGTTCGGTAGAATCATCAAGCAGGACCGGCCAGAATTTGCCTTCTTTCTATTAGTTTTTCATATGCCTAGGTCTCTTCTGTCATTTCTCTGCTCAGAAATCTTCAGCAGCTCCCTACTGTCTAGTAAGATTCTGGCATTCGAGGTCACCCCCAGTCTGGTTCCTGCCTCCCTTGCCAGCCACATCTTCTTGGCTCTGACCAAACGGAGACAACTTTGTCTTCTGCATGCACATTGTTTCACTCAGACCAGCTCTTGTTCCTGGAAGCCATTTTTAATGTCATCCTGTCAAGACCAGCTCCTCCGTGCAGCCTTCACAGACACCGGGCCCTCTGCACTTTGGGTATCAGGGAGTCCCTGCAGCATGCTGTGATCACTTCAAAAATACGTGCGGCAGAACGGTGTTCTGGGGTCTTATCCTTCCTTCTAGGCTGTCTGCTCTTGGAGGTCACAAACCAGGCCAGAACTCAGCTTTTTGTCTCCTCCAGTGCCTAGCACTGTGCTTCCATTAACAGAGGCTTCCAAAATGTTTCTTCTCTTCTCTCCAGTGACACATCCATGTTGTCTAAAGTCATGGGTTCAATTTAAGAAAATATTAAAGGAGTTAGATTGCCAGTGTTGTACTCCCGATGACTCCTTAGAGAGCCTGCTACTCCTTCATCACCCCTAATAATTTATGCCTGCCCTTCATGGATTGGATGTGAATGGAAGTCTGAGCTAGAATGCTTCGCTCAAAACAAGGTGTCAAAGGGAGCTGACATGTGGGCACATGGAATGAGCAGCATGCCATCAGGAAGACAGAACTGCAGGTGAAAAACCAAAGGGGACAGTTTAGATGAACTGATTTCCCAAGATTCCTGACTGTTTAGGGAACTGTAATTCATTTTTAATATTTAATTCATTTTTCATGTCTTAGCAAAGCTGGGGCATTGTCATTCCTTAACAATCATGATAGAGAGGCAGTAGGTGGTGGAAAAAACCCTGGACTGGCAGTCAGGAGACAAACCTGGGTTCAAGTCCTGCCTCCTGCCTTTGCTCGTTGTATGACCATGGACCAAGTAACACAAGTCTGTCAAAGCCTCACCTTTATCATCCGCAACACGAGGCCAGTCATACCTTTACAGGACTGAAGTGCCACATGGCACAAGGGCTTTGTTGGCTACTTGGGCATGCTGCCAGCTAGTCCTGTTGGCACCATATTTAAGCTCCAGGTTTACAAAACGCTTCCATGTGTGTTATTGCGTTGGAACCTCACTTGTTAAGCTAAATCACACGGATATTATTCCCATTTTACAGATGAAGAAAACTGAGTTCAGTGAGTTTGGGAGACTTGCCAGGAGCCAGGAGATGACAGAGAAAGGAGACCAACTGAGGTGGTCTGAGGCCAAAGGCCTACTTACCTTAGTATTGGCTTCCTGCTTGCAGCCCAGTCCTCCCTGGTCACCAAAGCCACCTGTGTTCCTTCTCTGCTCAAGAAGCTTCTGTGGCCCCCTATTGCCTCTCAGAGAAAGTGCTGGGCTTTGAAAGCCCTTCACAGTCTGATCTATCTTTCCCATCAGATTTCACCTGATTTTCCTTCACAAATTTTACTTTCCAGCCCACACAGCCCAGATGACATTTTCTCTGACTCTTTCTTCTGTGTCTGCTCTGAAGGCTGGAATGCTTTTCCCCCTCCCATCTTGGAATCCCTTCAAAGCTCAGCTCAGGTGCCCCTTCTATGGCTGTGCTTGCTGCGTGTCTGGCACCTGAAGTTCATTGCCATTCACTCAGCTGTTAGGCACTCATCCCTCCCCCCCACCTGTCATTTTACTAGTATATATGTTTTCAATTTCATCTCTCCTCCCCTACCTCCAGAGAGCGTCAGCTGGCCCTTGGAGGCTAGGGGCCGTTCTTTCTATTTGTAGCATCTAGCCTAATGTCCTGGCGCACAGGAGGTGTTAAAAAAAATACTTGTTGAGTTGAATTCTTTAAAATCTTTCAGCAGCACCACTGCTGCTCTAAACACTGCAGTAACCTGGGGGAAAGTGTATTCGGCAGTGGCCACTGGGGTTGGGAAAAGCTAGTTACTGCTTTTGATGTTATACAAGACCTTGGTGGTGTTGAAAGTAGACATTTTTATTCCTCATGACCCCTAATGAATGACCAGTCCTCCAGAAATGTCTCCCTTAAAGAAGAAAGGGGAGCTTTCTATAGTGTTACTAAAATTAAAAGCGGTTTGGAAAAAGTCGGCATGGCGGAAATTGTTTGCTTGCCTTGGATTTAGTTAGCAGGTGTGGATGCAGGATGGAGTAGAATCTTGCAGGGCGTACAATCAGGGCGTACAATCAGGGCGTACAATCGGGGCGTACAATCGGGATGTACAATCGGAGGAAGTGGCTATTCACAGTCGGCTTGTGGGGGAGGAGGAGAAAGGTAGTTGTTCATTTTTTTTAAATATGGTCTTTAGATTTCAGGGTGCTAGAATTTTAGCTGAAGTATGTAAAGTTTGTTTGTGGCCACAAAGCTTTAATGTAGTCTAAAAACCCTTTTGATCTGGAGGAGATGACCTGGGTAGGGATGTGAGGATAAATGGCTTGGATCTCCCCATACCAAACTTTTCAGTGATTTTTTTTATGTTACTCAATAGTCTGCTCTTAAGTTGAAGGCCTTAGAGTATTTTATTCAAGTTGTTCATGTTGGCTGGTTGTTATCCTTTGGGCTTAAAGAGCACCAAAATGACATCACTATTTTGAGGTTAGTGTACAGTGTGTCCAACTGTGGCTGATCAGGCCGACATGAGATAGAAGGTTCTATTACACGTCAGGCACAGTAGTCTGTATGAACATTTGGAGTGGAGATGGCTCTAAATTTGCAGATCTCACATTTCTTTTGATCCACCGCAATTCTGCTTGGATATAGAACATGGTGCCTTCTTTGATGTGGGCACTCCTGTGCCAGTATCTCTCATGTCTCACAATCAAATCCAGAGTCTTTCAGAGAGACCTTGAGAATGTCCTTGTATTGCTTCTTCTGACCTCCATGTGAGTGCTTACCTCGTGTGAGTTCTCCATAAAATAGTCCTTTAGGCAAACACACATTTGGCATTTGAACAACGTGTCCAGCCCATCAGAGTTGCACTCCCTGCGGTAGAGTTTCAGTACTTGGCATTTCAGCTCGAGAGAGAACTTCAATGTTTGCTACCTTATCCTGCCAGGTGAACTTTGGAATCTTTCTAAGACAATTCAAGTGGAAGCAATTCTGTTTCCTGGCATGGCACTGGCAGACTGTCCACGTTTCAGAGGCATACAACAAGGTCAGCACAGTGGCTCTGCAGACCCTCAGTTTGGTAGGCAGCACAATACCTCTTCTCTCCCACTCTTTCTTTGGGAGCCTCCCAAACATTGAGCTAGCTCTGTCATTGTGTGTGTCAATATCATCATCATCTGTGTGGATGGACCTCCATGGAAAGTGTACTGCCAAGGTAAGTGAACTTAGCCACAACATTCAGAATTTCTCCATTTGCTCTAATCTTCGTAGTTCCACATATGGATGATGTGGTGCTGGCTGGTGGAGAACTTCTGTTTTCTTGGTATTAATTATTAGGCCAAAATGAGCACAAGTGGCAGAGAATCCATACTTCATTGCATCTCAGCCTCTGAGACTGCATTGAGTGCGTGAAGTTCATCATCAACTCTCCCTCTACTTTGGTCTCAGCCTGTAGCCTTTTCAAGTTAAATAATTTACTGTCAGTGCGCTAGTTGACCTTGATGCTGTTTTCATCCTTCTTTAAGGCATCCATTACTGAAATCATTCAGATAATAAATTAAGTTATTCACATATTATAATTAAAGAGGACCATTAGTAGTGGGGGGGAGGGGGGAAATGATGACTCTACATACATATGCCTGGGAAAGCCCCTCTTAAATCAGGCTTAGGATATAGCACACCAAACTTGGAAGCTTTAGCCTTTTAGGTGAAATAGCAACTTTTTGTATTGGCTTCCCATCCCTATACTGGCTAAAGCCATTCACTGGTCTCACCTGCCCCACAGCAGCCAAGTTCTCTTTGGATTATATTACCATCTTCTGGCTAGATCTGGCAGTCATTTAATATCTCCCAGGATCATGGGATTTAGTGCTAAGAGGGACCTCAACAGTGACCTGATACAGGTCACCTGATCCAGTCTCTCCTCATTTCACAGAGAAGGAAACTGAGTCCCTTTTTGGGTAAAAAGTCACCCAAGTAGTCACAGCCAGGCTTATCGTCCCACTGTTTTCTGCATCCAGGGCCCTTTCCACTCCCCTGTGTGCTATCTCCATACTTCGCTGGCTGCCCCTTTCCTGACAACTGCACACAGTCAGACAATTAATGTTCATTTTCTCTCTGCTTTTGTATTTTCACCAGTGGGAGATCAGTTTGTTTCACCTGGGGCATCTTCCATGATGACCTTCCCATTCTGGTCCAGTTACCTTGTTTCTCTCCCTTTCCTCTTTCTCTTCCCCTCTTTCTCCCCCTCCTTTTTTGTAGTCTCATTGGTTCTTGACAACTGTCCTACTGGGAGCCCCTCAGGCACATTTTGGGGCTAACTGGGGCCCTGGCTTCTATCAAGGATGTATCATTTTTTTTTTGTAAATAGTATTTTATTTTTTTCCAATTACATGTAAAGATAGTATTTAACATTCATTTTTTATAAGCTATTTGAGTTCCAAACTTTTTCTCCCTCCCTCCCTTCCGTCTCCCCTCCCCAAGATGGCAAGCAATCTGATATAGGTTATACATGTGCAATCATGGAAACATATTTCCCCATTAAAGCAGGTTGTATCATTTTTAAAAATAAAAAACAAAGCTTCAGCCTCCCAGAAGAAAGACTGAGGGCTTTATTTAACATCTTCTAGGAGTGAGGGTTTTTAGTAGCCCCTGGGCCCAAAGTTGGTAGCTGCCGGAACTGGTGTTTTCAAAGCCTCAGCTGGAAAATAAGGGCAGGGAACGCTGATTCCGTCTTACAATCAGAAGATGGCAGAATCTCCAAGAGACCTTTTAGTCTAGTCCAGCCCAGCCAGTTCTCCAGATGTTGCCAGCCCAGAGCAGAGGGGATGGCAAACCTAGTGTCTCCCTCCCACCCCCATATATGGTAAAATGCTAGACGTGACCTATGGCATCAGCTAATTCAAAGCTCTCATGTTGAAAGAAGAGGAAAAGTGACTTGTCCGGTGGCCCACTGGCAGTGAATAGTTGAGTTCTACCCTTGGCCCTCTGATTCCAAATCTGGGCCTTTGGCCGGTCTGCACTGCTTCTTTATTGATTTCTGCTCCAACAGTCCCATTTCAGATTCCTTCTTAATTGTAGATAATATATTAGCAATATTTAAAAATTGGCATCTGTAAAAATATCAGCCAGCCTACAAGTTTTTGGACCGAATGCTCTTGTGGCATACAGCCCCTTTCCTCTGAGATAGCACAGTAAAGAGGAAGGAGCCCTGGAGTCAGAGGAGCCCTGCCTCTGAGGCCTTGGGCAAGTGACTCCTCTGTGTGGGCCTTCTCTGTTCAGGCATTTTTCCATCCTGTCTGACTCTTTGTGAACCCATTTGGGGTTTTCTTGGCAGAAATACCAGCGTGGTTTTCCATTTCCTTCTCCAGTTCATTTTACAGTTGAGGAAACTGAGGCAAACAGGTTTAAGAAACTTGCTAGTCACACAGGTTTGCAAAATGCCTTATATACGTTTGGTCCTCTCAGAATCCCAGGGAAGCACTAGCCCCATTTGTAGGTGAGGTAAGTGAGAACACGTAGCTGATAAATGTCAGAGGCAGGATTTGAATTCAGGTCTTCTGTCTCCTGGTTGAGCTGCATCATAGAGGGCTTGTAGGTCAAGTTGAGCAATAGGTAGTTACCATTTACTAAGTGCCTATTGTGTGCCAGGCCCTATGCTAAGCACTGGGAAAACAAACGAAAGGAGAGCCCCTGCCCTCATGGATTTTCTACTTTAAAGGGGGAAGCTGAAAAGGGGAGAGACTCCTATAAAGGGGGCTTTGGAGACCCTCCCCTCCCCACCATCCAAGGGGAAAGTAGAGTGTCAAAGCTGAACCAATCTGGGCTTGGGTTTCAGGTGATGAGCTTATCATGGGAAATATCAAGGAAGCTCCTGGAAATGACTTACCCACTGTTAGCTCATTTTTCCAGAAGCTTGTTGCTCTTCCAGGGAGATTGCCATCACTATCACCACAGCTGGCCTTAAGACTTCAGTAGGATGTGCCACCAGCTCCCATGATCAAAATGGGTCCATCCAATCTAGGCATTTCTAGAGTGCTCTAAGGTTTGCTAAGCATGTTATAAATATGTGCTCCTTTGTTCCTCAGCAAAACCCTGGAGGTAGACGCTGATATCCACAGTCAGCCAATCGGTCAGCAAGCATTGATTGGGCACTTCTGGGTCAGGCACCTTGCTAAGTGACGGGGATACAAATGTCACCAAAGACAGCTCCCTCACGGAGCTGGCATTGGAATGGAAGCTGAAAGGGGAGATTACGGAGCAGTCTAGAGGAGTGCAGCCTAATAAGAACTGAAGGCAGACAGAGGCCATGTGATTTGCCCCCAGGATCACACAAGTAGTGACAATTAGAGGCCTGATTTGAACTGGGGTCTTCTTGACTCCCCATCCATTGTTCTATCTTTTGGGCCACTGTTTGGAAGCATATTTGCATTGGAATAATGCGACCTAGGTAAGGGAAATAAGATGGTCCTAGTGTGGGGAGAACTTGCATTACTGTCGTTTCCAGTACCTAGGCTTAGATCTGAGAGGGACCCAAGAGATTGGCTAGGGTCGGGTCCTTCATTTTACAGTTGAGGAAGCCAAATTCTAAGAAGTGAATCAGGGCCAGAGAATTTCAGTGCTGGATTGCATCGATTGCATCAATTGCATCGGCAAGGCTAACTTAGTTGGGAATTTAGAAATCAGCTTGGCCAATCCCCTCATTTATTCAAATAAAAACAAAGTGAAGGCCTAAGAAAGTGCTTTAAGCTCATAGTGTGCCAGAGATGGAAGGGATGATAGAGGTCCAGAGAGGACCTTTTATAATATTTATAGCAATATGATTTTTTAATATCACTGAATCCCCAAATGTGGATATTGCCATGTGCAAAAAGTGGATTACCACCTCTGCCATTTTCTTGACATAGAGATACTTTTCTGCTTCATCTCATGTGAAGTAAGGCATGTTCTCACGGCTATAGACACTCAAATCCCAAGTAAGATTAACTCAAATTTAAACATTGTTGTTTCTTAGCAATAATTATTGCATCTTTGAAAAAAGAAGCAAAGAGTGACCTAATTGTACTTAAATAGCCTGTTGCTCAGCCTTTAAATGGAGGTCAGCAGACACCAGGGCCTTGGAAGAAAATAGCCCTTTGGCAAGGAAAGGAGCCACACCCCACTTAGTTTTGACAAAAATAAAATTCTTTCCAGCCCTACCACATTGTGGATGATGTGCACACCATGTCCTTCTCCAGGAGTTGGGTCAGCAGCCGGATGGCCTGGAAAACGCTCGGCAGGCCATGGATGAGGCGCTCCTGGTCTCAGGCTGCATTGATAGATGTTCTGCTCAGTGAGAACTGATTCATATGGGAAATGGCAAGTAACTGCAGGTATGGCCTTAAAGGGCAGGAGAAGTTGAATTGCATGTTGCCACAGCCCTGCTTCCCCTGGGCATGTGGGCACAGCACGGCAGAACTGGCTCTCCTTCCTTTTGAAAGGAGCTGGTCCTTTTCCATTTAAACAACAACTATTCCTGTCAAGGACCCTGGGAGTTGGAGAATGGAGTATGGGTGGAAGGTCACGAGCTTGTCAGATCCATGCCTATGATAGGGTGAGCAGGAACTTAACTAGGAAGAATCTGAAGGTGGATGATGGCTGCACAGGAGGACTGGGCAAGGCAATCTCATCAGCATGTCAGTGGCTCCCAATGGAGAAAGATCTGAATTCACTGGACTAGCAGAAGTTATTGAGAAAGTCTGGAATTAATTTGTATTGTAGCTTTTAAAATCCTCTTACCTCTGCTCTGGTCAGCGGGACTCCTGGATGGCTCTCTGCCCATCTGTCTTGGAGTCATTTATGACTGAAAGTCAGAAATTAGCTTTCTCTGAGAGCCGCGATTGGGCCTTTACCCTTCCAGGATTCAGTTTCAAAAATCATCAGATCATAGATCTAGTGTTGGAAGGAACTTTTAGAGAGACCCTCTAGTCTAATCTTTCCCCCCCCCACCTCTTTTTACAGATGAAGAAGCTAAGTGATTTAATTCAGTGTTCTTCCTACTGTACCACACTGCTGATAGGCTAGCTCTTGATCCATGACTAACCCATTCTGCATTTTTTTTCTAAGAGCCTAATGAATAATGTAAAATCTTGTGTTTGGAAAGGGACCCTGAATTTGTTGACTATGAACAAATGTCCTGGGGTCAATAGACAACATCCAGAATTGAATGGGTGAAAATACCATACTGAATGAACCTCAAAGAAGGGAAGTTAACAGATGTTGGTGGTGGAAAGAGAGTCTGGAATGGGAAGCAAGTACTATTCCATCTTCCCACCATGTCCAGTGAGCCAAGGAGTATGACTGAAAGCACGACCCAAGCTGGAAAAATGGGGCCACAATAGTTTTAGGGTGAGAAGGTCTAGATGTTGATAGAAATCCAAGTTGAAAAGATTTCCAGAAGTTTCTAGATGCATAATCATGAAGTCTGGAGAGTTAGAAGCAGAACTGGGAGACATAAAACAATGTCAGAGAGAGAAAGAAGTAAAATCAGCCTGGTATTCTGTACCATTGATCAGGCAGTGATGGCTCTAAATAATCATGCCTTCCATGTCTAAATGTCCACATACGTTCTTTTAAAAATACATTTTGGAACTTTTCCATGAGTTATCAAAACTTTCCATCTCTTTTTGTGTGTTTTAAAAATGAATAATGTGGTAATATATTGTAAAAAAAACCCATATTTGGTATTTTAGTTTTTGCTTTTTCTCAATTTTATGCTGAACTTAAATAAAACAACATTTCCATAACATAGTAGAACAGAAAAAAAGATGGTGGTACATGAAACTGCAAATCCATTATGCACAACTTCTAGTCCTTTTAAATATGTAATAAAGTTATATAACTTTAAAAAAATCTTCAGGTTGGGGTTCTGTTCCATAGTATTCCTGATTTTCTCCTTTCCTACCATACTTTGGACTGGTGTCTCAGAATCCCAGCTTGGCTGTGAGATTTACTTACTTCATGGTGGACTTGGGCAAATCGCTTCCCTGTGGGCTTCAGTTTTCTCATCTCTCAGATGAGAGGAAAAAACTGAGTAATGGCAAATGTCACTCCTAGTCCTAAACTGGTAAGCCTATAACTGGTAGGCTATAGCCTTCTAGTGGAGGAGGGGTAGCTCAGCGATGCAGTGAATAGAGTGCCTGACTTGGAGTCGAGACAACCTGAATTCAAATCCGGTCTCAGATACTTCCTAGCTGTGTGACTCTGAGCAAATCACTTCACCCTGTTTGCCTCAGTTTCCTCATCTGTAAAATGAACTGGAGAGGAAATAGTGAACCACTCTGGCATCTTTGCCAGCAAAACCCCCAGTGGAGTTACAAAGAGTTCCACATGACGAAAAAACGACTGAACATATAACTGGAGGAAGACCCTTTTGCTCATCTCCCAGAGGCACGTGGTAAATGGGGGATATAATTATTTAAGATATTGATTTTCAGGTATTTGCTGTCTCCTTGTCCTGTGTCAGGAGAATCCAGCCTTGGTTGAATTCTGAGTTTGATCGTAGCATTTTTGTTTTGGAAGCACTGCCGTAATCAAAGGCACACTTTAGCTTCCTGTATTCAGACTTTGGGTTGTGATTGTTAGGAGCCCACAAAACGTCTGTGCTGTAACAGTCGTTAGCCCAAGGCTGGGAGCATGCTCAGAGTGAAAGTTCATGAGAGTATCAGTTCTCAAGTCTGGGGAGCAGAGGTTTGAAATTGAACCAATAGCGCAGACACAGTGCAAATCCATAGTTCACTCTGACCGAAACATATCGATTTTACCCTCTTGAGGCCCCAGGGTTCTTAATCAGATTCATTGACACCAAGAACAACTGGTCTCCAAGACTGCTCCCTCCAAGTCTTTCTCGGTCCTTACATCACCTTTAGTGAGTCATGGAACTGGGAAAGCTGGCCCATGGCAAGAAGGCTACAGAGGAACTTTTTGGCAACTTTGGTGGATCTCTGAGCTCTTCTGTGAGGGTCTTCCCTCTAGTCTTTGCCATTCTAGCCTGTCTTGTGTCCATTCCAACTTCTTTCCATTTTGCTTTCCATGTTGCTTGCGTTTTTGATCTACCTCAGGGATTTTTAGAGTTATCAGACATGTCTTGGAGCAGTCAAATCCACACAAAAGAAACCTGCTCAGGGCTTCTGACCCTTTTTTGTGTTTGAAAGCTAAGGGACATGGTTGAAAGAAATAGAAAACACACAGAAAGAAATCTATCTATCTGCAAGATGGATCTCTGAGCTATAGAGGGGATCATTGGTGGGACAAAATTTTTTTTTCTAACCAGTAACAACGGTGACAGTGATCACAAAAATATTTTTGACCCCTGCTAGAGGTGATGGCAATAGAATTAGAGTTGTACTGGATAAGGAGCCTGTCAAATGAAATACTGGCCAAGAAACAGTCAGAAGGTTTGAGTTTTGTTCCTTGTTCCATCATTTACTAGTTAAGGGATCGTGAGCAAGCTGTTTTACTTATTTTTTTCTCAGTTTCTTCATCTGTAAAATGCTGTCAAGTGTTATTAGGAGTCTTGGATAAGATAATATGTGAGAAATAACTTGGTGATTGTAAGACATATAAATGTGGACAATCCCAAGGCTGGCTCATAGAGACGCAGTTGGAAGGGGTGTCAGGTGACTTCCTGATTTTATAAATGGAGAAATTGGCAGTTCAAGGGGAAGCTAGCTGACTCGTCCATGGCATCTAGGAAACAAATGGCTGAGCAAAGATTGAAACCCAGGTGTTTTCCACTGCCCCACACTCCTCATTTCCAGTTGAATTTCTAGGGCGCTAAAGCAGAGATGAGGGATATTTGCCTGTGGAGTATAAGAAAAGTCCAGATCGAACTTCACAGAAATAAAGTTAATTTCTATTTCTAACATGCCAACATGCCTACATAAATGCTGGTTCTGATTTGATCTTTTCCCTTTTTTATCCCTAATTTGATCTTTAAGTGGGCATATGAATAACAATTTTGAAGATCACAGTGTTTCTGTAACCCTTCTTAGTCTTTAGCAAAGATGTGCATTGTGTGCTGGCTTCTGTGTTAGGCCAGACTGGAACAATTGCACATTATGTATGGGAAAATGGAAACCATTGTTTGCTGAATCCCATTTTCTTAGGAGATCACAAGTGTTGAAATCTTACTAAAGAGAGAAGCTTGGGAACGAGATAGAATGCCAAGACCCTCTGCAGGAGCCTGACCAAGAGCAGGTAATGAGTGGGATTTCCTGTTGCTCAGTTTCACAGTTCACAGACACATGAGCACTCAGTTAACGACACTGAATTTTTCAATAGGTGAAGCAGAAACAGTTTGGGGGCCATTAGCTCAAGCATCTCTATGCAAATGATTGGCTAATCTATTTATCCTGTCCCTTGTACGTAAGCTAACCTCTCTTTACTTCCAGTCTCATATCCCAGTCTGCTTCTTGGACATCTCAAACTCAACATTTCCAGAATAAAACTCACAATCTTTCCCTCCTCACTTCCCTATTACCATTGAGGATACTCCGGTCTTCCTGTCACCCTGACTCGCCATTTCTGTGTTATCCTGACTTCACCCCTCTCCTCACACCAGTCTTGTCACTTCTTGTTCCTGCTTTGATAACATCTCTCCATTATATCTCCTGTCGCCTTGCACTGCCACTACCCTGACTCAGAGCCTTGTCACTTGTCAGCACTATTACAATAGCTTTCCAGTTGGTCCAAATCTCTCCCCATTAAAACCCAACCTCCTTTCATCTGCCAAAGGCATTTTGCTAAACTGCAGGTCTGCCTTGTCAACTGGCCCTTCCCTGCTCAACACTCCTCAATAAACTCCAGTGATTCCCTCTGCTTTCTAGTCTTCTTACATCTTACTCCCCACCATATGTTATGTGACCTGGTGCCACTGGCCTTCTTCACTTTCTTACAGTACAGCAGTATCCCTGGCTGGGCCTGTGGCCTGCTATCCCTCCTGGTTTCTTCCAAATCTCAACTAATCCTGGAGACAGACAGTTGGAAGGGAGAGGGCAGGCAAGGCAGCTGCTAGTAGGTACATCTCTGTTGGACTCTGCTGGATTTGTGAATGTGATCCTAGTTCATAGAGCTCTGAATTGAGACATCAGATTATTTGGTAGGGGATTTTCAGAGAGAGATGTTTTCCTGAACTGTAGGCAGAAGGTTGTATGTTTGAAGTAGGAGAAAACAAGGTGAGAGCCTTGTCAGAACTGCTCAAACATACATGGTGGCGAACCAGTCAGGGGTTGGCCCCTCGTTTACCATTATGATTTCAAGGGCATACGATATCTAGCCTTACTCTTGCAATTTGAAACATGTATCTTTCAGGTCTCTCTTGCCAGTACTGTAGCATGAAGTAGATAGAGGCAGTATGTTCCAATTGGAACACCGGATTTGGAATCAAAAGTCTTAAGTTGGAATCCTGACTCTGATACGTAATATCTGTGTGGCCTTGAGTAAATCACTTCTCTCCCAAAGCTTCAGTTTTGTTATTTATAAAATAAATGGGTTGGACTTTTGTTTTTTGTGGCTGTTTTTTAGTTATGTCAGATTCTCTGTGACCCCCTTTTGGGGTTTTCTTCTTGGTGAAGATACTGGAGTGGTTTGCAATTTCCTTCTCTTGTTCTTTTTACAGATGAAGAAACTGAGGCAAGCAGGGTGAAGTGACTTGCCCAAGGTCATGCAGTTAGGAGGTGTCTGAGGCCAGATTTGAACTCAGGAAGAGGAGTCTCCTGCCTTTAGGCCCAGTACCCTATCTGCTAGAGCTGTGATCGCATTAAACCTGGCTATGAGCATTCTTGCTTAGGGAAGGGCTGCCTAGTTTCATCAATGTAGGGCATGGCAAAGGTGAGTCAGGCTGAGCAACAGATATTGTTGGGCATGAGGGCTGCTCTCAGTTTTAGTGTTCTTGGATACTAAGTCTACTTTCCCCGAAACTTCAGAAGACGTGTACAAGCGTGGTGCAGATGGGAGTGGGCTGAGTGTGCTCTGGGAGGTAGCAAGTGATGCACAGGGAAGAAAAGGCTGAAGGCCTCTGGCTATAGGCCACTCCAGAATGCACCATAATTCAAATCCAGCTGGGCAGAGCCAGTTGCCTTGGACTGGCAAAGTTTGAGCATGACCTCCTTTCTGTGAGGAATGGGAGACCTGCCCAAGTGGGGGTAGGAAGCCACATGCCCAGGCTGTTGGAGTCACTGCATTTAGGAATCTGCTTGTCGGGTGGCAATTCGAGGATTTGGCTGTCAATTTAGAAGTGTCTTTGTCCAAACAAATCAATTATAAACAATATTAATACATTTCAGGAGAGAGAAGGAGAAGAGGGAGGGAAAGAGGGCAGAGGATGGTGAGAGGAGAAGAGAGGAGCTCTCAGTTTTTCTGAACGATAGGATGCTATCGTGTTCAAATTGGCTTGAGTTTCACTCCCTCCCACCCTTCTCAAACTCCATAGTGTAGCTAAAATGTGATTGGAAAATAGTTAACAAAATAAATTAAAATACAATCCAACATAGATAATGTTAATTCCTGGTTTTCTAAGTCAGTATGCTGCCCATAGTGATCCTTTTCTAGCTGAGTTTGATACCCCTGGTGCAGTAAATTGAGTATGAGGCCTGTAGTAAGGAATACCAGAGTTCAAATTCTGTGTGATATGCAAACTGGCTATGTGACTCTGGGCAAGTCACTTACCCTCTGTTGGTCTCAGTTTGCTCAACTGCAAAATGGGGATGATATTAGCACCTACCTCCCAAGGTTGCTGTGACGATCAAATGAGGTAACATTTATAAAGCCCTTAGCACAGTGTCCAGCACGGAGGCCCAGTATATAAATGCTGGCATTATTATTAGCATCTCCATTTTCTCTTTTCCCTTTTTAATAAAAATTCTGATTTTGCAAACTCCAAATTAAATGAGCATTCCTGTACACATTATTGAACAGTGGGAAATGATTGTACACAAAACTATAAATTTCTTTTATGTAGCATTTTCTTTTTAAACTTATAACAGAATCAACATGTAGCTTTGGCTCTCTCTGTCACACTGTCCCTCTTGCTCTCTCCCTCTCCCTCTCTCTGTGTCTCTTTCTCTCTCTCTCCCTCCCCCCTCTCTCCCCCCCACTTCCTACCCTTTCTCTTTTCCACCTTCCCTCACCCCTCATTGAGGAAAAAAAAGAAAAACAATGCTTTCAACAAATAAGCAGAATCCAACCCAAATCCTTGCACTGGTCATGTCTAAAACTGTCTGCCTCATTTTTAGCTTCTCCTGTCTGTCACCAGGTGGGTAACCTGCTTCATGATTGCTCCAGAGTACTTGAAGAGGTCTCTTGGCCCCTGAGTGGAGAATGGAAGGGTCAGGACACACGTTTCAGGCCCGGAAACCCAATGAATAGGAAGCTGTGACTTGAGGTGATGAAGTTTTGCACTAGCATCATGTCTTACTGGAGGTACAATAAACAAGACTCAGCAACTGATTTGGGGGTAAGGCAAGAGAGAATGGATTTGAGGATGACTTGGTGGTTTTGAAACTGAGCAACTGGAAGACATATCAAGGAAGGTTATGTGGAAGAACTGAGTCTTAAAGGAAGACCAGGATTATGCAAATTGATGAGGACAGAGATTGTATTCCTGGAATTGTAGGCTGCCTAAACAAATGCACAGTGGTGGGTATCCAGTGGGTACCCAAATGGGAGTAATGTGAAGAGAAGTTTGGAGGAGTTTGTATCTTTGCCAGAGTTCCCAGAGACAATATGGTGTCCCTGAAGCTTTTTGAGTGGGTTATAATATGGTCTAACCTAGGCCTTTGCAGGTTTCTTTTGATAGCTGGATGATAGATCATTTGGGGTGAACCCAGGACCTAATCTTTGAGAAGGCATTGAGGCATAGTGAGAAGTGCACTAAATGTAAATGTAGTACTCTGACCTGTGCCTCAGTTTCTTCACCTGTCACATGAGAATAATGCTATTTGTACTACCGACATCATCACCACTAGGTGGCCCTGGAATGGATAGCATACCTATGCATGAAATCAGGAAGTTATAAGTTCAAATTTAGCCTCAGAACTGACCGACCTTGGGCCTGCTTGCCTCAGTCTCCTCATCTGTAAAATTAGGAAAAAAAATAATGATAGCACCTACTTCCCAATGTTGTGAGGATCAAATGAGAAAAATTGTAAAGTAGTTAGCACAATGCCTGGCACATCATAAGCACTACATAAATGTTGCTATCATGTGTCAAGTTCATGGGAGGCAGCATAGGGGATCAGAGTGAGTCAGAAACACGTAGCATCCAATTCTACCTTGTTATAGCTATTAGCTTTGTGACTCTGGCCATGTCTCTTGATTTCAGCTTCTGTTTCCTCATCTGTAAGATGGGAGCAATAGCACCTTAACCTTCCAGAATTCTCAAACTTTTCTGTAGTGGTAGAATATTTTGGTACCAACAGAAGTTTGGCAGAAGAGCCTCTAAAATGATCATTTTTTAGTGCCAGTTGACAAATAACATAACCTTCATTAAAAACAACGGTACATTCAACTTGGGGTGTTAGAGAAACAAACCTTCAAGTGCTCTACTTGTAAACCGTCATCTTGTGCTCTTTTCCCCACACAGTTTGCAAGAGTGACATTCATTCATGGTGTGGTAGTAGGGGGTGGAATTTCCTTTGGGTGATGTTGGGAGCACATTTTCAAAAATAGGAAGAAATATACGTGAAAATATGATTCTAGACATATTCTGACTCATAGCATGGTATGGGGGAAAGACAACATTAGATTTGGAAGTCCTTAGATTTCGGTTAAATCTTAGCTATTCCTTGTGACTCTTGTGACCATGGACAACTCTCTTTGGGCCTGATTTTAGCCATCTGTAACATGGGAGGGAGTTAGACCAGAACTCTAAGCTTTAAATCCTATGATTTTCTGAACTTTTCAGGAGAAGCCATAAAGCAGAAAATACAGGTAGCCTCTAATAAGGAGAAATGGATAATGTATTAATGATGTCTCGTTACCTCTTGCTCCCAATAACTGCATTTATAAGGGGGAAACTTACGTTGTCCCACCAACCCCCCAAATAGCTCTTTGGTTCCAAGGCAGGAAGGTTTTCTCTTGAGCTTTATTCATCATTACTTAGAAGGGCAATAGTAGCGAAGGCCAAGAAAGAGAGAGACTTGCAGCAGATTTTGCCCCAGTAACTTTTCTCTCTTTCTAGTTGACCTTATGAAATACTTTGCATTCCTTTGCTAAACAGCTGTTAAGCGCTGACGGGTACGTGGTTCTGTGAGCTTTTTCAGGCGTGATGGCCTCCTCCATCTGCAGATTGCTCGCAGGTTGTGGAGGTTTTTTCCCTTGTTGGAGACCTATGGCTGAGCTCCTAGTTCTCCTCATTGGACTAAGCACTGACTCAAAGGAGATGACGTGATAGTTCCTGTCATGGAACAGGATGTCAGGCCATGCCTGTATATGCCTTTTATAGAGGAGTCATGGATGCCCTGCTCCCTTGTCTCCTCCTGCTTTCTTTCCTTTCAGAGTGCCACTAGAGTGACTGCATGGATACCCTTGGGAGCCGTGTGTGTGTGTGTGTGTGCACATGCGCATGCATGCATGTGTGCGTGTGTGCATGTGTTTACATATGTGTACTAGTGTATGCTTATGTGTCTGTGTGTGCATGTGTGTACATGTGTGAGCATATGTGTGCATGTGTACATGTGTGTGTGTAAATATATATGTAGTCTGCAAATTCTTGGAGGGCAGGGATCTTGTCTTAAACATCTTTGTATTTTCCCACAATGTCCTGCTTGACACAGGGCATAGTCTGTTAAATGAATGAATTTTCAAATCAGCAGTTCTGATTTTTACTCCCCCAAATGCCATGTTAACTAGGACAATACCTCAATTTTCAGCTTCTGAAAAAAGAGATCATAGTGTCACAAGATATTTGTATAGCCAGAAGGGACCTCACAGATCTAGTCCAACCTCATTTTACACAGGAATAAACTGAGGTTCAGAGACATCAGTTGATTTCCCCAAATTCATACAGACACCGACAGAAGCAGTATTGGAATCTCTAAGAGTAAACTCTTTCCCCTACTTCTTACATTATTGCAAACAAAAAGCCCCATTATCATATGGAAATAGGACATTTCTCCAAAAATTCATTGGAAAAGAAAAAAATTACTGACGATTTGAGAAATAATTTTAGATATAAAATAGCTTTTTTTTCAAGTTCTTTTAACTGCATGACCCAAACCCAGATGATATTATTATTATTTCTATTATCCTCCTTCCTCATTATGCTAGGCCCCTTTCCTTATCTTTTGCTTACCTGAATGCTACCTCTTCTTTAAAAAAAATTCTTTTCTCTCCTTCCTACCTTTCCCTCTCCCCAATTCAGAAATAAAGAAAAACAAAACCCTTGTAACAGGCCTAGTCAAGCAAAACAAAACAAATTCCTGCCACATAAAACAAAATCTTGCATTTGTGGTGTCTAAAAAAGTGTTATTCTGCTCCCTGAGGCTGTCATCTCTCTGTCAGGAGAGGGTTAGATATAGCATGCTTCATAGTTGGTCCTCTGGAATGAGGGTTAGTCATTGTCCAAATCCTTAAGTCTTTCAAAGTTGTCTTTACCATGTTATTATTGTATATATTGTTCTCCTGGTTTTGTTTATTTCGCTCTGTATCAGTTCATACAAGTCTTTCCAGACTTATCTGAAACTATCCCTTTTGTCATTTATTATTCCATTACATTGCTATAAGATAGCTTGTTCAACCCCTACCCAATATATCATTACCCCCTTGAATTCCATTTCTTTGCTATTATAAAAAATAAGCTTCTATAAATATTTTTGTATATATGGATTATTTTTCTTTGGTTACTTTGGGGTATAGATCTGCTAATGAAATCACTTGATTGAAGGTAGGTATGATTAGTTTAGTGTGTTCATCCTTCGTTGGCAAAGAAGACCATGCCATCAGAGAAATAATGACATGACTTGCACTTGACTTTGTTTTGAGTGAGGGAGGGCTGTGCAGGTCACCAAGCCTCACTTCTCCTCCACAGCCATCTGAATCCAGTGACCAGATATTCATCAGGATGACTGGAGATGACTCAGGATGAGGCAGTTGGGGTTAAGTGACTTGCCCAAGGTCACACAGCTAGTGAGTGTCAAGTGTCTGAGGTGAGATTTGAACTCAGGTCCTCCTGACTTCTGCCCTGGTGCTCTATCCACTGTACCACTTAGCTGCCCCTAGATTAGTTTAGTAACTTTTAGAAGAGAGTTCCAAATTGTTTTTAGCATGGCTGGATCATTTCACAGTTCTACCAAGAGTCCATTAATGTGTCTATTTTCCCATAACCCCTCCAACATTTGTCATTTCCTTTTTATTTTTTTTTGTCAACTTCAACAAATTTGATGAGTGTAAGGTAGGGTTAGGATTCCCTTAATTTGCATTTCTCCAGCCATAATCAATTTGGAAAAAAAATTTCACATGATTGATGGTAGCTTGGATTTCATTTCAAAATTGCTTGTTCATTTCCTTTTGACTATCTGTAGGGGAATGACGCTTATTCTTATAAATCTGAAATGATTCTTTACATAGCTTGGAAATCTACAAACCTTTACTGTCCCTTATTTGGTAATGGGGCAATTTCCCTATCCATGTATTTAGAGGAATTTCTTTCTTGCTCCTCTGATTTGCTGATGATATGAACACTTAGAGCCAAGTCATTTTGGTACTGTGGTAGATGTTGGTCTAACCAGACTTTCAACCAGATTGCCCCCTAGTTTTCCCAGCAGTTTTTGTTAAATATTGAGTTCTTATCCTCAAAATAGCTGGACTCTTTGGGCTAATCCAACACTAGGTTTCTGTGTTTATTTATGTTGTGTAATTAAACAATCTCACTGATCCACTTCTCTCTTTCTTAACTGTTTTGTAGCATAGGTGGAGATCTGGTACTGCTAGGCCCCTTTCCTTCCCATTCATTATTTCCCTTGAGATTCTGGATCTTTTATTCTTCCAAATGAATTTCATTAGTTTTTTCAAGCTCTGTAAGGGAGTATTGTCATTTTTATTTTATTGGCTTATCCTACCCATGAGCACTTAATAACGTGCTCCAATTAGGTATGTATTTTTGTTAGGAGTGGTTTGTAATTGTAGTCATCATTTCTTTGTATATCTTGGTAGATAGATACCTAAGTATTTTATAAGTTCTGTACTTTAAGCAGCTCAGTGGATAGAGTGTTGGGTTTGGAGTCAGGAAGAACGAGCTCAAATCTGGCCTGATACTTCTTAGCTGTGTGACTCTGGACAAGTCATTTCCCCCTTTCTGCCTCAGTTTCCTCACCTGTAAAATGAGCTGGAGAAGGAAATTGCAAACCACTCTATTATCTTTGCCAAGAAAACCCCAAACAGGATCACAACTGAAAATGACTGAACAATAAATCCTCCTGCTATGGCTCCCCTCTCCCACCACTCTTTCGGCTAAGAAGCTTACCTTGACCTCTCCTTGTTTACTAGCTGCTTCTCTCCTACTGCCTCCCTCATCCTCAGAAAATGCTCACTTGATTGATCCACCCATCCCTGTTAACTATAGTTGTCCTATGTCTCTTTTTCCTTTTCTGGTTAAACTCCTTGAATTGCATTGATTACAAGTTCAAAATTTGGATGTTGACCCCATTGTGAGGTGTGATGGAAAGAGCCCTGGATTTGGAGTTTAAAGTTTGATTAGGGTTCATTTTTCTGTCTGAGTGACCTTGGATAACTCTCATAGCCTTGACTGCCTCATCCGGAAGGTGATTTTTAAAAGTCTCCTCCCCCTCTAGATCATGTAGACGAAGGACAAAAATATCCTCGAAGTAGAAGTTAATTGAATTTGGTTTTTTCTGGATTTTGAGCTTGGACTCATGTAAATAAATGTTGCAATTCTACTCTTCTTCAATGACCCCTTCTCTTCCCTTCTAGTGACTTGAATTATATATTACCATACAATCTATTACTCAGTGTTTTGTGCCTCTTAAGTCACATGATTCAAGCAAAAAAAAATGCTCTTCTGGCAGTTGAAATTCTTAGGCTAATTAATGGATTATACTGTTGTTGTCATTTTGATAGACCAAAACCACTGACCATAGGGTGGACCCTTAAATACAGTTTCCATATCCCCTGTGTCCTTTTAGGTAAAATGGTAGACTTGGAGAATACTTACTCTGAACTCCTTACTTTTTGGAGTCCAAAAGTAGGCAGTCCATCAGATCAGGTATGACAGTACTGTCACAAAGAAGGCAGTTGTGATACATGAGAAGCATTCATGTTCTTGTTCATGGGGAAAATTCTCTTCCCTGCCTGAGCCCGGACACGATTCCCTGGATCAGTTTGGCTGGTTATAACTTACACAACTAGGGAAAGAAACAACTGAGTACAACAGAAAGCAAGTGTGTTAAATGTTCCAGAGTTCCCTCTGGCACTCCAAATGGATTGGAATTGTTTTGCGTACTATTTTGGTGTCCATTGAATATAGTCAATTTATTTGATTTCACACTGCTTTTTTTTAACATTGTTGTGATGTCAGGGATGTCACAGTACTTACTGTGGTGGTTCTCAGAAAGAGATTGGTCAAGTTCTCTTCCTAGATGGGAGGAAGAGGATCAAAATTATCTCAGGGAGTATGATGGGGGAGGCCTCTGCTATATGCCTCACCTCCTGGGGCTAGTAGAGATTGTGCCATGCACATCCCTGAAAGTACCATGTGTGGTACACTTCATATGAAACCCTCATGGAGTTTTGTCTCCTTCCTCTCTCTCCAGGTTTTGTCTTTTTTGTTCTTTTTGTAGAGCCATACCTTATGGTTACATTTTTAAAGCATAAACAATTGTAGCACTATCTTCTATGAGTGTATTGATCACAATTCTTTTGCCAGTCTTGAAATGTAGCTCTAAGACTTAAAAGAGTTTTTCATTTCCTCCTCTTGCTGCCCACCTCTGGCTTATGCTTCAGTGTCCCCATCAAATGCTGTTACTCGGAGATTGCTCTAATCTCCCCTTTCCCCCACCAAGTACACATTTAGAAATTTTAAAGAAGGCTCCAGAAGATCAAAGGTTGGGAAGTAGGGTGAGTCCAACAGCTTTCCAAAGAAGAGGAAGGGGTACATTTGGGGAGGAAAAGTCTGCCCCTGGATCTTAAAAAAGTGCTTTACATTAAATGAACACATTTAATAATGGAGGAGCAGGGTGGAAGGGGATAAAATACCATTAAAAAGGTTTGTGGAGACACAGGACTTCTCCCTAAGCAGGTTAACTTATTACTCCTACTTTGAGATGTTACTGGTAGCCCTGGGGAGCTGTCCAAATGAAGCTCTCATTTAGGTGAATTTAGAAGGCAGTTACTAGCATCTCACACCTAAGCATAACATCAAATAACACACGTAATGCTGAGTGCTGCAAATGATCTTGGATTCTGGAATTTGAGCTCTGTTTTCCTGGTATCTGAATCTTTAACCTGCCTAGAACATATCTCTTCACTTGTCCTTCTAACAATATAATTTTCTGGTTCTCTGATTTGGAACCTGGATTCTGTCTCCAGCCTTTTATGTTTTATGCTGTGAGGGACCCTGACCCTCTGGTGGGCTTCATCCTTATTTCTGAGTGGGGTCCAGAAGAACAAGGTAATGGGATATGTGGTCACTTGTACAAATTCACTTAAAAATCTTGCATATTTTGCACAAATAAAGTCAGATTTAAGTAAGTGGAAAAACGTCAGTTGTTCATGGGTAGGCCGAGGTAATATAATAAAAATGACAATTCTACCTAAATTAATTTACTTATTTAGTGCCATATCAATTAAACTATCAGATAATTATTTTCTGGAGCTGGATAAAATAATATCAAAATTCATTTGGAAAAACAAAAGGTCCAGAATTTCAAAGGGACTAATGAAAAGAAATGCTTGGGAAGGTGGCCTAGCGCTACCAGACCTCAAATTGTATTATAAAGCAGCAATTATCAAAACCACTTGGTATTGGCTAAGAAACAGAGGGGTAGACAAATGGAATAGACTTGGCACTCAAGACACAGTAGGCAAGGAATATAGCAACCTCCTGTTTGATAAACCCAAAGACCCCAGCTTCTGGGATAAGAACTCACTGTTTGACAAAAATTGCTGGGGAAACTGGTTAACTGTGTGGTGGAAATTAGGTACAGACCCATGCCTAACACCGTACACAAGAATAAAGTCCAAATGGGTACATGATTTAGGTATAGAGATTGGTACCATGAATAAACTGGAGAAGCAAGGAAGAGTGTATTTATCAGGTTGATGGAGAGGGGAAGAATTTTTTTCTAAAGAAACGATAGAAAGCATTATGAAATGCAAGATGGATAATTTTCATTACTTTAAACTGAAAAGTTTTTGCACAACCAAACTCAGTGCATCCAAAATTCGGAGGGACGTAGCAAATTGGGAAAAAATATTTATGGCTAAACTTGGAGATAAAGGCCTCATTTCTAGAATATATAGAGAACTGACTCAAATATATAAGCATACAAGTCATTCCCCAATTGATATATGGTCAAAGGATATGAACAGGCAATTTTCAGGGGAAGAAATCAAAGATATCTATAATCATATGAAAAAGTGCTCTAAATCCGTATTGATTAGAGAGATGCAAATCAAAACAACTCTGAGGTACCACATCACACCTATGAGATTGGCAAACGTGACAGAACAAGAAAATGATAAATGCTGGAGAGGATGTGGGAGAGTTGGAACACTAATTCATTGTTGGTGGAGCTGTGAGATCATCCAACCATTCTGGAGAATGATTTGGAACTATGCCCAAAGGGCTACAAAAATGTGCATACCCTTTAACCCAGCAATATCGCTACTAGGGCTGTATCCCCAAGAGATTATAAAAATGGGAAAGGGTCCCACATGTACAAAAATATTTATAGCAGCACTCTTTGTGGTAGCCAAGAACTGGAAGTCAAGGGGATGCCCATCAATTGGGGAATGGCTTAATAAATTATGGTATATGAATGTAATGGAGTACTATTGCGCCATAAGAAATGATGAACAAGAAGACTTCAGGGAGGCCTGGAAGGACTTACATGATCTGATGCTGAGCAAAAGGAGCAGAACCAGGAGAACTTTGTGCACAGCAATGACCACAGTGTGTGAGAGTTTTTTCTGGCAGACTTGGAACTTTGTAATAACACAAAAACTTAATGGAAAAAAAAACCCCAATGACGGTTTTCTAAGGCAAAATGCTTTCCACACAGAGAAAGAAATATGGAAGTCATTCACAGAATGTAGCAGATCATGTTGTGTGTGTGTAGGTTTCAGTGTATTATGTTTTGATTTGTTATATAATTTTTTCCATTTATTTTAGTGCGACTACATAGCATGACTATAGTGAAAATGTGCTCAATACTAAAGTATATGTAGAACCTATACAGAATTGTATGCTGTTGCAGGGAGGGAGGAGAGTAGTGGGGGGAAGGTGTGGGGGGGACAAAATCTTAATTTTTTAAGGAAGTGATTGTAGAACATTAAAAGAAAAAATAATAAAATTTTAAAAAAAAATCTTGAATAAACCAATCCCCGCAAGGAGCTGGAAAGCCAACTATATGGCTCGAACTCTCCTGTGATGAGTGATGTAAGAAATAAGACAAGATGCAAAGGAAAATAACATAAATATTTTTAATGGAAAACATGCCACATAATAAATAAATGTAAAATAAAAAGATGAACAGATAGTTCTCAAGAGGAAACTAGAATTCTTTTTAAATACTTAACTTTGAAGATGTGCAATTTAAAACTGAGGTACAACTTCACAACATCATACTGGCAAAACCAAACAGAAGCAATGAAATTCACTCCTGGCAGGCAGTTATGGAGAACACATGGATAATCATTTCTGGTCAAATTATAAACGTGTAGATATTTTTTGGAGAGCAACTTGGCAGTGGGCAGAAAAAAAATTACCCTTCCCTTCTCATGCCTTTTGATGAAATAATTCCATCATTGGGAAATAAACTCTGAAAAGATTTTTTAAAAAGAACAAAAAAGAGCCATCTGTTATATTTTCAGAGCTGCATTATTTGGGCTACAAAACCCAAAAAACCAAAAAAAATCTGGAAACTTCAATTTCCAATGGAGAAGGGGAATGGGTGAATAAATTGTGGCATATTCATTTGACACTATTATGCAATTAAGAATACGTAACAGAACCATAAAGAAATATGAAAAAAATTATGAAATAGGGCATAGTGAAAAAAAAACAGAACACAGTACAGGTTGACTACAATTCTAAAAGGAGAAAATGCATAGGAAAGAACAAACAATCCTCATGGAAACTTAAATTTTTTGGAGAGTAACCTGGAAGTTGGCAGGAAAAAAATTTCCCTCCCTCCAATCCCCTTTTAGACCAGATAATTCCATTACTAAGAAATAAACCCTGAAAAAAGCTTAATAAAAAAATGAAAAAAGAGCCATGTGTTCAGATTTTCAGAGATACATTCATTACTGGAACATGTCTGTTCCCGTTCTGGAAAGATTCAAAACAAAGCAAAATACAATGGCTCCTCTCCGCCCCCCCCCCCCAAAAAAAAAAGTGAAAGAACTGAAATTTCCCATGGAAGAGGGGAATGGTTGAAGAAATTGTGGCTTCATCAGATACTGCGGTTCAACTAAGAACAAATGTAAGAACTCCCAAGAATTCTGAAAAACCTGTTATGAAATAGGGTAAAGTAAACAAAGCAGAACAAGCACACTCAAACTGAAACTTAGCGAGATCTCTAATGGGAAAAATGCATCAATGGATTAGTAAAACAGGCAACCAATCCTTCCAGAAATTGAGACTAATTGCAAGGTTACATTTTTGTATGCTGAAATGCATGCATTTAAACTAAGTTGCAGGCTGGGAATATTCATGGACTTGCTGCTGCTTCCTGGGCAGATTCCTTGACACGTTTCATCAGCAGCTGGGGAGGAGATTATTCAGACTGGCTTCTTTTCACTCCGGAGCCCTTACAGATCAGCTTCTTATTCTCTGTTGCTGTCATCGTTATTCTCGTCACTGTCATCGTCACCGTCCTTGTCATCATCTGGGAAGGGAAAAATTTGGAGAATGGCTTATTTAAGGTTGCGGAGGGAAGCACAAAGACTAACTTCTCTGGGGAACCAAAGATCAAAGACCTTCCTGACAGATTAAAAATGCAAAATGAGACATATAGTTTTGGACATAGCACATGATGGAATTAGCTTCACTTGACTATGAATATTTTTGAGGGTTTTCTTTTTGTTCTCTTTGAGGTGGAAAATAGGGATAAAATGCTTGTTAATTACAAACATAATGAAATTAATTTAAAAAAAAGCTAGCTTCTCTATGGATGAGGCATGGGGTGAGAGCTGGGGTTACTTACCATCTGGCTCCTGGGGAGGAATCACTTCAGTGGCAGGCTTCGTTGGCATCGGGGCTAAGGAATACTTCAACATTTGCTTCTCACCCAGGGAAAGAGACTCAACCCTCTGCATCCTCTGTTTCGAAGAAGGATAACGGACCTGGGAAATAAAAGACTCAGCAACTGGCTTTTCAACTGGGAAACAAGATTCAGAGACTAGCTTCTTCTGGTCCCAAGAAAGAGAAGATTCAGACGATCGCTTTCTCCCTACTGGTGAATATGATCTAGGGAGGATCTTAGCCCATACTGGACAAGGGGCATAAAACTTCTCTTCAGTCAAGAAATCTGAAGACTTAGGGTGTGGCACCCTTTGCACACGGGAGCCAGAAAACTCAGAGGCTGGCTTCTTCACTGGAGTACTTGTCGTAGGGACTGCTGCAGCAAAAGCTTTGTAGGCCGAACTGCCCTCCGATGGGAAATCTGAAGACTTGCGGTGTGGCACCTTTTGGACACGGGAACCAGAAAACTCAGAGGCTGGCTTTTTCACTGGAGTACTCGTCGTAGGGACTGCTGCAGCAAAAGCTTTGCAGGCCGAACTGCCCTCCGATGGGAAATCTGAAGACTTGCGGTGTGGCCTCTTTTGCACACGGGAACCAGAAAACTCAGAGCCTGGCTTTTTCACTGGAGTACTCATCATAGGGACTGCTGCAGCAAAAGCTTTGTAGGCCGAACTGCCCTCCGACGGGAAATCTGAAGTCTTGCGGTGTGGCATCTTTTGCACCCGGGAGCCAGAAAATTCAGAGGCTGGCTTTTTCACTGGAGTACTTGTCGTAGGGACTGCTGCAGCAAAATTTTTGTAGGCCGAACTGCCCTCCGATGGGAAATCTGAAGACTTGCGGTGTGGCATCTTTTGCACACGGGAACCAGAAAACTCAGAAGCTGGCTTTTTCACTGGAGTACTTGTTGTAGGGACTGCTGCAGCAAAAGCTTTGCAGGCCGAACTGCCCTCCGACGGGAAATCTGAAGACTTGCGGTGTGGCCTCTTTTGCACACGGGAACCAGAAAACTCAGAGGCTGGCTTTTTCACTGGAGTACTCGTTGTAGGGACTGCTGCAGCAAAAGCTTTGTAGGCCGAACTGCCCTCCGAAGGGAAATCTGAAGACTTGCGGTGTGGCATCTTTTGCACCCGGGAGCCAGAAAACTCAGAGGCTGGCTTTTTCACTGGAGTACTTGTCGTAGGGACTGCTGCAGCAAAAGCTTTGTAGGCCGAACTGCCCTCCGACGGGAAATCTGAAGACTTGTGGTGTGGCCTCTTTTGCACACGGGAACCAGAAAACTCAGAGGCTGGCTTTTTCGCTGGAGTACTTGTCGTAGGGACTGCTGCAGCAAAATTTTTGTAGGCTGAACTGCCCTCCGATGGGAAATCTGAAGACTTGCGGTGTGGCATCTTTTGCACACGGGAACCAGAAAACTCAGAGGCTGGCTTTTTCACTGGAGTACTCGTTGTAGGGACTGCTGCAGCAAAAGCTTTGTAGGCCGAACTGCCCTCCGACGGGAAATCTGAAGACTTGCGGTGTGGCATCTTTTGCACCCGGGAACCAGAAAACTCAGAGGCTGGCTTTTTCACTGGAGTACTCGTCGTAGGGACTGCTGCAGCAAAAGCTTTGTAGGCCGAACTGCCCTCCGAAGGGAAATCTGAAGACTTGCGGTGTGGCATCTTTTGCACACGGGAACCAGAAAACTCAGAGGCTGGCTTTTTCACTGGAGTACTCGTCGTAGGGACTGCTGCAGCAAAAGTTTTGTAGGCTGAACTGCCCTCCGATGGGAAATCTGAAGACTTGCGGTGTGGCATCTTTTGCACCCTGGAACCAGAAAACTCAGAGGCTGGCTTTTTCGCTGGAGTACTTGTTGTAGGGACTGCTGCAGCAAAAGCTTTGTAGGCCGAACTGCCCTCCGATGGGAAATCTGAAGACTTGTGGTGTGGCATCTTTTGCACCCGGGAACCAGAAAACTCAGAGGCTGGCTTTTTCGCTGGAGTACTTGTCGTAGGGACTGCTGCAGCAAAAGCTTTGTAGGCCGAACTGCCCTCCGATGGGAAATCTGAAGACTTGTGGTGTGGCATCTTTTGCACCCGGGAACCAGAAAACTCAGAGGCTGGCTTTTTCGCTGGAGTACTTGTCGTAGGGACTGCTGCAGCAAAAGCTTTGTAGGCCGAACTGCCCTCCGATGGGAAATCTGAAGACTTGCGGTGTGGCATCTTTTGCACACGGGAACCAGAAAACTCAGAGGCTGGCTTTTTCACTGGAGTACTCGTTGTAGGGACTGCTGCAGCAAAAGCTTTGTGGGCTGAACTGCCCTTAGATGGGAAATCAACAGACTCGTGGTGTGGCATCTTTTGTTCATGGGAACCAAAAAGATGAGAGGGTAGCTTTCCCATTAGAGGCATTGTGGGGGATGGCATATTGCAAACTGGTGAAGACTCTGAGATTGAGTTTTCATCAAAGAGTAAATCAAGGCGGTGGTATTCACAACTTGACTTCTTCTCCAACAGAGGAGAGTCAGAGGGTGGTTTCCCTTGGAGTTTGCTATAATATAGTGCCTTATTTTCAAACATGAAAAGGAGACACTTAGGATATGGTGGTGTCTCCGTGGTGGAAGAAGACTGAGGAGAAGCAGCAGCAGCAGCAGCAGCAGCAGCAGCAACGACTGGCTTTTTTTCCGCTGGAGAAGATTCAGAGACTTCTGACCTCTTGCATAAGAATGAAGTGTAATCATTGCTTTCCTCATACTCTGTTTGGAGATTGCAAGGTGAGGATCTTGGCCTTGTCTGTTCTTGGATAGTAGAAGACTCAAAAACTGGCTTCTTTCCTGATGAAGACGGAGAATCTGAGATTTCTTTCTCACTGACTTGGGAAGAAGGGAAATCGAACATGAACTCAAAAACCTTCTGAGTTGGCATTGTCAGTATTGTTGAAGGTGAATAATCGTATAATGACTTCTTTGTTACTTTAGAACAAGAGTCAGAAACTGCTGCCTTGTGCACCTTTGAAGAAAATGCCCTGGATGACCTGTTTTGAAACCGAGACTTACGGGACCTACAAGACTTGAAAGGTTTCTGCGGAGGAGAAAATTCATAAACTGGCATCTTTCCCACTTGAGAAGATTCAGGGGATACTGCCTTGGGGACTCTTGAAGCAGAAGGCTTACAGGCTGAACTGTCATCAGATGGGTGATCCAAAGACTTGCCTTGTACCTTGGAGAAATGATCAATCTCAGAGCTTGACTTTCCCACTAGAGAAGGAGTGTGGCTAAGTCTTTGGGTTTGCTGAGATGGAGGTGGTTCCCAAGTAGACTTGCCCTTAAACAGTGTTTCTAGACTCTGATTATATGATTGCAGCACTGCAGGAGAAATGTCAGGAATTGGCTTGCTTCTCAATATCAAAGGGGACTCAGAGAGTCGTGAGCCTTGTACCTGGCTAGATGTGCAGGGTGGCTGGTCCTCAAACAGATCCCGAGACCCATATGGTGCTTCTTCTGTAAGAGAAACTTGAGAACAAGAAAACTCCCGGTCTGGTTTCTTTCCCAAGGAAGGAAACTCAAAGAGTCGTATCGGTTGGACTCGGCTAGAAGGTGGCACGACACCTGAATTCTTGTCCTCATCATCAAAAGGGTGGTGGTGTGGTGTCACTGCTGCAGGAGGAAATTCAGAGCTGTGTTGCATTCCCCAGGGAGAAAACTCTGAGGATGATTTTGACCCTTCGAATAGGTCAAAAGAAAACTCACCAACTTCATAGTCATCAAATGGGGAAACCGAAGACTGGTGGTGTGGTGTCTGTGCTTTAGGAGAAAGGCCAGAGCCTGGTTTGTTTTCCAGTAGAGGAGAGTTAGAGGGTGCTGACCCTTCGAATAGGTCAAAAGAAAACTCACCAACTGCGTAGTCATCAAACAGGGAAACTGAAGACTGGTGGTGTGGTGTCTGTGCTTTAGGAGAAAGGCCAGAGCCTGGCTTCTTTTCCTGTAGAGGAGAGTCAGAGGGTGCTGACCCTTCGAATAGGTCAAAAGAAAACTCACCAACTGCGGAGTCATCAAATGGGCAAACAGGAGACTGGTGGTGTGGTGTCTGTGCTTTAGGAGAAAGGCCAGAGCCTGGCTTCTTTTCCAGTAGAGAAGAATCAGAGGGTAGTGGCCCTTGTACCTGGCTAGAAAACAATACACCAGCAGATTTGCTATCAAAAGACTTACTGTATGGCATCTTCTGTGTAGGAGAAAGTTGATAAATTGGCTTCTTTCTCAATTGGAAAAGGGATTGAGATAGTGACCTTTCACCAGCATATTTGTTTTCAACCAGAAAATCAAGAGACTTACTGCGTGTCATTTTCTGTGTAGGAGAAAGCTGATAAATTGGCTTTTCTCTCAGTAGGAAAGGGTAAGAGGAAGGTTGAGGACCAAGTGTCTTGTGGACCGATGGACGGGCTGACTTGTCCTCAATCAGAAAATCAGACCTGCAGGGAGCCTGGTCTGCAGGAAAAACCTGATGTACTGGCATATTTTGTGCTGGAGAAGGGCCTTTGGAGACTACTGCCTCTTCCATTTTCTGATGAAAGAAAAGAGAAGCAAAAACTAGTTTCTTTGAAGGCTGGGAACCTTCCTCCTCTGTTTCTACCCTAACCTTAATCTTTCTCTCTGACTTCTGCATACCTGGGGTTTTGCAAAGATAGGTAAGGCTTTTCACAGTAGGGGTACTTGGCCTGGTTGGGCAGATGATGTTTTGAGAAAGATCACTAGTGTCCTTGTCAGGGACTTGGGTTTTCTCAGAAGGGGCTGCTGCTTTTCCTGCTGGGGATCTTTTGGGGGGTAGCCTACCTGTCGGGATGTCACTTTCACAGTAGCCATCACCAGAAATGTCCTCGCATTGGGCCATGGTGGAAGCGACTCTCTCGCAGACACCTCACCTTTCCGTAATCACGTGATCACGCAAACTCTCGCGGGATCCGCAAACTCTCGCGAGATCCCATCCCCTCTAGCAGGCCCCTCCCCCACTGTTGAACAGGCTGCCCAGATCACTGTAGGCCCCGAGTCAGTACCCTCAGGCTAGTCAAGCCTCTGAGGTGGGCTTGGGCTGTGACCCCTGGGCTCTCAGCGGGTGTAGGCCCTGGGGAGAGTGGGGCCCCAGAGACAAGCTCTTGAGGTAAAGCTAACCTAGACCTCGACCGCTCAACCACTACCTCATTCCCGGTCTGGTGCGTCCTCCCGGTCTGGCGTGTCCTCCCGGTCTGGCGTGTCCTCCCGGTCTGGTGCGTCCTCCCGGTCTCGCCCGTCCTCCCGGTCTCGCCCGTCCTCCCGGTCTCGCGCTTCCTCCCGGTCTGGTGCGTCATCCCGGTCTGGTGCGTCGTCCCGGTCTGGCGCGTCGTCCCGGTCTGGCGCGTCCTCCCGGTCTGGCGCGTCCTCCCGGTCTGGGCGTGCTCCCGGTCTCGCGCGTCGTCTAGGTCTCGCGAGTCTTCTCGGTCTCGCGAGTCTTCCCGGTCTCGCGAGTCTTCCCGATCTCGTGCGTCGTCTCGGTCTCGTGCGTCGCCTCGGTCTCGTGCGTCCTCCCGGTCTCCTGCGTCCTCTCGGTCTCGGGCGCAGTCTCGGTCTCAAGTTCAATCTCGTTTTCATTCTCCCTCCCAGTGTTCTTCTCCTTGTCGCCATCTTGTGCAGCTGCAGCAACCTCTCAGCTTGTGGGGCACCCCACTGTGCTGGTCAGCCCAGTTTGGGTGGTACTTTGCCATGCCAGCCTGCCCTCACAGAAGAGGTCTGACTCCTTCCGTACACAGAAACCCTTGCATTCTCTTTACTTTCTAATAATGATTTTTGAGGGAAAAAAAGTGGGATGAATACTTAAGCACTACTCAGAAATGTCTATTATTCATGTTAATAAAATTTTTCTTGTGTATTAAAAGTGCTGAAGGTCCCCACATGTGTGTGTGGGGCACATAAGATCATAGGTTTTGAGGTGGAAAAAACCTTAGGAATCAGCTAACTCCCTCCCTTGACAGATGGGAAAACTTGATATTAAGAGGAGGAAATGACTTGGCTAAAGTCATGTAATCAACACCTGTCATTGTAAACAGTTGAACCCCAGGCCTCATGGGATTACATATTTATAATCTAGAGATCATTTACTTCTTTCCCTTAATTTTATCTTGGGGAACAATGAGGTCCAGAGAAGTTAGTGACGTACCCTGGGTCTAGGAGGTGTGAAGCTTTGTCTCACAGGAACACAAATCCATGACTGGACCTTAGAGCACATCTAGTTTAACTGCTTTATTTTACAGAGGAGGAAAGTGAGGTAAGGGTGGGTGTGGGGGGAATGACAATTACAGTTAGGAAGCTAATAAAAATCCATGCAGGAACTTGGAGCCTCTTCTCTTAGAATTTTGAGCTGAAAGGGACACTGAAGTCATGTAGGACAGCTCCTGTATTTGATAGAAATGGTACTTGAAGCCCAGAGAGGGGAAAGGGATCAGCTCAGGTCATCTAGCTGTTAGCTACAGGTTAAGAATTGGAACCCAGGCCTTCAGACTTCCTAATCCTTTCTACCACACCCGAGTTTATTGCCCCTTGGCTCTCCTCAACATTCCATTTTTTTTTTTTGAGGTCACTTGAAATAATGTTTTATTTTTGGAGATTGAAAAAACTCTAGGGAGTGACTCATTAGCATAAGCCTAAAAGAAAAAAAAAACAACACCCAGACACTCGGGTGTATGAAAACACAGGGTAGAAGGCTAGATGTCAGCCTTCTGTGCTTGGACCGTAATCAGCCGACAGGGTGTGTCCTCATCATTTTGGTTTAGTTCTGAGCGTGCTTGCTGTCTGCTCAGATAATGGGAACACCAAGCAGGTTTGATATTTTCTAAAGGTTTCTGTCCACCAGAAGGGCAGTTTAGGATTCATAAAGTCATGAAAGCTGTCTGTAATTGGGTTTCCTTATCCCATGCCCTACCTAAATGAGTCCTGCTCCCCTCACCCTCACCCCCCCCAGTCCCATTTGCAGCTCAAGGTTAGTGACCTTGGCAGATGGGATGTGACAGCTTCTTTCATGAGGACTCAGACTTTGGTGTGTCTCAGCTGGGTGTGTCCCCAGTTGAGAAGACTTGGTTGGGCCTACTTTGCTTACTGGACTTTGGGAAGGAGACAGCCAGGAAGTAAGTGGAGGAAGGGGTACAAAGAATAGAGGGGGAAGATGAGTTCATACCCATTTTGATAGTTTCTTAAGTTGGCCATAGGTGTCAAGGGAAACCAGGTCAGCATGTGGAACTGTCTTTATATGTTCTCACCATTACTGGGAAACCAATTCAGGAAGACATCTCCTGGGGTGATGGGGTCAGGAAGTCAGCCTAGATCAGCCTGAATGCAAAGGATCAGGTTTTGTTCCCCTGGTGCATTGGAAGGACACTTTCTTACTCCAAAGCCATTTTGCTTCATAAAGATCATAGATTCCAGCTGAAGGGAACCTCAGAGGTCCTTCTAGTCTAGTGATGTGTGTGTGTTCATCCTTCGCTGCCAAAAGAAGACCATGCCAGCAGAGAAATAATGACATGACTTGCACTTGACTTTGTTTTGAGTGAGGGAGGGCTGTGTAGGTCACCAGCCCCACTTCTCCTCCAGAGCCATTTGAATCCAGTGACCAGATATTCATCAGGATGACTGGAGATGACCCAGGATGAGGCGATTGGGGTTAAGTGACTTGCCCAAGGTCACACAGCTAGTGAGTGTCAAGTGTCTGAGGTGAAATTTGAGTCCTCCTGACTCCTGCACTAGTGCTGTATCCACTGCACCACCTAGCTGCCCCTAATCTAGTGATGTAGTACCCAAATAGAAATCCCAGCCACCTGCATATTGACTTAGAAAACCATACATTAGCTTTATCTAGGGAGATTGTATTTTATTTGTTAAACATTTCCCATTAACATTTGAATCTGGTTCCACCCTAGAAGTCTTGCCTGAATTTGCCACTTAATCCAGTCCAACCCCCTCATTTCATTTATTTGTCTTCATTTTAAAAATGACCTTAGCAAACATAAGGTGAGAAGAGTGCTTTGGCCAGAGGATCAGGCATGACAATTTCTATCATGAACAGCATGCTTTTTAAAGCACATATATATAAATTCAGCATGTTGCTTTCAGAGCCATCCTTCATATCTGTGATTCCTTCTGTTTTCTTTGCATTAAAAAAGAAATGCTTCATTGACTTTTTTCTTTTGGGGGGAGGGGCTACCATCTCCCTAGCTGCCTTCTCCTTCCCAACTTCCCCTCTCCCACTTTGTTTTTATCTATCTATCTATCTATCTATCTATCTATCTATCTATCTATCTATCTGTCTATCTATTTATCTAACTTTTTACATTCATTTTCACAAAATTTTGGGTTCCAAATTTTCTCCTCTTTTATCCCCTCCCCCCACCCCAATACCCCAAGCAATCTAATTTTCCCTATCTCCAATCTGCCCTCTCTTCTGTCATCCCTCCCTTCTCTTGTCTCCATTTTCTCTTTTCTCCTGTAGGGCCAGATGACTTTCTATTCCTCATTAACTGTATGTCTTCTTTCCTAGTAGCAACAACAGTACTAAACAGTTGTTCCTAAAACTTTGAGTTTCAAATTCTCCCCATCCCTCCCTCCCCACCCATTCCCTTTGGGAAGGCAGGCAATTCAATATAGGCCATATCTGTGTAGTTTATCAAATGACTTCCCTGATAGTTGTGTTGTGTAAGACTAACTGAATTACCCTCCATCCTAACCTGCCCCTCATTGTTTCTCTCCTGTCTTTTGATCCTGTCCCTCCCCAAGTGTTGACTTCAGATTGCTCCCTCCTCCCTTTGCCCTCCCTTCCATCATACCCCCCCTTGCTTATCTCCTTCTCCCCCACTTTCCTATACTGTAAGATAGGTTTTCATACCAAAATGAGTGTGCATTTTATTCCTTCCTTTAGTCAAATGTGATGAGGGTAAACTTCTTGTTTTTTGTTTTTTTTTTCTCAGCTCTCCTCTTTTTCCCTCCACCAAAAAGTCTCCTACTTGCCTCTTAAATGACATATAATTACCCCATTCCATTTCACCCTCTTTCCTCCCACTACATTTCTCTCTCACTATTTACCTTAACTTCTTTTAAGATATGGTCCCATTCTATTCAATTCACTTTGTGCTCTCTGTCTGTGTATGTGTGTGCATGTGTGTATGTGTGTGTGCGTGCATGCATGTACATGTGTGTGTATGGACCCACCAACCCAGATACTGAAAAGTTTTAAGAGTTACAAATATTGTCTTTCCATGTAGGAATGTAAACAGTTCACTTCTGGTAAGTCCCTTAAGACTTCTCTTTGCTGTTTACTTTTTCATGCTTCTTCTCCTTCTTGTGTTTGAAAGTCAAATTTTCTTTTCAGCTCTGGTCTTTTCATCAAGAATGATTGAAAGTCCTCTGTTTCATTGAAAGACCATATTTTCCCCTGAAGTATTATACTCAGTATAGCTGGGTAGGTGATTCTTGGTTTGAGTCCTAGTTCCTTTGACTTCTGGAATATCCTATTCCACGTCCTTTGATCCCTTAATGTAGAAGCTGCTAGATCTTGAGTTATCCTGATTTTATTTCCACAGTACTGGAATTGTTTCTTTCTAGCTGCTTGTAAGATTTTCTCCTTGACCTGGGAGTTCTGGAATGTGGCCACAATGTTCCTAGGAGTTTCTCTTTTTGGATCTCTTTCAGGTGGTGATCGATGGATTCTTTCAATGCTTATTTTGCCCTGTGGTTGTAGAATGTCAGGGCAGTTTTCCTTGATAATTTCATGGAAGATGATGTCTAGGCTCTTTTTTTGATCATGACTATCAGGTAGTCCCATAATTTTTGAATTGTCTCTCCTGGATCTATTTTCCAGGTCAGTTGTTTTTCCCATGAGATATTTCACATTCTCTTCCATTTTTTCATTCTTTTGGTTTTGTTTGGTGATTTCTTGGTTTCTCATAAAGTCATTAGATTCCATCTGTTCCATTCTAATTTTGAGAGAACTATTATCTTCAGTGAGCTTTTGAACCTCTTTTTCCATTTGGCTAGTTCTGCTTTTGAAAACATTTTTCTCCTCATTGGCTTTTTGAACCTCTTTTGCCAATTGAGTGAGCCTATTTTTCAAGGTGTTATTTTCTTCAGCATTTTTTTGGGACTCCTTTACCAAGGTATTTACCCATTTTTCATGCTTTTCTTACATCTCTCATTTCTCTTCCCAGTTTTTCCTCCACCTGTCTAACTTGATTTTCAAAATCCTTTTTGAGCTCTTCCAAGGCCTGAGCCCACCCGACATCCCCCTGGGATGTCTGGGATACAGAGGCCCCGCCCTCCACATCTTTCCCTGATGGCAAGAATATGTCCTCGTCATCGTCAGACCCAAAAGTCGGGCACATTTGCATCTGTTCAAAAAAACTGTCTATAGTCTTATTTTTCTTCCCTTTTCTGGGCATTTTCCCAGCCGGTTACTTGACTTCTGAGATTCCTGTCCACCCCCGCCTAGATCCGCCCAGCTAGTGCTTGGGGTCTGAGATTCAAATGGGCTTTCCTCGGCAGGCACAGCTGTTAATCAATGTGAGCTTTAGTTCTGGTGCTGCGGTGGGGGCAGGGCCGCCTCCCAGGCTCAGCTCCCTCAGGGGCTTTATGCAGAGACCTTACTAAGTAATTGCATTCATCTACCATAATGTGTTTACTTGTTCCCGAGTTTGTGGACACTCCCTTAATTTTTAGTTTGTTTTTTTTTTCTTTTGCTATAACAATAAGATCTTTCTTTTAATAAAGGCCCAGAGAGGGATCAAACATTTATGTAATCTATCCCTCTCATTTTATGGAGGAGGAAACAAAGACCCAAAAAAGGCAAAGGACACACAGTCAGTACCCTCCTTGAGCATTTCCCCTTCTCTGCTGGGACCCATTTCTCTGTCAGGTTGTATTCCTTCTACTGCCCCTGAGCCCCAGGACCACAGCCTCAGATACTCCTTCCCTTTATATCATCCTTAGCTCCTTCCCCCCAACCCAGTATTTAGGTGATGCTCTAATGACTGCTCCCTAAATGTTTCTGGTCCCTAAATGGCTTCATTCAAAGCTCAAGTGAAGGGGGCTTTTTTTTTTTTTGGTTTCGTTTTGTTTAAAGTTCAATTTTATTTTCAGTTCTCAATTCTCTCCCTCACTCACCCATTGAGAAGGCAAGAACAACAAAGCCCATTCCATGTCTGTATAGTCATGCAAAACAAATTCCCCCCAAAGAGAAGAAAATTAGCTTCACTCTCTCCAGGGAGTCTTTGGAAGTACGGTTGGCAACCGTGTTGATCAGATTTTGGAAGAATTCACACTTAAACTTGATTTGAATGAGAACAGAGCCTCCCAGAGGGCTTGAGAGTTTGCCCAGTGGCAGTCTGTGTGATTCATTCTGGAAAATGGGGATAGTAATAGCATCTCTCTCAGGGTTATAGGGAAGAGCCAATGAAATGTATTTTGTAAAATACTTTGTCAACCATAATGAACTATAGGAATACTATTGTTATTACAACAACAGTGATGATGATGACAGTGGAAAGTGCAATCCTGCCTTGACAGTCACTCAGCCTGGGTGATCCTTGAGTAAGGAGGGTCGATGCCAGTGCCTTTAAGGTCCTTTCAGTTGTACCACAACAATGGTCCTGGGAAGTAGGGAAGACAGGTATTCATTCTTAGCTTCATTTTATAGATGAGGAAATAGAGGATGGTATTCCTGACTCCAAATGCCCCAGCGCACCCCCCCCCCACTTGATGCACTTTGCCAAGGGGAACTGGGCACCCTGGAGAGGGTGGTTCTCTAAGCAGAAGATTCCCAAATCTCAGTAGTGAGACAGAAGCTGGCTGGAGCTCCATAACTTTCCTGAGGGCTATCTAGTCAGGGCAAGGTGCAGGTGTTGTTCTGTTTTCCAGCTGAAGAAACTGAGTCTTGGGAGGGGGTGATAATGACTTTCCCAAATGTTACAGACTAAACCAGTGTCAGAGGGACAGCTAGGCTGGGCCTGGAGTCAGGAAGACATGAATTCAGATGTGGGAAATCACTTAACCCTGTCTGCCTCAGTTTCCTTACCTGTAAAATGAGTTGGAGAAGGAAATGGCAAGCCACTCCCGTATTTTTGCTAAGAAAACCTTAAATGAGGTTACAAAGAATCCAACGGAATGGAAAACAACCAAAGAACCACAGCACCAGAGGGACACTGACAGACCGTTCTGTTTTCTGCTGCCGCGCTCCTTTTAGTATGGCCTAGCTCTTTAGCCTTTGTTTCCAGGTGTAATTAGCTGAATAAATTAAAAGAAGGGAAGTAGAGGAAAGGTATGTGTGTTAATGGTGACTGGACAGGTGTAAAGATATTAACCCAACTTTTGGTGTATGACAACTCAAACTCAGGGTTATAAGAGGAGAGTTGGAAAGGTCCTTTGAGATCATCTGGTTCAACCCCCTTAAGTTACAGAGAAGTACTCTGAGGCCCAGGGTGGGGGGAGGGCTTGCCCCTTGGTAACACAGACTAAAAGGGGATTCAAATTGAGATCTTAGGAATCCAGGAAGAAAGCATGTTATAGTAGAGAAAGTGCTGTGTTTGAACCCTGACTTTGACTGAACTCCTTGTGGGACCTTGATCAAGTCACTTAACTGTGGATCTTAGTTCCTTCTCTCCTTCCCTTTACCCATCTTGAAAAACAAAGGAGCTCTAGCTTTTGTGTCCCCTCTAGGGGACACAAAAGAGATCTCTTGTTCAGCCCTTGTCCAGTTGTATCTTACTCTCTGGGGCACCACTGGGGTTTTCTTGGTAAAGCTACTGGAGTGGACTTGGCTGGGATCACACAGCTAGGAAGTGGCCAAGGCTGGGATTTTTGAACTCGCGTCTTCCTGACTTCAGGCCCAGCACTCTTTCCACTATGGCACCAACCAGCTGCTCCAACTCCTCTACTATTTTAAAAAATTAATGCCTTTTGTTTTTACATTATTTCCAAATATCTTCCTCACCTCCGATTCTCCACCCCCTCCCTTTCCTAAGTAGTGAACCTTCCTTCAAAACACAGAAAAATAGTTAAGGAAAACAGATGGCCACATTTGGGCAGTATATGCAACATTCTGGCCCCATACTCCCTTCCTTCCAAGGAAAGGTGCCCTTTGACCTCTTAAAAAGTGGATCTGTAGAACCTATATAAGAACCTATATAAGACTGCACATCCAGGGAGGGAGGGGAAAAAATATAATATATATGGAAATGATTGTAGAACACTGAAAACAAATAAAATAATTTTTAAAATAAATTAAATAATCAAAAAAAAAAGTGGTCATGAGGGGACAGCATGGTCCTGTCATAATACTGTAACTTTTGTTCCATTTTCCATCATCCTTATTTTGTCTGGCTCACTATGCCCCCTGACAAAGTAGGTAAAATAAGGGGATCATCCTAGAGTCTGTTTGTAGGAAAAACTGCAACAAGAACTCTGAATTGTTCCAGTCAATGGCTGGAAGTGAGTCTGAAACCCCAGTTTCCGAAGCCCAAGGCTGGTCCCTTTTTTTTTTTTTTTTGCTAGAATGGGGTTGATTTGGGGTTCAGTACTCTCTGACACTAGGGGCAGAGGGAGTGAGGAAGGCCTAAATTCAAAACCTGCTTCAGTCATTGACTAGCTCTGTGACCCTGGACAGCTTTGAGCCTCAGTTTCCCCTTGCATCAGATGAAGGCTGTAATAATAGTACCTCCCTTACCCCCTGTGTTGCTAGGATCAAAGCAGGTCAAGTGCTCTGCCAATGTTGGCTTTTATTTTAAGAGGGAGGTTGGGAGGGACTTTAACGATTACTTAGCGGAGCCCCCAGAGCAGAGTGGGGGTAAGGTGGGAAGGAGGAGGAAACTGGAGGTCCTCCTGGGAGTACCTAGTAGGTATCCATTTAAATGGCAGAGCATAGCTGTAGTTGAATTTACCAGACAGAACATGAGCTCCTTGAGGGTACAGATTTGTTTTCAGATCCTAGAAAGATGGCTCCAGAGCTCAGAGGATCACAGGAGCATTTTGTCCAAGTCTTTAATTTTAGTGTTGAAGGAACTGAAACCCAGCTAAGGAAGGTTGTGACTTGTATCAAAAGTGGGATTGGAACCCAGGGTTTCTCATTCCAGAGCCAGGCATCTTTCCACTGTACCTCCCTGCCTCTTTGAGGGGCAAGTAGGGAAAAAGTGGAAGGAGGGGCTCTTTGCCATTGCCAGGCTATTTCTTTTTAGTTTTGTATAGCCTTTAAGAGAACCTCAATCCCCACCGGCCCTCCGAAGGCCCTGGTTCAGATAGCAAGAGTTCATCTGGAGTAACTTAGACATTGGGGAGAATCTGGCTCCTTAATGTTCTAAAGTAAGCAGGTTCCTTGGTGACTTTTAAAGCTTTCCACTAGGTCTACAGGTTGTAGCTGTTTCATGTAGGGTGGGGGAGAAGCCCTTGGTCAGAAGGGCTCTTTGGGCTTCCAGTCTTGAGGAAACTGGTAGGGTCCTATTCTGGCTCCAGTGGCAGTGGGAAGAAGGTTGGCTTTTCAGCTTGGCTTTCTGGGTGTGGGCAGATGGTTGTGTGAGTGCTGGAAGACCTAGCTCTTTCTTCACTCCTTGTGGGTGCCACAGAGTCGGCCTGCTTGCGTTCTCCTGCTTACAGGATAGCTTTGCATTTGAAATTGATGCTTTTGGCAATTGAAGCTTGTTTTCTTTGCCCTTGATGCGTCAGCTTTGTCCAGGACTGCTCACTTTAAATAATAACAATGTAACGGTTATGATATTAAAGTGCTTTGTTCCATGAGATAATGTCCTTTGCTGCCCTCTGTGTAAAAAAGGTTTCTGCTACATTAGGAGAGTCCTGGCTTCATGTCTACAGCAAAGGCTTTGATTGACACGGAAAGTGAGGAATGCAGGTTACCAAGTGACTTAGAACCCAATGGGAATCAGTACTGATGCATGCAGTTGAGTAAATGTTAGATGGCTTAAGGACTGCCTTCCACTTCAAAATAAGCTAAAATAACCAGTAATCCCTTTAATTTTGGCATGTCAGGCATTTGGGAGAACTTCCGTAATAGCCATCAAGGATGGAAGAAGATCCAAGGTTTAAGAGCTAGGAGCAGGAGACAGGGACAAGAGCTATGTGCCTGGTACTGTGCCAAGCACACTACAAATCTCTTTTTTGCTTTCCCTTAACAATCCTGGGAAGTAGGGACTGGTATCACCTCCATTTTACAGGTGAGGAAACTGAGGCAGACCAAGGTGAAGTGACTTATTCAGAGTCACACAGTAATGAAAGGTATCTGAGACTACACTTGAACTCAGGTCTTTCTGACTGCAGGCCCAGCATTCTACTACGGTGCTGCCTCCTGACGCAAAAACATGTACTAAATTCCCAACTCCATTTTACTATAACAAGGGGGAAGGCCTGGGGCTTGGAACCCTAGGGCTTTGGACTCCAAACCCAGGGTTTTTCCCGTTACCTTATACCAGGCTCTGGTTGGCCAAGTTCTACAGCAGGAGAGAGGACCTCTCTCTAAGAGCAGAATGCGGGTATCAAAAGAACCATTTGCGTTCATGTTGCTCAGTCATTTTTCAGTTATGTCTGACTCTTCTTGAACTCATTTGGGGTTTTCTTGGCAAAGATACTGGAGTGGTTTGCCATTTCCTTCTCCAAGTCATTTGCAAGATGAGGAAACTGAGGCAAACAGGGTGAAGTGACTTGCCCAGGGCTTCAAAGTGTCTGAAACGAGATTTGAACTCAGGTCCTCCTGACTGCCAGTCCAGTGTTCTATCCACGGAGTCACCTAGCTGCCCAATTTGTATTTATATTGTAATTTAGTTTACAAAACACTTGACATACACACAATATTATCTCCTTTGAATTCTCACAACTCTGGCAGGACCCACAGCTTGTAGCCCCATTTTACCAACAGGAAAACTAAGGTCCATTGGCCCAGGCACTGCTAGTTAGGCCTCTAGCTTCCACATCCGCTACTCAACCATTGTGTGGGACAAGCCCAAGAGCACTGTCTTTGGGGAGCACATGCCATGGATGTGCCATTGAACCTTGGGCAGTTTCAGCTCCCAGTGATGACCTTGCTTTTCTCTTGATCGATAGCAGGCCCACCCAGTGTGATCTTGCTGGGCCAGGCAGTCTCCCGTATACTGTTGACTCTTGGCTTCATTTAGCCCTTCCTATGGTAAGTTTTTGGAGGAGGAGAATGGAAACAGCCTCCCATGTGAAGGTGAAAAGTGAGGGATTGGGAAATGGGGGTTTGATACTGTTTAGTGCAGTAGGTTACTCTAGCTTCAGTTCAGTGAGTTTTCAGTAAGACAGGGACAACCCCCTTTCATCCCCCACCCCCGCCTCCACCCCCACCCCAGGCAATATGTATGGTTCAGGGGAAACTAGGCTATTCAGTCCCTTCCTCTGTGCCAGACTCAATGGCTTCCAAGGTCCCTGCTCTCCTTCTTCTCCCACAATTACCAGAAATGTAGCTCTCTATGAAGTGATATATCTACTCAATGAATGGATTACGCACAGATTAAGTGCTTACTGTGTGGGGGCTCTGTGAGGAGAGTACAGGGGATGCCTAGAAAGGCAAAGGGTCAGTGCCTTTAAATGGGGGGATATAACATGTAAGTAGCCAGATAAATAGATGAGAGTTTATCTCAGAGGGGAAGTTGGGGGCATGACCAGGACAGACCAGGAAAGACCTCTAGAAGAAGGGGACTTTTGAGCTAAGGTGGAAGTAGGGCTGCTAGGTTGCACTGCAGTACATAAGCACTGAGCTGGGAGTCAGGAAGACCTGAGTTCAAATTTGGCCAGAGATACTTACTAGCTGGGTGACCCTGGGCAAGTCATTTCTCCCTGTTTGCCTCAGTCACCTCGTCTGTGAAATGAGCTGGAGAAGGAAATGGCAAATCACTCCAGTATCTTTGAACGCCTGTAAAGGAAGGACTTTATATTTGATCCTGGAGGTCAGAGGGAGCCCCTGGGAAGTGGGGGGGAGTAGAATTCAGCCTTGTACTTTGGGGAAATCACTTTGGAGTGTGGAGGATGAATTGAAGTGAGGAGAGACTGGAGGCAGTGAGACCAGTTAGGCAACTATTAGAATCTTTTCAGTAAGGCCTTGATGAGCTAAGGTGCTAGTTGTGTGATAGTGATGGGGAGCCAGAGGGAAGTCAGAAATAGCATGGTTTGGCAGCTGACTGAGGCTATGGAGGCTCCCCATGACCATTAGGGGTAGGGATGGCAGAGCTGGAACTATGGCAGGCAGTATCCCATGGGGTAAGAGGAAATGATCTCTCTCCTCTGAACTTTCATACCATCTTTTAAAAACAGCTTTCTCTTTTGGTTATTCATACAACTTGTTTGGGCATGAAGTACTTACGAATTAGTACCCTAACTTTAGCCTCTCCCTCCTCACTTCCTCCACAAACAGGATCCCTGAAAGCAGTCAAGCCACTGGGTATGGAACGTGAGGAGTCCAGGATGACTCCCAGGGGTGACCTCAGGTGACTGAGAGGATGGTAATAGGGAAGGTAGGAAAAGGGCCAGCATTTGGGGGGAGGGTGAGCTCAGTTCTGGACATGATGCATTTGAGATGCTTAAAATACTTCTACTTTGAGATGTGCAAAAGACAGGTGAGGTCAGGAAAGAGATTAGGGCTGGATGGAAAAGCTTTGGGAGCGGATGAGATCATGGAGAAAGGACTGAGTGAAAAGTGAAGGAGGCCCAGGGCACAATGAAGGGGCAGGGCACAGCTGAAGCATCAACCCAGGAGACTGACAAGGAGTGCCATGACTTGGGAAAGGACGAAGGAGGAGAAGGTGGACAAGGGTCCAGAGCGGCAGCAGACAGGTCAAGGTTGGGCGAAGGGCCATCAGACTTGCCCATTGCCAGGTCACTGGTCACTGTGGAGAGAGCAGTTCCAGCTGTATAATGAGGTTCAGGAGTTAGATTGCAGAGTGATCAGAGGAAAGAGCCAGTCTAGGGAGAACAGTGTAGGATGCTAGCTAGCCAGAATGCACAGGTCAAGTGAGGGTTTTTTTGAGGATGAGGGCGACTTGGGCCTGTTTGCAGATAGCCAGGTAAGAAAGAGCCATTGGAGAGGGAGAAATTAAAAAGGAGGACATGGGGATGATAGTGAGGACAGGCTGCTGGAGAAAACTAGAGGGGATAGGATCCCAGTAAATGCAGAGGGGTTGGCCTTGGCAAGGGGTGGGGTTATCTTTCCATTTGAGAACAGAGTAAAGGAGGAGTGACATCTAGAAGCCATCTGAGAGATGAGGGAGGAGGACAGAAGAAGAGGAAATTCTCAGCTGAGAGGGTGGGGGGTTTGAGGTTAGTGGGATAAGTAAGAAGTAAGAGTAGGATAAGTGGGAGGAGTCAGATGGATTGCCTTGCTTCAGTGAGTTAAAATAAGGTAGTGGTTCTCAGATAGGGTAGTGACCCTCCTCAGCACATGTTTAGGTGATAGGATGCCATAAATAGGAGTGAACAAGGTAGGTGGTGGAAGTGATCCAGAGTTGGGGTTTGACAAGATATGATTTGGTAACAGGCAAGGAATTAGAGAGGAGAGGATGCTGTGCAATTGAATTGGTTCTGATAGATATTGGTTCTTATGGTAAAACCAGAACTCTACAGGACTCCCAGGAAACAGGTAGGAAGTGCCCCTCTGATTGATAACTTAATAGTTTCTTCCTTCTGACCCAGTTTTGAACACTATTTGGAAAGGTATTTTCTAAATGACAATCAGAATTGCCAATTGCATCATCTTTGTTTAGTGCTTAGAAAGAAAGAGGCCAGGGAACTTTTCCTTAAAATGGAGGATGCCAAGATGTGCTACAGGAATAAAGCACATCTCAGCTCTTGCTGTCCAGGAGAGAAAAGATGAAATAGGCTCATCAAGTGTCTGAGCTGGTGGTTTGATGTGGGCTTGGAGGCAGATCTCACCCCTGACAGTTACTACTGGAGTGACCCCTTGGAGCCTCAGTTTGATCACGCATGAAATGGGCAGAGGAGAAGCACCTACTTCACAAAACTGTTGTGAAGCCTATATGAGAGAAAGTCTGTTAAGCTCATTGTTGGAGGTTGGAGGTTGGAGAGTTAATTCATCTTTCTAAAAATCATGCACTTTGACTTAGAGATGACATGTATTTCATCTTAAAAAGCATTACTCTTGGTAAATTCAATTCTTCAAGCCTATCTTAACTGCCTTCCACTGTGCCAGTGGGCTAGTAGGGGCAAATGCTCTTAAAATTGCCATCCATCCATCCATCCATCCATCCATCCGTCATCCATCCATCCATCCATCCATACATACATACAGGCCCTGGTTTAGGTATTAACAGCAGATTTAATTTGACTTGGAGCTGAGATCAGTAAAGGGGAGGGAGTCCCCTTTATTTATCTCCACAGCTAGCTCTAACAGCATTTTGAGTATCTTGCAAGTCTGGAGCAAGCAGAGCTATGGAAAGTAGATAAAAGATTTTCTTCCAGTCCTTTCCTAAGTGAGGAATGCAGAACCCTAGTTCTGGCCTTAATAGGCTGCTTTTCTGTTCTGAGTAATGCTTTTTAATGATTTCTTTCCACTGGTAGATCCATTGGCAAAGCTTTTTGGGGGGGGTAAAGGAGAGGGCAATGTGTGGGAACTCCCAGTGTAGAAACTCCAGAAATGCAGATGAGCAAATCTCCAACTGTCAGGCATTGCGTAGACAATTGTCTGGACTTGGAGTCAATGATGTGAATTCAAGTACTTCCTCCAATGCTTCTTGTTCCAGTCACCACCTCCTTGGGCCTCAGTTTCCTGATCTATTGTTTAGACTTAATGGTCTCCAAAGTCTGTTCTAGCTCTGATGCTATGATCCAATGCTATGGAAACTTCAGAATTGCCAGTGGATGCTGATTGACACAGAGTGACAGTGATAGTCATAGAAAGTTCAGGTGAGGCATCAGGTGGTGGTTGAATGATGTGAAGCAGGGAGATCAAGCCCAAATAGAATAGGGTCCAGGCATATTTTAACATTATCTATAGTATTTTCATTTATTTTGTTAAATATTTCCCAGTTTCATCTCAATCTGGGTGGGGCCCCATGTTTGACAGCCTCCGATGTGGAGGCCTCAACAGTACCAGCTCACACCTGGATTATTTTGACCTTCTCTGCTGGGCAGAGCTGATGGGCACTACACAGACCAAGTCCATTCCAAAGTCATGGTGTACAGCTTCACTGTGTTAAGGCAGTCCCCTTTATTGCTCCCTGTCCCTACTGAACAGTCCCCATGTGGTCAGACTCCTTGAGAAGGTCATCGACAGGAGCTGCCTTCATTTCCTTTTCTCCCACTTACTTGTCACTCCTCTCCAAAGAGCTCTCTTCTCTGGGATTTCACAGCTCTCCTGGTTCTCTTCTTACCTGTCTGACTACTTCTCAGGTGCCTTTGCTGGATATTCATCCAGGTCCCGCCCAGTAATGTGGGTGTGGCCCAAGGCTCTGTTCTCTTCCTTCTCTTGGTGACCTCATCAGATCCCATGGGTTCATGAGAATCTCTCTGCAGATTCTTCATAGATTTCCATAGCCAGCCTCAGTCTCTCCCTTAAGTTTTTGTCCCATGTCCCCAGTCATCCATTAGTCATTTCAAGCTGGGTGTCCCAGAAACTTGGCAAATGCCTCATTCCCCAAACTGAACAACTTCTCTCCAATCATCCCTATTTCTTCATGGCTCTCAAGGTCACACTCCTTGCATCATACTTCGCCCCTCCCCTTGTAGCTCAGCAGTCAACAAGCTCGGGGCATCATGTCTCCCAGCATCCCCTTCTCTCCTCTCACACAGCTCCTACCTCAGCTCAGGTTCCCATCACCTGTCATGCAGATCATTGCAGCGGTCTCTTGTTCTCCTTACGCCAGTTGATTCTCCATAAGCTGCCAAAGGACTTTTCCTCACAGGTCTGACAGTTTCACTGTCTTAATCAAATCTCATGGCCACCTATTGCCTTTGTGATTAAACTTCAACATCTCGGTTGAATTTTTTAAGCCCTTCGCAACTTGGCCCTAACCTCTCTTGCCAATACTATTGGACGTTGCCCTCCTCCTGTATTTTGCAGTCTGGCTGAATTGCTTTCTCTGTTCCTTCCCCTTCTGTCGCCATGCCTTTGCACTCCATACCTGGGATGTACTCCCTCAGCTCCACCTCTTCCTTCAAGATGCAGTTCTAGCATCACCCCTGTGCTCCCACCATGTCCCACCATATCTATGTTTGTAGGTGTTCTCTTCCTATTTCTTCTCTATATAATTCCATAGGTCCTTGTTTATTTCCCCACTAGAATGTAAGCTAAACACCCTAGGAGAAGGCTTGTTTGTGTGCCCAGTGTCTGGCACTGCTTGCGGGCCCTGCACTGCTTGCCGATTGGTTAATGAAGGAGGCCCTCCCAGTCTTGTAAGGCTCCTGAACCCTTGTGTCGTTAGTTGGGAAGGGCCATAGCAGGGACAAGGGAGTCCATAATCATGTGAATGGCTGGTATTGATGGAGCTCATTTTATCCTCACAATAACCCTATGAAGGATATACTCTTATTATCCCCATTTTGCATATGATAAAATCGAGGCAGACAAGGTGAAGTGACTTGGCCAGGACCACATGGCCAGTACTGTCTGAGGCTGGATTTGAAGTCAGGGCTTCTTGAGATCATCTAGTTCCATTCTTTCATTTGGAAGTCAGGAACTGAGGCTCAGTGTTTGACCCTAGAGGACAGAGTCGGAAGCAATGGGCAGAACATCTGTAAGAGAGAGCTGTTCCAGTGTGGAATGGGCCTCCCATTGGGCTGCACTTTTCAGGCCTGTTATAGAGGAGACTCTTACTTTGTTCTAGGTAGGGAAACATCTCAGTGTGGTGGAAAGGTTGCTGAATACGGAATCACACGACCTGAATTGGGGGCCTTCGTGCATCTTGTAACCATTGTCTGACTTTTGGGCAAGTCATATAACTACTCTGAACCTTGGTCTCTTCCTCTGTAAAACTAGAATGAGGGATTAAATGACATCTGAGGTCCATTCCAGCTCAGACAATCTGTGGGCCAGGATCACACAGCACATACTCAAATAGATGTGTGACATTGTAGATCCTGCATGACTCTGGCACAGGGTCTCCTCACAGTGTGCTAGAGGCCTTTCTCAATTTCTCCTGACATGAGAGCATTCTGGCTGTCGATCCTTCACCTCCTGCCATGTTCTCTTCCTTTTATATACTTCTGCGATGACTCCCTTTACTGTGATAATCATTTTGAATCCTTAGGAGATCATTTTCTTCTCAGTCTTGCTGCTGGATAATAACATTGGTAGAAACTTAGTATTAAAAAGATGGGCCTTTGTTTCTTGGGAGCTTGGGGTTAGTAAGAGAGCTTTGCAATTTCCCAGCCTGCTCCCCTCTCCTGTTCCACTCTGGGCCCACTGATTTTTCTCTTGGTACTCTCTGTTCCAAGATGTGTGCTATTGCACAGATTCTATACGGTGTCCAAATGGATGTGGAAATCTGGATGGTGGCCATTTTTCTTCCACTTTTCTGTGTCCAGAGTGGTCAGGCCAAAAGTCTGTTTAGTTATTAAGCCAATCCCTTCTGAGTGGTTACGAATGTCTTCCCGGAGCCTCCCCTAAGAGCATAATGTCATCTGCATATATATCCACATACTTACATGAAGTCACATCTGGAGATCTTCACTGTCCTCTGCTCAGCGCTAGTGAACCCCTTTGCTGGGCATGTGTCTCCTGCTTGGATCCTGCTCTTTTTGTCCTTGAAGGGGGTTATTTGTGTTAGGTCTTTGAAGGAATCTTGGGAAACCATGTCACTGTGTTGTAAAAAGGACCTGGAAAGCAGCAGTTTATTCTACTGATTAGTAACCAATAAGCAGGAGGCATGGCAGGTAAAGATATGGTCTGTGGCATATATTGCTCAGTCCTTCCTAACACTCTCAACTCATTGAAGATGCCTTTGATCCATAAGGATTTTGTAGACTTGGCATATAATACATTGTGGTAGTTGCTGATGTTTCTGCAGTTCCCCTGGTGACCTGGTGGATAGACTGTTGGGCCTGGGGTCATCTTCCTGAGTTCAAATCCGGCCTCAGACAATTTTTAGCTGAGTGACCCTGGGCAAGTCACTTCACCTTGTTGGCCTCAGTTTCCTCATCTGTAAAAATGAGTTGGAGAAGGAAATGGCAAAGCCCTCCAGTATCTGTGCCAAGGAAACCCCCAGTAGGGTTACAGAGAGTTGACCACAACTGGAGAAGACTCAGTGACAAGAACAAGGACATGATGTCGGTTTCATTGCCTTCTTTAGCTACCTTGCCTCTTGCTCTCACAACCCTATCTCCTTCAACTTGGGTCTCCTCCATGTGCACTGGTCCAGTCCAGCTGCTTTTCCCATTTGTTCTCTTTGGGGCCATGTGATGGTTGAATGTGGTGGTTCCATCAGCTTTGATGGTGAAAACAGTTTGTTTCAGTGCAGTTTCCACAGCTTTTGCATTAGTTTTGTCTGTTTATTCTCCTTCTGGTTTTGTCCTTAACATCGGGTAGAATGACTTTCCTTAGTTGGATCTCGTCAAACTTTCTTTAAGCTGGCATGACTTTCCAATTAAATGGAAATAAAGCAGAGAAGAGCACGGGGTAAAGGGCAGCTTTGGCTCCCTGCTGCTATATATAGATGACACCATTGTACAAAAGGTGTGGATACAAAACCACCACTGAGTCAGATGCCATCCCCCTGTAAATAACTCCTGGCCCAGGGAAAGTTCCACACCATCTTGGATCCCGAAGAGGGAGGAGGAGGGAGAATTGTGGGTTTGCACCACCCTGTTTTCTGCTTTCTCTTTTGCTGACACCTTCCTGAAACAAGAAGCCTGTAGTGCACCCAGTGGTGTTTGGGGTCTTGTTCTTTTCCTCTGATTTCTAGGCCCACGAATCACTGGACGTGAATGGTCAGGAGGAGCTCTAAGAGCATCCATTCTCGAGATTCCTTTGGGTCCTTACATTGGGTCTCCTGCCAAGGTGATTTCCTTCTTGAGGAATCCTAAGATCACATATTTAGTGCTGGCCCTGTGGAGATCATCTCATGTCCCCCTCCCATGTGTTGTTTCTCCCAGTTAGAATGAGAGAGCTCCTTGAGAACAGAATCTGCCTCAGTTTTCATAGCACAATAATTGGCACAGAGTACATGCTTAATAAATGCCTTTTCATTCATTCCTCATGTTAGAAATGAGGAAATCAAAGCTCAGGGTCTTATGTTGTAGGTAGTGACAGAAGCAGGGTTTGAATGGAGGCCCCATGACTCTCAAACCAGCCTCCCCAAAGTTTGTGTGAATCACAAAGATTAGATTTCCATATCCTCTCAGTTGGTAGCAGTGATCTAGTCGGTGGAGGTTCTTCGTGATCCTTAGTACTCGAAGAGGTAAAGTTAAGCAGTACTAACGATGGTGCAGGAGGCATTATTTTGTTATTAACATCCTGCCAGCTCGTCTTAGTCTCATTATGCCTCCTGAGCTCTCACTTCTTTCAGTGAAGATTACATTAGAACAAGACTTAAATGAATCTTAACTATTTGAAATTTTCTTTTCTGAAGCCTATGTTTCTGTGCTTTCAACAAACACTTGTTGTATGCTAGATTGTATGTTGGGAACTGGGGATACCAAAATAGAAACAACATAGGACCTACTGGGGATGGGTGCAAGTGATATCACAACATTAAAGGGAGAGGGGTGACATTTGCCTAGGGGAATCAGGGAAGGCTTCATGGAGAAGGGAGTCCCTGAAAATGGGCTGGAAAGAAAGGAGGGACTTTGATGGGTGGAGTCTGTGGGTAGGTGGGCTGCCCATTTCAGTCCTGGGTAATGGCATGAGCAGAGTCATGGAGTTGGGCAAAAGGAGCAAAGGCACTGAGACAGGAAAGGGCAAGAGGAGAATGAGAAACGGAGATGACCTCTATTTGTCTGGAATGTAGGGGAGTAGTAGGAAATCCAGATTGGATGGCAGCCATACTGTGGAACACCTTGAAGTCCAGGATCAGGAGTTAAGACTTAATTCAGGAAGCCATGGGGAACCATTGAAGGATTGGGAGGATCTAGGAAAATGACCTGGGCAGCTGTGTGAAAAGTGGATTAAAGAAGGTACAGAATAATGGCATGAGGGACAGTTTATTATGTAGCTTTAGGAAAAGGGTTTGAACTGGAGTGGTTTCCTAGAAAGCACAATCGCAGAACTTGAGAGTTGGAAGCGGATCTCGGGCAGCTATCTAGTCCAGCCCACTCATGTTGTAGAGGGGGAAACCAAGACCATGGTCCCGAATTAGGTCATAGATTTAGAGCTTGCAGGACCTCTGAAGCCACTTACTTCAGGTTGCTCATTTTCCTGAGGATGACCTTTAGACCAGAGAGGGAAAATGACCAGGAGCTTGACCCTAAACTCCAAATTCTAGATTCTTCCCACTGCCTTTTTGACATAGGATTTGAGATGAATGTCCACATGGAGACACTTAAACAGTTGGAAATCTGGCTAGGAGGTTGATGGGAGGAGTGGGAGCTTCAGCCTACAGCTCATTGGCATCCCTATCTGACCCAGTTAGCAGCCTCCCTTCACAAATACTGCTCTTGACAGCCTGGAGTGGACAGTGGGGATGTCCTGAATTGTCTTCTGCCCCGGGAGAGGCTGTCAACCTTTTGGACACCTTTGCGACTTCTATGGGGTGAGGAGTCTGGGCGAAATGTTTTTCCTAAAAGCATTCATTGTCAACAGCCCAGCTGATGATATGGGTTATACCAGCCCAGGGTCTGGAATGAGCCCCCATTGCCATCGGCCTATAATGCTCTGCCTTTTTCTTGTGGTTGCTTTCCCCAAATAGAAACAAAGAACTGGAGTCAATTTTTAATTTTCCAAGTCTGACCTTGGGCAAATCACTTCCCCATATCTGGGCCTCATTCTCCTACTCTGTAAAATTGGGGGATTGGACAGACCTTCAAGGTCTCTTCCAACTTTGAATCTCTTACTGAGTTTCTGAGCGTCTAGAGTGTGCCATATTTGGAGTCAGAGGAGGCACATTCAAATCCAGGCTCTGTCATTTATATAATGGTGTGACCTTGGGCAAATCCCTTTTAGGGCCTCAGTTTCCTCATATGTAAAACGAAGGACTCTGAGGGCACTTCCAGCTCCAAATCTATGATTTTACTCCTTGACCAAATGGGAAACTGATTATTCAACTGGGCACATCATAATGGTCAGTTCCTTCCTCCTCCCTCCTGCTCTCCCTCCCCCCCAGACCCCCTGCCAGCCTGGCCAACAACAAGACAAAGGAAAAACCCAAGCCAAACCTTTCCAAAACCAGTGTTCCAAAATTTGAGCTATGGTTTCAGGGAGGGTGGAAAGGTGTATCTTTCTCAGGAGGGATTTGTGCTCAGGGTGTATGGAAGGCCAGTTAGCCTGCCTGTGGTTTCTTAATTGCTGTATTGTTAGCCAAGTCAAAGCCTGTCATTAGGGATGACTTCATAGCCAAACCATTCTTCCTGGGTGACGCCCTGAAGTTGTGCCCACTTCTCCACCATATCCTTTCCTGAAAAGTAAACAAACACACTTTCTGTTTGCTTTGGGACTCCTTTCTTATTTGGATGTCTTTTTCCTTCCCCTGTCTGTATGTTGTCTGGGAAGGAGACTTTTTTCTCCCTTGTTTTCTCTCCATTCCCCTCTCTGCTTGCTTTTTTACATAGAGAGGAAGAAGGCACTGTGTGTGTGTGTGTTGAACCATATATACGATCAGAACGCTCAACCTGCTTGGTGTAGCAGGGTTCTTGATCTGTCTTCTCCCCTCATGTCAGATGACTTTTACATCCCTGGGATGGATCGTAGAGTCACAGCTGGAAAGAATCTGAGGCCTTTGAGCCTAAGCCCCTGATATGACAGATGAAGAAACTGAGGCCCAGAGAAGGGCATCGAGCCCAGAAGGGCAATCTCTCACTGCCGTTTGCCTTCCCCCCATGTGTCTCCCTACAGTTTGGGTTTTTGGTGCTTCTTCCCAGTCTTTCACTTGTGTTGGGTCAGTCCTGGGAGAGGGGTTGGACCATGGGGACACCTTTTTCTTCACCTCTTTCTGACCAACCATGCTGAGAAGTAAATGTGATCATTAATGCTGCACACCCATTTTACAGAGAGGAATCTAAGGTGGTCGGTCACAGGTGCACACAGTTTGTAGAAGGATTGGAAGGCAGGTCTTCCAGACAGTTCAGTGGAGAGAAAGCTGGATTTGTAGTCAGAGGCTTTGGGTTCAAATTCTGGCCCTGCCACAAGTGCCATTCTTGTCTCTGGGCCTCTAGCCTTGGGCCTCACTTGCTGAGCTTGTCCATGTGTTGTCTATGCTTTGTGCTCTGCTGTGTATCCCATCACTGCCCCATCTCTTGGTAAGGTGGGAAGAACACTGGACTTAGAATCCGGGTAGACTCGGGTTTGAATCCTACCTCAGACATTTACTAATTGTGGGACAACGGGACAAGGCATAAGATCAGAGGTTCATAGTTGAGAGCTGCAAGGGCTCTTAGAGGCCATTGAATGCAACCCCATTGTTTTACTTATGAGAAAACTGAGTCCCACAGAGGTTGGATGACTTGCCAACTGGAGGCAGCTAGGTGGTGCAGTGGATAGAGCGCTGAGTCTGGAGTCAGGGAGACCTCAGTTGAAATCCAGCATCAGATACTTCTTAGCAGTGTGACTCTGGGCAAGTCACTTAAATCTCTGCCTCAGTTTCCTCAACTGTAAAATGGGGATAATAATAGCACCTACTTCCCAGGATTGTTGGGAGGTCCTTTCGTCTTTCTTGCCCAGGATCACATAGCTTGCAAGTGTCTGAGGCAGGATCTGAACCCAGGTCTTCCTGCCTCTCAGGCCAGCACTCTCTCTTTGCTACTCCAGACTGCCTTTGTCACCTGAGTAATAGGGATAACATCCACTGGGAGACAGTTATCACAGTCAGAGTGTTTGTAAACTACTGTACCTAACCAATCTCAGCTAAGATTCTTATTTCAGTAACAGGGAATGGGGCTTGGGCGTTGAAAGGTCTGGGTTCAAGTCCCCATAGGAGCAGTTACCAGCATTCCGTGTGACCTCGAGCGACTCCTGGCAGCCCTCTGATCACAAACCCTGTTCACAGCGGCCCTGCTCACATGTCAGATTGCTGATTTGTCAGAAAAGGTGGAGTCCAATTGGAATCCTAGGTGTTACAGCAAGAGAAAAGAGGATTTGGGGTTTGGGTTTTTGTGGGGAAAAAACCCCCAGAAACTTGTTCAGTGTTTCTCTCCATAGTGATTCTGGGCATTTGGAGACATAATCATAGTTCCTAGTTTGGTTGGAAGAATTCTAACAGTCATTTAATGCAGGCTGAGCAGTGAGTGCCCCCTCCTGCCACTGTGACTGGGGGGAAGGAAGGGCCTACTGTGCACCACCCATGCACCCCCACAGCAGCTGTGGCAGCCAGGCCCATCCTGTGGTTCCTGAAGTCAGAAAGGCTTCCTGGCCTGTGCTGTATCAGCGGACCCTCCCTCACAGTGATTCTCTTTCTTTACCTTTTAGGTCTTGGGATCACCCTGAAGGCTCACCCACCTGGCGTTCTGCTTCTGGAGCAAAAAGGTAAGTTTTTTTGCAAAGAGTCAAGAATCATGGGGTTGGCATCTTTCTGATCTGGATTTTAGTAGGAGAGGCCAGCTCTCACAGTATCACAGGCCCTTCCAAATGGAAGTCCAGAGCTGTATGTGATGTGTATGGTCACGTAGTTCTTATTTTTAATGTTAGAGGCAGGCTTTGAGGCCTGTTCACTCATAAGTAACAACAGTTTCATCTTCCGTGTGTGTGGCCCTGGCATTGTTTCACTAGCTGTGAGGCTTCTCTGGTTGTGGGCTGTCCTTTCTCTAAGGCTTCGTGGAGGGAAATGCCCTTTTCTGAGTCTCCTGGAGCCCCTTGAAGGGAGGGAGTTCCTGGCTTTTTCTTTGGAGCCCTAGTACTTAGTAGACATAGTCTCAAACTAGCAATCACTTCATACATCAGCGCTGACTGACTGACCGCCCAGCCAATTCCATGTATGCCTCATCAGGGGCTTCTTACAGGTCCTGAATCCCCAGAGTACCTGTGTGTTACAGTCCCAATTATCCAGAATGGCAGAGAACAAGGTGCCCTTTGTAGTTGTGGGGTGAGGGACAGTCCTCTCTTAGTCTAATTACAGTCCATGGTGTGATGATGGCCACTGGTGATTATGGAAAATTAGGGAGTCTCTGAAGGTGGGGTGGGGAGAGGACTGCCATCTGTCTTGGGGGAGGCACTGGGCTCTCCTCATTGAGGGACTCCAACCCAACACTTTAAAATATTTATTATCTCAATGTTGACTTACTTCCAATGCAAATTTAAGCCAAGTGATGGGTTAGGTGACATGCCTGAAAACCTCCTTCATTTCCTAGTTGTCCCACTCCTGAAGACGTTTGGAATGCTAATGCCATTTTCAGATGTAAGCAAGGGTCTACAGCATACCCAGTACCTGAGGATCTCCGGGCAACTTCTACTCCTCAGAGGAGAAAAAGTAGTAAAACCTTCAGGTCAGTCCTTCACAACCTCAGAGCCTGCTTTGTGGCAGAGTAGAGGGTAGGGCCAGACTGAATGGAGAGGTGGAGATCCCCCACCCCGTGCTAGGAACATCCAGCTGGTGACTGCCTGGTTCCTTCTCAGGGCCTTTTGGTCATAGGCCCATAGACTTCATGGGGGTGGATATTGACTTTGGACCCCCCCCTCCCAATGACATTATCCAGGTTGTGTATCATTTTTATTTTGTCAAACATTTTCACCTGGGACTGGCCCTGCCAGTCCAGGTTTCACAATGCTGCTCTAGGCCATCTGCCCCTTGAATTTTATAGCTTCAGAAACCATGGTCCACAGTGGCAAAGGGAGTCGCCAACAGGGGTCCTGGGACTCTCAATTTCCAGTTGAACCAATCTGGTTTGCACAGGGTTGTTTGTGTATTCTCTTGTCCTTTAGACTGGGAACCTGTTGGAAGGAGGTCTGTCTGTGCATCCCCAGTGCTTAGCATAGAGCTGGCACCTACATTGGCAATCCAGAATCCTTGCTGACTTGACATAAATTAGCCCAGTTGTCTAAAGACCAGGTTTCCATTTCAGGCTTATCTCTGGTATCGCAGAACCCCTTCTCCCTCTAGCCAGGGAGTACGCCAAGAGGAGGGTCCAATTTGGATATAGTGGGGCTTCAAAGGAAGCAGCTGAGTTAGGGGTGAGGAAGAAGGAGGCTGGGAGGCTTCTCACTGCATTCCGAAGCCAATGAGCAATGACTTGTGTCTTGTCACCCCTTTCCCCACCCCACCTCTATTAGTAAGCCATCGAGAGCTGGCAGTCTGCTAGTAAAAGGGAATATTTTGAAGGTGAACCATTGAATATGGCTCAGTGGAACGAATGAGATCACACTGTATGAGTCACTGGCATAAGGATTAGGGCCTAGTGCTCACCTCTACTTCCTTGCATGGCTGGGTACCTCTGTCCTGTCTCTTATTTTTAGCCAATGAATGCTGGCCTTATCCTTTGCAGAAAATAGATTTCTGGGGGAGCCATGACCCCTTTCTACACGAAGGCTCCTCCTCCCCCATCAACATTGTTGTCCTCATGAAGGCACAAGATGGAAGTGTTAATATTTTGCCATCAGATTCAGACTGTGTGTGTGTGTCTGTATGTCTGTGTGTGTGTCTCTGTGTGTGTGTCTGTATGTGTCTCCGTATGTGCACGTGTGTGTGTCTCTGTGTGTGTGTATGTCTGTGTGTGTCTCTGTGTGTCTGTGTGTGACAGAGTGAGCATGTTTCATCTACGGTCACCTGAGAGGCAGCTTGGTGTAGCCCAACGAGCTCTGTGGGAAGGAGATGTTAAGGCCGAGAACACACCATTTGGTGTGGCATATATTTATTGTTACTCAGATGTGTCTGACTCTTTGCGATTTTCTTGGCAAAGATACCAGAGTGTTTTGCCAATTCCTTCTCCAGCTCATTTTACAGACAAAGAAACTGAGGCAAACAGGCATAAATGACTTGCTCAGAGTCACACAGCTTATAAGTGTCTGAAGTGAGATTTAAACTCAGGCAGATGAGTCTTCCCACCTTCACTCCCAGCAGTGTGACACCTAGCTTCTCCCTTTGGCACAGAGACATCAGAAGACCGAATAGTATAAATTCCATTTATATTCCAGCCCCTGGCATAATGCTTAGCTCAGAGCAGATGCTTAATAAGTAGTACTTTCAGGGTTACAAAGTGCTTTCCTCCCTGTGACATAGTGCAAGTATTTTCCCCATTTTACAGGTGAGGAGATTTGCCCAGCATCACCCATCTAAGTCAGGGCTGGCACGAGGGTGGAGGGAAGCTAGCTTTTTCCTGTAGTCTTCCCCTCTTTGCATGATGCCATACTCCCTCTCATACTCCCCTCACAAGGTGGCCTCAGTGAAGGCCTTCTAGAACAGGCTGCCACTGAGCAGAGCTGACATGTGGTATGTCAGAGGGAGACCCAGGGGCCCCTTCAGGATCCAGGGATGATAATCCTTACAAAACTGCCATCCCAGGCTTGTGGTGACAGAACTCCTTTCCAGCTTTCCAGTGTTACAGGAATCTGAGCTGATTCTTTTAGTGCCAGTGAAAAAAACAAAACCCAAATCAGACCAAGCCAACAAAGGACTACATTTGGGGCTTTGTGATTTCTCTGCAGATTCTTCCTCGGTTGATGAGATGGCTAGTCCCACGCAACAGATTTCCAAAGATGAGCTTGAAGAGCTAAGGGAGGCCTTTGCCAAAGTTGGTGAGTTATTCTGGGAAATATGGTTCAATATAGACACACCTGGGCCTGAAAAGGGAGGGAACAACGGTTTTGTACAAGCAAGTCTAGGGGCATTGACTCTTCCTCCCCCTCCCCTTCATTCCCACTGTCTCACTGAGCCTTGTCCCCTTCTCTCCACTTACAGAGCCTAATTCACCCTAGTTCAGACTCTGCAGTAGACTCTTAAGTGGCCTCCCTGCCTCCATGCCTCCACTTTGTCCCCTTTCACAGAGCCTCTAAGTTAATCCTGCTAAGGCACAGGTCTGACCCTTTTCACTTATTTAGTCAGTCAGGTAGTCAGTGGAGAGAGCATCTACCTCTCAGGAACATAAAGCACCCTACTATGTACCAGGAATTGCGCTAAGGGCTTTATACTTATCTCAGTGGATTCTCACAACAACCTTGCAAGGTAGGTGCCATTATGATCGCCATTTGACAGATGAGGAAACTGAGGCAAACAGGTTCAGTTATTTGCCCAGGGTCACACACCTAGTAACTACTCTGAAGCTGGAGTTGAATTCAGGTCTTCCTGACTGCCGGTCTCAAGCGCTGTGTGCTGTGGGGCCCCAGCCTTGAAGCAGTGTAATAGCAAACTTTTCCTTGGCTGTGGATTTTAAATGAGATAATATTTGTAAAGCATCGTATGAATTCTGGTATTTAAAAAACTATCTCAAAAACCTCTAGCTATTAGGGTAAACATCAACACATTGAGGTCTCTGCTTCTAGTCTTTAGTAATGGTGGCATCCCCTCGAAAAGAAAGACCAGTAGTCCTCTGTTGGATTGTCCACTGCCCATTCCAGCTCTTTTCTCTTTCTTTGGAATCTATGGCCTTTTTTTGGCCAGATGAATAGCTAAGCAGCAGGTACCAATCTAAGAGGTTCTGAAACTCCATTTGGCCAAAGGCTTCTCCCTGAAGAGACTCCTCGTCTTGAATTGCTATAGGAGAGAGCAGAGAAATGCTAGGTAGTAAGCCTGTCCTTTTTCCTTCTCTTACTCTCTTAGCTAGCAGAACACTTTCCAGGTTGTACTGAATGCTCACCTCTTCCTTTCCCAGCCTTCTTGGAGGCCTCTCTGGGCTTCCTCCACTGGAATGGAGGGAGTCTTTGCATTGTATCACAGGAAGCAGACCTCAGGCCAGAAGGCTGAGAATGATCCCAGCAGGTCTGCCAAGTGCTGATGGAGGCTCTTAACAGCCCTGTGAGGCAGGGGCTATCCCAGGCTCTGAAGTTAAGTGACTTTGACAAAGTCATGCAGATCTTAAGTTGGTAGAGCCAGGATGAAATCCTCATTTTTTCCAGTAAAAGACCTTATCATGAAGGCCTCAGGGACAGAAATGGGCCTTCCCTGTCACCTTCAGCCTTAAGAGACACCAGGCAAAAGGGGTTTAAGGAAAACCTTTGGGACTCCAAGTTTCAATGACAGCTTGTGAAAAGCCATCTTGGAATGGCTTGAAAGAGCCATTTTGTCAATAAAGCAGATAATGAGTCTGAGCCAGGGGATCTATGTGCCTAACTCTGTGAGACTGGGCTCTCTCTTAAGGCACAGAGTGAGTAGTTAGGAAGCCCTTGTTGACTGAATGGTCCTGGGTTCCCTCCCCATGGAGGGATTTGGACTCCCTAAGGTCCTTTCTGTCTGTTAATCTGAGATGGGGGATGGGACTAAATAGTTCCTTGACATCCTGGGCAGCTAAAGAGTTATGGCTGATGCTAGGCTTTCGTCTAGATGGCTCTCTTACTGGTACCTCATCAACTTTCAGTTCACCTCAGGCCATCTCTTGTCTCCTCTTGTCTTTCATGGATGCCCACAACCTCAGAATTTAGTTAGTGCCCGGCTAGCCCCTGAGATGGTACACAGGGGACCTTCACTTGATTTAACTGCAGGGGGTTCAATGTTCTTAGAAGTTAGCCTAGGATAGTCAAGGTGAGGTCTGTCAGCTGGGCCTTTAGGTTGCCTGGGAATTGTGGCCTTGTGGAGCACACTATAGAAGGTGTCTCTGATTCGGACCTGAATTTGCAGCAGATGCTCACAGCCTCAGTCCTAGTGATAACTCCAAAGTGGTCAGGCGTGCATCAGAGAGGGGATGGGAACCCCTTTTTAAAACTCAAATTTCTTTTCCTGACCAGGATGATCTTTTTTTTTTTTTTTTTGTATTGCCCATGGGGAAGTACAGAATGGGACAGGGAAATGGCTTTTCTTCCTTTCCTTTATGAAAACAAAATCATACCTTTTTTCCTCTATTTCCTTCATTTCTCCACTAGGACAGGTTGAACAAAAATCTCAACGTGAGATTAAAAAATGTTTTTACTCTCTAGTAATAGGCCATGTTCAATTGGTTAACCAATCTAACAGGGGTGTCCTTTTTTAAAAAAAATTAAGCGTTTTTATCAAGAACCTGACATTGCCCATCCAAGTCAATTAAGTTTGCTTAGGCCCTAATGTGAAGAGCAGGGCCTGAGTCGGAACCCCTTACTACTGCTGTAGTCATTTTACTACCCTGGGCCTCAGTTTCTTCCCCTGAAAAATGGGGAAGGGGGACTTCCGCTGCCAAGATGGTGGAGAGAGGAAGGAACCCTCTGAAGCTCTCCCAAAAGTCCCCTCCAAACAACTAGAAAACCACCTCAGAATTGATGTAGGAGGAGGGAAGCAGTGTGGCAGGAAGGCAGGAAAGGACTGTGGGAGGCAGCAGCCAGCCCCACAGCAGGGGACCTGCAGCAGGGCCTCCTAGGCCAGTGAGCAGAGTTGTGGAGCAGCCAGGCCCTACCCCAAGGAGGGAGGGATAGAAATTGGAACTCAAAACCTTCAGTAAAAATGTTAAACACATAAATGGTGGGGCAGGGCAGGGGAGACAAAGAAACTTTCTTCTGCCTCCAACTCGATTGAGCTTCGTTTCAGCAAGCAGTGTTATTACACAGCCAGTCACTTCTGTGTTGTGATACTTTGTCTCATTATCCTGTCTGCCCATTGGAGTCTGTCTATACTAGGAATCATGTCTTCCTTGGGACTGAAGGTTTGCCCTGGATTTCTGAGCCTAGTTAGTGTAAAGCCAGCTCCCCCCGCCTCCCCCTGGGGTGGGGGGGCCACTTAGGTTCTTTTGTTTAGTCCCTCCGTAGCCCCATTGAGGTTGCTTGTTATTTGGACTGAACCCAGGATGTCACTGGCATAGTGAACTCTGGTTAAGGAAACTTAGCCTGGTCTGTAATGTAGAGTCTTAAAGATTTGCCTCTTGAACTCAGGACTTTTGGACTCAAAGGCCAGCTCCTTCTCTACACCATCTCTTAGCTTTCCCTCCCTACTTAATGCACATCTCCTTCCCAGAAAAACAAAGCGAGCATATTGTAAAGCAAAGGCAGCCCAAAGCAGACCAGCACCTAGCTGAGAAAGATCATTAAGGAGTACAGTTTCTACTTGAGTGTGACAACACTTGGTAATAGAGACCTGGGCCTCAGTTTCCCCAACATGTAAAACAAAAGGATGGGAGTAGATTGTCCTTAAGGTACTTTCTGGCATTGACCTTTCTCATCTTAAATAATGTGTTCCATATCACTCTGCATGGAAATCAATCAACATACTCAATCCTGAAGTTTTTTCTTGTGGGAGATGTTTACACTGGGCAATCTGATCATGCCAGGGAGTGCTTCCTGGGGCTCTTCTCAGGTCTAGACCCCTGTCCTGTTTGGGTTCTTTGGTGTCTCTAGTGTGTGCTGTTTCGCATTAGATAAAATCTCTGTAGACCCAGGAGTTATGTGGGACTCTTTCATTAGCCAAGGCCAGTCACTTACCAAGTGACTGGAAATAAGGCAGATCATTTGGGGAGTTGGCAGGTGGTGAGGGTAGTAGGAGGCCATGTACATAGAGGTAGTTTGTCACCCCCCCCATTCACTCCTAGGCTTGTGTCTGGGTTTGGGGGAGGAAAGGAGGGTTCACCAAAGCCAACCCCTGCTTGTCTGCTCTTGCCTGATCTTTAGCTCACCCGAACCTAGTGTTTTTGGGGGAAGCAGCAGGCCAGGAGGCCCTAGTCTGTCCTCAGCTGGGATGAAGCTTGCCCCTTCTGTTTGCTAGAGCAAGGCAGAGACTGTGAAAAGCCAAACCCTCGGGTTCAGCTAAGCATCTGGAGGCATTTAGCCAGCACATTTCCCAAAGCTTCATGCCCAAGGAAGGCTCTGCTCATTTTGCTGACTGGACAGACAGAGGGCACACTCTGTCCTGCTGTGCAGTCATCATTTGGCCAAATCTTTCAAACCAGCGATCCCTGTGCTTCTTCTGGGAAATCCAGGAGCTGGTGGAGGCTGTTCAGTCAACTTGATATCTCTCCCATCATGCATTCTCAAGCTCAGTCTGTCCAAAATCTGAGGAAGGCCTGAGGTAATTCTGCATTTAGTTGTTCTCAGGCACCCCTCCCCGTAACTTCCTCATCGATTCCTGTTCTCTCATCCCTGAAGCCACCATTTTTTCTAGGGCTTCCCTGGCCTGCCTGCGCCCCCTGGCCCTGAGCAGTGGCAGGCTGCCCTTAGAATCTAAACTGGTGGAATGCTGTCCCTGCTTTCTCCAGACAAGTACTTAAAATAGCTTAAATTACAGGATGCAAGGGGAGGGAGGGAAAAAACACACTATTTCCTTTTAAGGCTCTGAATGGCGGGCAAGGACATGGCTGGAGACTCCGCTTATTTACTTGAGAATTGCTTGTGGGGTGTTGGGGAGTGAACTGGCATTTAAACAATTACTTTGAATAAAGGGCATAATGAGATGTACTTGGAAACAAAAAGCAGATGTAAAAATGCAGCTGTTTCTAGGAGACAAAAGGAGGAGTTAGCTGAGCAAAGCTCAGCCTCTGCGTGAATGTAGAAGTGAGAGCCATGGCCACAAGGACTCTGCCAGGGAGGCGCTGGGGGTCTCTGAATTGGGAATGAGTGACAGTGCCTCAGTTACTTGTGGGAAAATTGAGAAAAGAATCAGAATAAGGTGTTTTGGGTTTTTTCCACGCAAACACTTGACTGAAGATGGTCTTTCCTCTTTTCCTAGGGGCCATGTTCTCATCCCCAGACAAGGCCTGTCTGTTTCACTGCACTCCTGCGGCCTTCATCCTGTCAGGGCAGATCCTCCCTTTAGAACAGACAGGGACTCCAGAGGCCATCTTCTCTGGCCTTCATTTTAAAGAAGAGAAACCTTGAGGACAAAGGGCAGGTGTTAGTCAGTGGCAATCAGAACTCTTTACTGACTCCAGATCCTGTTTTCTGCCCTGCTAGGCCACCTATTAGATACTTACTTAGATAGGTAAGCACTAAGATACTTACCTTGCCATTTGGACATGCCTCATATGTTCAGAGGTCCCCCTTCTTTGTGGCAAGAGCACCAGAAAGGTACTAAAGGGAGAAGAGGAACCTTGCCACCGTGATGCTCCTTTGCCTGTCAATGGAACATTTCTCACCCTTTTTCATTTCAGAGGCTCATGGGATCACAGAGGAAGAGTAGGGAATGGAGACTTATAGGACCATAGAGTGAGAGCTGTAAGGGTCTTCAGAACCTGCTAATCCAACAACCAAGGCCAAAGAGCTCAAGGAATTTGCCCCAAGTCACACACACAGTAGGTGAGCAAGTCTGTATTAGAGCCCACGAGCTTGAGTTAGATCCACCACTTTCCCCTCCATACCACACTGCCTTCCTTGCACATTCCAAGTGTTCAGGGCTTACTGGTTTGGGCTGGATCCATCAGATCTGTCAGAACCTGAACTTAGCCTGCTAAGGAGAGCTGACCATCACATGTACCTTTCACTTCAGTGATCAGGGAAGCTTCTGGGACTGTCCCCCTTTTCTTGTCTTTTCAACATAGACTGGGCCTCTGCCACAATCTGGGATGGAGAAGGGGGGGCCCTAAGGGGTGTTTCTGGAAAGGAAGTAGAATAGTACCCAAGTTTAAAAAATGGCAGACCTATCTTTCCAGTACTTGGCCAGTTGGAGGATTTAATTCTTTTAAAGTTAATTGTTAGCCATTTTGCAACCTTCATCTGCCTCTTTGAAATAGAAACCATTTCCTCCCCAAAATAGATCATTGCCCCTTCAGATGGCCATGGATGGGTGCGTGGGTGTCACAGCATGAATAGCTGCCAGTAGCATTGCCTTGGAAATGGCCAAGCGTGACACAGTTAGTGGTGTTCTGCTCTGGTGCCCATGTCTTTCCATTGTCAGCTAAGGTTTGGGGAGACCAAGATGAGCTGATGAAGGGATCTTGTAGCTTAGTTTTTCCATAGTGAAACTGATAAATCTCTTTCTCAAACCCAAATTTGGCTCTTTCTCCAGGGAGTAAAAGTTTTTGAGACCCTGTGGTCAGTAGCCAATTCCTGCTAGGATCTTAAGGAGATTGGCTTCCAGGGGGTGGAACCATATTGGTTTGTGGGAATCCAATGAGATCATACTTATAAAAGGTGCCTGGCACATAGTGAGACCATTGAAATGTTTGTCCCTTCCTCTGGGAATGGTGTGTGTGTGTGTGTGTGTGTGTGTGTGTGCGTGTGTGCGTGTGTGCGCGCGTGCGCGCGCACTGGGTCCAGAAACATTGGGTTAGGGTCACTGTGCTAATAAGTCACATTTCTCCCATGCTTTCCCTGCAACCTTAGGGGAATCAGGACACTTAGAGATCATACAAGTCAACTGCTTCCATTTGCAGATGGGGAAATTGAGTCTCAGAAAGGAAGAGAGGGGACCTGTCCAGAGTCCCAGAGGTGCTCAAGGTGCTCTTTCCAAACATGTGAATGGGTGGTGCATGTACTAACCCTATTTTACAAAGGAGGAAGCTGAGTCAGAGAGGGAAAGCACTTTTTCCAAGGTCACACAGCTAATCAGTGCTATCCAGAGTTGCAGGTGGAACCCAGTTTGGCCCCCACGGTCCTTGTTTTGCACTGTACTTTGGCTTCGTAGTTAGTCACTCCTGACCACAGATGCTTCCTAGTCCTTGCTCTCCCCCTCCAGTCTGTCCTTCTCAAGGATTCTCAGAAAGCCGTCACGTGACCTGAACTTCCACACTTCATGCCAATGGCGTACTCTTCTCATCTAGAGTGGTGTAATCCAAATAAATGTGTTAACTAGCTCTTGTTCAGCCCAGTCCTGGGCTATGTGCTGCAAGGCATGCATGTGTAATCTGTCTCTCCCACTGATCCCCAACCTACCTGCAATGAACAAAAAACTGTCATAGACATGCAAATTTCCATAATCACCATGTCCAAAAATGGGTATCTCTGCCTTAAATTTATCATTTCTCTCCCAGGGCCAAATTTTCTGTTATTTAATGACAGAGATTCAGTAATGTTCTTCCCTTATCTGCCCCTGCCCCCCACCAGTGCTAGAGAATAAGAACCTCATTTTTTTTTCCTCTTTCTCCCTCCCTACCCAGAGCTCGCAACATTCAGCATTAGTCACATAACAGTTTTCCATTTAGCCTAGATTAGTTACATTTGTTTCCTGGGATCCTCTGGAGCAAAGGGCACTGAATTTGGAGCCAGAGCCCGGTGGGAGGTCATGAGGATGTTTTGTGGTGGAGTAGGAATTCAGACTGCCAAAATTAGGGCCATGGAGTGTGAAGACTCCACTTGGAAGCCCAGTGCTAGGGACCCTTGGTAAATCACCTCTTCTCTAAAATGAGGGGTGCAGACTCACTTTCAAGGTCCCTTCCAGCCTGAAGCCCGAGATCCTAAGCTCTCTCCAAACTCTCTCCAAATGACCATGTTTGCAAAAGTGTACACACTGAGCCCCCTGGTTGGGTGTTGATTCCTGGGTTGTCTTCATTTCGAATACAGCTTTGGAGCACCCTCCATCAAAAAATTATAGATTTTCAGACCTGAGAAGCCCTGTAGAGATGATATTGTTGAGTTCTTTGAGATTCCCTCCCCCTATCCCACACTGGCTGAGAAGCACAGTGGCCAATCTTGGGCTCTATTCCCACTGCTGATTGGGTGCTTTGCTCTCCCTCATTTTCCCCAACCTGGGCTAATTTGCCCCATCTTGGAAACTGATGCCTGCCCAAAGAGGGTAAAGGAATCTCCCAGGGTCCTAATACAAACACACAGATAATTTACAGTCTTGCCTCAGGAGAACGTAAGCTTATTCAAGGCAGGTACTGTCTTCCATTTTGTTTTTCCTAAATGTTGGAATGGACCAGTAGAGCTTTGTCTAGTCCAGGTCCCACATTTCCCTGTGCTCTTTCCTTTCTTCAAGTGGAGCCCTTCCTTCCTGTCCGGGCCCTTTGGCCCCAGACTCCCAGCTTCTAAAGGATCCACAACTTTTTGGAAGAAGCTTCACCCCCTCCTCTTCATAGCAGTAGTCTGCTAAAGCAGCCTTTGCTTGCCTTTACCCTTACTTGCCTTTCCCTGTCCTGTGCTCAGTGGCCTCAGTTTGGAGTTTGCTGCCCCCTGCCTTCCCAACACCAGATACTTGATTGTCCCAGGCTGTCCCAGACTGCTCTGCTGGAAGCTGACTCTTCTCAGAGTCATCTCCAAGGAGCCCTTGCTCTCTTCCCTCAATCCCCTAGCTGCCCTGCTTAAGCCATCCTCATCCACTGAGGGCAGATGTATTTGCTCAGCCTTCCTTGGCTCTGGTAGAGGTAGCCAGTGACATGCACAGTGCCCGGTACCATGGAACACCCTCCCAACCTCTTGCTTCTCAGGTGGCAGGACCCTTTGCTTTGTACCATGGTGGAGTAGGAAGTGTGGCTGTCAAAAGGCTGTGTGATCATGGGCTGGTCTTGGCCCCTCGTTGGGCCTCAGTTTCCTCATCTGAACTAGACCTATCAATGTGGGACTTGCACACCCAGCTCTGGCCCATCAGAATGCACAACTGAAGCCCAGATCCTAGCTACCAAACTTTTCCCCTAGCAGCCCCTGCCTTCCCCACCCCCCAGTGTGTCTAGAGGCACAGTCAACAAACATTCCCCAGTAGCCTTGAGAGGTACACTGGACAAACATTCCTCCCTGACTGGAGCCCTTGAGGGTGGTTGTTATAGGTTCCCAGATGTTTCACAGATGACATACGGGACAAGATAGAGTTTTTAGGCCCAGCCTCTAGCAGGTTCACTTTTGATCTGGTCAGACACCTTCTGAGGGGTTGATACTGAGCTTGCATCTAGTCTAGTCTTCTCAAAGAGTTACTGATAATGAGAATACCAGCTCCTACAGCATTCCCTAATCACCCTTCTAACAGGGGCCAGGAAAAAGGGGAGCAACTACCCCTGCATCTCCATGGGAATCAATCAAGACAGGCACAGGTGGTACACTCACCTAAATTCCCTCAATCCTTGATGGGCACCAATCAAGACACACACAGAATCTCCTATGGGTTCCCTGTGGTTTCCCCACTCACTGACCAGTGCCTGCTTGCTTTGTAGGGCCACATATAGAGGAGGCATCTTACTAACAGTAAATTCACAGGTTAACTTTAACAATGTGGTCATTCTTTCTGCACAAGCATAGTAAATGTTACATTATATTACCCCTTATCTCACAGCAAAGCCTCAGTAGGACTGTCTGTCACTATGATTCTAGGAACTACTATCTAGAATCCTTGGGGCTATTGTGGGAGTTATTATCTCTAACCCCTGGAAACTAGACATTGCCATGGCCCTGAATCCTGAGAAACTCAGTTCTAAAAAGGATAACAAAATCCTCACGTACACCAGGGCACCTGCTTTATTTCCCAACATTTCCAGCTTCCCAGGTTGGTATAAGAACCATTATCTTTTAGCCCCTAGGTTTGTTCACACACAGGAGAGTCTTCTAGGATGTTTTTAGTTAACCAGGGACTAAGTTAAGCATTGAACCAACCAACCCTCCCTGCAACACACAGTAAGCTCCTAGTGTATGGCAGCCATTGGACAAAGTCCTGGGGATGCAGACACAAAGGGGAAAACTGCCTTTGTTCATCTGGAGCTCGTAGTCTTTGGAGAGACACAAGAAGTGCCCAGCTAAAAAGCTATGTGTTTGTCCTTCCTTCTCGAAGAGGACCGTGACATCAAGATGATGACATGACTTGCACTTGACTTGGATTAGAGTGAGGGAGGGCTGTGCAAGGTCACCAGACTCACTTTCTCCTCCTGAGCCATCTGGGTCCCCTGGCCTGATATGGATGAAGACAGCTGCATATGGCCCAGGATGCAGTGTGAATTTTTTCAGATTTTCACTTTGAGTGAGGCAGCACCCATTCAGTGAATAGACTTCTTTAAGAAGTGAGTCAAGGGAGGCCCCTTTAATAAAAAAAAAAAAATCCAACTGGAAGGTAAGACCATGAGGTTGGTTGGCCAAGAGAAACAGTTACTATTTAGTATTTACATTCATTCTATGCTAGAGGGCAGGGACCTAGTGTCCAGTTTATGGCCTCCAGAGTGGGTTTAAGACTTGGTCTTTGAGAGAGAAATCTAGCCAGTTAATGAGGCAGCTTTTAGCCAACAAAATGTACATACCTTCTTTTGGACAGAGCACTCTCATGGGAAGAGAGAGGGGGAGATGAAAGAGGAGATGGGAGGGGTGACAGGAGAGAGGAGGGGGGGAGGAGAGGAGAAAAGAGGAGAAGCAGGAGATGGGGAGGGGAGGGGAGCGAAAAGGACACCAAGAATACTGTACCTTTAAGCAGAGATGAGACCTGATATCATGGTATTTTCCTTTCCTTTTCTTCCCTCCTTCCTCCCTCTTGCTTCCCCTCCCCTCTCCTCCCTTCCCCCCTCTTCTCCCTCTCTTCTCTCCTCCCCTCTTCTCCCTCTCTTCTCTCCTCCCATCTCCTTCCTCTCCCCTTCTCCCCATCCCCCCTCCCATCTCCTTTTTCATCTCTCCCTCCTTCTCGTGAGGGTGCTCTTTTCACAAGAAGGTATATACATTTTGTTGGATAGATTTCTCTCTCAAAGACCAAGCCTTGAACTCATTTCACTCTGGAGCCCATAGACTGGACACTAGGTCCCTGCCCTCCTAGCACAGAGTGAATGTAATTACTAAACAGTAACTGTTTCCCTTAGCCTAGTCACCATCAGGGTCTTCCCTTCCAGTTGGATTTTTTTTTTTTTATATTAAAGGGGCCTCCCTTGATTCACTTCTTAAAGAGGCCTATTCACTGAACTGGTGTTGCCTTGTTCAAAGTGAAAACCTGAAAAGACCTTAGCCCCAAAGGGCCAGGGCCCCTCACTGCATCTTGCATCGTCTCCTGTTGTCCTGATCCATATCTGGCCACTGGACCCAGATGGCTCTGGAGGAGAAAGTGAGGCTGGTGACTTTGCACAGCCCTCCCTCACTTAAATAGCTATAAAATAAAGAGGAGGATGGATTGAAAAGGAGAAAGCCTACAGGCAGAGACACTATTAGAAACACATTGTCCTGAGTAGACTAGGCAAGAGGCCATCACTAGGATAGTGGCTGTTTGAGTTCAGAGAAAAAGACAAATGGGCGAGAGATGTGGCTCAGTGGACAGTGTTTTCAACTTGGAGTCATTTTGGTTTTGTTAGGCCCTTTGTGACCTCTTGTAGGATTTTTTTGGCAAAGATACTGGAGTGGGCAAAGATACCATTTCCTTCTCATTTTACAGATGAGGAGACTGAGGCAAACAGAAGTGACTTGCCCAGACTCACACAGCTTGAAAGTGTCTGAGGCCCGGCACTTTTTCCACTGCGATACCTAGCTGCCAAGACTTGGAGTTAGGAAGACCTGAATTCAAATCCCATCTTTGACTCTTATTTAGATGTGTGAACCAGGCAAATCACTTAATCTCTCTCAGTCTTAAATTTGCTCATCAGTTAAGTGGAAATCCGAATTGACTCTACCTTGCAGGATTGGTGTAGAAGGTTAGCAAGGCTCAATAAATGTTTACCTGTTAGCCATTGGGGAGGCAGAAATAACAAGAATTGAAAGGTGTATGGATACAGGGTAAGAACCCGTCCAAGGTTACACTGGGCAGGAGTGGGGAATTTGGGGTGGGTAGAGTTTGAGAAGCCTCTGGGATGATCAGTAATTTGGACCTTCTACTATTCCACCAGCAAAATATGACCACCAGGGTGAGAAATCTTGTGTGGGAGCTGACAGAGCCCACAGTATCACCTGGGGTTCCACTTCATAGATCTCTGGCTTTGAGCCATCCTAGGAAATGAGTTCAAAGAAGAAATCAAATCTGCTGAGGGCCTTGGGGGCCTCCTGTCCTCATGCCCAAGGAGATGCTCTAGTTCTAGGGGGAGACGGGCTTCAGTAGCACCCTGGTACTTGCTTCTTCCTCAAGGCCTATTTGCTCTTGCATTTCTCACAAACTTGTCTAGCTAGTTTCCCAGATCACAGACCTTGGAAGCAGCAACTTAAGAGGGCACAAGAAGGGAGGCAGATCAGGATGGGAAAGCATTATTAATAATTAAGAATTAATTATCACAGCCATCTCCATAGTATTTGAGCCTCCTGCCAAGCCTGCCATCCTGATTTGGAGGCTCTTGTCATCACTCACCTTATTAAAGTCAAGCATGCGTACTGAACTAACGAGGCCTGGCTGAGGAGAGCCCAGACCAGCAGAGCAGTGGAGTTGTCTCCAATGCTCTAATAAATAGGTTTAGTATTGACTGTGCTATCAGCCCAATTCAGAGTCAAGAAATCATTTAAATGATGGGGAACACTGAATAGCCATGACAAAGGTTTCCATCAAAAGTGGCTAAAAGGAGATTCTGTTTGGAGCCAGCAGGCATTCCCTAAGGGAGCCAAGTTCAGGAGTCTTAGTGTGGTCAGGACATGCTTCTTTTCTGAGCCATATCATGCATCAGAAAGGGTTACCCTGCCTCTCGTTCCCTAACTCAGAGGGGATAAGGCCATCAGCTAGAAGTCTCCAGAAAGCACAGGACTTCAGCTTTGGGAATAGTCTGGTTTTGATCCAAACTGTATTTCTTTTTTAAGTCCAAAATTTGGCCAAATGGGTTTAGTCAGACACCAGTATCCCTCATTCATGAGGGAGGACAGACTGTATCCAAAAAGCAACTGAGATGCAGCTGTTGACCAGAAGGTCAGAGTGCTTTGTCTCCCACTCAAAACTCTGGAGCCATGATGTGCTCCAGTTGCAGAAATCTTTTTTTTTTAAAATATAAATTTATTTATTTAACTTTTTACATTCATTTTCTTTTTTTTTATTAAAAATTTATTTATTTAACTTTTTACATTCATTTTCAAAAAATTTTGGGTTCCAAATTTTCTCCCCATTATCCCCTCCCCCACCCCAATACACCGAGCATTTTAATGTTCCCTATCACCAATCTGCCCTCTCTTCTATCATCCCTCCCTTCTCTTGTCCCCATCTTCTCTTTTGTCCTGTAGGGCCAGATGACTTTCTATTCCCCATTACCTGTACTTCTTATTTCCTATTAGCAACAACAATACTAAACAGTTGTTCCTAAAACTTTGAGTTCCAAATTCTCCCCATCCCTCCCTCCCCACCCATTCCCTTTGGGAAGGCAGGCAGTTCAATATAGGCCCTATCTGTGTAGTTTTGCAAATGACTTCCACAATAGTCATGTTGTGTAAGACTAACTTTATTTCCCTCCATCCTATCCTGCCCCGCATTGTTTCTATTCTGTCTTTTGATCCTGTCCCTCCCCAAGAGTGTTGATTTCAAATTGCTCCCTCCTCCCATTGCCCTCCCTTCCATTATCCCCCCCTTGCTTATCTCCTTCTCCCCCACTTTCCTGTATTGTAAGATAGGTTTTCATACCAAAATGAGTGTGCATTTTATTCCTTCCTTTAGTCGAATGTGATGAGGGTAAACTTGATGTTTTTTTCTCAGCTCTCCTCTTTTTCCCTCCACTAAAATGTCTCCTGCTTGCCTCTTGAATGAGATATAATTTACCCCATTCCATTTCACCCTCTCTCTTGCCACTACATTTCTCTCTCACCGTTTACCTTAATTTCTTTTAAGATATGGCCTCATCCTATTCAATTCACTCTGTGCTCTCTGTCTCTGTATGTGCGTGCATGTGTGTATGTGTGTGTGCATGCACGTGTGTACGTGTGTGTGTGTGTGTGTGTGTGTGTGTGTGGTCCCACCAACTACCCAGATACTGAAAAGTTTTAAGAGTTACAAATATTGTCTTTCCATGTAGGAATGTAAACAGTTCACCTTTGGTAAGTCCCTTATGACTTCTCTTTGCTGTTTACTTTTTCATACTTCTTCTCATTCTTGTGTTTGAAAGTCAAATTTTCTTTTCAGCCCTGGTCTTTTCATCAAGAATGCTTGAAAGTCCTCTGTTTCATTGAAAGACCATATTTTCCCCTGAAGTATTATACTCATTTTTGCTGGGTAGGTGATTCTTGGTTTGAGTCCTAGTTCCTTTGACTTCTGGGATATCCTATTCCACGCCCTTCGATCCCTTAATGTAGAAGCTGCTAGATCTTGTGTTATCCTGATTGTATTTCCATAATACTGGAATTGTTTCTTTCTAGCTGCTTGCAATATTTTCTCCTTGACCTGGGAATTCTGGAATTTGGCCACAATGTTCCTAGGAGTTTCTCTTTTTGGATCTCTTTCAGGCAGTGATTGATGGATTCCTTCGATACTTATTTTGCCCTCTGGTTCTAGAATCTCAGGGCAGTTTTCCTTGATAATTTCATGAAAGATGATGTCTAGGCTCTTTTTTTGATCATGGCTTTCAGGTAGTGCCATAATTTTTAAATTGTCTCTCCTGGATCTATTTTCCAGGTCAGTTTTTTTTTTTTCCCATGAGATAGTTCACATTCTCTTCCATTTTTCATTGTTTTGGTTTTTTTTGGTGATTTCTTAGTTTCTCAGAAAGTCATTAGTTTCCACCTGTTCCATTCTAATCTTGAGAGAACTATTTTCTTCAGTGAGCTTTTGAACCTCTTTTTCCATTTGGCTAATTCTGCTTTTGAAAGCATTCTTCTCCTCATTGGCTTTTTGAACCTCTTTTGCCAATAGAGTTAGCCTATTTTTCAAGGTGTTATTTTCTTCAGCATTTTTTTGGGTCTCCTTTAGCAAGGTATTGACCCATTTTTCATGCTTTTCTTGCATCTCTCTCATTTCTCTTCCCAGTTTTTCCTCCACCTGTCTAACTTGATTTTCAAAATCCTTTTTGAGCTCTTCCATGGCCTGAGTCCACTGGACATGCACCTCAGATGTCTGGGATACAGAGGCCCTGACCTCCATGTCTTTCCCTGATGGTAAGAGTAGTTCATCGTCATCAGAAATGAAAGGCGGGAACATTTGTCCCCCAAGAAGGTAGCTTTCTATGGTCTTATTTTTCTTCCCTTTTCTGGACATTTTCCCAGCCAGTTACTTGACTTCAGAGATTCCTCTCCACCCCTGCCTAGATCTTCCCAGCTAGTGCTTGGGGTCTGAGATTAAAATGCTGCTCCCCAGCCTCAGGGCTTTCAGTGGCAGGTGGGGCTGCTATTCAATGTGAGCTTAAGTTCTGCTGCTGGGGTGGGGGCAGGGCTGCCTCCCAGGCTCAGTTCACTCAGGGGCTTTATGCAGAAACCTTCAGTAATGGTCCTGAGCTCCTGCTGGAGTCCCGGGCCACCGCTGCCTCTGCCGCTGCCTCTGCCGCAGCCTCCTCCACCACCTCCCGAGGGGGCCCGAGTCATGGAGACACCCCACTCCCCTCTTGGCCAGCCCAGAAGTCTCTCACTGACCTGTAGAGCCTGTGGGCTGAGGGACCTTCGCGGCTGCTGGAGATTCCGTCCCTGAAGCCTGCTCCGATCTGCTCCTCTGGGGCTGGGCAGCCAGGGCAGCGCAGGGGTGGGCTCTGCTGCCCGGAGCGTGACGGACCCCTGGGGACGGCTTTCCAGGGCTCTCTGGAACGGAAATCTCTTCCACCGTGTTTCTGCGCGGCTTGCATTGATCCAGAATTTGTGGGGAATTCTTTTTACAGGAAATTTATGGGCTGTGGATTTGGAGCTAGCATACGTGGGTCTTTCTACTCCACCATCTTGGTTCCTCCAGTTGCAGAAATCTTAAGTGAAAGGCCTAAAACTGGGTCAGTAGCCTTCGGGGCCCCGGATCTGGGCTCCTCAGCCCCAACATCTTCCTTCTTTTCCTCATGGATATTCTTCCTTGATTTCTTTCTGTTCCACAACTTTGTGGGCCCTTTAGTTTAATGTACCCCCATTCATGGAGATTGCCTCCAGCTTTGTTTTTAAGTTACACAGAATCCACCTAGGACAATTTGGAAAGACAGAAGCTTTTTTCTTTGGTTCTTTGTTACCTTCTAGGCTGTGTTCTCAACAGTGGCACCATGCCAACTTCCATGGGGAAAGAACTCAGTGGAGTGGGCGAGGAGGGGGGCTTTTGGATTTCTGATCTTGGAAACATTTGGACATTGCCTTTAGTAACTCTTTGGCCTAGAGTTTGCTTCCTTTGCCCAATCAATAAATATTGACTGAAGCAAAGGTCCCCTTTGCATAAGTTTGGGGGCACTTGGAAATCTATTCCAGATTAATCAGGAAACTTATCTGGCTATTGGAAGAAAGACTGTGGAACTACTCAGTTGTGTAAATTGACTCCTAAAAAGTATGTGCATGGTCCTAGAGGGAATAGAGAAGAAGGGGTGGAGGGGAGAGAGAATGCTGGCTTTACACCCTGGCTCTGCTACCTACCCACTCCTTGTATAATATTAGGCATAGTCTATGACCTCTGTGTGGGCAGCCAGGTGGTACGGTGGATAGAGCACCAGTGCCAGAGTCAGGAGGACCTGAGTTCTAATCTCACCTCAGACACTTGACACTCACTAGCTGTGTGACCTTGGGCAAGTCACTTAACCCCAATTGCCTTATCCTGGGTCATCTCCAGGGATATCTGGTCACTGGATTCAGATGACCCTGGAGGAGAAGTGAGGCTGGTGACCTGCACAGCCCTCCCTCACTCAAAACAAAGTCAAGTGCAAGTCATGTCATCATTTATCTGATGGCATGGTCTTCTTTGGCAATGAAGGATGAACACGAACGAACGAACAAACGAACACACACACACACACACACACACACACACACACACACACACACACACCCCTCTCTGTGCTCTCCCCGCACCGCCCCCACCCCCCACCGTGAGGGAGTTGGCTCTTTCAGTTTTAGACCCATAATCCAATGAAATCTGTTTTCTAGTCCCTGCTCGGTCAGTCGCTGTGTGACCTTAGGCAAGTCATTGCTTCTGAGGGCTATAGTTTCATATGAAGGTATAGGTCTTGATGGCTACAACCTGGATCTTTGATTCTCTGATCTCTCATGCCTCTTTCAATTCTTACTCTAAGGCCCTATGATGCTTTCATTTCCCAAATTCATTCATTCAGGCTCTCACCACAATGTATCAGTAACTCTTCTGCACTCCTACCGTACGTACCATCGAGGCTTCTTTCTGAAATGGATTTTTAGTTTGTCTTAGACTTAGAAAACCCTCCAGATTGCTCTTGAAACCCAGTTAAAATAAAAGAAACCCCCCCTAAATGAAGGTTATCCTTTGTGTTGCCACACTTTCCCCTGCAGGGACTCTGACTTTCCCTTAAGGAACAGGAAGAAAACAAGGTGGCAGAGGTGTGGGTGCCACAGGAGGCTAGTGCTCTGGGCTTGCTACTGTTTCTAAAACCTGGTTTCTCCCTCCCTCCCTTTTCTTTTCCTCTGAATTTTTCATAAAGATCTCAACAGCAATGGATTCATTTGTGACTACGAACTGCATGAGCTTTTCAAGGAAGCAAACATGCCCTTACCAGGCTACAAAGTCAGAGAGATTCTCCAAAAGCTCATGATCGATGGCGACAAGAATAAAGATGGGAAGATCAGTTTTGACGAATTTGTTTTGGTGAGTACTTGCCTGTCCTCTAGCTGATCATGCCAGCTGAATGGCAGAGCTTGGTGGGGGTGGGGGAATCCCTAAGGTGTCCTATCCATACTGACTCACCAGACTCTGAAACTTAGCTAATTGAACTTCTGGCTTACATTAGAAATATAAATACACATGCATATACCATTTTTATATTTTTTTCCCTAAATCTTAGCGTTTACCAGTACCATTTTCCCTATAATTTGCACAGTTATTAAACTTCTTCCCTTCCCTCCCCTTTCTCTGCCCCCCTCTCTCCAGTGAGCATTTCAGAAATGTAAGTTTTAGTAAATCAGAACGAGTTAAAATGACCTTGTAAGTGCCCTTGGTAATTACCAGGCCCAGCTGTTCACTCAGCCATCACAACTCCAGTGATTCTGTGGAGCCAGACCCTTCTTACAGGACTCTTCTCATAGGGTTTGTTGGCTGCCATTTAATTATTGTATGACCACATCAAAGAAAAGATCCTCAGAAGAAGAGGAGACTTGCTTAAGTACAGGTGATTCTTGCCTTGGGGAGTTTAAGGCTCCTGCTTTTGCCCAATTGTTTTATACGATGGCTGTCAGGTTGAGGTTTGTAGTTATTGGTGGTGCCCACATTGGCTTGCTTGGCAGGCCGTTTTTCCTTTGAATGATCTCTATTGCATGTTCAACAAAGGGCAAACGGCCCCTTTAAGAAATGTGAGGGCCCAGAATTTACTTTTGTATCACTAGTTATGTGGAAGACAAGTCTCTCTCAAGATGCTTCAAGTCATGTGTATGGAGAAGGCATTCAAAAGAAGCAGTAGAAAAGTATATAAATGAATGCTCAGGAGCAGACTCTAGGTTTGCAAAGGCCCTGGCAGCTCCCATCTTGTTGGAAAGGCTAAGGACTTGACAGTAGAGTGTGACTTAAATTGGCCACCAAGTGATGATTTCTTTTTGACCACGTGATTTCTTTTTCCCACAAAACCAAAAACAATAGACCCTGACCCCTTGTGCCCTTCCACAGGGACACAGGAAGAATGACAGTAAAGGGTTCAAGGGTGCTAAGAATCAATCACACAGTCCTTAGATGACACCTCCAATATTCATTGAATTCTCAATACTCTGAATCTTTGCTCCTGACCCACAAGAAGAACTCAACCACATTCAGATGGATTCACTCACTAAAAAGGAAAGCAGAAGACAAATGAGGTTGCATTGAAATAAGATGACAGTTTTCCCTGAAGAAGCAAATATGGGATCTGATTTCACCAGATGCCCCCAAACAACAGAAGAATTCATGGTGCCCTTAGCAGTCATTCACCTTGCCTTACACTCATAAAAGGCCATGAGCCAACACAGTTTCATAAACATAATTGCACTTTACCTGTTGGTAGGTGTTGTGGAAGATAAAATAGTAGAGAAGTACTCTAAAGGGTGTGACTAGACACCCCCCCAAACTCTCTTCACATAGACATTCAGAGCTTATGAGGCAAATCACCCAGGGAGTGTATGTCGATAAAACCGGCAGGACACCAAATAGACATTGGTTTTGGCCACCCCAGACAACCCCTTATGCCCCCATACTGGGTAAGGAAATAAAAGACAGTGACACAAAGAAGACCGTTATGTACAAAAAGAATCTGTTCTGAAAGCAACTCAACTTTGAAAGTGTTCAGGGATCAGTTTACAAGATGGAGGTCCAAACATCAAAGCTGAGTAACTTTCCTTCCCCCTCCCCAACCCTCAGCAACAATCAGCCCACACAGCTACTTTGACATCACCATGAAATCTTTGCTAGTACCCTTTATATACACAAAGGAGGCAATCATTTGTGAGGAATGGGGGAAGGAGACGCTGTTCATTGCTGACAGTTGTATACAGGTGATTCACCTCTTCAGAGTCACGCAAGTGATTAAGAAGCCTCTAAGTTCCTACTGTGTCTATAGCTTGCTGATTGTCCAAAGAAATTTTACTCCCCCCAGTAAAATCTGGCATCTCCCCTACCAGGTGTTTCCCAGGCATATATGAAAGCTAGAAAAGATCCTCCTCTAGCCATCCCCACCTGATCTGCTGTCATCATCACAGCAGGGGTAAAATTAGCAGATGCTCATCTGCACTACTTCCCAGTGTGTCCTGTGAGCACCCAAGCCCTGGAACAGCATTTGAAAGTGTTAGACTGATGTCTAAGGGGGCAGGGGTGGAAGGAGGAGGAACCATAGATGCAAACCCCATGTCTCTGCAGTTATGGCACACACCTAGAGGACAGCCTATTTGGCCACTGAATCAGTACATTATTATTGACAGACACAGAGAATGGATAATGAACAGGATGGGAAGGGAAGATTAGGCTGAGTTGTGCACATGCCTTCTCTAATCTCTTTAAAATGAACATTTCTCAGTATTTTCCCCATGCTATCATATGATTGTCAGATGTGGAAGACAAACATCTTAGAAGAATACAAATTCTTGAGCAGAATACAAAAACGTGGGCATGAGAAGTGGGTACCAAATATGTGTGACTAGAGAAGGAGATCATGGGATAGATCTAGAGTTGCACCCCAGTGCCCAAAAAGCAGAAAGTGTGGCCTCTGCTGTTTTAGGTGGACTCAATTCAAGAGACTTCCCGATGACATGGGCAAAAATAATTCAGGATGAGAAGGTGTGGATGGGTTAGGTTCTAGAGTGGTAGAAGGAACACCCACACCCATGAGATCATGGATACATCAAAGTGTCGAGAGCAGAGGAAGTCCCTGAGTCCTGCCATAAAGGAATTCTACAGCGAAAAGAACACTACTCTTGATAGGGGAAGGGGAGAAAGGCCCAATTATTGTTAATTATTCACTAAGGTCTTTAAGCTTTAGCAGATTTTGTTTGTCAGTAGTGCTTCCCCCACCCTACCCCCTTCCTTTCAAGTTGGGATCTCCTTAAGGAAAGAGCAGTCTTTCCCCCATACCCATCTTTGTATTTCACCTTCCCTTGCCAAGGCCAAGCACAATCAGGAAACATAGAACAAGAGACCTCCCCTGGGGTGAATTTGGGGAGGAGGTTGGGGGGTGGTGAATGTGATACCAGTCTCGGTATCCAAAGGATTTTTGCCTTTCCTGATGAAATACCAATGTGTTATAATTAGAATGGTTTCTTTCTTGCCATTTTCTACTGAAATACTGAATTTGCCACCATTTTCATCTCCATCTCCAGTTCTTTTCAAAGCCCTTGGTTTTGAATTCTGTGGCAATGAGTAAGTTGGACAGTTTGGAGTGCTTGCTTGCATGTCTGATGGCCACACCGCATCCCCCTCATAACTGCACGTTTAATTAGGAGATGAACACTGTTCTGAACACTGCCCAGCTAGAAGTGCATTTCGTTCTTTAATGAGAACATTCCAGCCCCCAAGTTTATCTAGCCAAGAGATCACATCTCTAGATTCTCATGGTGTGCTTGTTTTGCTCATGAGAAAATGATGAAAACGCCCTCAAATGACACAGGGAATTCTTGAACCACCTTTTGCAGAATGTGCCTCTTTCTACCTTTAAACAAGCAAGCGTGAGCACATCAGTAAAAACCTTTGAGATATGGTAAGGAGTAGGTGGAGGCGTGTCTTTTGACCATGACATCAAGGATGTTTGGGGTTTTAACTGATGAAAAATTTTCATTCACCTCATACAATATTAGTCCTGGAAGAAACCTTTGATAACAGAGTTGGAAAGTAAATGACTTCGCTCAAGGTCATACAGCCCTGTAAACTCAGGGCTCAAGTCCCTCATGTCCAGTGCCTTATTTCCCTGGTAGTCAAAATCTTTGAAAGAGGGAGAACAGTAAAATGGAATCCTTACCTTGGAACAAACCAAGAGGACAGATAATCTGGGGCAGATGACCCCTCTCCATCTGTCTCTGGGTGGCACTTTACCTCCTGAGGAATGGCAAGGGCATTATTCCTCTAGTTTATCAGCGTCATGAATTGGTAATCATGCCCACATTGATAAGAATGTTAATTTATTGAGAACAGGAATTGCTGCCTAGGGGATGTTAATCATAAACCGAGTTACAAACAAAGTTGGTGTTTGGCTCAGTGGTGCATAAGAGGACATGTGGGCAGGGAAGGGGGAGAATTCTGGCACCCAAATGCATGAGTTTATGAAGTATCTTAGTATTTAAACAATGGTGCCATGAATTAAACATCACATTTTTAGTCAGAGCATCTGTGGAGAGGCATCATGGTCCAATGGGAATCTTACCTTTTGCCTAACCTTGGGCAGGAGACTCTGCCTTTTTGGGGTGCCTCATTTGGAAACTGAGGGGAGAGAAGAGTGACTAGGCCACCTCTGAGGTCCCTTGCAGCTTGAAGTCCATGGTCCTTGGAGGAGGTTTCCTAATAACTTGGGGTTCAGGACCTTGTTTTTTAAAAATATTTTGATAATTATATTTCAGTATGATTGGTTTCCTTTGTAATTACATGTGTTTTATCTTTCAAAACATGATTCTGAGAAAGGGTCCAAAGACTTCATCAGAGCCACCATGCAAACAAGGTGAAGAACCCGTGCCCTGTGAGCACAGCGAAACCAACGTGCTCCAAACAGGAGGATTTATTCATAGTCATAGATTTTGAGTAGGAGGGGACGTTAGATCTAGGCCAATCTCCTCAGTCTTGCCTCTAAAAACAGAGAGGGGAGAGGATAGTTTGGGAACAAACTACAAATCTGAGAAGATAATTGGTATTTTTTTTTTTTGGTGATTTTTTAGTGACCTCTCAAAGGTCATCCATTTCTGCATTGATTTGTAATGAATCTCAGGCCTCTGCCGAACTGTTTCTGAGGTCAGAGGACCAAGTCTGGCTGATCCTATTTCTTTGAGAGAGAGGAGATAAGGGTTTCCCACTTTTAAAAATCTCATCTGTTCCCTAAAATGAGTTAGGAGATTGAGGAGAAGCAGGTACAGTGTAGCCTGGTGGCTAGAGCAAGAGGTGAAATAGAAGCTCTCGGCCAATAAAGCAAGCCTATCTCATAGGAAGAAAAGCCAGTGAGCCAGGCTTCTCCATCCCCCAGCTCAGTTTGCTGAGATTTAGTGAGAAGATTCCAAAACATTGTGTGGGCCTTGTCCTTCCTGTGGGTAGTGGGTCATCTTTGATTTCAGATCTCACACAGACCAAGTTCCCCTTTAACTGTCTGTCTCATCTTCTCAAGCAATTTGTGCACAAACTGGAGGGTAAGATTGGAATGTAACAGAGCAGAGGCTTGTCAATGATAGACATCATTAATGCTTTTTTTTTTAATCTAAAGGCCAGAGGAAGGGAAGCTGGAAATGAAACTTGCACCCTGCCAGTGACACCTAGCTTTATCTCAAATAAAGGTCATACCATCTTTGCAAAAGCCTTGAAATATGTCAAGTCTACAATTTTTCCCATTTTTGAGCAGTGGGGCATTTTGCAAGATCTGTTTACAACTGGATGGCAGATCATGGAGTATTTATTCCAAAGTCATCGTAGTGGCACACTGTACTTCCTAGCAATTCAAGATGGGGCAGTTTTTCTAGAACACATATGAAGTTGCTGTAGACTAGGATTGCTGTGATCACCTAATTTCTTAAGAATCATTGATCTTGAAGGCAAAATCAGCAGCTAAATAGCAAGAGAAGAAAATTATTCTCATGCAAAATTGCAGGTTCCTGAAAGATGGCCACTAAACAAATCTCGTTTGTTTTCTACAACGTTGGGTTTTTCTGGTAAGCAGGAACGATGCCATTCACTTTTCGTCATTCCTGTGATTTGGAACTTAGCTGCTTTGATAAAAGGTACCTCTTTAGACCATAATTAACCTGAAAGTGTAGAAGTGAGTTTCTCCAAATCTAGATGAAAGCCGGTCATTCGGCTAGGTGAGATTGTTACTGTCTGGCTAACCCAAGAGCAGGGAACCTAAGATAAAGCGGCACAACTGGAATCTGTTACTGTGCTCCCTCATGAAACAGATTTTTTGAAATTATTACCAAGTCTTAGTGGTCAGCTAGATGGCTCAGTGGATTGAACTCTGGGCCTGGAATTAGGAAGACCTGAGTTCAAATCCAGCCTCAGACACTTAGTAGCTGTGTGACCTTGGGTAAGTCATTTAATCTTAATCCACTGAAGATGTAAATGGCAAACCCACTTCAGTATCTGGATGCAGTATCATGGATACCCCTTGGATTGTACTGGCATGCTATGGTCCACAGGATCAAGAAGAGTCAGACACAACTGAACAATGGAATTAAACCAGGCCTAAAAGCAAGAGCAGGTCTCTGATAGAAGGGGCCTTGAACATCTCATTCAACATAGGAAGCTAAGGGCTTAGGGTTAGGTCTTAGAAAGGAGGGTACTTGCCCTGGCTCACATAGGAGAGCTAAGATTTGAATTCATGTCCTCTGATTGTAAATTCAGTGCTCTAAGCTGTTCAGCTGGCAGAGAGGCCTAAATTTTTTATCTCCTCTAATGAAGGAAGCAGGCCTAGCTGAAATAGATGGCAGGCTGTTTTGGAGAGGGACACATGGGACTCCAGTCCAGGCAGTGAAAAGAAATCCCAACTCCAAAAGCTGTCAATGAAATATTCAAAAGGCAGTAACTATAAACAAGATGTAAAGAGAAATTCTCTCTAAATCCTAGTCAAGTCCCTTCTCTTCAGCCTTCTGAGACTCTGGTTGAGATGGATAACTGGACCCAACAAGCAACAAGTCTGTATGTGCCCAGCATTGTGCCAGGTGGTGTGAGGGATATAGCAGCAGCACCCATCTGCCCATAAGCCCAAGGACCAGTTAGGAAGACAAGGAAAGTGTGTATAATAAAATGTTCTGGGGTGGGACCTGCCCAGAATATAAGAGCTTAGGAGTTGAGAGATCACTCAGGAAGGGCTTCTTAGAAGAGGTGCAATGCACTGGGGAGAGAGACCCTGGGTAGGATGAGGCCTTTGTTGGCAGAAGGCCCATGATCCTGAACTGGGCTGCATGAGTCCTTTGACTTCTGCTTGCTCCCCAAGTGTTTTTCCTGTATCAGTTTGGAGTAGCCTGGAATTTCTCAGGTGAGCTCAGTGGCCCATCACTGCAGATAAGCAGGAAATAGAGAGACAAGGTATTTGTTACTTACAGGACCTCTTCCATTCCAAAAAGAAAACACGGGTGAAAAGACAGAGGCTACTGTATCTGTTTTCTAGAAATTGGGGTCTTTTTAACACAAGGAGGAAAGTCTGATTTTCCTGTAGGGTAAGATGAGGCTGACTGCTTTATTGTATCTAGTCCTTGGTCAGAGACCCTGGGTCTCATCCCAGACTTGCTTAGGGAAGTCATACTTGGATGAGAGAGAAGGGGTTTTCAGGTGGTTCTCCAGAGCTTTGCAGGGGAAAGAGAGATACCAGTGGCATCCAGGAAATGTGTTTTGCAATTACTGAGCACCACCATCTGGAAGAGTTTTTCCTCTTATGATCACCAAGTAGAACAGCAAATTTTCATGGTTGGTCTAGCCCTGAATGGGCTGCTCAGATGTTTCTAGAGATAGGCAGCCCATTTGCAGGCCTGTTGCTCAAGAGCAGAGCAGACACCACAGTGAGCTCATGCATGGGGAATGCATTGGGAGTCAGTTTAGGGGCTAGGGCCCCGTCAGAGGTCAGTGAATTGAGACATTGCTTTAGACCATCCACTCAGCCAGGTCCCTGGCTTACACTGACTCTGTCGATGACATACAGAGTATGGAATTTGTCTTTGTTAGAACCTGCTTGCTAAGAATGAGCCAAGCTGACAGTATTTCCATCTGCTCTTTCTCTGTTCATGATGATAGACAGAGAAAGAGAAGACACAGAGAGGCTGGGGGTGAACAATTATAAAGGAACAGACTTCCCCCCCAAACCTCTAAACCACTTGAGGTGTCCTCCCCAACAAGCATGCTGCTGCCCAGCTGTAGACAGCTGTTTCTTTCCTTTTTGGGTCTACACCATTAGAGCTTCTTGCTTATCATATCTTTTTTTGGGGGGACAGAGAAAGGAAAGCCTTGGTTCCTTTTCCTCTTAGTCACCACTGGGCACAAGTCACCTGCTTTGGGGCATTTCAGCTTCGAGGGCGTCTGGTGCATGGCTTTTGACCAGTGTGGCATTTTGAAAAGAGCAGATTCTCTGTAACCGTCATTGGGACGTGTGGATGAAATTGTAGAACTACATCAGGAAACTATTGTGACTGTCTAAAGCATCCTCTACAAAAGTATTTTCTAGATAATAAAACGTCTGAACTTACAGATTTTCCAAGAGGTCAAAAGTAGTGACATCGCTAAAACCTTCCGAAAGGCCATCAACAGGAAAGAAGGCATCTGTGCGCTGGGTGGGACATCAGAATTATCCAGTGAAGGGACCCAGCATTCATATTCAGGTAAGGGCCTAGGCTTCCTGAGTAGGAAGGCTGATACTGCAGAGAAGTGCCTAATGTATCTGCCGTAGTGGCTGATACCTTGCCCTTTCTTTTTGAAGGGTGGCACCTTGTAAAGCTTGCACCATAGGCTTCCCCAGTCTGGGGGACAATAGGCCATATCCTTAGAGAGTCCTATAGTAAACGATTTTAATGGTGATTTTTGCTTTGGTATCTGTTACGTAAGCCCCATCCCAGAATCCTCTTGGCTAGACTTGTGCAGTTTCTGATAGAATAAGTAACCAAGTATCATCTCAGGTTTTCTGGGGGTACCAAAGAGGAAGCCACATGATGGCACAAGGCAGAATGAGTATCTATCTGTGCTGACTTGCAAGTCACCTAACCCCTTACTGCCTCACTTGTTTTAGAGGAAGAAAAATATGCTTTTGTGAACTGGATAAACAAGGCCTTGGAAAACGATCCTGACTGCAGGCATGTTATTCCAATGAACCCCAACACAGATGACCTTTTCAAAGCTGTTGGAGATGGAATTGTGCTTTGGTAAGATGGCAGTTTAATCAGATTTCCATAAATAGATTTCCCAGATTGTTTCATGCACATTGAAATATACATCAGGAGAGTTTTGAAAGAATTATGAGATCCAGGGATCATGTGATTGGCAAGATGGCCAAATAGTTGTCATAGGAAATCTCTTAAACTGCCAAACCTCATAAAAGGAACTCCATGCCGATCACTCAGTCGATAAACATTTATTAAGTTCCTACTGTGTGCTAGGCACTGTGCTAGATGCTAAGGATACAAAAAGAGGCAAAAGACAGTTGATGCCCTCAAGGAACTGACAATCTAAGGCAGTGGACAACAAGGATACGGAGGAAAGTGTTCCTGGAGAAGGTGGGATTTTATCTGGGATTTGAAAAAAAAACACAGGAGGTAGAGATGAAGAGGGGAGAGCATTGCAGGCATGGAGGACAATAAAGGAAAATGCCCACAGTCCATAGAGATGGGAGGATTTGTTCACAGATGTATTGGGGAGTAAAGTGTAAGGGGGGGAAGTTGGGAAGGGCTTGCAGATTTGAGAATGTCACCTAGCTTGGGACTCCAGGGGACTGGGAGGAGGTTACCCTTGACAGTGACAGGAGGGGCAGAGAGTCCTTGGGAGAAAAGAGAAAGAATTCTGTTTTTTATATATTTAGCTTAAGATCCCATGTGAGATTTCTGAAAGGCAGTTGGAGATGGGAACCTGGAGGTCAGCAGAGAGTCTGAGGAAACAAAGGCCAGTTTGAGAATTGTTAAGTGTAGAGATGGCTGTAGGAGCTGAGATCACCAAGTAAAATAGTATAGTGGGAAAGGTCTGGGGTAGAGCCCTACTACTTATGGGCAGAGGGAGGAGGGGAGCCAGGAGAGAGGGGTATCCCATGAACCCAGAGAGAAGAGCATATCAAGGAGGAGAGGGTGACAGAGAGGTCACAGGTTACTTTGAAAAGAACAGTTTTGGTGAAATGATGAAGTTGGAAGTCAGGTTGTAAGGAGTGAAGAAGACAGTGAGAGGAGAGATAGTGAAGGCACCCAGACAACTGGAGACCCTAATGCCTGCTGGCATACCTTGTACATTGTAAGTGTTTGAGAAATGTTGGTTTGAACCCAATGAGTAACATTTTACTTTTCAGGCTATGTAAGCAACAACTTACAATTACTTAGGGATACCTGCCAACTGTTACTGCAATGTGATCCCCATTTTCATTTTTTTCAGTAAAATGATCAACCTTTCAGTTCCAGACACCATTGATGAAAGGGCAATCAACAAGAAGAAACTTACACCATTTATCATTCAGGTAATGTTTTCATCGTCTTCATGGCATGGTCTTCTTCAGCAACGAAGGACAAACGCAATCATCGTCTTCACCAGGGTCAGGCAAAAGGAGATTAAATCAATTGTTCAAATCTCAAGTCCTGCTTCTGACATAAGATCTTAGAACCACTGACATCAAACTAGAAGGGACCTGGCAGAGAGATCTTTTAGTCCAACTGCCACTCATTTTCTGAAAGTGGGTTCACTGATGCCTGGGACCCCTAACATGCCTCACTACATGACATAGGTGACAAGAAGCAGAGCTGTAATTCCAAGTCATACCCCCTGTCCCCTTGCCCCTCTCCAGCCTGGAGTTCCAGATAATCTACCTGGCTGGAGAACTGAGTTGTTTGGCCTAGAAGTCAGAGACTCCAGCCTTGGTGTCTGCAGTCCCACCTCAACCACATGGCAGCCAGGAGTGTGGCATTTGAGCTGCCAGTGCCCCATGGCACCACCCTAAGACTCCAAGTTTAGAGTTAGCTAAATTGTCAATCTATGTTGGTGATTGGGAGAATCGAATCTCAGCTCTAAGTTAAAAGAGAAAGGCTAAGCACAGAAGGTAACATGGCCAAGCACTTCTGGGCATGATAGAAAGCTCGCTTTTCCGAAAGCCTTCCACTCATGAATCGGTAGAAGAGGGCAGGAGGAAAGAACCAGAGGCCCTAGCGTTAAGGACCAAGGGAGTGAGCCAGCTCTCCAGAGATGACAGTGAGTTCAAAAGCGGCTGGGACAAGATAAGAACATTTTTTTCAAAGTCACATTTCTTTCTGAGGATTTTCTCCTCGGACTAATAAACGTATTCCCATCATCACAGGAGCAAGGGCTGGTTAATAACCTTCTTGATTTTGGGATAGCAGCTGTAACAATAAGGTGGAGATTAATTTTAGCCTTGAGTAGTTTCCTCCCTTCATTTTCCACCCCACTTGGCATGCCAACGATCCAGGTTGTGGTCTCTGGAGGGGTCAGGAAGTGAATCAGTGCCACCATCAAGCTTGGTGGGTGCTGTTTGCAGGGCCTGGACAAGTAGCAGCTGCTCAGTAAGACATTCCAAAATGTCCTTTGGCTGTTTCTTTTGCAGGAGAACTTAAACTTGGCATTGAATTCGGCCTCTGCCATCGGGTGCCATGTGGTCAACATCGGGGCCGAGGACTTACGGGCTGGAAAGCCTCACCTGGTTCTGGGGCTGCTTTGGCAGATCATTAAGATTGGATTGTTTGCTGATATTGAGCTCAGCAGAAATGAAGGTAAAATGATCCCCAGCTTGGGCTACTCAGAGGCATGTGGCAGAGTGGCAGATGTCATACTGAGTGCTCACAAAGTAATTGGGCTTGTTGATGGGAATCTGCCCTCTGGCTAGGTCCTTGACTGCTCGTCTAGCATCACAGAACTGGGAGGCTTCTACATAGCCCTAAGAAGGACCTGTATCCCCTAGACATCAAGACCTCTATGCTCTGAAGTTGCACTCAGATCAAGAGAACCGGGTTCATATACCAGCTCTGTCAGCTCCTTCCCTCTGTGGACCTCGGATGGGGTTGGGTCCCTTGGAGCTTGATACTGCCCAGTGAGGCAAGTGCATGGCACCCAGAAGGTGGTGCCCTTCCCACTCATGTTGGGCTTGCTCTTTTGCTAACATGTGCCAAGAAGGGAGATACTTTTTTACTTTTTTCCTTCAGAAACAACTCTCACCCACCCCACCACACACACACACACACACACACACACACACACACACACACACACACACTCTGTCTAGGAGCACTAACTTAAGTGGAAAGATTTGAGCCAAGGGAACTGAGGGGTAGAGAGGAGGGACAGTGACTTACTCTCCTGAATTTGTCCCCAGGGCCTTGAGAGATGGAAAAGGTATAGGGCTAGGGAAAGAGAATTAATTTTGGAGTCCCAGGACCTGGGTTCAAATTCTGCCTTGGCTGCTCGAGCGCTGGCACATCTCTGAGGGCAAGTCAAGATCTATACTGTGATTCTGATGGGTGCACTGATGCTCTGTCTTACAGCCTTAGCAGCCTTGCTCCGAGATGGAGAGACCTTGGAGGACCTCATGAAGTTATCTCCAGAAGAACTCCTGCTCCGATGGGCCAACTTTCATTTGGAAAACTCAGGCTGGCACAAAATCAACAACCTGAGTTCTGATATCAAGGTAATGCACATGAAAAGCCAAGGAAAGGGCAGCAGACTTGAGCTAAGATTGCCAAGAACCTCAGGGTCTGATGATGGATGGCCTGGACTTTTTTTATGATGTCAGAAGGTCAACGTGTGTTAAGTGATGAGTGTGAGGAGAGCAGGACTGCAGAGCTGTAACCAGGGTGGGGTGGCTAGGGTACTCTCTTAGCTGTTAACCTCAGTCATGTAAATTTGCATCCGTTACATCATTTCTATCATTCTGGAGAACACTGACTGTCCACCTCATGATCTTTCTTACCCATGCAGCCTCGGTAAGGATGAAGCAGCCAAGCCATCCCTCCCCCATCAATTGTACTATCTCTTGGTCCCCGCCTCAAAGAGGTTAAGATATTTGTCCAGGGCCATATTATCCAAAGGGCTGAGATTTTAATCTAAGACTCTAAGGGTAGATATCTCTCCTGCCAACTTTTGTTCCTAGGCATTAGGGGATCTCCTGGTCCCGCTGATGTGAGTCAGTGGGCCCCAGACTCTCCCCTGCCTCGTCTCCTTTGCATTTCATGTTGTGCTCAGCATTGCCTGCTCCAGTGGTTAGGAGCAATACTTAGAAGCTGCCAAGCATAGACATTAATCCCATTCTCTAGCCACCTGCTTCCTTTGACCCCAGAGGGAGACAGGAGATAATCCCTGTGGCAAATGTCTGGGGCCTTCCAGCAGCTGCCTGCCTGCCCTGACTCCAATCCTCAGCTGCTAAGGCTGATACCATGGCCACCTGTCCCTAGAGCCTGACATGAAAGCAATCTGATCCTTGCTGGGACAGTCTCTGGGCTTCTTGGGAATGGCTCTGCATCTCCGCTCCTGAAAAGTTGCATTTGGGAACTCAAAGTGAGGGGCACGTACCTCAGTACTCCCCTGGGGGGAATCCTTTGGTGACCTCCAGCATGCTCTTCTAGGTTAGCTGCTTTGGAAGTCCATTTTTTGCTGTTGTCAGGCTGTTGTCAGCCTATGGGCTGCCTCTAGGTTGGGAAGACTGCTTTCCTTGGGCGGGGGGAGGTTGACTTCCCTTTTACTGCTCCCCTCCGAGGGCAGCTGTGGCCGATGACTGGCTCCTTTGTTCTCTGGGCATCCCTCTGGAGGGTGGGGGTTGTGATGATGAGGACCCCCAGGAGATCATGCAGGGATGGGGACGGTGCCTTTCCACCAGACCGTGCTTCTGCAATGGCTCTTGAGCACGCCATTGTGATCTGTGTAACACACTTCTTTAAAAGTTTGGTTGGCTTTTCCGATTAAAAAAGTTTCAAACTTAACTTGCATGTTCTATGCACAGTCGAGCAAGTGATATTTTGTGATCATCTGACTGTTTTTTCCTCCTTTTCTGATGCTTCCTGGATTTCTGTTCTCCTGCCTTTGCTTCCTTGCTTGGTTTATCTACCAAGCTAATTGACTTCAGTAATTCAGTAAAGGTACAGAATTCGCCACTTACAGTACTGCAGTTGGAAGCCCATTTCTTCAAATAATCCTGAGGTTCATGGGTTGGGGAGGAGGATCCATGGTGTCTGGGAATGGATATCCACATAGGATATTGGGATTTGGCCCATAGAGTTTCACAGACCTCAACTTAAATGATTTTCTTTTTCTTTTCCCCTTTTTAATTAATTTATTTTTACTTTACAGCATCCAGTTCCACAAACTTTTGAGTTTCAAATTTTCTCCCCCACGCCAAGATGGCGTGCAATCTGATATAGGCTCTACATATACATTCACATTAAACATATTTTCACATTAATCATGTTGCAAAGAAAAATGATAACCAATGGAATGAACCACAAGAAAGAAAAAACAAAAAAGAGAGAGAGCCAATAGCATGCTTTGATCTGCATTCAGACTGGAATTCTTTTTGTTGATGGGGATGGCATTTTCCATCATGAGCCTTTGTAAGTTTTGCATTGCTGAGAAGAGCCAAGTCTATCAAAGTCAGTCACTGCACACTGGCTGTTACTGTGTACAGTGTTCTCCTGGTTCTGCTCCCTTCACTCAGCATCAGTTCATACAAGTCTTTCCCAGTTTCTCTGAAGTCTGACACTTCATAATTTCTTATAGCACAGTAGTATTCTATTACATTAACAAACCACCACTTGCTCATTCCCCAATGGACGGGCATCCCCTCGATGTTCAGTTCTTGGCCACCACACAGACAGAGCCACGAGGCTGCCCATACTCAGTGGGGTGGAGGTGCCCTTGGGGCAGGGCCCATCCCTTGCTTTGGCTGTTGTTTTTTCTTGTACCCCCAGTACTTTTCACACAGTAGGTGTCTAATGAATGCTTGTTGATTCCTTGCAGGATTCCAGAGCCTACTTCCATCTTCTAAATCAGATTGCTCCAAAAGGCCAGAAAGAAGGGGAACCCCAGATTGACATTAGCATGGTTGGTTTCAATGTAAGTCCTTGGGGACCAGGGTATCATTTCCATCTATGTGAATGTATTTTGTTCAGTTAGATAATGCTAAAACACTGCATGGTCAGCACCTGTTGGCTTTGTTTTTAACGTTTGAAATCTTTAATGCGTGAAGTCAGATGCCACTTTATTTTTCGTCAAGGAAGAGGGGGGAGCCTGCAAGGCCAAGCCTGTCTTAGACACTGTCCTGGCTTTGCTGTTGATTGATTGTGTGACCCTGAGTAAATCACTTTTCTCCCAGCTGGGGCTCATTTCCTCATTGGTCAGGTTCACTTTTCTCCTACAGTACCAAAAGTAGCCCAGTCACCCAGCACTGATTCAGAGAGACAAAGGGGACCAACCCTTTACATGGGGTTCGATGGAGTTAAATCGTTATCACAGTTCTGAAGAAGCACATCAAACTGAATTATTTATATTTTAGTGTTTATAGTTAAAGAGAAAAAAGTACCCATGGCCTCAGGCAATAAGTCCATCCTATCCGTGGAGGCTGCCAGCCTCCCCTTCCTTTGTCTATATTACTCTTAGTGACTCCCCACCACACAAAATATTCAAGTCTCAGCAAGGTTTTTGGCTCCACCTGACCTCTTATCACGTGATCCCCTGTTATTCCCCAGTGCATGCTCCTGCCTTCCTCTCCTCCTTACTGCTCCATGCACACATTCCTTCCATCCCTCTGCCATGGGCCCACTTCTCTGCATCATAGCCTAGGGAATGGTGAATTCTGTCTTCTGAACTCTTTGGCAGCCTGGACACTGAGTAGTTTAGACTTCACATACTGCCTTTTGTGGTCTGTGTGGCTTGGTTTTGAAGGGAGTTTGGGGATGTTTTCTTCATCTCTGAGTGTCTGCTTGCCCAGGGGCCCAAGAGTACAGCACCACTTACCTCTAATGGCTTCGGCCTTCCCTGGCCCTAGTATGTTCTTCAGATACCTCTAGGATACTGCCCATCTGTGGCCTGTTCCAGAACTCTTCCAAAACTCCCCATGGCCCTAGGATCAAATCCAAACACTTTGGTGTCAAAAGCCCTTCAAAAAAATCAGCTGCAGTCACTTTTTTCCAGGCTGCTAATATATATTATTCCCCTGTACACACTCGCTTTTCCAGTCATGTTGATTTTGTTCTGTCCATGATGCCTGTTATATCTTGGTTCTCCTATAAGGGTTTGTCTGGGACTTTTATCTTTAGAGTTTTGAGATCCAAATTGACCTAATGGGAATATAATCAGGTATTGAGCAATACAGAGAGGGCCTCAGGGTCAGGAAACCCTGGGTTCGAGTCCTGTCTCTGCCACATGCTGACCACATGTCCCTGGGCAAGTCACTTGATCTTGGTGCTCTAGTAATACTAAGTTATAGAGAAGGTGCTGCTGACTGGCCTTGATGGTGGGAATATCTTAGACCCCTGACATTACAGGCATCCCAGCCTGATCCCTCCCCTTCTTTAGGGAGAGCCACAGTGGGGATTTATTTTGGGCTCCAAACTGTTTCCCTGTCAGCCTGACCTCTTTTTCCTTACCTCACTAAAGGCACCATGCTCTGGCTACTTCTTAAAGAGGCCTATTCAATGAATGGGCATTACCTCACCCTAAGTGAGTACAGAATAGGCTTTGGCCTAAAGGGGCCCAAGGTCTCCCAGTGCATCCTGGGTCATCTCCAGTCATCTTGATGAATATCTGGTCACTGGATTCAGATGACTCAGGAAGAGAAGTGAGGCTGGAGACCTGCACTGTCCTCCCTCACTCAAAACAAAGTCAAGTGCAAGTCATGTCATCATTTCTCTGATGGCATGGTCTTCTTTGGCAACGAACAAAGGACGTACGCAAAGTTTTTGGGGTGCTGCACATTCATTATCTATCTTTTCTGAGCCTGACCTGTCAAGGGAGGATTTAAATCCAGGTCTTCCTGCCCCCTGCACTAAGCCAAGGTTCTAGGAGGACAGCCCTGTGTCCAGTTTCTGTATTGCTGGCCAGTACCAGGGCCTCAGCATGTGTTCAGTTCAGTCCTTTGGGGGCCTTTGCTTACCTTTCCCAGGAAAAGGATGACCTGAAGAGGGCTGAGTACATGCTCCAACAGGCTGACAGACTGGGATGTCGTCAGTTTGTCACCCCTGCTGATGTGGTCAGTGGAAACCCCAAGCTGAATTTGGCTTTTGTGGCAAACCTGTTCAACAAGTACCCAGCGCTCACCAAGCCTGAGAACCAGGACATCGATTGGACGCTGCTGGAAGGTTCGTGTCCCCTAAATCCTGCTTGTTGAGTACTGCCATTGTCACTGAGAAGTTGGTGCTAGAGTGGACTGGGCTTTTCCCAGGCCAAATCGAATGTTACACATCAGAGGCAGCTAGGGGGCGCCACTGTGCATAGAGTGCCAGGCCTAGAGTCAGGAAGACTTAATCTATGTGACCCTGGACAAGTCACTTTAACCCCTTTCTGCCTCAGTTTCCCAACTGTAAAATGGGAGAGTAACAGCACCTACCTGCCAGGGTTATTGTGAGGATAAAATAAGATCTTAGGCAGGGCCCGGCACATAGCACTATATAAATACTTATTCCTTTGCCCCCTTGTGATCTCCAAGGCACCGAATGACTGAAGCGGCCAAGAGATCTGAAAGATCTTTAAGACAAGGTTTTCACCAGTCTGCCAGTCACAGCCACACTGTAGTGAAGCTTCACTTTCCTGGTGGAGTTCCAGCACATACAGCAGTTCTGTGAAAGCCCAACCTGGAGGAAAGGGAGGGCAAGATCCTTCCAAATCATGGGGACTTCACAGTGACTCCCTCGTGGGCTTTTCTGTTCCTCCTTATTGAGGATATGAATTAGCCAAGTATGTTCCTAACATTGAATTGATTACCCAAGACCATTTGTTTGGAGCAGTTAACTGATTTCTGGATTGGGGGGACTGATGTGGTTCCATGGTCTGAAATGCTTACCCTTTGGAAATATTTATAAAGTCAATTTTCAACAGGAGAAACCCGAGAAGAAAGAACCTTTCGGAACTGGATGAATTCTCTTGGTGTTAACCCTCACGTAAACCATCTGTATGGGTAAGTCTGCCTGGCAGAGTGGAGGGGATTTGATATTTCTTTCCTTTTTCAAATGACAAGTGTCTCTAGTAAGCAGGACCACGGTGAGTTCTGGGAATTCACATTGGAATGGTACCTTTTAATGCCAACCCCATCTTCCGCACAGCACTGACTCCTGCAGCCAGCACCCCAAGAGGACTCTCTGAAAGCACTGACTCAGTCTCTTCCTTTCTGTTTAGTGACCTGCAGGATGCCCTGGTCATCTTACAATTGTATGAAAGGATCAAAGTCCCTGTTGACTGGAACAAAGTTAACAAGCCTCCGTACCCCAAGCTTGGTGCCAACATGAAAAAGGTAGCTGTCCTGGTGGGGCTGGGTTCCCTTGAGGGTTCTGCCTGTCTTCTGGACTTTGGTAGTTGTAGTTGGTGTTTCTATTGGAATTCCTCACAAGATATGTGTGTGTATGTGTGTTGTCTATACACAGCTAGAAAACTGCAACTACGCTGTGGATTTGGGGAAGCACCCTGCCAAATTCTCCCTGGTTGGCATTGGTGGGCAGGACCTGAATGATGGCAACCCCACTCTGACACTAGCTCTGGTCTGGCAGCTTATGAGGAGGTGAGTAGCAACCAGCTTGGGCTGGAAAGGTCTTTGGGATTAATCGTCATGGACCACGGTGATGGGCACTTGTTGAACTGCTCAGAGATTTCATATATTGGTTTTAAGAAAGAGGCTAAGTGATGAGTGGTGGGAAATGATGCCATGTTGGCTCTCTGGTAGAACTGGAATTGCTCCTCCTTTTAGACCAAGGATATGTCCTGAAAGCTTATTTGGGAACAGAAGCTAGCCCATTGACAGTGAAATAGTTTATCGGTCATGATGGCCCCATTTGAAAATGGAGGGAATTAATAAAATGATACCAAGGTCCCACCATGCCTTCACCTTGACCCATGCCCTACTTGCTCCTTCTAGGGAAAGAAAAGCTGCCCACCTGCCACATTCTTCATACTAGGCAGCGTGGTATAGTGGATAATGTTGGGCATGATGTCAGGGAGAGCTTGGTTCACAGATGACCTCTACTCTTTACTAGCTGCACAACCCTGAAGCTGGAAAAGACAAGACCTCAGAGATCAGTGTTCTTTCCCTGCATCCCCTTCCCCCATTTTACAGATAAGTAAACTAAGGTCTAGAGAAGGGAAATGCCTTCCCCAAGGTCATACAGACTGTGATGTGCAGAACCAGGACTTCTCCAGGAGGTCATGGCTGGACTTCACTGTTGTTGGAGAGGGTTCCCAACTTGCCCAAAACTCAGGAAAGAAAAAAAATGGAAAGTAGACATTTCCTTCTGAGCCCTTCCATGCCCTTATGCCCTCTCCTCTCCTCCTACAGATACACACTGAATGTCCTGGAAGATCTTGGAGATGGCCAGAAAGCCAATGATGACATCATCGTCAACTGGGTGAACAGAACACTAGGGGAAGCTGGGAAATCAACCTCTATCCAGAGCTTTAAAGTAAGCCAACATATCAGCATCTTTGGCCGGTGGCCCCTTTCCAGCAGCTGGCCCTGTCCAGTCCCGTCCAGTCCCGTCCCTCCACACAGGCTTTGAGGCGGTCCATTCTGACATGCTTTTTGGGTCTGTTTGCACCAGGACAAGACCATCAGCTCAAGTTTGGCCGTTGTGGATTTAATCGACGCCATCCAGCCGGGATGTGTTAACTATGACTTAGTGAAGAGCGGGAGTCTGACTGAAGAGGACAGGCATAACAATGCCAAGTGAGTGGCACTACTAGCCTGGGCACATTCTTTGTTCTTTTCTGTCCCTCTCCTCTCTGTCCTTGCTGTCTAAATGCTAACCTGCATAACTGCTGCAAGGCAATGGGACTTTGGAGAGCCGTGATTTCTCAAATCACTGCATCTCTTTGATTCTCAGTTTCCTAACCAGTAAAAATCGAGATGCCACTTAGCCAATCAAAGGAGATAAGACATGCAAAGCCTTTGGAAAGCTTTAAGTCCAAAATTCTCAACCTGCTCCAAATGAGGGTTTTAGATAATTGAAGAAAATGCTCAATTTTAATTAAGAGGTTAGTGAAGACAAGCGCCCCAAGTTCATGGACCCCCTGGAATGTGGCCATGGAGTTCTGAAGGACCAGTGAGCCTCTGGTTAAGCACCTCTAGCTTTAAGCTATAGGTAGATGCCAGCCCCCATGCCTTTATCCACAGGTTCTCCCCTCCCTAGCTCCTCTTGAGGTTTAGCTCCTGTTCTATCTCTTCCAGGAAGCTTTTCCCAATGGTTTCTAGTGCCCTTTCTTCTCAAATGATCACATGTACACACTTGATATCTGTCTATCTATCTCTGGGCAGAAACGATTTTTAGCCTTTGCCTGTTGACTGACTCGATCCCGTTTTTGTTTCCTTGGAATACAGGTATGCCGTGTCGATGGCCAGGAAAATTGGGGCCAGGGTCTATGCTCTTCCTGAAGACCTTGTGGAAGTGAAACCTAAGATGGTTATGACAGTATTTGCCTGCTTGATGGGCAGAGGAATGGAGAGGGTGTAAGAAAGTCATTCCACATGCAAACAGAAACCCTTGCCTCCTCCCCCTACCCCATCCCTGCATGACTCCCAGATCAGTTATTTCCAGGATGAAATGCTGTTGGCTTATGAACTGTTGACCTTTAAAGGACTTTTAGTTTTGCTTTGCAAGACTAGTATCAGAGTTCTCAGGGAGAGGAGTTACGATATAAACAACTGCTCTTTCCCACACACAGTGAAAGTGTCATTTGTCAAGTGCACACAAAATGTATTCATAGCCAAACATTTTGACTCTCTCCCCTTCGAATGCCATGCTGGAGATTCCCAATTACTATAGGTTATTTCTCCATTTTCCCTTTAGGAATTCCACCTCTTGGGTTTTCTCTGATTGATTGGTATGGATCCTACTAGACAATAATTTCACATTTTATCCAACAGTTTTGTTCTACTTGCATAGTATGGCTCGGGATATTCGGGGCTTGTTTTCATAGACTTGAAGTTGCTTGGCAGAAAGTGATAAAAGGTTTCATAAGACTCTTGTTTCCTAAGATCTTTTAGAGTATGCTTTTTACACAGTGCTTTTTTTTGTACATCAAAAAGTTCTGGTTCTTTTCTAAACAAGACAGCAGCAGTCTCTGCTACCTTTCCCCACTTACTGCCCCTTTAAAAAAGCATCTTCAAGGTAGAATCCATCCTTTAGAAAGAGGGGAATATATCTTAACCCTTCATCTGCTTTTCCAGTGTAGACAACTAGCAGGTGTTGCCACAAACTGAACAACTTCATGAATCCATTTTGTGAAGTGTTTGATCTAAGTCTTACTTTTTTTAAATTGAAAATGCTGTTGAATAGAAATTCTTTTTCAGGGGAGGGAGTGCTATGAACAGCTTGAGTCAAGTAGAGGGTAGAGCCAGTGTGCCGATTCTCAAGATACATACACTGTCTACACGGCAAACGAGGAGCAGTGATCACCAAAGAAGGAAGATAAACGTACCCATAAGTCTTAATGTACTCTTGCTTTGGCAAGCTGTTTGCTCTATTTTCAAGATCATATTGTTATTCTAAGCTATTAAAAGTGATGTAATTGGGTGGCAAATATTAGTTCAAGTAAAAAACATTTAAGTACAAACTGGTCTCTTCTGCGTGTTGGATTTCATGACATTTGGTTCTTTGTCTACCTGCTTTTCTGGCTGGTTTCCTGATCCCTTCTCACCAACTTGGGGGCTGGCCTGATGAAGGCAACTGCAACTTCCTCCACATTTTCTGAGCCTTTCTCACCAACGTGACTGCTCCTCTTTCCTAAGATCTTCTGAGCAGAACGATTGGTCCCTGGGAGCTCACAATGGCTGACCGGTGGTGGCAACCACTGACTTGATAAGGCAAGCTGCCCTGCCATCTTTGTATGATGCCAGAGGCCCACTTGTCTTGGGAAGCCCTGCTATAAACAAACATCCCTATGAGAGGAGAATAGAGCACCTAGTTTTTCCCACAGAGTAGTACTTTCAAGGTACCCCAGAACTTATGTGGCTAATATCAACATTACCATCATCCCAATAGCTAGCATTTATATAGCCCTTTAGAGAGGTTAGTGCATTTCATCCTCATAACAACCCTGCGAAGTAAGTGCTATTATCCCCATTTTATAGAAGAGGAAACTGAGGTACAGTTAAGTGACTTGCCCAGAGTTACACCACTGGAAGATATCTGAAGCCAGATCTGAATCTTGTTTTCCCACTCCAAATCTTGTTTTCTATCCACTAAGCTACCTGAGTGCCCCAGAACCTCAGTAGTCAGCTCATGCAAGTATGGTCAAGCTGAGGTAAATGCCTGTTGTTCTGTATCATGATGCTAATTTAATCACTGAAAATAAATATAATTGCAAAGCCAGATATTCACATCAGCATCCTGTCTTGGAGAGTGGCAAAGAAGCACATAAATTCTCACTCTGAAATGAAATCCATTTACTTAACAGTTGGGTGCTAGGGAGTACCAAAAGGAGCTGATCTGGGGGCATTGCCTTACATACACAGACAAGGAGAGGGTTCATGTCAAAGGCTTTCCAGGTATGATGGGGGTGGCAATCAGAGGTGAGTTCATGGAGGTGGTGGTACCTGGACTAAACCTTGAAAGAAGAAAAGGGGTCCCATAGGTAGAGTTGAGAAAGATGTTCCAGGCCTCACCAGAGGCAGAAAGCAGCAGATCTCGGAGGTTGCAGAATGGGAAACAAGTCAACCAAAATGGAGAGTAGGTGAAAAAATCCCAAATCTCTGTGGCAGAAGGGAGCAGGGTCTCAGCTCATTCACTGTAGAGCTGAACAAAAGTCCATACCCCAGCGCCAGCATAGCCCTCCAGCATATCCTGGAAGTTTCCTGGAGGCAACAGAGCACCTGGTACTACCCAAGGCATCCGTGCTGACACGTTGGGGGAGTTTCCCTTTGCCAAGCCTACATCAGCCTTTCAGTAGCTTTGATCAGTATCAAACAACCAACATCTATCTATATGGCAAGCAGAGTATACAAAGACAGATGCTTGCCCTCAGGAAAGAGTAGAACACATGCAACTCTGCTCCACTCTGCAGCCCTCCCCCACCCCCATGCCCAAATCACTGCTCCTTGCCCTCTGGAGCCTAGGAGGGTCTGACCTCTCTCTCACATGGCAGTTACCAAATCCTTTCCCCATCCGCAATTTTTTCCAGCCTCAGCATCTCCTAACCATTCCAGAGTCCAAGGAGTGAATCAGCCCTAGTGGGGAATAAAGACATGAAATATAGAATTCAGGCTGCTCATTTTGTATTTGACTCCAACCCAACCTATGAATTACAATATGGTGGAGGGCAGTACTGCGATGATATTGACTTATTACAAAGGAAACACAATGAAATAAAGGTCAGATCATGTGATAATAACGACCACAGAATGCTGGAGACCATCTAATCCAAGTCTTATTTCAGAGAGAAGGAAACTGAGGCTCCATGAGACGGGACTAGCTTAAGGTCATACAGCTAAGCAGTAGCAGGACTTGAATAATCTAATAACCATCCACATTGTTGGAGTCCTCTCAAGATGCTCTCAACAACCTTGGAAGATGAGGAGTCTAAAACATCATTGTCCCGTTTTTACAAGGGAGGAAGCCAAAACTCAGGAAGGTAAGGCTGTGACTGAGATCATTCAGTCACTCAAGTCTTCTGACTACACAACACACATGTTCATTACGCCCAACTCATCAGCAAACATATTAAGTGCCTCCTATCCCGGGCACTGTGCCAAGCACTGGGGATGCAAAAAGAGGCAAAAGACAGTCTGGAAACCTGGTAACTATATAGAAATAGAAAGAAATGTATTCACATGTATACACATATGTAGACATATACATATATCGTGCATGTATATATATATGTGTGTGTGTGTGTGTATCTATATTGTACACATCTAGATGGAAGAAAGATTCAAAGCTGTATTTTCCAGTTTTCTCTCTCCGTATAATAGGTTAGAAAGGAAGAAATACGTAAGGAAGCTGCTCACCTCCCTAGGTGAAACCAGATTATGGAGGGCTTTAAATCCGGTCTGAGAAATTTCTCTTATCCTCCAGGTAATAGGGAGCCACTGAAGCTTCTAGATGGGCAGGGGACTGACATGGTGCATCTTATGCATGAGGTAGAGGTCAGTTAGCAGCCTACCACAGTAGTCCTACTGAAGGATGAGGGACTGAAGCCAGGTGGGGGCAATGTAAGCACGGATGAGGGGACATGAGGAAGCACAATTGACCGAATCGACAATGGATTGAGTTTGGAGGATGCGGATGAGGGAAGAGTCCAGGATGCTTGCAAAATATCAAGGAGACGTGGGCTGGGCTCAGAGATTTAGGAGTCAGTCATGCGCCCAAAGGGGAACGCAGAAGAGACCTGAATGAACATGATCTCCAAGGAAGAAAATCTGTAGAGAGGAAGATGGATAATGGGCCTTCGGGGGCTCTCCTCTCCTTTTCCTAGACTGCAGAATGTCACCCTTGATTGCTTTTGCTTTTTCACACATTTTCTTTTATTTTAACTTGTTCTAACTACCAAGATTACAGACTTGCTTATGGATTCCTTTGAGCTCACCTACTTCCTTCCCAAGAATCTTAATGTCTAACTTCTCTCCAAATTCAACCAGAGAATGAGAGATTTCTGGGAAGGGTTCCTAGCAATGGCTAAGACCATTCCTTGTGTGTGGATTTTTCTCAGGTGTTTCCCTCTCAAAAGATGCCTCTGAGACTCCAGGGGCCTTTGTGATTTACTGTCCCTAGATCTGGGCTTCACTTGACTTTTGAGCTTGTCACCCTTATCTCCTCCAACTCCTAACAGGCTGAAATAGCCAAGGCCAATCAACAAATTTTTCAAGCTCCTGCTGTGGGCCAGGCATTGTGCTGAGCACTGGAGGTCTTCTGGCATTGGCTGGATAACTGTCTTGAGTGATTCCTTTTCCCAAATGAAACAGACTCAGCCTGCCTAAAGTCAGCAGGCCAGAGCTAGGGCCTTTGCTTTAATACTCATTTTGTGTGACCCTAGGTCTCAGTTTCCCCATTTGTAAAATGAGGGGGAATTTAGAGTCAGTGGTGTTTTCGAGACTTGGATTCCACCTCGGACTCTTCTCTCAACCCTAACCCTAAATGCCTGCCTCCAACTCTGATACTAACCATCCCTGGTGGTTCTAACACCTACAATCCCGGATATGATTCGGCATTTTCCTCCTTTTATCATTTATCCATCTCTGTCCTACCTACCTTTGGTTCTGTCCCCTAGGGTGCGTTAATGGCTTCCCATGCACTTGGAATCCTTGCTTTCCAGTCAGCTTCCACTTTCCTTTGGCCCTGACTCACATCAGCAGCACTGAGGGAATGCTCCTTCCCACCCCCCATCCAGATGGGCCAGACTCAGGCTAACAGGGCCAAGCCCATGTGAAGGGGGCTGAGGGGTGGGACTGGTGGCAGTTGGGAAGCTCCTTTGATGAGCCCAGTTGAAGCAAAATAGGAGTGCAGTAAATCATTTTACAGCCTTTGTCTGTTGCCTCTTGGTGCACCCAACAAATATGAGTGTTCAGTTTTCATTTCCATCTCCAAACACCACATGTGTGTTTTTAATATGTCTGGCTTCTGGTTTCCTGAGCCAGGCCCGAGGTCTTTGTCTGCTTTGCCGGGTGTCGCCCCTCCCTCCAGGCAGGCCCCTGAGCCACAGCGCCCAAGTTCTTTCCGTCTGCCGTTTCCTGGGCAGCCCAGATTTGCTTTGGCCTTCCTCCGAGACTGGTCACATTTCCTGTGGAGTGACCCTTAAGAGGTATTTGGTAAGCTAGCTACAAAACATCAAACTAGATGAGGATGGACTTGTGAATGGCCCCAGGAAACACAGAATTCCAAATTTAAAAATCGCCTTTTCCTTAGCATGCATCCCACTACACCCAAAGCCTCAGGGTCTACCTCCTATCCATACTTCAAAAACACCAAAGCCATTCACAAAGTGATGCTTTCCACACTTATTTGAACCTCCCAACAGCTCTCAATATTCTTATTCCCATTTCATAGATGGCCTCAGTTTCCTCATCTGTAAATTAAGGGCATTGAAGGTCCCTCCCAAGTCTAAATTCGATGAGGCTATGATCTTATGAAATCATTTGCTGTGGGTATCCACCAATGAAATGATATTTGACCCCAGGTCTTCCTGCCCCTGTGTCCACCACTCCATCCCCTGCTTCTGCACGTAGCCTTTTTGAACAGGGTGGATACTTCTTCAGGATCCGTTTTAGTCTCATAAAACATCAGAGAAAGAAAGAAACACTGAAAATTCCAGGGGCTGAAAATTGCATTCAAAGACTTGACTTCCATGAACGAGTTTAGAAGAGCAAACAGAGAAATGATTGCCAAGATCATGGTTTCAATTTGGATGTCTTAATTGGGTTCAGAAGCCCGTCCTTGAAAGTGTTCTGAGCATGCCTGGCTGGCCAGGGACTGCAAGGGACGAGGGTGGAGTTGGGATTTAGAAGATGAGGGCCAATGGCGCCATCTTGTGGCAAAGGTGAGCAGCGTCAATCGACATTGCAATCTAAATACAAAGAAAACTGATGAACAGAACTTAGTGACGAGAGTGGCCTTCAGATATTGCTGGGATACTGGGCTCTGAATGAGAATTACACACCCTGCCCACCGAGCCGCCACTTCCATTTTTCCTTCATGTGTCGTCTTCTCCCATTAGAACTTTCGCTCCTCCTAGGGCAGGGACTGCTTGAATTGTTTACATTTTTCCCCTCGGTGCCTAGCACAGTGTGTGACGTGGTCTTTACCTATGTTAGAAGCAGCCCACCTCCTTAACTGGTCATCTCTTGGGCCCATGTATGGATAGCATTTCTGAAGCTCCTGAAGGTGGAAGAAGTCCCAGGCATAGGGGGAGTTTGAGGCAATCCATGGTAGAAATGGTTGAGTCTGAGGGGTCACAGAATCAGACATGACTGACTGAACGACAACAGATATCATTCCATACTATTAAAATGAAACAGCCTGGGATCTCAATCAGGGTACTCAGCAAAACCAAAAAGGCATGCATGACTTCTAGAAAATGGAAATCACACTTTACAGGCCCAGGAGGGGACATAGACAAACTTGATTCACAGATGCTACACACTTGAGGTTTTCCAGCTAAAGCTCAGTCTAAGAGACATGAGAGAAAGAGGACCCTGGGGTTGGAGCCACATCAGGTAGGATTAGAGGTGAAGGCAGAGAGATGTCAGTCTGTGTATGGAGGGAGTGGCAAGGAAGGGGGATAAGTGAGATCAGCATCTAATCAATAAAACATGTTGTTCACTCATGCCACCCTGTTGGGCTCAGTCTCACGCCCACAACCTCAGAGACTTCCTAGCTGGGTGGCCCTAAGTCATGCCAACAACAAGTCCAAGTTTTCAAAATAAACACTATAGCAGAACTGACATTCAATCCTAACAATGAGTAAACTAGATTTAAAATTTTATATTTTCCTATCTTCTTGGTACCCTTCAACATGTAAAGTGTAAACAGTTTTCAGCTTAATCGCTTCTTGGTAAAGATCTGGAGTGGTTTGCCATTCCCTTTTCCAACTCATTTTACACATGAAGTGGGTATGCATGAGTGCCCACGCACGTGTGGGTATGCTTGAATGCCCATGCGTGAGTGCCCATGCACACCCCTCTGTGTGAGTGCCCATGCACATGTGGGTCTGCACAGGTGTCCACGCACAAGTGCATGTGCATGAGTGCCCATACGTGAATGGGTATGTGACAGTGCCTACGCATGACTGCCCATGCACAAGTGCCCATGTGCATGTGTGCATGTGTTTATGTGTATACATGTGGGTATGATTGAGTGCCCATGCATGAGTGCCCATGCACGTGTGGGTCTGCACAGGTGTCCACGCACAAGTGCGTGTGCATGAGTGCCCATGCGTGAGTGCCCATGCGTGAGTGGGTATGTGCCAGTGCCCATGCATGACTGCCCATGCACAAGTGCCCATGTGCATGTGCGCATGTGTTTCTGTGTATACATGTGGGTATGCTTGAGTGCCCATGTGTGAGTGCCCATGCACGTGTGGGTCTGCACAGGTGTCCATGCACAAGTGCGTGTGCATGAGTGCCCATGCGTGAGTGCCCATGAGTGAGTGGGTATGTGCCAGTGCCCATGCATGACTGCCCATGCACAAGTGCCCATGTGCGTGTGTGCATGTGTATCTGTGTATATGTGTGTATATGTGTGAGTGTTAGTACATTTGTGTGTGAGTACACATCAAGTATGTACATGCGCCAACATGGGACACCCAGGCTATGTGGACCCGCATAACATTTTGCAGTGGGTCCATGGCTCTTTCTCACCATCCTGCCTGCTGTATCCCTTCATTACCATGAGGTGGCCCACCTGCTACATCTCTGGGAGACTGAACTGCTTTCATTTCAGGAAACCCTGGACTGGGAAGCATATTCCATGACATCCAAACTTCAATAGCACAATTGTTCTTACTGCTGAAACACTCCCTTCCCTGGGCTGGCACCCTCTGTCTCTGCCTCCTTTCCTAGCTCCCATCTGACCTCACATGGAAGAAGTTACAAAAACTCTGTGTGTGTGTGTGTCTGTGTGTGTGTGTGTCTGTGTATATGTGTGTCTGTGTGTGTCTGTGCGTGGTGAGCAAATGAACTATTGGGTTGTATGTCCTGGTCCTGAACCTGCTGAGTCCTAGCTGTGTGACCTTGAGTAATTCACTTGAGTAAGCCCATTTTTCAGATAGGTAAACTGTATTATCAGAGCCATGACTGTCACAGGGTCATAGCCTGCAAGTGCCCAAGGAGGAATTCACCTTCCTGACACCCTTGATCTTGAACCTGAGTGAGTACAGACTAGAATATGGCCCAGTGCAAAGCTAAAACAACACAAATCTCTGCCCACTCCAACCATCCCCTTTCCTGCTGAAGTCTATGGCTGAATGTGGCACCATCCTGGGACCAGAGAGGGCAGGGGCAGCACTACATCAGCGCTCTTTCCATTTCTCTTCCCTTTACTTTACTTTCCTCATCTGGGGCAGCTAGGTGGTGAAACTCAAATGTTACCTCAGACATTTAACACTCACTAGCTGTGTGACCTTGGGCAAGTCATTTAACCCCAATTGACTCATCCTGGGTCATCTCCAGTCATCCTGATGATGACAATTTGGAACTAATACCCTTTGATCTAGCAGTACCATTACTAGGTTTGTATCCCAAAGAGATCAAAGAAAGGAGAAAAGGATCCATAGGTACAAAAATATTTCTAGGAACTCTCTTTTGTGGTGGCAAAGAATTGGAAATTGAGAACTTGCCTACCAAATGGGCAATAGTTGAACAAGTTGTGGTATGTGATTTATTTTTTTGATGGCCAAAGAAAAGCCGGACATTTGGAAGCTAGCAGCGATTGGGAGCAGGAGCCATTACTGACTTTTGCCCACACACAAAAATAACATGAATGTTTTTCCTCTTTGCTTGGTTCTGGGAAGTCCATGACTATTCTAAGAATGTTTTGGGCCTCTGTGGAAGTCTTTTTCTCTTTATTTTCTGAGCTGGGTGGGTGAGTAAAAGAGCAGACACCTGATTTGTCAGCCATCACAGGCCTCAACTGCATGTTTGCTTCAGAGTATTTCCAGTTTTTCAAGTCTGGCCAAAGTCAGACCTTGCAAGGGGTGATTCTGATCAAAGGTCAAATCTGAAATTAGACAATGTCTGACCTGGGTGGGAGAGATCACTTTTTCATTCACTATTAGCATCAAGCCCAACCCCATCGTTTTCATAACGATAGCTCACATAGGTGGCTCCAAGTACTTTCCTTACAGCAACTACAGGAGGTAGATATATAATGATGATACTACTGATAGTAAAAATATGTACTATTTCTACACTGCCTACTAAGCACCAGGGACATACCAGAATCATCAGATCCCTGTTACAGATGCAGAAATGGGTTCCTAGAGGGAGAGTGATCTTGTCCAAGGTCACACAGCTAGAAGTGACAGATCAATAGGAGTGCCCAGGTCTCCCGGCTCCCAGGCCACATAACTACAAAACTGAGAGTTAAAAGCATAATAATGTTAAAAATAATAACTAACATTTATGTAGTGCTTTAAAGTTTGTAAAATACTTTACAAATATCTCATTTGATGCCCCCAACAATCCTGTGAGGTAGTTGTTATTATCCCCATTTTACAGATGAGGAAACCGAGGCATCTCAGAAGTCCTTTAGTACTATAGCACTAAGGAATCCCCTCTACAATATACCCCACAAATGATTGTCCAGCCTGATCTGGAAGACTTCCAGGAATGGGGAATTCACCACTTATTCACTTGGGGATAGTTCTGTATCTCCCCCCATCCCACCCCTTTGCTCCTGAGTCCTCCCTCTGTCCACAACATAGGGAATAGATTACTAGCAATATGGAGGTGGTCTGAGGGGAGGGAATGAAGCTAAAGGTGTTCTAAAAACACTCTGAGGGTGGATTACTTGACTCATTGAACATTCTAATAACCACTGCCTTCCAATCCAACCACCTGATCCTAGTTTGAGAGATTTGCCTTGGCTGGTCTGGAAGGTACCCCTCCACAGACTACTGAATGCTTTAAGATCCTGGCCTCTGGGTGCTCCTCCAGTCCTCACTTGTAACTCACATTTAATTACTACTTTAAGGTTTACCCTGCTCACTTTCATTATCCTTATATGGTCCAACCATGAACAATGAAGCTCTAAGTCTTCCTGAATTTCTGAAAAGTACTGGGTAGATGCTGAATGGACAGTGGTAAATTCATTTCAAGGTATTTTATGCATTTTATAGCTACTTTAAACGAAATGTTTCTCTTCCTTTTAGGTTTTGTTAACATACAATAGTTGACTATGGATTTAGGTTTCATCCTACTACTTTACTGAGACTATTGTTGTTTTTTTTTTTATTAATTTCCTCTAAAGTTGCTTGTCAAAATATTAGACAAAAGTCTTGACTCCAAAAATCTCTAGGGGATTAGTACAATCACAGTGACAATCGCCCAGTCCATAAGACAGCTAATCAAAGGATTTTGGAACAGAATTTTCAAGAGAGAAAACACAAATTGTTCATAATGACTTGAAAAAATGCTCAACCTCACCAATACTTAAAAAGACCAAATTAAGACACCTTCGAGGTACCACTTCACAGATCCCGAAAACTGACAAAAAGAATCATTAAAAGCCAAACAACTCCATGCCTGCAGGTTGGGGGTGGGGGGAGACATTCATTGCTGATGACACTGCAAATTTGCAGAATATTTCTGTAGAGCAATTCGACACTAGGCAGTAAAAATTACCGATATAATCTTATCCTTTGACCAAATAATTGCGTTGAGGAGAATATACCTGGCAAGTCTCATCACAAGCCAGATGCAAGAGATCTGTTCTAACATTTTCAGAGCAGCCTTCTTTGTAATTGTAAAAGTCTAGAAGAAATATAAATGTCAAATCACAGAGGAATGGGTAAATTAATTGGAGGAGCAGATCAAAGACTAAAATGTAGCTCAGACCTAGGAGTATGAGGACAACGAGTAAGGTGGCGTTGGAGTCTTACCTTGGTAGTTGCGTTCAGGTTGCAGATGGTTCCAGTCCTGCAGACCCTCCAGGGATGGTCCATCCTGTTGACACCACCACCAGGTTCTTCTCCCTTGGTTGGGTCCTGCTGTGTGTCAGGCTTTAGCACAGATTCCCAAAGTGGGGGGCACTGGAACGCCTGGGGGTGTGTGTGATAATAGCCTCTGGAGATGCAAATTTCAAAAAAAAAAAAAAAAAAACCTGAGAGTTAAAGAGAGTAAATTTCCAAGGGGCACCGAGTATTATTATTTTTTTTTGAAGAGGGGGGGCTAGGCCAAATAAGTTTCAGAAACTTGACGAGTGTAGATACTTCCATTCTCTGGGTTCCTGCTTTCAACTCTAGGGGGAGGGGCAAGGGAGTTTTCTTGCTGGGCTTCCATGACCCATACTGGAGAAGGCGCTCATTCCAGGGAGAGTTGGAGGGCTGGTTTTTTAAAGCACAAGTCATTTGCTGATCCTTCCAGTCAGTTCCTTCCATCTTTCTTGGAGCCCTTTTGCAGCGTGGGCCATGGTAATCACGTCTACTTTCTCAGGTTGTACCACACTCTTTCCCCCACCAGTCTCAAGACAAGGTTGTCCACCCATACCACAGATGGGGTGGATGGTTCCCCTTCGGGCCAAGTACCATTGCTGAGCTTCAATGCGGTAGCCAGGCCAGACTCCCAGAGCCACTTTGGCTGTCTTCTGCCTGCACATATTCCAGAGCAGAGTTTGGCCACTTCCCTTGGGTAACAGAACTTAGGGCCTTACCCCCCCCCCCCCTTAATAGAGCCAATGCTCACCCAATCCACATACTATCGATTCTTCCCGGGAAGGTGAGCGTCTTGGCAGAGGTCTGCCAGGAGAGAGGAACTAGTAGCCACCACCCTGCCTGCCTTCCGCCAGGTTTCTCTTTCTGCCCCACAGACATTCACATTAAGGCCAGGTGAGGCTGCTCTTACTGATTTAAAAAAGGCCCTCCTTTCACGCCGCCAGCAAATTCTCCTTTGCTCATTCAGCTGTCTCACCTGGGGGGTGGGGTTGGGCAGAGATGGATTCCCAGTGCTCTCTTTTGTCCCTGTTTTCGATATTTTTTAATTATCCAATGAATTGGGTCATTCCTGGATGGTCGCCCCAAACCTGACCTTCCTATTACTTACTTTGTAATCCCTCAACTCTCCCATATTTCTGTTCAGTGTTCTCAGACTAGCTTTATTCCTACTCTCTGTCTCTACCCTGAGGATCTGGAAGCCCCAGTGGATCATGTCACCCACAATAAGCATCACCTTTCATTCAATCAGTTGGATCAGGACACTGATTACTCTCTGGTGAAGGTATTTCAAAACCCCACAGTGCTGCTAGATCCTGCTACTAGACCTCCAGTATCATATGGGAACACTAGGAGACAAAGTTTAAAAGAATCAGTGCCTAGCAAGTGTGCCGATTAGAGTGCACAGATATAGGAAGTCACTGACACTAACTGTACGAATATACTAGCAATTGGCGACAACACCCAATAAGTCAAAATCAATCGTACATTTATATTAATTCCATCAGCACATCCTTAATTTAGCAATTAGCTGCACCCAAAAATTGGCATTTGGCATTGAGAAGAATTTTGAAGCTAAGAGAAGGGCCCATCGAGAGGAGAGGCTTATAGGAAACCTGACACAAAACAATCCTTTAAAAAAGGACTTAAAGGATCAAAATTGACAACGAACTAAAAATGGAAAAGTTAATCCTTTCTTTGAAAAAAATTCAGGATGAGAAAAACTTGAGTGAATAAACATGAAAATAGTTTTAAAGTATGAGCACCTGAAACAGAAAAGTTACAATTTCAAAGAAAAAGGAGGAAATCACGCAAAGAACAGTCTACATGACCCAGGCCCACAGATGAGGCAGAGAAGGCACACAAGGAATCCCTTTGGGAGCCTAAGGAGAGCGAGGGGAAAAAGTCACATCCTAAATGTTGCAATGAATGAAATGAGAGATGGTTACCAGGCAAGGGCGGTTGATTGTGTTGGCGTTCAGTGCTAACTGTTTAATAAAACATCGGCATTTTCAGAGACTTTCAAAGGCAGCCCGTCCAAACAATTTGTTCTCTTTCAAGTTCTGGTTTTTCCTCCTCTCCTGCAGTAAACATAACCTGAGTTTTCTTCACTCACTTTATTTCATCTTTTAGTTTATTAACTTCCTTTCCTGAGGGCACTATCTAGCTCCCTAAGCCAGCAGCACAGACTTGGAGGCTCCCCGCCCACTCCTGGTTCCCTTTCCCCTCCTCCCCTAAGCCAATCCCTCTGAACCTGTCTTCTCTAATGGACCTTCCACGCACACCTGCTCAATCGATATTCCTAAAACGCAACTAACCAAGTCACTTCCCTGCTTAAGAAGCTTCATTTAGCTCCCTACTGCCCTGAGAACAAAATTCAGACTCTTCTGTTTGGCTTCTTTATAAGGCCCTTCCTGACCTGATTTTGACCTACTTGTCCAGACTAATTACTCATTATTCATCTTCACAAGATATGGCTTTGACCCCAAAGGGCCTGCTTTCCATTCCCTTTTCAGACATCATGTCCCATAACTGTGCTTTTGAACGCACCGTCCCCCTTGCCTGGAGTATACTCCCTCCCAACCTCTGATGTGCTCCAGTTTTGAGTACCTCCGCCAGACCTCATATCTTCTTTTAAAGATATGCATATATTTTCTCTTTACCTACATGCTACATTTTTCCTCCCCTGAAACATAAGCTACAATTTCATCTTTATCTTTGTATCTCCAGTGCCTAACTGTGCCTGGCACATAGTAGGAGCTTTATAAATGCTTGTCAATTGATTGACAAAGAATCCTGTTGTAGGAACTGAAAACTTAGGATATTTCCAGGTTGAAATTAATTTAAATGTAGATAGTTGAGTTGTGATGTCACTTTTCAGTTGTGTCTGACTCTTTGTCACCCCATTTTCATGACAAGATACTGGAGTGGTTTGACATTTGCTGCTCCAGCTCATTTTACAGATGAGGAAACTGAGGTAAACAGGGTGAAGTGACTTGCCCAGGGTTGTACAGCTAATACGTGTTTGAGGCCACATTTGAATTCAGGAAGAGGAGTCTTTCTACCCCAGCATGCACTGTGGCGCCACCCAGTGGCCATGTAGATAGTTACAAAGGAAATCTCAGTAGTAGTACTGAGAGTCAATACAAAATTTTTACCAAATTATTTTTTAAATTGAAAAAAGAAAAATAAAACATGTTGCTTGTGTCCAGTGGGTCAGTGTGAGACTCATCTTTCCACCGAAAATGAAAAAAGCATCAGTGAACTCTTGATTTCCATCTGGTCCTCCCCCCAGCATACTGCGCAGCTGTCCCAAGGGTAAACCCTCAAAGTAGCACCAAAGTAGCTGCTAGGATAGAAGGCCAGGGCAAGGCAGTACCAAAGCAACTGCAAAGTGTAGCAAACCACAGTGGCTCCCTTGTTTATGAGGGGCCTTGGCTCCAGAGCTGTCTTCACTGGAGTGGGAGAGGAGTGTGTTCAGTGAAACTGATCAGATTCCAGCCCTGTCCTTAGTTGTAGGCTACATAGGCTGTGTCGACAAGATGATGGCCCTTTGAGGAATGATGATGATTTTATTTGGTCCTATGGCAAATGTGCTCCCTTCCTCCAACAGATTGTTATGAAAGTAACCAGTACATGGCTTTTCTGAATCACTCTTAGGTTTCTTCTATTCATCTACCAGCTACCATAATATTTTCCTCCTACATTTCACACACTTAGGCTGAAATATGAAATATCCTGCTTTACATCTACCCCTTTCACTCATTTTGTATCTGATTAGTGTGTCTGGATCATCTTAAGAAACTAGGACTTTCTGAGATTTCAGGCTTCCTGTAAAAAGGAGTATCCCCTTCCCTGTACTCCCACTTCATGGCCAATGCCACATTTAAAATACTGATTAATTTTCATAAGGAGTTTAATCATTTTATTCCTATGAATCATGGTAATATATCTTCAGTTTCAAATATTCACTTTAAAAATCAGAAGCAGGTTAAACAAAAGAGACACAGTGCTGTATAGTGGATAGTATCCCTCATTACATAGACATCTATTTTAAAAAGTTATTCATTTTTTCCATCTCTACATTATTCCAGTGCCCTCTGTATTCCCTCTAGTACTTTGTCTTACTAAAATGTGTCTACTCACCCACTCATGAATTATCTCTGATTCCGTCAATGTGAGGAACTTCTAAGATAAAAATTGCCTGTGTTGAGGTCAGTCATAACCTTCCTGTGTCTTAGTAGTAGGGTGCTAAGCAAAAGACCTACAGCTTATGTGATTTGCTCAGGTCTGTCCAGTTAGCAAGTGTAAGGCTTGTCATTTCTTCAAGCCAAAAGGGTTTTTTTATTTTACTTTTTAATCTGAACTCACACACACACACACAAAATAAAAATGAGCATTTCCACCTACAAGAGTACTGCACATGAAACAATGGCTTTCCCTTTCATACCACTTGCTTTAAAAAAAAAGGTTCAGAATAAATTTCATGCATTGCTTTCAAAACTGTCCTACTTATCTGTGCTTCCTTCTGAATGTTTTCTGTTCTGTGAATTTAAAAATACTTTAATGGCTTTCTTTTTTTCAGCATCACTTTACTGCCTGCCACCCTCCCCCTAGTAAAAACAGAAAAAAACCTCACCCTTTGTAATAAGGAAGTATATTCAGGCAAAGAAATATCTACTTCATGGTCATATCCAAAAGTGTATGTCTCTTTCTGCACCTTGAGTCCATTATTTCTCCATCTTCCTCTAAGAATATCTTCTATAATAGAAAAATACCTGTAATGGAGCACATTATCTGTTGGACTTTGTAATATACGTGGCCCAAAGCCTAAGGATGCAGATGAAAGTTGTAATTATTACATCTACAAGGCTATAAAAGAGCATCAGCATTAATGCAAAGCAATATCTGCTTTACCATTAAAAACATGTGGTTATTACTCCTTTGGGCAGGAACGGACACTCTGTGACATCAAGATTTCCAGCTGTTCTGCAAGAAAGCCAAAGGACAATAGGAGGAAGGATTCTGGGGTGAGGGGACTCTGTAGGGTTCTTGTCAACAATCAGACTCTGCCCAAAAAGTAGGGGTGGGCAGGTCCCGTCTACTTTGTCAACTACATCTGCCTTTGCTTTGTATTTGAATTCTGAGCAGGGTTTAGAACTCGGAGTCTTTTTGAATGCCTGCAAATAGACTTTGAGAGTTAGACTGATGGTTTTCAGAGGTGTCAGTGGGAAAGCAACAGAGCATGGAATCATTTTTGAAGCCTTGGAAATTTTCCTTTCTAATCATTTGGGCAGGTTTGAGACCTCGTTGTTGCGTTTCTCCTTCCTAGAAGAATTTAGGCTCCTTGAGGGCAAAGGCTGAGTCGTCCATGTCTGATAGCCTCCACACCTAGCATAAAACAGGCACTAGGAACTGCTCGTTGAACTGGACTGAAATGGGTTAGTTATTGGAAGTTTTCATACCAGTGAATGCCATTGGAGGTGGACAAATGTTTGCAAAACGTCTATCGAAAGGAGTTCATGTAGTTGTGTGTTTTTTTCCTAGCGAATAGACAGACCCTTTGAGTGATTTCAGTTTAATTCAATCCAACACAGAATTATCAAGTGCCTGCTGTGTGCAAGGAACTGTTTGGGATGCTCAAGTGCAAAGACAAAGCTGCGAAGCAGTTCCCTTTAAAGAGTTTTCATTTTGTGGGGGGAGGTTTCAGGCACATGGAGAAGTAAAGAAAAGATGATGAGAGGAAGGTAGAGAGCTCCCGAGAGGAGGGCTGATCAGGAAAAGCTGCAGACAGGCTTGGAGACAGATAGATACAGACAGCCAGATAAAGCAACTATTAAACAGGGCTTTGCATATCAAAGGCGATATCTGAGCTGAGCCTTTGAAGAAAGTTTGCGATACCGAGAAGCAGAGGGGAAGGAAGAGAGCATCTCGCACAGCGGGGAGAGGCTGTACAAAGAGGAGGGGATGAAGGTTAAGTTGAGAGACAAAGTGAGGAAGGTCCCAAGTATCTGATGGGAAGTAATGTGAAGTAAATCTGGAAAGATTTGAAATGTCTGGCTGAGGGATTTGCATTTTATTCTAGAGGCATTTTATCCCAGGGAGCTGCTGAACACTGTGAAATGAGGAAGAGCTAAGGTTAGAACTTAGTCTTAGGAAGAGGATTTGGACAGTTATGTGGATAATTGACTAGAGAGGTAAGAGATGAGAAGTAGGAAGAGCAGTTAAGAGCATAGTACCATAGCCCAGGAAAGCAGTGATGAGAGTCTGAACTAGGATGGTGGGAGTGGAGAGAAGAGATGCTTTGGAGGTAGAGACAACAAGACTTTGAGTTCTTATTGGCTATGGGGGAGGGGGCTGAAAGAGAGGGAAGAGGTGAGGATGACTCTGAGGTTGTGAACTGGCAGAATGGGGGGGGTGATCAAGAAAAAACAGTTCAGAGGAGGGGTGGGCTCAGGGAAAAGATGATGAGGTCCACTTTGGACATGAGCCTGAGATGACAACGAGCTTAGGGGTACCAATGTCCAACATGTGGTTGGGAATATAGAACTTTAGTTCAGAGAAATGTGAGAGACAGAATTAGCAAGCATCTTCTACATGGACATGATCGTTGAAGCCAGGTGCACTGATGAAACTGCCAAGAGAGAGAACAGAAAAGACCACAAGAAGAGCAAAATGAGACAGAGCCAACACAGAGATTGATTTTCCATATTTTGCTCTGAGAATTTTTTTCTTCTAAATTAGGGGTGTGGTGGGGTGGGAAGGAGAGAAAAACAAATGCTTGCTTATTGAAAAATAAGTTGAAAAAATAAAGACAGAAGGCCACAGGTCCATTTGGGAGGCAGCTACGCTTAATGAGAGGGAGCATGAGGGAGGATGTGCAGGCTGGCAAAGGAGCAGAAAAGTCGAGAAAAGAGAGAAAGATGATGGGGACATAGGGATAGAAGCTGAAGAATCACAGGACAAGCAGCAAGAAAAGGTCATTGGATTTACCCTTTAAGTCATCACCTGTAACTGAGGAGAGATCCCTTTCTATTGGAGCAAGAGACTCCACACCCTAATGAGACTGTTGAGAAATGAGTAGGAGAGGAAATGGTTCATGGGAATTTCAATATGAAAGGGAAAAAGGAAAAAGGAGGATAGCTTTAGGTAGGGGATGTCAGGATCTGGGAGCCCATGGAGAAGTGAAGAGGAAGGATGAGAGAAAGCCTAGGAATAATAATCCCTGACATCTCCAGGAAGGGAAAGGATCAAGAGTTCAAGTAGAGGGGTTGGCCTTGATAGGAAGGGGAGCCACTTATTCCTCAGAAGAAAAGCAAGCTGAGGGTGAAATCAAAAGCTCTGGAAGTGTGAAGTAAGGGAGAAAGAGATCTCATACCAGATGACCTTGATTTTCTAAGTAAAGGGCATGAGGTTCTCAGTTGAGAATGAAGACAAGGAGTAGCACACGGGGCTTAAAGAAAGCAGAGCTTCGGAATCGCTTCTGTGGGGAGGGAGATGGAGAGGTGATCTGAGACTAACGAAATCAAAGGATCACCGTGTGGAAAGGAGGGCTTGGCTGAAAACAGAGTCCTTCCATTTGTACCAGGCTCAGCCAGCAAGGCTGTGTGGCTTCCTCCAGCAGCATTCAGCGGAGTGCAAGCAGATGGTGGAGGTAACCCACATTTGGCCTTTTGGGAAAGCTTGAAGAGAGACAGGAGAAGGGGGCAAGGGGTTCAAGGATAGAGGATCATGTAGCATTATTGAATTGATTAAGACAAGGAAGGAAGGAAGGCAGGAAGGCAGGCAGGAAGGAAGGAAGGAAGGAAGGAAGGAAGGAAGGAAGGAAGGAAGGAAGGAAGGAAGGAAGGAAGGAAGGAAGATTGGCTGACTTATTCGTATGAGAAGCCAAAAAGTATGTTAGGAACTTCAGTGAGAATGATCAGCTCCCAGGGCATAGTTAGGGCAAGATTATGAGAATCAAACGGGGTCCTTGGGATGATGACCCTGGCAGATGGATCTGATATTCAGGGCAGCAACAATGTGTCCTGTGGCTGTAGGAAGCCTGAAGAATAGACATTCCTATTCCTAGCCAAATATTTCTATTTTCTCAGCATCTCGAATCCCACTAGGAAATCACTGGCAGTACACAGTGCTTAGAAACACATAAGAGGGAAGATATTGCCTAGCAATGGCTTTCTTGGGGTGTTTCACTTTCCGTGGGTGATTTGAGACTCTCCAGACAGCACTTTGACTAGTTAGCTAATCTTGCAATTGATTCTCACTTCCTTTCTTTCAGTTGGAACAGAATCATTTTGCCATCAGTGAAAATAAGCATTCATGTCCCCAGGGGCTGAATGGGAGTTACACAGCCTGCTGCGCGCCGGGGTCCAAGAATCCAGGGCTCCCCTCCTCTTTGTCTTCTCCTTCATTCCAAATATGCAGCTGGGAAGATGAAATCGAGTCTTTTTATGCTTACTTATACATTGAACTTTCGATAGCGACAAAACCAATTAAATGTACTTTCCCTCTATTTCCGTGTGAATAAGTGAAAGTCAACATAAATAATGTATCATCTTCTTTGAGTCCCTTTTGTCACAGGATTTAGAACTCATCGGTGGAGAGCTAGAAGGGCCTGAGCACTGGATGAGCTCTTTGGTCATCTTCTTGGTGTCACTGCCTGTCCCCAGACCAAAGACTAGGCCCTTTCGTCTGCAGAACTTCCACCCTGGGGCCCCACATCCTGCCTGGTGCCTGCTTCACTCCCTAGTCCCTGGCCATCTTCTTCATGAACTGTGATCAAATCTACTCTGCCACCATTCCTGGGAAGGACATGCCAGTCTACTCCCTCTGGCCTCACTCAGCACACCTGTAACTTTCTGTACCCTCCTGGGTGTTCCTCTCCCCTGAAACACTTGGAGGGCAGGAGCCAGCTGTTTCTGTATTCATACCCCCTGCATTCAGTACAGTGCTCAGCACACAGTAGGTACTTGATAAAGACTTTAAATTGTTTTCATTTTAGTTCAGTTGCTCGTCTTACAGAAGAAAAGAATGATGACCCAAGAAGCTAATTGACTGGCCAAAATTCTACAGTTTGGAAGTAGCAGTATTAGCTTTCTAATACTAATTCTAATTGGTTTTCTAATTTTCAAACCCATATTAGTTTTCTGACCCCAAGTCTAAGAGATTTTTCAGGTCATTTTGTCCAGCGTCATCTGGAAATGGGAGAACTTGAGGCTCAGGGATAAGAAGGGACTCGTTTGTTAATCCTGTATGTTTATGCCTAATTTTCCTTTTATGTACTCAATACTCAAATGGACCACAGAGTCCCCCACATGCCAGATGTCCTGACCCATACCTGCCTGCCCATCCTGGCCTACACTTGGCATGGCTTCCTCAACGTTCACCCCGGGCGTCCACCCACTGTTCTGGAAGACTTCCTCACTTTCCCTTGACATTGCAAGCATACCCATAGAGCCCTCTGGCTCTCTGCTTGGTGTCTTTTCTCTTGTCATGGGACCAGCCCATATTTTCTTTCTAATTCCTTTATGACTTCTTTTATGCTCAGTCATTCAGTCATGTCTGACTCTTGGTGACCCTGTGAATCATGGCTTGCCAATACTTGTCTGTAGGATTTTCTTGGCAAGGACACTGGAGTGGTTTGCCATTTCCTTCTCCAGTAGATTAAGGCAAAGAGAAGTTAACTGACTTGCCCAGGATCACATAGCTAATGTTTGAGGCTGAATTTGAATTCAGATCTTCCTGACTCCAGGCCCAGTGTTCTATCCACTGAGCCACCTAGCTGCCAGCCCATCTTTTCTTCCTATCATAATCCTTCGATGACTTCATTTACTCCAATTCTTTGGAAATCCTCATTGGTTATGTATTGTGGTCTATTCATATCTACTATGTATCTCTGTGGGATATACATTGGTAGTTCTTTGGAGGCAGCAGGGTTCCACATCTCATATTATAGAGCAGTAAGTATTTTCTCAAAGGTAGGTTTAACTAAGTCATTCTCTTGCTCAGTGGGCTCCAGTGATCCTCTATTACCTCAAGTTCGAAATCCTGTTTGGCCTTTTCTGCTTCCTGACTGGTCCCTTCCTACCTCCTCTGGCTTCTTCTTTGCTGTTCCTCATCTCCTGCCTCTGCACCTTTGCAATGGCAGATTGCCTCCAGCGATTCTTTGTAAATTTGCATGTACATAGTCATTTACAGGTTGTCTCCTTTAGAATGTAAGCTCTTTGAAGGCAGGGGCTGTTTTGCTTCACAAAGTGCTTCACATGTAGTAGGTGCTTAATAACTACTTGCTGATTGCAAATCTTTTTATGAGGGCCATTTGGCAAATTCTTCTCATTGGCAGAGGAGACAGCAGGCAGGGGCATCAAAACCGGGAAGAGCTAGTAACTTTCAAGTCCTGTCTCTGACACACTGTGGCTGTGTGACCCTGATTAAGTCATATAACCTCACATCACTCTAGACAACTCTCTAAGACTATATTACATTGGGAGAGGGAATTTCCTCATGTGAAAGTTTCCTCTACTGGGGAAATCACTAAGACAGTCCCTATGGTTGGCACTGTAATACCTGATGATCAAATACCCCTTGAAATAATGTTTCTTGTTGCCCATTTTCCCAACTCATTTTTTAACCTCTCCCAGGAGGGAGAGGTTTTAACCTCTCCTTGCTTTTATACAGCCTATATTATATTCCTCCATCCTATCCCTTCCAGCCAAACCGAACCACTTGCCATCCCCCGTACGGCTCTTATACCTCACTGCCTCTGTGCTTTTGTTCACATTGCCCCTTAAGCCTGACAGACCTGGCCACCACCTCCTCCCCTCCAACATCTTCTACTCTTTCCCCATCCAGCAACGAGGTGAATTTCAACATTCGCTGACTATGTCACTGTTGAATGGTCCTTGTGTTGCTGATGCTGGGCATGAATTGGGGTGCATTCTCAGGTGACTCCCCACTTCCCTTTCTCTAAGGACTAAAGAAAGAATTTGCCTCCTTAGCGTGACACCCTGCCCCGGCAGGTTCGATAGTTCCCTGAAGTAAAGCCTTGGCCGCGGTGTATGTGGAGGGAAACGTGACCAACACATATGGCATAGGTGAGGGAGAAAGACCTCAGAAACCCTGGAGAGAGAAAGGAGTGGGAGAGAGACAGCGAAGAAGGGCAAAGTTCAAGGTCGCTGGTGCCTAATGGGAACCCCTGAAGTTGCAGACATAAGGAACAAGCCAGCCTCCATCATGTCCCCAGAGATTGCTCTCAAGACTTTCCCACCCAGTGAATTCTCTCTTGGTTGAGCTAAGATTTTATCTGGCCCCCAAGTTAAAGAATTCATTTACTTTTTTGTATTCTGTCATGCACCCTAATCTTTCGAACTTCCTCTGTTTTAGCTTTATTGCTTGCTTGAATAAATGTCTGTTTGCTATTTGTCCTTTGTAGAACAAGTGTGTGGTGGGAGGGAAATGACTGGCAGAGTTCAATAAGCTAACCATTATCCTCTCCTTTGGAGCAACCAGGGAAAGTCCTGGACTGTTGAAAGGGCATTGTACCCCTAGAATGCCAATCTCAGATGTGTGGGAGATAGAGAGGATCCCAGGAGCATGAAATAATGAAGGGCCAGCCACAGCCTTCCTCCCGCTCCACCCAAAGGTGGAAATCACACCTGGGAAACAAGGAATATGGTGGTCCTGATCTTATCGATCTAAATAGAGCTCAGCAACATGGGCCTCCCTGATTTCTTGTGGCAAGGGTTTCAGCTCATTAATAACTGATAGGATTCAGTCGTATTTTAAAATACAGGTGACAAGACAGATAAATGAAGAATGTCACTCCCTTAAATGATGGATCGCAGAAATAGCCCTCGATTTAGACAGTCAGCCTGGCTTTAAGACCTGACTTTTCCACTTAAGAGCTATGTGGTCTTAGACAAGTAGGACTCAGTTTCCTCTCCTATAAAATGGCAGGGTGGAAAAGACAACCGATAGGGTCCCTTCCAGCTCTCAAATTTTTGTGTGATTCTTCATTCAAAACCTTTTAGAGGGGAAAAAACCCTTCAGAGTCTCTGCCTTGGCTAGCAAATCATGTGCCAACTTCTCCTGCTGGTATTGGAGGCCCTCCAGAACTTTCACCAGCCATGTAATTGTAATCTATACTCCAGCCAAGCTCAATTCTTTGTTTAGAAAAACTTTTGGGGAAATTTTCTTGGGGGAAAAACTCTAGATATTCCCCAAATACACTTAACATTCCTGGCTTTTGTTCCTTTGCTTACACCATCTCCTTTGCCTGGAAATCCTGGTTTAGAGTTGGAGCCCCTGGGATTATATTCTAGCTTGTCTGTTTATGAGGTGTCTAACTTTGGGCAAGGTTCATCACTGGCCTGAACCTTACTTTCCTCCTCAGTAAAATGAGAAGATTGGGCTAGATATTCTCTAAGTTTGCTTTTCAGCTCTAAAATGATATTATTGTCTAGCCTTTCTCACAATGAGTAGTTTGTGGCCTAGACATATTCCTTCTCAGGCTTGGTCCTCCTCTCCTTTGTAGAAAAGTTTTTGTTGGAAACCTAGTTTTTGCCTATGGCATCAGAAGTGGGAAGTCAGTTGAAGAGTCTTCTGGAGATTCTGCCCCTTCCCATAAAACCCTGAGGTGCAGGAGGTTCAGGGACAGCTTGCAGTATCAGTGCACCAAGTCCATGGAGCAGCCTCCTACTCCTGCCACCATAACCTGGAAACCTGCTTAATTCTTGATTGTATCCCATTCCATGTTCTCCTCCTTTCCATCTTGGAGATGCCATCTGTTACTCCAGGCTGGAGGTGGTCAATGCTGCCCTGCTTTTAGGGTGTCACTCACTGCCCGCCAGGGGGAAGTGAGCTTGGTGCTCCTGTCTCTAAGCCTTGACTTTTTCCAGTTAAATCCTGTAACCTTATTATGATATGCCAAGGAAAGTCCATGGCTTTCAGGATAGACTGTCTGCTTGACCCATTAGGGAACAACTCTTCCTCGGACCCTTGCCATGGGCAACCATTCAATAAAATGGAACAAAAGCCATCAGGCTGGCATCTTTCCTTCTCATTAGAAACAACACAGAAACTCATCTCTGCACCTCTATTCCACCATCCGAAGGGGAACTTTCAAGATGTGTGCTTTTCCCCTAAGTGCAGCTTGCTGGCAAAAGGGTTTGTGAAAATGGATTGGCACCTGAAAGAACATTCGATTTATGGGCTAACTCAGTTCCCCAGATATTAAAAGGCAACTCTGTTTCTGAGTCTCAAAGATAGCTTCTGTGTGTCCTGCAGGATTTTTTATGTTCCTGCTCAAGGATATATGGAGTCTGCCCCAGCTGCTTCCTGAACCCCCCTTCTGTTTTTCATCATGTCCCGGGAGCACATGATATTGGCATGGCATGCAGCCAGTCAATTGCTGAATTAAAACATTTCATATTTTCTTCCCAGTTCTGCTGCAAGGGGGAGATAGAAAACAACACAAAGCCACAAACACTTCCAGTTGTGTCTGTAAGAGCCAATTATGGAGACAGAAATGAGCAATTCCTCCCGAGTCCCCTTGTCTTTGTTCCTGTGTGATTGGTACACTCTTTACAACTGAGTTGGAAGGCCTTTCCTTTGTGCTGGAGGCTCTCCCCAGGCAACCCTGTTGATTTCAAGAAGGAAAAGAAATAGATGTGATGTGTGGAGTGCTCACAAGTCTAAGGGAACCATTGTAAATTGTAGTGGAAACATCGTGGAGGATGTCTGAGCCCCCACTAGAGGTGCTGCCCATCTTGCTTATGTTTTTCCTGTCCAAAGTTGCGTACAGAGCAAATCAGGCTCTTGGGCTTTAGAGACAGACCCAATTAGGGTGTTCTATTTTTTAGAAAGAGAAATTAAGAGCCAAATTTCCCCATGAAACAGATGGAAATCCATATCATGACTGCATTGTGGCTGAAAGACCAAAAAGACTGTTTTGTAGCTCACTGTCTCAGGACTAAAGACCAGTCAAACAGCTTCAAATGCACCAGATGAACAAGTCTCATGGGTAGCAATCAGGACTGGGAAGGAAAAAAAGCTTCCTTAACCAATACTTCCGGTTGATGTCTAGTCTGAGGCAGAGTTCAGAAAAAATAGAGGCCCTGCAAATGTAAAGTGTGGGGACAGAAAAGTGGACACAACCGGCATTAACCATTTCACTGGAAAATTGTAGCCATTATTTCTTGATATGAGATGGATAACTATGAGAGAAGAACCTTCTCTTTGTGATATAGGCTTTCAACAACCAAGGAAGAGGCTACTCTCAGGATTTTAGCTGTGTTTCCATATCTAACCTGGTCATGTGCTTCCAGACTTGGGGCAGACCTCACTCTGTCTTCAGCGGGAACCGTGGTGGCTGATTCCTGATCTGTCACTGACCCAGACATAGGCAAGCATCTCCTTTGGTGGCCATGCAAGGGACTTCATCAGAGAGGGTTTGGAGGTGGGAGGAGGCAAGGTGGTCCGTTTAGAGTTAGGAGTATTACTGTTGACATCACAATGCTCTTTCTATTTTTAACCTAACTATTTGGTTCTCATTACAATTTGAATTGATATGCTAAATATTGACTGGTTGAATATTATGAAGAATAAGTTTAAACTCAAGTCCAGGTTGATTCTCAGGAATAATATGAGGGAACTGTTACCAAGAATATAATGATTGCTTCCTAGAGTGATTAGCCCGAAATCAGATTGGTACGTCTGGCCCTAGGAGAGCTGATGCTGGAGGGTGGTGAGGCATTCCCTCAAATACGTGTCCTGTTGAATTTTAGGGGATTCCATGTCTCTCTCAGGAGCTCTGCTGGCAGAACAACATGGATGGCAAACTTTTGTTCCAGCCTTCAGTCAGTAAGCATTTTAAATGGATGTTCCTTTGCGTTGGGTAAGTGCCAACAGTAAAAGATGAATGAACCGAATCTGGATATATAGAAGATGGAAGGTGGCAAAAACAGAATATATATTTCTCTTTCTCTATCATCTTCAAGGTAGGGAATAGGAAGCAATAAGACATTATTGGTCAGGAAAGCCAGTCTAGCTAAACAAAGGGAGCATGACTAGAAGGGAGATAAGCAAGAAGACTGAATAAGGAAAGTCAATCAACTCAGGGGGAGTCAGGCAGGCAACACCTAGAACTTGGGTGGTTCCAGAATCAGCACAGGAGACTCATCTCTTTGTAATGGCTAAATATAGAGAAGTCTCTCCCGTGCTCTCCCATGTCACAAAGGCCCCCCCTACAAGGGATTTCTTACCTCTCCTACTCACTGTCTCCACCAACAAGACCTGAGAAAGTGTCAACCAGCTTCCCTTGCAAGCCCACAGTTCAGTGTTCACAGAAAAAAGGGCTTATGGACATCAAAGAGAGTGAGAGACCTCCCCACCAAGTTCATGAAAATAATGATGCCCTCCTCCAACGGGCGGGCCTTATCCCCAAGACCAGGTGCTGTTAGTCTCCATCACGGTCACAGCTAAGGCAGGGCTTCCTATCATATTGTATGACTCCTGCCAGCTGGTGGTGGTGGTGGCATCACTACCCAACATGTCTGAGAAGGTATCTGGCACTACTCCTCACCTCAGAACCTCTTACGGTTCCCAAGAAGAGGTGTTTGTCCTGCTGTTGTTGTCACTCTTTCAGCTTCCCAGAGTTCCTCAAAAATGGAATTTAGCTTTTGGGGGTACACTAATCCCTTGCTGAGAGAAAATTCTTCTTTGTCATGGGCACCATTGTAGAGGAGACTATCTCAAGGTTGCCCCACCTTGGCAAGAGACAATTTTTGCTATCCTAGTGCTGATGTGAGACACGTCCCCCCCCTTTTTTTGTTTTGCTAACCTTGGACCTCAAAGACATTTCCTAACATTCAGGCATAACCTGTTCTTCTTGGTTGCCAAGCAGTTCTTAATCACTAACACTAGGTTCACACAGGATGATTCTAAATCCTTATGTCCTCCCTCCCTAAGATACCAGGTATTGTCTTTGAGCCAAGGGAGAACAACCCTCTAGTCTTCTCAAAGGCAGTGTGGTATGGTGGATAAAGTGCTGGATTTGGAGTCAGGAATAATAGGGTTTAAACCCTGCCTCAGACACTTATTAGTTATATGACCATGCCTCAGTTTCTCATCTGTACAATATCTTATTATAAGGATCAAATGAGATAATATATATATTATGAAGGCCATCCCATGGAGCATGCTCAGAGTTATACTTCCTGAGGCCTTCCAGATATGTGTGACATATTGCTGTAAAGCTTGCTCTTTGAGATGGTGAACAGATCCTCTTGCTTCCTGATATGGCAGAGGAGCCAAGGAGTCACGGAGGGGCTTTTTCAGAAAAGGAACAACATGTAGCTTTGACTCTCTTTTGTGAATTCTCCTGTGTGACAAGTAGTGTGCTCTGTCTCTAGACTTGCCATGAAGTGATAGCATGGTGGCCTCTGAACACCCACATTGTGAAATATGGATTCAATAAGGCAAGCTTGTGCCTGGTCCCCGGCTGCCTTTTTCTGCTTTGCTTCCTTTCCTGAGTAGGTGATTGAACTTGATTGGTCATCCTTAAGGTGGAAGAGTTCAGGATTGGAGGCAACCTTATGAGTTCAAGAAGGCTGGAAGTTTTGGCTCCAAATGGCAGACCTGGCTGGAAGTAGGAGAAGCTTCTTCATTAGACAGGATAACTGTCAAGAAGAGGACTGGCCCAAGCTTGGCCCATTTTGTCAGCAGACATGTACTGGGAGTAGTTTGGAAACGGTGGAGTCAGGGTGAAATGTAAAATACCTGAGCACCAATCCTACAAATTTACTTATAGGGGAGTAGGGTATAAGAGGAATGGAAAGGTAGGAAGGGACCAAGTTATAGAGGGCTTTAAAAGCCAAATCATTTTATTCATCTTAGTCAAATGTGCCCTTAAGAGTGTTTTATGTTTGGCATTCCAATTTTTCTACAGGAAATTAATAGCTGTCCCATATCTGATTCCTACTGTACATCTAACCCTCCTTTTCTAGAAATGCTAGAGATGTGAGCTTAAGCCTAGGCTTTAATATTTTGTCCCTGGGCCCCCAAAGTGGAAACTTTAATGAGCTAACTCTAACCCTAAATCCCAGGGCTGAACTTGGCATGTTTGGATCTAAGACAGATGATCAGCTTTATAAAAAAAAAGGAGTGGTTTCAGTATTCCAGACCCATTGGGTCCCAACAATAGCTCTGCAATGTTAAGTTTGTAAAGCCTTGGAAAATCCTACAGCATTGTATATGTGACAACTATCATTATAGATTAGGAGACTGACAAAACATCCCACCTGCCTCTCAAAACCCAGCAAATCTATTTCAGGCACCTGTATGGGGTTATTCAACATGTCCTAGGTTGTTACATGGGGGATGTGCAGGAAAAGGTCTTGCATGTCCCTAATGGTACCACCCATTGGGAAAGTGAGGAACAGTTCTCATTACAGCAGTAGTTTGGTTATCTGAAAGGCTGCTAATAGAATTATAGAGCTGCAGAGAACCTCAGAAGATCACCTGGTCTAACCACTGGCAATCAAATATCATTTCACCTAGGGACAGGAACCACAATGACTCTCCAGAGCACAAGAATTGGCATTAAAAGTGAGCGCAGAAAGGGCCTCATAACTACGAAAAGTTAATGGAAGTATAGGTTAAATATACCTGAATTGCATTTGAGGCTTGTACCATGTGGTTTTCCCCAGTGGGCAAACTGAAAATGTCTTCCCTGGTTCCTGGCTCTGTTCTGGCTTCAGTAACTGAACTGGAAGGATTTAGGAAAAACCTCAAACTTTGTTTTTTGCCAAGAACACCTAACATACAGGTTCCTGGACAGTGGTGACTGCAAGATAGGAGCCTGTCAAAGCTAGAGACCCTGCAAAGGGTCCCTCAGTGTCTCTCACCTCTACTGCAAGGCTGACAGGGCCAGAATACTTGCTGAGGCCACTTGTTAGCTCATGGGGGAGAAAAGAAAGTCTTGTCTCAAATACCTCCTGCAGCTGGGTCCCACACTTGGATGTGGGACTTGGCAGGCTAAAGTACTATTCAGTAGCCTGCCAAGTCATGTTGAAATGCTGAGGAGTTTGGAATAGCCCACACTTGGGCAAGTGCAAACTATTCAAGGGCATTTGGATCCTTGTTCAGAATCATTCCAAAGTCCAGGCATTGAAAACAGGGGCTCAGTCACTGCCCCAGTGTGACCTCCATTCACTTGGGGCAGTGATTGATTTCCCTTTGTTTCAATTGCATTTCTTTTTGTTCTTTTTTAAATTTTGTTTTTCCCGAATTTAAGCTCCCCCCATCCCTGAGTATTTCCAAATACACAACAGAACACAAAAAGACGATTGCCTATTAAGCTGTGAGGCTCCTTTTCATACCACTTGCTTTTAAAAAAACATATATGATACATTGTACGCATGATTTTCAAAACTGTCCTGCTTGTCTGTACTTCCTTCTGAATTTGCCTCAGTTCTCTCCTGTGCATTTTAAAAATGTTTCAGTTGCCCCCCTTTTTGGCATCATTATTACTATCCTGCCTCTCCTTCCTTCAGTCTTGCCCCCCCCATCACAAATAGTGAGAAAAGCCCCTTATGATGAGCATAGATAAGCAAGAAAGACAATTGAGGAGTTAAGGATAGTGGTGAAGTTAAGAACCTAACTGGAAGCATAGATACTTGGACTTAAGGGACATCCAGGGAGAGAGGTTTCCCCAGGGAGCTCCTGGAGTCGGCCAGAATCCCCAAAGAGTTCCAGAAAGGTGTTTTTCCCTACTGGGTCTCATCACAACCTGTGTGGGTTCCCGGAGGTCCTTGACCACCTTCCAAACTTTGAGGGCTTTGGGATGATCCTAGTCGTATGTTCAACTCTGACCCCTTGACTGTACACCTCAGCTTTGATGTGGAAGAGACATCACTTCATCCTGCTGGGTTCTTAACTCTGCCTCTGGACATTAGGATTTCTCTAATGGGACTCTTTCATCTCTTCTTGAGGAGTTTTCATAGAGTTCCTCTGATTTCCTTCCCCAGAGCACATAGCTGAATATTCTTATGGGACTGTTTTATGAGGTAGCCTGGGTCACTTAGGCAAAGTACCTTTGGTGCAAGCATCTTGGAGACAGGCATGCTGAGAACTGTGTAGTTGGTGCTTCCAACCTGTCTGGGGATTATTTATTACATGCTTACTATGTATAAAGTGCTCATAAAGAAACTGGGGACACAGATATGAAAATGACGTGATTCCTACCTTGGAGGAATTTACATCCTTCTACAACAAAAACACTTATATGCATTGGTCAGTATGAGGTCACTCCAGGAGAGACAGAGCACCTATTACTACTACTACCTCTGGGACCCAGGAAGTCCTTCTGTAGGAGGAGGTACCTACATGCAAAAGCCCATGCAAAGCTGTGCAGGTAAGAGATAGACCAACAGGTTCAGAGGACCAGTATGACTAGAAGGTCGAGTGCAGGGAGGGAAGTAATGTGTAAGAAGCCAGATAAGGTAGGCTGAGCCAGACATTTGAGTGTTTTGGATGCTAAGGTGAGGAGCGTACATTCATCCAGGAGGCAATGGGAAGCCATTCAACATAGTATCAGTCAGCCAACATTTGTTGGGCATCTGCTTTTGGAGGCATAGATGAAGAATCCTTGTCTAGATACAGTGTATTTGGAAAGGAAGCAAACAAGCCCACTGGCAACAATCCAAGAATATTTAAAGGATACTAGAGTTCTAAGAAGGTTTTATACAAATTCATGAAAAAATGACCAGAGACAGAGATTCTGAGTCCAATAGGACCATAGAGATCATCTAGCCCAAGAAAGAAGGAGACACTCAGAGCACAATTGCTCTTTGAAGGGGTCAGCACTGTTCTGCTTTGTTATCCCCCTCAGGACTTTGGGAAGTGCCAGAATCTTGGGATACATGGACCATGGGGATGGATGGACCCTAGGATGTTACCCTAGAGCTGGGCCTCAGGTAACAACCAGCTTTCATAAAAACTGAAGAAGGGAAAGTAAGAAGCATTGTCATTTCTAGAGTGCTTTAACATAGCCAAGATATTTTCCTCACAATAGCCTTGTGTAATTATTATAGTTTTTTATTTTATTTTTATATTTTTATTTTGTATATACATATCATGATATAGTTTTTTAATATTATTTCATAGTTTTTATATTTTTATTTTATAATGTATATTTTATTTTATTATATAGTTTTTATTTTATTTCATAGTTTTTTATATTATATATATATATATTATTCTGTTATATAGTTCTTTTCAGAAGAGGAAACGGAACTTCAGAGAGAGAGTGAGAGAGAGATGAAGAAAGGAGGCAACATGGCACCATAAAAGACTGCTGTAGTCAAAGGACTTGGGTTCTAATTCTGACTCTGCTACTTCTTATATGACCCTGGGCAAATCATTGAACAAAGTGAACACTGAGAAAATCAGTTTCCCCACTGGTACACTAGATGCCTAAGGACCCTTCTGGTCCCAAACCTACAATCGGATGTTTCTGGCACTAACTTGCTCTAGGTCACACAGAAAGTTAAGTGAATCCCAATCCAGGGCCCATGACTTCAAGACAGGGGATCCTCCCCTCTCTCCCTTATCTGTCAGGGTCAGAGAATGCTTGGTAACGAAATCTAGCTAATTGAGAGTCAACTCCTTCATGGAATGAAAAGCTCTCTGGTCCCCTAGACTGACTTTTGATTGTACCCATCCACACTGGTTGGTCTCTCATTTCTGGGTTGTGTTTTTTTAAAAGAAATACAGCACTTTACCAGGCCAGAATCTTCAAATTAATAAGCAGACCATCAACCATAGCATCACTTTTTCTTGCAAGGGGGTTTCCTCAGAATACAAAGTTAAAATGGCTTCAGTTGCAGCTGTCTGAGCTGCATAAACCAAGAGGGAGTAAAGACAGTTTCCCCAGAAGTCCCTACAGCTGTAAAGCATGGAGCTTCCAGAGTCCATGGCCATTGGACTCGAATTTTAAGAAGCATGAGGTAGTCCAGGAAAACTGGAGCATCCTTATTAAAGAGATCTGTTTTCAAAAAGCATCCAAAAACCTATAAATCCAATGTTATTTTGAATGACCCCTGATTTCCTTCCTGAGTGTGGCCACTCCCTCCACCTACTCATATCTAAGCCTCATCTTTCTCTGGCTCTCAGCCTGCCTCATCAACTGGTCAACACCACCTGGATGTCCTATAGGCAATTTCCAATCAAACATGTCCAAAACTTGGATCAACATCTCTCTCCCTACAGCGCCTCTCCTCCTTACCTCCTCTTTTCTTACAGTCACCAGGGTCCACAACTTCAGAGTTATCTTTGATTTTTCTTTTTCCTCTTTTCCTCACATCGAAGTCACAGCCAAGTCTCATTAATTTGGAGTCCATAGCTCTCTTATCCATTCCTTTCTCTCCGCTCACAATGACAACACATCTCATCTGGACTATTGTAATAGCTTCCTCATTGGTCAACCTGAATCCCGTTTTGCCCCCCTCCAATCTGCCTCCCACACAGTCTCTGAAAGCACAAATCTGGTCATTCCATCCCCCAGCTCAAGAAGCTCCACTGACTTCTTAATACCTCTAGCATAAAAATCAAACTTCTACTTGGTACTTTAAATCCTTCACAATCTTCTTGTATTCTATTCTTGAAAATTCTTTATATGATGCACCCCTCACATATATTCTATTGCAGCCAAAGCAGCTTATTTGTTATTGCCTAGAACTTGGTATTCCATCTCCCACCTCCACACCTTTGCATAGGTTGTTCCACATGCCTTGAATGCCACACCTCTCCTCACCTCTACCTCTTGGAATTCTTGTTTCTCTTCAAGGCTCAGCTCTGATGTCACTTCTTACATGAGACCTTTCCTGTTCTCTGCCTCACTCTCTGCAACAGTAGTGCTCTTTCTCACTGAAATTACTTACATTGTATTTACTTCTCTGTAGACACATTACACCTTCCTAATAGAATATAATATATATTACAATGTACAAGAATATAAGCAAGAAGGAATTGTTTCATTTTTGTCACTAGCATCTCACATAGTATCTGGCACAGAGTAGGTTCTTCATAAATACTTAGTGAATTATATTAAAAAGAAAAGACCCTTTAGACTTTTTCATCCCCTATAACTCTTGTCCATAGAATTTAGAAATGGAATGGACATTAGAAATTATTTGGTCCTATGACCTCATTTTACAGTTGAGGAAACTGAGGTCTACAAAGGTTAAGTGCCTTGCTCCAGGTCGCACAAGGAGTAAGTGGCAGAATCCAGTGCTCTTTTCACTGGGGCACACCTTGTTCTGCCCTGAGTTCTCCATGGGTAGAATCACTAGAGTGAAAACTGGATCAGTTTCCCCTTAGATTAAAATGATCACTTCTATAGATTAGACATGTCATGAGAAAGCTTGAGAAGTTCTTTGGAATCGACAAATAAAGTCGTCAATCATTTTGCTGGGTCTCCCATCGTCATTTCCTCTCATTTCTCAATAACAAAGATCTGAGGAGGAGCCAAGATGGCGGAGTAGAAAGACTCACATATGCTAGCTCCGAACCCACAGCCCATATATTTCCTGCAAAAAGAACTCTCCACAAATTCTGGAGCACTGCAAGGCGCACAGAAACACAGTGGAAAAGATCTCTATGCCAGAGAGCCCTGGAGAGCCATCCTCAGGGGTCCGTTGTGCTCCAGACAGCGGAGTCCAGCCCTGTGCTGCCCTGGCCATGCAGCCCCAGAGGAGCTGATCCGAGCAGGCTTCAGGGACAGAATCTCCCTCAGCCGCGAAGGTCCCTCTGCCCACAGACACTCCAGGTCAGTGAAAGAGACTTCTGGGCTGGCTAAGAGGGGAGCAGAGTGTACCTGTGGCTTGGGCCCCCTGGGGAGGCAGCGGCAGAGGCAGTGGCAGAGGCAGCTCAGAGGCAGCGGCACAGGCAGTAGTGGCGGCCCGGGACTCCCGGAGCAGCAGGCAGAAGCTCAGGGCCATTACCAAAGGTCTCTGCATAAATCCCCTGAGGGAACTGAGCCTGGGAGGAAGCCCTGACCCCACCTGAGCACCAGAACTTAAGCTCACACTGAATAGCAGCCGTGCCTGCCACGGAAAGCCCATTTGAATCTCAGACCCCAAGCACTAGCTGGGTGGATCTAGGCAGGAGTGGACAGGAATCTCAGAAGTCAAGTAACTGGCTGGGAAAATTCCCAGAAAAGGGAAGAAAAATAAGACTATAGAAAGCTACTTTGAGGGGGTACAGATGTTCCCGCCTTTCAAGTCTGATGACGATGAACTACTCTTACCATCAGGGAAAGACGTGGAGGTCGGGGCCTCTGTATCCCAGACATCCCAGGGGGATGTCCAGTGGGCTCGGGCCATGGAAGAGCTCAAAAAGGATTTTGAAAATCAAGTTAGACAGGTGGAGGAAAAACTTGGAAGAGAAATGAGAGAGATGCAAGAAAAGCATGAAAAACGGGTCAATACCTTGGTAAAAGAGACCCAAAAAAAAGCTGAAGAAAATAACACCTTGAAAAATAGGCTCACTCAATTGGCAAAAGAGGTTCAAAAAGCCAATGAGGAGAAGAATGCTTTCAAAAGCAGAATTAGCCAAATGGAAAAAGAGGTTCAAAAGCTCACTGAAGAGAATAGTTCTCTCAAAATTAGAATGGAACAGATGGAGGCTAATGACTTTCTGAGAAACCAAGAAATCACCAAACAAAACCAAAAGAATGAAAAAATGGAAGAGAATGTGAAGTATCTCATTGGAAAAACAACTGACCTGGAAAATAGATCCAGGAGAGACAATTTAAAAATTATGGGAGTACCTGAAAGCCATGATCAAAAAAAAAAGCCTAGACATCATCTTCCATGAAATTATTAAGGAACACTGCCCCGACATTCTAGAACCAGAGGGCAAAATAAGTATTGAAAGAATCCATTGATCACCACATGAAAGAGATCCAAAAAGAAAAACTCTTAGGAACATTGTGGCCAAATTCCAGAGTTCCCAGGTCAAGGAGAAAATCTTGCAAGCAGCTAGAAAGAAACAATTCCAGTATTGTGGGAATACAATCAGGATAACTCAAGATCTAGCAGCTTCTACATTAAGGGATCGAAGGGCCTGGAATAGGATATTCCAGAAGTCAAAGGAACTAAGACTCAAACCAAGAATCACCTACCCAGCAAAACTGAGTATAATACTTCAGGGGAAAATATGGTCTTTCAATGAAACAGAGGACTTTCAAACATTCTTGATCAAAAGACCAGAGCTGAAAAGAAAATTTGACTTTCAAATGCAAGAATGAGAAGAAGCATGAAAAAGGAAACAGCAAAGAGAAGTCATAAGGGACTTACCAAAAGTGAACTGTTTACATTCCTACATGAAAAGACAATATTTGTAACTCTTAAAACTTTTCAGTATCTGAGTAGTTGGTGGGACCACACACACACATACACACACACACGTACACGTGTGCACACACAAACATACACACATGCATGCACATACAGAGACAGAGAGCACAGAGTGAATTGAATAGGATGGGGCCATATCTCAAAAGAAATTAAGGTAAACGATGACAGAGAAATGTAGAGGGAGGAAAGAGGGTGAAATGGAATGGGGTAAATTATATCTCATTCAAGAGGCAAGCAGGAGACTTTTTAGTGGAGGGAAAAAGAGGAGATCTGAGAAAAAAACAAGAAGTTTACCCTCATCACATTCGACTAAAGGAAGGAATAAAATGCACACTCATTTTGGTATGAAAACCTATCTTACAATACAGGAAAGTGGGGGAGAAGGAGATAAGCAAGGTGGGAGGGATGATGGAAGGGAAGGCAATGGAAGGAAGGAGCAATTTGAAGTCAACACTCTTGGGGAGGGACGGGATCAAAAGACAGAATAGAAACAATGGGGGGCAGGATAGGATGGAGGGACATACAGTTAGTCTTACACAACACGATTATTATCGAAGTCATTTGCAAAACTACACAGATAGGGCCTATATTGAATTGCCTGCCTTCCCAAAGGGAATGGGTGGAGAGGGAGGGATGGGGAGAATTTGGAATTCAAAGTTTTAGGAACAACTGTTTAGTATTGTTGTTGCTACTAGGAAATAAGAAATACAGGTAATGGGGAATAGAAAGTCATCTGGCCCTACAGGACAAAACAGAAGATGGAGAGAAGAGAAGGGAGGGATGATAGAAGAGAGGGCAGATTGGTGATAGGGGAAATTAGAATGCTCGGTGTATTGGGGTGGGGGGAGGGGATAAAAGGGAAGAAAATTTGGAACCCAAAATTTTGTGAAAATGAATGTAAAAAGTTAAGTAAATAAATTTATATTAAAAAATAACAATGATTTGAGGCTGTTAAAACTTATTTGCTTCTCATGTCAGAGTTCCCCAGACCTTTGAACTTGGACTCCAGATTTACAGCTGCTGTGGATGATGGATAGTGGGAGAACTATAACTAAGGACTTAAGGGCTTCTATACCTAGGACAAATGGTATAAAGTACACTGAGTTGTTCCTGGCCAGGGGTCTCCTTTGGGGAGCAAACAGAGGAACCCAGACAATAACATCACAGGTTTGGCAACCAGTGTGGAGGAGGAGGAGGAGCCATATCTGGGCTGACTATATCATCAGGATTGCTATGTAGTGCCCCAGTCATTCTAGTCCCATCACCAACTTGTGAAGAAACAAGAAATGAGCCTGATGTGTGGGGGGAGAGGGGAGTGATGAGCAACTTGATGAACGTCTTTGGAGTCTGAAGAGTCCTGAGTTGTTAATGGCAAACTTCTCTAGCAGAATTAAGTCCGATAGGACAGAAACAAAGCAATTCTGCTTAAACAATGAAAGAAATAGGGAATGGTTTTGGTCTCTAGGCAATGTGCTGAGCATGCAGGGTATTTATTTTTTATTTTCTCCAACTGTTAAACAGTTAACATCTTTAAGGTTTACTATTAGACTTAACATGACATACTCTGTAAGCGTTTTTGATAGCCAAAATAAAGCAGTCTCCAAAGCTCATTCATTTGTTCAGTTAAATAAAGTAGAGAATGCATGTCACGACCAGAGCTTCAAATAAACTTTTTAAGTGATGAAATATCAAAGCTAGTGAGAGATGAAAAATGACTGGCTAGGCCATCAGGTGGCATTAACTGCAACTTAAGAAAAAAATGAAAAATGATCTTGTGAGAAAGGCCAGATTCTAAAAGCCAGGTTTAGGGTGAAATAGCACCTGCAGAGACCCAGACGAAATTGAGATGGGAATATTTCCACCAGGCTCGTTTACCAATAGAAACCACCTTGAATGCAATAAAAGCTGCAGGATGGATACTGGGTTTCCCGTGTTCTTCCCATCAGCCTGCAGAAATTTGCTATTTATTTTCATCCCCCTTTCACATTAGTTGATTGCTCAGTCACTCTTTAATACCCTTGGATAGCATCAAGAGGGAAAAGTCAACCCCAACATTTAGTCAGCTGAATATTTGTCGTTCTATGTATTGTAGATATGAGTGTAAATAACTGATTTCTTTAACCTCCAGATAACTAATCTGAGATACATTTCCAAAAGCTACTGTTTCCATTCACTTATTCGATTATCCAACAAAGATGGACCCCTGCAGGTGGGCTTATGGGAGGACATGGATGGTTGAGAGTTGAGTTGTTAAAGGGAATCTTCACAATGATGAGGTCTCTGAAGCATTTAGTGAGTATTCATTAGGCGTCTACTAGGCGTCAGTTATTTTGCCAGCTACTGGGGCCATAAGAACAAATCTCCAGGAGCTTAGAGAAATAAGTAGATAGCTAAATCAAGCATTTGCTAAATCCTTGCCACGTATGAGGTGCTGTGCGATACAAATACAAGCAAGGAATATAGTTCCTGCCCTCAGGAAGTTTACATCCCAATGGAGAAAGGGGAGCTAGAAAGTAAGCAGGGGACAGGGAAGGGCATTTACATAGGCATAAGGCAGAGAAGAGGAGGAGAAAGAAAAGAAGATCCAGAAGAGAGTTAAGTCATGAGAGAAGGAGGGAAGGGAATGAGCATTTCTAGAGATGCTACTCTGTCCCAGGCACTATGCTAAGCTCTGTTTTACCAATCTGTTCTCATTTGGTGTGAAGTGAAGTGAAGCGAAGCATGGCTGGGACCCCTCCTGGGAACGTGGCAGTCACTTTAGTCACCAGTCAGGAGAGTGGGACGCCAAGGTGGAGCCTTCTCTAATGGGGCAAGATGGCTGGGGAGGAAGAGGAGGAGAGAAGTGTAAGAGAATTTGGGGGAAGAGAAAGCATTGAGACCCAGGGGAGATGAGAAATGAGCTGCTCTGAGAGAGCGCTGAAATTGTGCTTTGAAGGTAGTTATCTACTATAAGAAGCAGAGATGAGAAGGGAGAAAGAATATTCCACGGGTGTCTGGGGGAGCAGGGGGGAACAGACTGTGCAAAATAGTGGAGGTGGGAGATAGAATGCCAGGATTGGGGAACACCAAAGAGGCTAATTTGGCTGGAGTAGAGAGTGAGCAGTCTGTATTTTATTTTAGAGGCAATAGGGAGTCACTGAAGATTCTTGATTCGTTTTGGACACTATTTTCATTGAGTTCACAATGATGAGTTGGAGGAACAACACAATACAAGATCCTTTAACCATGCACCGAAGCCCCTCTCCTTCCCCAAGGCCTTCTCTGGACAATGGATGGATGGGGTCCTTAAATATGCTCATCAGTCTCATGACCATTCCATAGACACTAGTGTTTGCCTATGGAGGGGTGAAATTCTTACAAAATTCTATGTCCAAATGTTTTGACAGAGGGGAGAGTCAGCATCCTTCTTTGCTCTCATTACCTACACATCCAGGCGACTTCTTTTAACTGTAGCCTCTCCATGCCTCCAAGAAGCAAGCGTTCACCAGACTGACTGCTGGGCCTGGGGGTACACAAGGTGAAGAAATCCTGCTCCTTACGGGCACTTCCCACTAGGGCTATAAGGAATGCAGAGGAACCTGAACTGTTCCCAGCAATGACATTTAGAGGGCACTGATAACACTTTCACTGCTTCTCTAGGAACAAGTATAGCTTAGTGCCTAGAGAGCAAACAAGAATGAATTAAAAGAGGCAACTCTCAATCAGTTTATTTCCTCCAAGTGGCCTTGGATGTCTCAGGGTGTTCACTTCCCCCCAAATAAAAGTCTTTAAAAGTTGGCTTGAAGGAGGGTTTCATGCTGCATTTTCAGGTATCAAAATGATCAAATTCACTCCCCACATCTACAAAGCTGAAAAAAGAAAGCAACAACCACAGCGATTTTATTCTTTGGATCTTCTGGGTCATGTGACCAACAAGATGGCAAACTAGCCGTTTTTTCTGGTCCACATTAGTTAGTTGAGAAGAGGAATTATGTGCTATATATAAAACAATTACAGCTAAACCTACAGAGCAAGAGAGGCTTGGGAAGTAAAACCCTCCTGAATTCTCACTGGAGAACATTACTTCTTAGGTGCTCCCTCGGGCCCCCTTTGGCATCAGTCTCTAAGTTTCTGGCAGAGACACACAAACAGAGCCGTAGGCTTGTGTCTGGTATCCAAACAGGAATCTCCTTCCTGATGCATAAACTGCTAGCACACTCAACCCCACCAGTCAGGATAGATAGATACTGGGGAAGGGGCATGTTGCTTTCTACTTGCTCTACATTCCAGCTCAGTGGCCCCACGGCTACAGGAACTCTGTTGAGAACATTATGTCCCAGCCTTGATGGTTAATCCCAGTTTAGAAAGAAAAGATGAGAGGGAACTGGGGAAGGGTGGCGAGTGGCTGAAGGGGACAGAAGCACATAGAAGAAAAGTTGGGTACCACTGCAAGCTACTTGAGGAAAGGATCGAGGTTAAGGAAATGAACCTTTCCCCCCACCCCCCGGACAACATGGGAAGAGGCTGAGGGACTCTGCAGTCTAATCTCAGGGGTTTGTCCACCATCAAGGGGAGAAGAATCAAAAAGGGAGACAGGGATTCTATGGAATGAATATGTTCCGAAGAGCAAAAGGAACCCAGGATGCAGCCCCAAATGACACACAAATGCCCTGGTAGAGATTCAGGAGCTACAGTATTAGAAAAACAACCCCCAAGCCCTCAAGGGTTGTTCCTAGAACCCTGAGGGGAGAAGAGGCAGACTGCCAGTGAGAGTAGGGTTTGGAAGCGTAAGCCCAAACCGAACGGACCAGAAAAGTGAAAGTGTCAAACTAGGGAAAGGGTTGACAAATAGGAAAAGAAGGTAAGTGAACGGAAGAAAGTGGGAATAGGGCTACAATCAAGGGAGTTTAAGCAAAGCTAATTAATTATAGTGACAAAAGTAGTGACTAAAAATCTGTTGTTTGTTTGTTTTTTTTTTTTTCCAAAACCAATACTAGAAAGACAAATGCAGGAAAAAGTAAAATCATCTCTCCTAACCTTACATGTGAATAGATTAAAGCCCAATATAATAAAAGCTAATGACAGAACGGATGACAAAGCAAAACCCACAATCTGCTGCTTATCAGAAACTCACAGAAAAAGCAGAGCCATACAATCCAAAAGAAGGTCCAGAACACCATTTACTATCCATCAGACTCGCCGCCATGCTATCAGGCAAAGCAAAAATAAAAATTCATAATGGCCACAGAGAGAATTCAAGTCATTTCATCCTGCTTGAAGAAATAAGAGAAAGCGAAGCAATATCAATATGAAACTTAGAGGCATCAAATCATATAGCACATAAATTAATAAAGGAAACATGAGACGAATTACAAAAAGACATAGCACAATAATAGCAGGAGATTTTAATGTTTTCAAAACTGGACAACTCTAATAGAATGATAAACAACAACTGAATAAGGTGTAAGAGAATTTAGAGCATTTATGGCATTTTCTGAATTGGACTACTAAATATTATATTTCTCCCTTATACAAAGGACTTTTATAGAAATCTATCATGTATTAGGGCACAGAGGAAGTGCAAATAAATGTAAAAAAAGATAAAACATTAAATACCTTTTTTGCCAACCATATTGCAATAAAAATGGCAGTTGATTTGTAGAGACCAAACAAAAAATACAGACCTACATGAAAACTTATTACTAAAATCCTAAATAACGAGTGGGTGAAAATTTGTGAAATTTGTGAAAAACAATGATAATGAGACAAAATGCCCAAAGTTCTGAGAAGTACCAAGAGTAGTTCTCAGAGAAAAAATATCTTTAAAAACATACCGTAATGAAACAGCAAAAGATGATTAATAAACTGAATATGCGTTTAAAAATTAAACATCCAACAAATAAGCCCAAAAATAAGCACAAAGAAAGAGATCTTGAAATTTAGAGGAGAAAAAAACTGAAATTAAAATGAGTGCAGAACTGAGAAAGAAAATTAAAAGCTGGTTCTTTGAAAAGACAGACAGAATTTATAGAACTTTGGTCAACCTGATTAAATTTAAGAGGACAGAAAACTCAATAAAATAAAAAATAAAAAGGTGAAGTCATAACGAATCCAGAAGAAATGAAAAATCAGAACATATCACACAGTTATAAGCCAAAAGAAAAACCTGAGAACTCAAAAGGAATTGTGGTATACCTAAAAAAATATAAAATGCTCAAATTAACAGAACATCAAGTAGAGATACTAAATAATTCAACATCAGAAAGGAAATCAAAAGAGCTGTAATGGAACGACTAAGGAAAAAACCTTAATGTTTGTGATCCTTGTAAAAGAGAATTCTATTAAACTTCTAAAGAAAGATTAGTACCTATAGGACATAAATTATCCTCAAAACTGAGAATGAACATACTCTAGTTCCTTTTATGAGACAAATAGGGCCCAAATGACTTAACCAGGGAAGGATAAGGCAAAGAAAGAGCAACATCAGTTTAGTGGAGTCTGCCGGCAGAATCTCTGGGTAGTTCCAGTTATTTCTATGTCATTGTGAGACAAAAGAGGAGGCCAGTGGGAGAGAAGATATTCCCCTTTACTGATGACTTTTCAGGTTTACCTCTCATACAACTTGAAAATGAGTAATTAATCCACTCATATTTAGCTTTGCTGCATAATTATGGTTCTTCTAAGTGATGCCACCTCGCTTTACTTTGACTGTGATGTAGACTAGGGTTCTCATTTAGCAGACTGGCAACTCGGAGCCATAACTACGAATTTTTGGTTCCCAAGATAAACCATGCCCTTGGTTGTGAGTGGAGGGTCCTGGTGCCAAGTCACTGTCCTGTGAGGGGCAGGGATGAAAAACTCACCAAGGTTGACGTCTGGTAATTTCCTAGTAAAACTAGTTCTTACTAACGAGATACTAAGCTCTGTTGTTATTACGCTGCTGAAGGATTCCAAGTGCTGCCAGTACCCTCTAATTTTAGTTCCTGAGGGCAAAGCTCAAGTTGCCTTGCCCTAGCTATGTCTCTGCATTCATGGATTCGTTTTGAACTCTTACTTGGTGCATCTCCACACACCCTACTCCTCTCCCCAGATCTTTGCCTAGATTCCTACTGAAAAGGAGGGTGCAGCTCCCTATCTATCCTATTCTCGAACTTTTCTGTGAACACAGTCAGGGAATTGATGTAACCTAGAAAGTAGCTCCTTTTTACAAAAGTTTGGAGAGCCCTAGTTGAGAATGTGCTCCCAAATCTCCCTGGGGAGCACGTATTTTTGCTTTAACACCAAAGAAGACAGAAACGTACAGTTTAGAGGGCAATGGGTCTCTTACTGTTTACAGGATGGCGTTGGTTAGTTTACTGAAGTCTCTGGGAGGCCATATGGTGATGCCTTGCAAATAACCAAATCCTATTTTGAAAGCTGGTCCACTCATTTCTTAATGGATCCAGTTCCCTGACACTGTTCTTGTCAATCTCAAGAATAAGAATCAATTTTATTGATTGGTTTAAACGGAAACGAAGACCTCAGCTGGATGGTTAAGATGAAAGATAATCGTCTCTGAGAGTGAATAGCAGGAATAAACATTGACTAAGCACTTGCTTTGTGAAGAACATTGGGCTTAATATCAGGGAATGTATAAAACTTGGAAAAGAAATGGTCCATCTTCAGCGAACTTATAGTCTTGCAGGAGGAGAGGATGCCACCCTGGTGTATGAGATAGATGCCCTGCTTTGGTCACCCTGGCTTTGCTAAATATAATACCTATGTACCATGGCCAAGTCACTGAAATGCTCTGGCCTTAGTGTAGCCATTTTTATGATGAGATTATTTCCCTAAATCTATGTATGCTCCTCTGATCTTACATTACATAATAAGCATATCAGAGAGTTATGAAACAAAGTGCTGTATGAGGTTTGAGAGACAAGGTCACTTCCAGCTTGGCAGACAATGAAATGGAGGATTAGGCAAGACTTCCTGGAAAGGATGCCCTTCAAATGGAGCATTAAAGGATGAGGGAAATTTAACAGGTGAGGAGGGTCAGGGGGTGCATCCTAGGCACAGGGATCAGCCCAAGTAAAGGTGCAGAGGTGGGAGAGCCCAGGGCCTGTTCTGGGCCAAGAGTTGCTCAGTTTCCAGGGAGTGTACTGTATAGAGAAGGGCTTAATACTAGAGAAGGCTGGAAGTGTACCCTGGTTCCATGCGGTGGAGGGCTTTGCATGCCAACCAGAGGAGTCGGATTTTACTTTGAAGACCTTTCAGTAAAGCAATGAGCTGACTAGGTCTGAGCATGTGGCATGAAGGATGGACTGCTTAGGGGAATGAATGGAGCCAGTAAGACTGACTGGGAGGCTATTATCATTATCGTTATTATTAGGACAGTTCGGCTGCAGTGTTGCCTGTGGAAAGAGAGAAGTTGTGGGAATGGAATCCATAAGGCGTGATAACTGACTCTATAAAAGAGGGGGAAGGAGAGCGCTAACCTCTCGATTCCAGACACAGGAGGCACTGCAGACACGAGGGAAGAATTGGTTCAGAGGCAAAAATAACGAGCTCACTTTGGGACATGTGGCTCAGAGCTGGGGGGCCTGGGGAGCCAGGGCAAGATGAAACCTCTGGCAAGAGAAAAATATAGAGGGCTGTTTGCTTTAGGGATGCAACTTATTTAAAATGAAAATTGGATGCCATGGATGGCTTTTCACATCCCAATAAAAACCTCCAAGATGATTTTCTAATACCTCAAAGACCAAGAAGCTAAAAAAAAGTATCAAGCTTTACCAGCAAAGTGAGAGAATTCAGAATCTTCCTTAGCCCTAATGCCCAAGATGCTTTGGAGAGGTCATGCCCTCCTCTACCTTCTTATCTATCCCATTTCCCTCATTCCCTGGCCAGAGTATGGATCTATTGTTATGTACATTTAACAATAACAACTGTTCGAAAAGTGAATAATTTAGTTCAGCTGTTTTCCCCCCTGGACATCCACACAAGGCCGAATGATCAGGTTTACTGGGATTTGTTTTCATTGAACTGACGGCAGAGATCTTAAACAGAATCTCAGAGTTGGAAGATATTCTAATTGGCCAGGTTGTGTGGTCCTGAGCTCGTGGGCAGTTTTTGCTGAGTGTTAATTGGCCAGGGGACAGACTCCTAAGCTTGTGGACAGTCTTTTCCATAGTCACAATTGGCCTTGGGGCAATTTGGCCTTGGCACACATTCAAGTCTTTCAGAAGCCTTAGATGTAGGCGCCTGTTTTCTGAGGGGGGGTGATGAGGAGGGAGAGGGGTGACCCTGGGGTGTGCTGGTTCTTGTAATTAACCTCAAGATGATGTACAGGCAGTGACATTGGGAGGTGGCAGTTATCTCAGGATGGGCAATCTGTTCATCTAGGACACTAATAAATATCCAGAAAATGGCCTTGACTACACAATTATCTTGGGGGTGGAAATGAAACCTTGTACTGAAGTTACAAGGAAAAAAATGTCTTATTGAACTTTTTAGCATGCAAACATGAGCCTATATCTTCTCACCAAGCACACAAATAGGGTGACAAGAAGCTATACTTAAGTTCTTCCTACTTTGGAAAATAGTCTCCCCCAATGTGGAGGGTACTTAACAGATGACAATAGTGATGGTGATGGTGGTGGTGGTGATGATGATGATGATGGTAATGGTGAGAGGGAATAGAGAGAGCTGGCCTTAGAATAAAGAATCTTTGAGTTAAGTCCTTCTTCTCATATGCATTGCCTGGATGACTCTGGGAAAGCTCATTACCCTCTCATTGTCCCAGGCAACTCTGTAAAGACTGCCAGTTGTAGGAGGGCCTGAGGGGCAGGCTGCCCTGGTAGAGGAAGTTCCTTACAGGGAGCTTCTTATGCCAACAGATTCATAGCTCCAGTAAAATAATGAGAATCATGATATGTACAGCCAAGATGTGGACAGGGTCAATGGGAGAGAATCTCAGAGGGAAAGCAGGAGCAGTGGGGAACAGAGGGACCAGGGAGAGAGACCAGGAAGCACCTTCTGTAGGAGCGGGTTTAGGGCTGAACCTTGAGGGAGCCCAGGGGAGCCAGGAGGCAGAGCATTCCAAGTCACTGCACGAATGATCTGGAATCCAATTGACAAGGACTCCACTCTAAGTTGACCCAAACCTGTTGGACAACCTGACTTATAGGAGTAGGTGCTCCATGGTAAGAAGGTGATTGATTCAAGTGGGAATAAGTAGGCAGCAGGAGGACTGGTCTGGTTCTATTTTCCCAGTGGGTAGTCATTCTTATTTGCTTCTAGGTTGTCAGACAGGTTTGGGTCAACTTAGAGTGGAGTCCTTGGCATTTGGGTTCCAGATCTCAACAGATTCTAGGATTGGGTACTCTCCTGGCTGTTTCCCTTATTTTCCTGGGGTTGTGCAGAGACATATAAACAGAAGCTTAGAAGCAGCTGCCTTGAAGAGCCTGGGTCCATCTTTCTTAAGAGAAGGCATGATGTGTTTATTACCAAGTTACTGGTGAGGATATCAGTGATCACTCCAAATATTGCTAAGTTATATTTTGATGTGATTTGTTTCATTCGTTCAATAAATCTACAAACACACCAAAAACATATCAACTGAGGAGCAGAAAGTACGTGCCCAAGTCCCAAGTCTATAAAGAGTAACTCGTTGTCTATTCAGTGATAAATGAACAAGCAGCACAAAAGCAGTATAAAATTTGGACACCAAGTGTAAAATTCTTCATACTCACCAAGGCAAAATAGAGCCCACAGGCTCTGAGCTGGAATCTGGAGGTTAAATTGTACCAAGAGAAGATATCCATGTATACAAATACCTCAGTCTTCTCTAAGCAAGATAGGTCAGGCACAAGGCTGCCAAGGAGAAAACCAAAGCTTATGTTAAGAGAGCATCTGGCATCCTGAAGTCAATAACATCAAGAACACATTTAGGGGACAGCTAGGTGGCACAATGAATAGAGCACTGATCCAGGAGTCATTTCACATCTGGCCTCAGACACTTGATTAGCTGTGTGATACTGGTGAGTCAGTTAACCCTGATCTCCTTGCCCAAATAAAAGAACACATTTAGAGCGATGAATATTGCCACAACATCAATCTTAACATATACTTGTGGTATGACAAAATGGATAGTAATTATGCTAGAAGGTGTTCAAATAACAACCCATAAAATGCTAATGGAACCCAGACCCATGACCAGAAGGCAACTCTGAAATTCAGCCAAGGGGATTGATAGATGTTTTCAGAGCCCATGGCAAATAGGTAGGAAAACATACAGAGATACTTTTGGAACAAACAGAGCTCATTCTACAAAGCAATATGAAAGGTTGACATGACACTGGATTTATCAGTTTATGAAACAGCTAAGTTCAAGAGAGGAATCCACAGACACTCTCTGGGCAGTGTCTACATGTACAAACCAACAATATACAGACAAAAAAGATTATAGACAAATATTTCACTGAAGGGAATGAAAAGTTTTCTAAATAGTGAGCTGGGGGAAGAAATTTAAACCATGTGGGCCCCAGACATGGTCCATGCTGTCCCTCTTGTCCTGTCTACCAAGAGAGTTGTCCTGAAGATGAAAGGCAATAATTTGATCCACCTGTAATAGTCTGCTGAACAGTAAATCAAAAAAGTTAGTGACTTGTGCCATTTCTATTTGAACCCCATCAGAAAAGATGAGAGAGGATGACAGGAAGAATTCTGACTTGATGCACATTGCTTAGCCTCACTTCTACAGAAAGAACTGCTGGTATTGATAGTGCAATGTACTCCAAGGTGTGTCCCAATGGTCAAAATAAGGCACTGGGTAATAATGAAAAAAGTCACTTAAGACATAGCCACTCAGATGCTTACAGGGAGCTACCCATATGCTCTCCCTGCCATGCCTTCTTTAAGCTAAACATTCACACTTCCTTCAACTTACGACCTAGATTCAAGTTCTGCTGTGGCAAGCACCTTGTCTCAGTCTCTCTGTAGTGCCAGAACAATAGGGTGGATTCAGCCAGACTTTCAGTCAATTCAGCATCTGTGTGAGGGAATGGGAAAATCAAATTTAGTGTCTGGTGGTGTGTATCCAAAGAAATGAATATTTGAAGTTCCAGTTTCCTAACAATTGTGTGCCTTCTGGGCATACAAAAGGTTTGCTATTTGGTTGGACTGGGTTCAAAGAGAAGACCAAAAGTCTAGGTCCCCATGGAGCAAGGACAGTGCAGGAGCAAACACTGGACCTCCTGGGCCCGGGTTCAGTCAGAACCACTTGGCTTCACAACACGCAGAAATTCCAACATAGCCATTCACTCAACTCTCTGTTGGTTCCACACTGTTTGGCAACTGTGACTGTCCACAGATGATTATCTACAGGATGGCAAAACAGCTCAGTAAAAGCAAAATCCAGGGCTGTTTCACTGACTGAAGTCAGTGGAATTAGGGAACCAAGTAGTCAGTCAATCACAACTCTCCAATTGGCTTCCCTCTGTCACTCGGTACACACTGGAAACCACAGAGTGAACTAGGAACAGGCTCTTTTTCCTTCTCTTGGTTCAAGAAAACCCAATCCTGAGCCAGGTTTCTTTTTCATTTTTGTATCCCCAGAGCCTAGCATATTGCTTGGCACATAGTAGGCACTTAAGAGGTATTTGTTAGGTTGGTGGGTGTCAAAGGCTGAGTTATTACTGAGACAATGTTACCAAGGTGACTGTGTAACCAAGGCGAGGGGGGCAGGTTGTACATCTAGAACTGGTTATCTACTTCCAATCTCCTCAGTGAATTTTATTCTATAACTTTTTTTTAAACATAATGTTCATTTATGGATCTGGAATTTGTCCCCTACCCTCTTCCAAATAAAATCTTTCCTTGAAACAAATAAAGATAGTTGAATAAAACCTCTTGATCTTGTGCCTGAATCTGATAAAGTACGTACCAGTCTGCCCCTGTAGGTCCGTACTTACTTCATTCTTTTGTTTTCCAAGCCCATTTTTTGGAATTGGGCCTTCCTTTAGTGATCTTTCATTTCCATCAGGGGAACTGCTACATATGTTGTTGTCCTGGTTCTACATCCTTTACTCTGCATCAGTTCTTAAAGGCTTCCCATCTTCCTCTGAGGTCCTCAAAATCATCATTTCTTAATTCATTACATTTAACTATGATACACACACAGACACACACATAAACACACACGCACATTTAACTATCACCGTTCAGTCAGTCTCCAAGAGAAATCTACTTTGTTTCCAATTCCCAGTTTCTATAAAAAGTGCTGCTGTAAATAGCTTGGTGTCTGTTGGACTTCTGTTTCTCTTTGATCTCCTTGGGGCTTACCGGCTTTGCTAGTCAAAGCACTCCCGTCATTTTACAGATGAGGAAACTGAGGCCCCAAGAGGTCAAGTGACTTGCCCAGGGCCACAAATATGGGATGTGGCAGAGCTGGTAATCTCTTTTAACTCCAAATTAAGGAGTTAAAGTCACAGTAGCTGATTGGTTTGGGTGGTACCTCAGAGAGCCAACCAGTTACTGATGGGCAGCGTGAGCAGGGTTGCATGTGGAGGATGCTAAGGAGACCAGAGGCACCCATATGGGCACACATCCATACTTACAGACCAGTTGCCAGTCCAACTGTCAGTCACTCTTAGGCCTACACAACATGTATCACATGCACTTCCTCACTACTCAAACGGCCACTACCCCAAGACACGCCACCATAGCCTCTTGCCTAAACTATTGTAATAATCGATTCCTTTGCATTTTGTCTCTTTCTCTTCTGATACATTTTCCACACAACTGCCAAGTCTGACCGTGTCCTACTCTTGCTCAAAGCCTTCAGGAGCTCCCTATCACCTCTAAGTGAAAATACAAACTTCTTTTTGGCATTTGCTATCCTTCTTCTTCAACTACATCCTGTCTTTTCAGCCTGATTTCATATTATTTTCACTCTAGTAGCCTGTGGTCCAGCCCAGTTGGCCTTCCTGCTCTTCCCAGTACAAGACATCCCACCTCCTATCTCATTGCCTTTACTCACACTGTTCCCCACCCACCCATCTGGCATGCCTGGCATGCTCTCCTCGAACCCCTAGTTCTCTTCACAACTCAGTTCAGGTACCACCTCCCAGATGAGACCTTTCCTGACCTGCTTCACATCTTCACTGCTTGATGCTTTCTCCCTCTCCCCTACCCACTCTCCAATCAATTTGCATTTATTTCATATATATTTAAATTTACCTATCCATGTATGTGGGAGTGGGGTGGTCTTCATGTGGTGCAGGGCACGCTCTAGTCTAGACCTTGCATGAATCTCTACCTTTCCTCTTCTCTCCCCTGCCCAGAATGTCCTGGGCCGCAAACTTCATTAGGGAGGCCCTGGTCAAGCAGCATTTTTGCTGGAAAATCAATGTGAATGCCAAGTCATCTATGTGACTTAGCTCCAAAGGGTAACTAGGGAATCTCACATTTGTGCCAAGCACCACAAACCCCCCTGAGCTGGGCCCTAACCTGGAGCAGAGGGAGGCAGGCTGGGCTGCTTCCCCATGGGGGTAGGAGTTGTGGCAGTGGTTGCCAGGGAGGATATGGTGCTTGGGGCAGAAGGTGGGCCTGCCCTTGTGGGCCTGGAGGGAGCTCAGCCCCATTGGCCCATATTGTAGCTTCCCACTTTAAATAAGCTTTCTTGTTAACTAGATATTAAGGTCTGTTGTTCTGTTGCTGCTGGACTTGAAATAATTTCATCACCTTCTAAATTTGTCACCTCGAGAAAAGCCTTGGTGACTCCTTAGTTATGGCTCGGACTGAATTCCTATAACCCAGCTGTGCTTTTTCTGGAAGGCAGCACACACTGGGAATGCTAAATCCAATAGCTTAGACTTTGCAAAGTCTGTCTTTTACTTAAAAAAAAGCATATATTTTTCCACAAGTGGGAGAGGCATTTACTCTACATACCATTCTATTTATGTTGTTGACTTAACTGTCAACGGCTTTGCCCAACATAGGCAGAGACTGGATTTTTGGCTTCAGCTGTCCCTGTCTGTCTGTCTCTCTATAATATATGTTTTGTATTTGTATATGTCCACGTACACACCCATATGTGTCTATTACAGACACCTATGTATACACATTGCACATATGTATATATAAACACACACACATATATATTTTGTTTGGTAACTCCCTATAGTTGCGAAATGTTTTTCAGACTTGTGAAATTTTCCTTCTGAAAATAATGAAGAAAGACAGTCAATGTTCTTTTCATCTTCTGGGAAGTGGATGGTTCTTTCAACTCCATTTACGTCAGCACTCACCATTCTGGAAGACTAAAGAACTGCACACAAAGTCCCTCTGCTCCTCTGGGCTGGTAAAACCATGTATCCCTGAGGTACCGGACAGACTTTCTGCCCAGACCTCCTTGGGGTTTCTCTATAAGAGGCTTGAGAGAGATGATCCATAGATGCTCACTCCAGAGGGGCTGAGATCAGCAGGGATACTTGTGCTTGTGGCTGGTGTGTGGGACTTGGTGTTGGAGAGACCTGCACTAAATGCGGCCTCAGACCTTCACTACCTGTGGGACTTTACGTCACTCAAACCCTCTGTGCCTTAGTTTTCTAATCTATAAAATCAGAATGACAACATCATCTTTCATAGGGTTGTTGTGAGGATCCAATTAGATAAGGGGGGGGCAAAATGCCTCCTCACCTAAAGTGCCAGCAAAATACATGCTGTTAGCTTGTATGCTCTCTTCTCTGAGTTGATGCACCTTATATGCAACCATATATTTCCCCTCCACACATTTTGAGAGAAACTGAGAAAAAGATTTTTCTTACATAAAAGCTTCCTCCCCACCTCAACCCCTAATACCCAGAAACACAAATATTTTTATTTTTGCCCCTTGTAAGGAGAAAATTCCCTGAAAATACAGAAACCTTTCTGAATACCCCGAACTTTGCTCTTTCCATCCCAGACAGAGTTAAATTAAGAGTAACCAGATGTTTGCCATTGGTTGGGGTGAAGGGAGTGGAGAGCTGGTTAGTACTGACCCTTTCTGCAATTCCTCCCTCCAGCAGCTGCCTCTCCCTGGGACCAGTAGAAAAGTCCTGCTGCTTCTTTCCCTCCTTTCCCTAAAGGAAGAAATGTATTTTTATATCACAATTGCTTCCAAACGACTCACAGTTCCCCTCCTCAACTTTCCCTTATAACAAATACAGTTAAGCAAAATGAATAAACAAATTTGTCATGAAATTGGAGGGGGGGGCTTCCCTTTCTCCCCTAGAAGTTATGAGCTTTTCCTCTTTCCTAATTCTCAAACTTGAAACTTGAGAGGAAATTCAGTGTGTAAATACCACCTTTCCATCACTTGTAAATCATCTTCCTCGCCCCCATTTGCCTCCCTTCTCCACCTAATACACTTCAAGTCTTACTGAAGAAATTCTTTAGCTGTAGGCAGGGAGGACTTGCTGAGGTAAGGGAGAAATATCATAACATTGAAATTCCTATTAGTTTACTACTGATTCCTTTAGAACTGTGGGTAAATCATTTTAGGAAATCAGAGATAATGGAGTTCAAACTAGATCCCAGCCGCCTAATTTTGCCAGTGAGGAGATAAAACGTCCCAGGTCACAGAGGTAAGAAATGATGGGCTTAGAATTCTGGTCCTGAGACTCCCCCCACCCCACTTTCCAAAGTAACATGTTGGCTCCTATGTTTTCTCTTTGTATCCCCAGTGCCCAGCATGATGCCTGTTTATTTAATAGAAGAGTAAGATATTAATTTGAGCATACTCATAGGTTGTACTTCAGATATTGTCTTTTTAATGTTTCTCAAATGATGGATCCAATCCTAATGTCCAATCATATCAGATATGAACGAGGATTTCAAGGATGCAAATTGCCAAGGGCGTTGGTAGCCCAGAACCATGGGATGTTTGCATAATTCCCCCTCCCCTGCCCAACTCATTTTAGAATATAAACATCAGGGAAAAGGGAGAGGCAATTATGGAAGTAAATAGGATATTCCTTCCTTAAACTGAGCTATCAACTTCAAGATTATTTGTGGACTTGTGGAAACTGTGCTTTGTTTGGGAGTGGGGGTGTGATTGATTTGGATGAGCTCTCATGATTCAGGGCAGGCAGAAATTCAGATGGATGTTTTACTGCCAAAAAAAAAAAATTTCTGGAAAGCTGGCACGTGTTCAGAAGTCAGCCAGCAAATTATGTCGGTTCAAGACTCCCAGTGGACAAACCTAACATATTAAGAAGGAAACCAGAGATCTACAGCTCTTATGTTCTGAAGTCTAGAGGAAGGGCTAAGCAGAGTGGTGGAACATTTTTCAGTCTACATTTTTAAGGTAAGTCTGAGATATTTATATGTAATTAACTTTGGGAAATATGAAGTGAACTATATGATAATATTTCAGGGCAAGCACTGCCTTTTTATCCACATTAATACAGTATCCCACAAATATCTGAAAGATCGACTCGGTGTTCTGCAGCTGTAAGGAGTGGGGAATTAGGGAAGCTAATTGAAGATAATTTAACTACATTTTCAACTCAAGCCACTGGTCGACCTTCAAATGGTACATTTTTTATTTGTTTTCAGATGCCTTGGTTAGGTCGGGGCAATCAAAGGACTGTCCCCCAAATTACTTTCTTTGTTTCTAAGACACATCTTGGCTGATAGCTGACAGTATTTTTAACTCACAAACCATGTTCTGGGTGCTTTTTATACTTCTCATAGGAATACTTGGGACTCATTTACCTTTAGCTTTTTCACGATTCCAAAATAGCAGCAGCATATTCAATAGATACCGATATATTTGTATCATGAAAATGTGTGGCTTGGGTATGAGTACTTCCCAAAGATGGCTCAGTTAACCTGAAATTGTCAAACTGGGAGATGCTGTATCACATTTTGTCATCAGCAAAGGGCTGTTTCTACCTGATCCCAACCCAACAGCTCCCCCCCCCCCCACCCAGAAGACCAACTAAAATGCTATAATTTAACATGAAGACCTCCTTCAAAATTTGGAAACTATTTACCTACAGGAACTTGTAATGGGAGATTTTCTCATGTTAAATCAGGCAGCACTGTGGTATCCAAAGACCATACGGAGAGGCAGAAGAGTGAAGCAGGTTCTTTGTAACATGGACTTTTCTTCTTTCTGAGTTTCCATTCTGTTTCTGTTTTGTACACTTTCTTCCACAGCTAATCTTCTTAAATAGCTCTTTTTCCTTTAAGCCTGTGGAAAATATGAAGCGCGGTGGTGGGGGTTGAGGGGAGGGAATGGGGGTGATGGTGAATAGGGCAGAAGAAGGAAAGAGAAAAGGATAGAGAAGAAAATGGTTTTTCCTTGGTATTTTTTTAGAACTTTCAATTAATTCATGAATGTCAATTTCCTTTTTGCCATATCTGAGAAAATACTGCTTTCTCTCCCCCGAGAAACAGAATCCATAGCATTATAGACAGGGTTGGAAGGGATTTGAAATGAAGAAACCAAGCAACTTGTCCAGGGTCACTCAGGCTGAGATTTGATTCCATTCTTTTTCTTTTTTAACAAAGTTTATTGATCTTGTGGTTGTTCAGTACGACTCTTCATGACCCCATTTGGGGTTTTCTTGGCCAAGATGCTGGAGTGGTTTGCCATTTCCTCTTCCAGCTCACTTTACAGATGAGAAAACTGAGACCAACAGGGTGAAGTGACTTGCCCAGTGTCACACAACTAGTGTTTGAGGTCAGATTTGAACTCAGGTCTTCCTGACTCCATATCCAGCACTCTACCCACTGTGCCACCCAGCTACCCCATTTATTAATGACCTTTGTTTATTCCATGATTGACATTTTCTGATCAATGGATACTTCATAGGCTAATAGGATCACAGCATTATGTGCTTAGAGATGGAATGGACCCTGGAGGTTCGCCAATCTAACTCCCTCGTTTGACAGATGAGGAAAATGATATGCAGAGAGGTAAAGTGATTTTCAGGATCATGAAAGTGGTGTGTGGCAAAGTTGGAATTCAAGACCTATTCAAGTCTCACCCTAAAGTCAGGGCTTGAATATACTTTGTTTTCCAGTTTTCTGCTACTACAGAAATATTTGGGTAAATACGAACCTTTTCTGTCATTACTTCTCTGGGGGTAGAGGTATTTTCCAGGTATACACATGGCATTGGAATTGTTAGGTTAACGGGTATGAATAGTTCAGTAATTTTTCTCACATGATTCCTAATTTTTACCAGACTAATCCATTCGTCCCCCCACCCACCAAGGAAGAATTCAGCCTTATTATATTTAATTACTTCTCCTTTTGGTAAACATTAAACCTTTTTTTGTAAAACATTAGATTAAAAATCTGCTCTAAGATTTGAATATTCTAAATTCTTTTGTTTTGTCAATTTCAGGAAACGGAGTATGACTAGTGACCTGAGTTCACAAAGATTTCAGGCTGATATTTCACTGATCCCATCTGACATAAAGAACAACTATTCATCTTCCATCAAAAGCGAAAATATGGTTAACGATCCATACATAGGACCCATAAACATCTCTAACAATAACGTGTCAAGCACTAAATGCTTGCTGAAGCTCTCGGGGTATCACCTAGCCTTCATTCCTGTTCTCTACTATATTATCTTTGTCCTTGGTCTAATTGGCAACAGCGTGGTGGTTTCCCTATTCTGTTGCCACCGGGGCCCCAAAAAAGTTGCTAGTATTTACATCTTCAACCTTGCCATGGCAGACCTGCTGTTTCTAGCTACTCTGCCACTCTGGGCCACTTATTACTCTTATGGCTACAACTGGTTCTTTGGTTCGGTGATGTGCAAAATCTCCAGTGCCCTCTTGTGTCTGAACATGTATGCCAGTGTTTTTTTTATCACCTGCATGAGCATTGACAGGTACCAAGCTGTTGTCTACCCCTTCCAGTCCCAGAGAAGAACCCCATGGCAGATGTCATTTATTGTGCCCCTTGTGTGGGGACTAGCCTGTGTGTCCTCACTGCCAACATTTTATTTCCGAGACATCAAGCCCATTGACCACCTGGGAGTGAATGCCTGTATCATGGCCTTCCCTCCTGAGAAGTATTCACAGTGGTCAGCAGGAATGGCCTTCATGAAGAATGCGCTTGGTTTTCTCATCCCATTGGTGTTCATAGCCACATGTTATGCTGGCATCCGAAAGCACTTAATGAAGGCAAGTGGCTTTGGGAAGAACCAGCTCATGAGAGACAGGGTACTGAAGATGGCAGCTGCAGTTGTCCTGGCTTTTGTTATCTGCTGGCTTCCCTTTCATGTCTTAACTTTCCTGGATACCCTGGCTTGGCTGCATGTCATCACTAACTGTGATGTGATCTCAGCCATCGACACCGCCATGCCTTTTGGTATCTGCATGGGCTTTGCAAACAGCTGCATCAATCCCTTTCTGTACTGTTTTGTTGGAAACCAGTTCCAAGAGAGATGCCGGCGCCTGTTCAAGCTGAGAGTTTCTCAGCTCCGCAAGAATAGAGATAGTATGTCTTCCAGAAAAGGGAATTCTCTTAAGGAAGTGGAGACCCTGATGGAATGAAGATGGATGTGGTTCAAACAGAACAACTTGGGCTTCCTTGAATGAGAATTACTGGCTTGGGAAAAGAAGAACCTTTTGAATCAAAATTGACTTTTGGACTCTTCAAGAACTAGAAAATAAAGGAAAAACCTCTTCATCCAAGCAATTTCAGCTTCTTTCTCCCACTTCTGGGGTGAGGCAAATCCATAACCTAGAAACTGTTTGGAAGTTTTCTCAAATGACAAACAGGCAGAGTGGATCAGTCTACTATGAAGAACAGCTCTTCCTCTTTCCTGCTTCTGTAGGAAGTACCACAACATTTTACCCCATAAACTGGAGTCATCTGCTATCATCCTCGTTGATGCTTCCTCATCATGTAGAGAAGATTCTACCAGTGGAGATCACCAGCAGGCCCTAATAAACTGGAAAGTTTTTAAACACAGTCTTGGCTGGGGACTGTGTGTCTCTTTTCCAAGGGCAACTTAAAATCAATCAAGTATTTTTTGAGTACCTATGTATACAAGGTACTCAATAAATATTTCTTTAAAAATATTCTATCAGCAGCAATTTAGCCACCTGCTGATAGCTTTTTTCTTGCCAAAGCAATTCACAAAGGCCATCTAATTAAGTCTGTGTGGGAGTGTGGTGGGGTGTGGGGAGTGTGGGGGTGTGGGATTTGTCTTAGGGTAAGTAATATCCACACTGACAAAATCGCTGGTATTTGAAGTAAGCATTTACATTTTGTATTTCTCCATTTAAAGTAGGCTCCTACTGAAATGCACACCAAACCCTGGTCCTGTCTTGTGATTGGTGAAATTCCAGCACTGGGCATTAGTTGCTGGGAAATCAATCACTTCAATATAGGGTCACATATAAAGCCCATAAGCATGAGGCCGACGTGTGTGATTAGAAAAGGAAGTGGGCTAGTCATGTAGCAAGAACAAGATATTAAAAGACCCAAAAGTCATTGAGGGGGTGGACGAAGAAAGGCAGGATCAGGGAGGAGCTTACTGTAGCCTGTCATCTCCAAACTTGCTACTTTACCTAATTATTTTCACTAACTCAGTGTTAAGCTCTGTCGTACTGTAGTGCCCTCTGATTTGGCACCTAAAGGACAAAGCTCCAGCTACCCCACCCTACTTACATCTCTGTTCTTTAGAGGATTTATAGGAGGACATGAATAAGAATCCTAAAGAACGAGAAGAGATGAATGAGTGGTGGTCTGCACCATCGGAAACAGCGCCCACCTCCATGGAAACATGAGCCATTGAAGTACTGAAGTATGTGAATAAAACCATGCCAATTTCCAGCGTTCACCCCACCTTACAAGGGGCTCTCCAAATCGGCAGTGGTGGCTTAGAGCTCTCATAGCCTTCACTAATAGATGCCAATATTGTTCTATATCAATGCATCTGTTTTCTTTCACTCATCCTCTTATATTGGTGTGGATGAAATATATAGATTTATATTGATTTAAGCTTCTTATACTTTTTGAAATTTTTGAATGATATATCCTTTTTCTTTTTATTTGAACCATTAAAAAATTACATCTTTTGTTATCACATCACCTTTATTTCCAAATACATCTCTCTCCTTTTCCCTGGCCAGGGAATCTCTCCTTGTAAGAAAAGAGAAGTGAAAGAGGGGAAGAAACAGTTCCGTAAAGGCATCAGCCAAGTCTGACAGTCTATACGATGCATCCAGAGTCCCCTGCCTCGGTGCTATAGCTCCACATCTCTGCGAGGCCAAGCTTGGCCATTATAATTACATAGTGTTCTATTTGTTGTTGGAGTCATGTTTATTGTTTTCCTGGTTCTGTTGACTTTACTCTGTATCATTTTTTGCTTTTCTTAATTTTTTTGTATTCATTGTTTCCAATAGTACTATATATATATATATATATATATATATATATATATATATATATATATATATATATATATATATATATCTCAGTATAGTATACTATTATATAATAGCATCTAATATATTCCACTATATTCATGTACCACGATTCTTGATCAATCCTCAATTGATGAGCACTTTTCGTGGCCAATTCTTTTCTACCACAAGAAAGGGCTACAATGAATATTTTGGTTTATATGAAACCTTTTCACATTTGGCCTTGGGGGTATATGCCTCTCAGGAGCATCTCTGGTTAAATGGGCATGGACTGAGCCACATTGTTTTGGAAGTTTTACCTTAACTCCAGATTGCTTCCTAGAATGCTCTGAGGCATTTACAGCTCTACCAGCAGTATCTCAGTTCACCTTATCTTTCCACAACCCTTCCAACACTGACTATTGTCATTTTTTTCCCATTCTTGACAGTTTGCTGAGGGTGAAGTGAAACCTCGGGTTTTTTTTAAAAAATAAGTATTTCTCTAATTATTGGTGATTTGGTCAACTTACATTTTTGAAGCAGAGAGAATGCTCTGAGATGGTTTCCTCTCCCACAGCTCTTAAGCAGCATTGTAAGTCTTAGCACCTTGACTCTTCCTATGTAGAACCATAAGAAGGGGAAGAGGCACATCTATATGTGTAAAGAAAATATATTTTACGTTGCACCAAAGCATATGTGAAGATGGACATTGCATATGTCATTATGAAGATATTCAGAACATAAATATTCATTTATTTTCCCATCTCTAGATCGCCCCATTTACCAAGCACTGTTACTTTATAAAGGCTCTTCTTTTGGGAGTGAGGGGTTATTAATTGTGATAGCAGTAGAAAGTAGAATGTATAATGTAACCAATAAAAAAAGATTTGAGTGCCTATTGTACAAGGTACCCAATAAATATTTCTTTAAAAATACTCTGTATCAACTGGGATTTTGATAATATCCCTTTTCCTGTGATTATTTGAAAGCAATAAATAAAATAAACACCCTTTTCGGGTTATAAGACACCAGTCTCCTGATTTAGTAAGCAATATCACCTGCCCTGCTCTCCAAGAAGAGGACCTGATGGTTGGCTATTTTCAAAAAGGTCTCTTTAACTTCTTAAAAATATGAACAGGAATGGTAAGAGAATAAGAAAACAGGGGTTCTGTTATAGTTTTAATGGGGTGCTGGAGGGACACAGCACAGGGTTAGTATCTCATAAGATAATACCATGTGGCTTTGATGACACAAGGCTTTCTGTGCCCTGACCTGCCTCAGGCGTTAATTCAAAGACCACGGAGCATATCCAGTAGACTAATTCTGCTACGTCTCCGGAGCACATGTAGGAGGGTGGATGAATGGGTGATCCCTGCCTAGGATTCCAATCTTCCTGATGGATGGTACCACAGATGTGAAGCTCAACTGGGGCCTTCTCAAGCAGATTACAACCCGGGGATAGAGCCAGCAAGTGACTTACCCTGGTGTTCTTAACTGGGTACTGAGATTGAAGAAGACGTCAGGTGAGATTGTCTTCCCTAGAGTCTGTTTCTCCACTCCAACTTTGCCTGGAGACACTCACCCATAGAAATGCATCACACATCTCCTTGCCTTCTTAAATAGAATGCACCACCGTAATTATGATTCCGATGTCCTTAGAGACTACTGATGTACAGGGGTGTTTAGTTGTTCCTTGTGTCCCCTGTAAATAGCCCAATATCTGGCACATGGTAAACACCTAAGGGCAAGGGATGTTTGCCTCAATATAAAAAGAACAGAGGATCAAATATTTAGAGCAGGAAAGGACCTTGGCTAATCTAATCCCTTCATTTCACAAAGGAGGAAACTGAGGCCCATCTTTAGTAAAGGGCAGTGCAAGGACTCAGAGTTGGGCTTCTGATTCCTGATATCGATTATACAGGACAGTTCAGAGAGCACTTTGGACACCAATGGTTTCTGGCTTTGAACCTTACTTCAAGAACGGGCATGAGTTTTATTGTACTGATGTGGAATCTGAAGTCTGTGGGAGGGTAAAGGACTTGCCAAGGTCACAGGGTTAGTAAGTGTCCTGAACTGGGATTCAAATCCAATTTCAGTTTCTCTGCTGTTATTAGAGGCGCTAGGAAAGAAGGAAGAAATGAAGAGACAGAGGTAAATAGCTCACATCCAAAATTCGGGGGTTGGAGCCTGCCTGAGAAAGCTGGGAGGAGGTCCTGGATCTGGGGTACATACCAGGGTGGGGAAGGTGTAATGTGAGGTCACAGGAGTAAGCTCCTCAGAGGACGTGATGGCTCAGGCTGCAGGACAGAGGGCTGAAGGACCAGGTTTGGAGGAGAAGCTCAGACACAGGAGCTGGGGTGCTGGTCCTCTAAGCCAAAACCTGAGTATAACTTGAAAGAGCAAGCATCAGAACCCAGATAGCAGTTCAGTCCAATTAAGTATGAGTTTATGAAGTGCCTACCATGGCTCAGGCACCAGGCTAGGGCACGGGAAGCCGAAAATCCAATGAAATGATCCCTGCCTTTGAGGACTTTATATTTTACTGAGGAAACGTGCAGATGACTGATGACAAATATACCCAGAATAAATACAAGATAACTAGGGAAGAGGCAGAGGTTGGAGAGAATGGTAACAATGAGGGCAGGCCTTGGGTTAAATGTGGCCACTGAGCTGAGCCCCAAAGCAAGCTAGGGGTTCTAGGAAGCAGAGGTAAGGAGGGACAGCAGTATAGGCATGTGTAGGGAGACAGCTTGTGCAAAGGATGGAGGCAAGAGACAGCTAGAGTGTGGGTCCTGGGTTGGGAGGGGCAGTGTGGTCAGACCTTGAAAGACAGGCTAACAGGGAGAGAGGGGGGCTGGAGGCAACATAGGCAAGACAAAGTTCATGGAAGCATGGGTGCTTTCTATACTTTTCAACTCAAAATGAGACTGATCATAACCCACACATGAAGGTCAATAGGCAAGGGGGTGTTCTGGGACAGGGCTACCCTTAGCAGTGGGAAATGAGTTCATCAGATGAATGTAAGTTACAACACTCCAATGTATTGTCTATCTATCTTAAGTTGGAATACACACACATATACACACATGCACACATATACACATACACACATACACACAGACTGAGAACAATGACTGGCATTTCCATGTCACTTTTAAGTTCACTATCCTCTCCCTTCACTGCCCTTAGTGCTTCACAACCACAACCCTGGGAGGTAGGTATTACAGGTATTGTTATCCTTAGTGAACATATGAGGAAACTGAGCATTATGAAAGTAAAATGATCTGTCCAGGATCAAACATCTAAGTAGATATCTGAGATAGAATTCAAATCCAGGTGTCTTCCAACTCCAAATCCGGCACTCATTCCACTATACCACATTGCATCTCCATCTTGAATGAAACTGAGGGGAATCTCTGAAATGGGGATCGTCTTCTTACAATATTGTGCACTTTCTTAGCATTAAAGATATCAAAATAGAGTAGGGAGGTCATTGTCTTGCTGGGAGGATGTAGAGACCTCAGCATCCCTGACAGGATGTCACCATTCAGGATAGCATGTACTGGAGAGAGGGAAGAAAGTGGAGCAAAAGGAATCTATCTGATACATTCCTATCTTAACTGATTATCTGTGCCAATTCGGGGCTAAGCTCCACTGTTCCTATGGTGCCCAGAGCCTGAAAGTGCTATGAGACTGCTTGAAATTCAGTTTCCTCTATATTTGGCACCCTAGAACAAAGCCCGAGTTAGCTCTTCCTAGTTACGGTTCTGGGTAAATGTTTAACTCATCCAATCCAAGGTGAAAAAAGAAAAGTGCAAAAAATATTTCAGCCCTGAAAGGAGAGGACATCCTTCAGTCCAATTCCCTCATTTTAAAACTGGAGAAAACTACTGAAAAACACAAACAATTAAAAAGAAATAAAAACAAAACTCCCTGATTTGGAGAAGAAATATGTCCTGGAGAGTGGGGCCTTCAGCTTCATCTCTCTGGGTCTCAGTTAGCTTAATGAGCACTCCAGTCTCTGATTCCATCTCTGTCTATTAGGTTTCTGAGGTTCTTGCCATGTCTATAGTTTGCCACATGATTGGGTTTCTGAGGTTCTTGCCATGTCCATAATTTGCCACAAGATGGCAGCTAAACAGTTATTCAGTGGCCATGCCAACGTCATCCAGGTTCCATTGGGCAGAAGTACTTTCCACGTGTTTATTTTATTATTTTTTTTATTAAAAGCACAGACTGAATTTCAGATTTTTTCCTCCAACTAGACACAAATTCATACAAGCTGGCCATCAAATATTTGGACTGCCAAGAATAGTATAAATTTATGACTCTAAAATCCTTCCAAGGATGCTATTGAATTATAGTATAATGCTATGCAAATTCCTGGAGTAGGGCTAATGGCCAAATAAAGAGAAGCAAAGTAGGATTGTGGAGACTTCTGGTTTTAGGGTCAGGAGAGCTGGGTTTAATTCCTGCTTACTAGATGGGTAATCCTGGGCAAGTTACTGATCCTCCCTCAGTCTAAGTTTCCTCGTCTAGGATGTGCAATCCTTGAATTACCTACCTCACAAGGTTAGAAGGAGGGAAGTACTTTGTAGATTTTCAAGTGTCAGAGAGCTCCAATCTCTCATCCTGAGGAGATGCCAAAACACAGGCTCGCTTCCTGGCTACTCCAAAGTCTGCAAAATAGATACAGAAGCAATGCCTTCCTACTCTGTCATTTCCCAGAGTACAAATGTCCAACCAGGACAGAATCATCTTCCAATGTAAGTGAATCAAAACTTTTTCAAATTTTTAAAGAATGTTGAATAAGAGCCCTTTGCCAGGAGGAGGGATGCAAGAATGTGCCTGTATGCTGTTACTAAACTAGTTCCAAGTGGCCATGTTGCTCCTCACTGAGGTGAGCCCAGTTCAACTTCCAATCTCGCCATCTGCAAGATTTCTTTTTATCTTCACCCACTGATTCATTCACTCCTTCTCCTTTCTCTCCTACTGCCTGAGACTAACACCTCATCATGGAGCCTCACTCTCATCCTTTCTTTTTACGTTTCATACACGATGCCTTCTTTCATCTTCTGTCTTGCCCTCTTGGCTAGCTTTTTCCCCTTCTCTAAAAATAGGCAGACAGTAGATCATGGAATCAGGAAGATGACTGAGTAGTTGCTTTCTAAAAACATCTCGCACCTGCAGACTTCAAAAGGAAACTGCTATGTGGCAGATCAAAGGCAATTCCTCAAGAGCAAAGTTTCCCCACTGACTCCTTAGAGGTTTGGTTCCGTGTGCCTACACCTCATCGATTTCTCATGCCTAGGACAATGAGTGGTCTTGTAGGTTTGTGATGCCGGGTCCAGCTGGAGGGACCACCTTTCTCCATGGCAGTGTCTGCTGCTTTTTGCAGAGTTGGAGACTTCGGAAATTGGTTCTACCTAGCCATTTGAAGGAAAGGAGGAGGGGAAGATGAGTAGAAGTCTCAGGGAAGGGGAGCTGATGCACCATGAATAACCTGCCAAGTCACAGGTTAGAAGAGAACAGAGTAGCAGGTCAGAAAGAAAGGTGACCAGTGGTAAGAAGCTCACCTGAGGTCAGTCTTCTATTGTCAAAGGTTACGGACAGAGGCTTGGGCCCAGATGACTCCCGTATTCCATATGCGATGACACTGAGGACACCCAGAAGTCTAGCCCCAGAGGCCTTAAAAGCAGAGGAAAGGGCAAGAGAAACAGGAAGATTCCCCTAACAAGTGAGAAGGAATACAAAAGAAAAGCTGAAAAAATAAGGCAAACCTAGAAAAGTCACTTCTATGAAGAAGTAGCATGAGAATTTCTGGAAGAGAGAAGGGGTAGCAAGGCCCTGTAATACCAGACATGTGAGTTGCTTTTGCCACCTGTGTTCTCTCCACATGCACCACACTACTGTTGTATTTCTAAATTTGGACCAACTCTTCCCAAGAATGTTGTGTGTATTTGTGAGAGAGCTAGGGGAATGTTTTATAGCTACTATTCTTAATATACGGGCAGTGAGGTGGCACAGTGGAAAGAGCACCAAGCCTAGGGTCAGAAAGACTCCCCTTCCTGAGTTCAAATCTATTCCTAGATACTTACTAACTGTGTGACCCTGGGCAAGTCACTTAACCCTGTTTGCCTCAGTTTCCTCATCTATAAAATGAGCTGGAGAAGGAAATGGCAAAATATCAATCCAGGCACTGAGGCTGGCCCAGATGTGAGTAAAAAGAAGAAACCTTGGAATATAATGGAGAAAGTCTAAGGGTTAAAAGAAACCCAAGATGGAAACCCAGCAGAAGAGAATTAACTACACAGTAAGTACAGGTAGAGGTTGTCAGGGGCCCAAGTGGCAACGCATCAAAACTAAAACTAATGCAGGAGAGCAGTAATCTCAAACAAATCTTTTACCGATCACATACAATTATTACCAATAACAGGCATTTGGGAAAAAGTTTTAAATTTAGATAGAGACTAAATTACACATAGTAAAAAAAAGAGTCAAAGAAAAGAATCGTCAAAATTCATTTCATCAGAGAAAAATATGATGAGAATATATCAAAGCTTTTGAGATGCAGCCAAAATGTTCATCAGGGTAAAATTTGTACCCCTAAACACTTTGATGAACAAATGAAGAACAGTTCATTGAACTGTGAATGAGACTAAAAAATTAGAAAAAGAAAAAATTTTAAAAGTCGACTGAATACAAAATCAGAAAGTCTGAAAATCAAAGAACAGATAAACAATTGAGAATAAAAATATTGAACTGATAAATAAAACTAGAAGTAGTTTTCTGAAAATAAGAATAAAATAGTTAAATTGTTATGTAACTTGATTGAAAATGGAGGAAAACAAAATTATCATATTAAAAAATGAAAAAGGGGAATTCATAAGAGATAAAGATGAAATAAAAGAAACAATTAGAAACATTGCCCAATTACATGCCAAAAACCTGATATCTTAAAAGAAATAATTGAAACTTTATAATAATGTAGAATACCAAGATGAACAGAATAAAATACAGAGAATTTAGGTAACGCAGTCTCAGAAAAAAGCTATTGAACAAACTACAAAGGAACTCCCAAAGGGGGAAAAATAGGTTCAGATAGATTTACAAGCAAATTCTATAAAACATTCAAAGAGCAACTAATTATAATATTATGCAGATTGTTTACAAAATCAGTGGAAAAAAATACATCCTACCAAACACCTTGTATGAGACAAATACAGTCCTCTAAATTAGAGAGAGACAAAGCAGAGAAAGAAAATTAAAGACTAGTATCTCCAGTCATTATCTACACAAAAATCTAACTAAAATGTTTATTAGAGAAACATGTAAAAAAGATTATGCTCTAAAATCCCACTGGATTCATATCAGGAATAGAGAAGACCCGATATTAGAAAAAATTATAAATATAAGGGGCCATAGGACTACACCAACGGAGTTGGGGAAGTGAGGGTGTAAATATGTCCCTCAAGTCAAACACTTGCAGATCAATGATGGGTGGGTTTTATTGCATTGTTTCGTTTCCAAATTCCATGTGGCACACTACACAAACAATCCAGAAATGAATACTCTTCCAAAAAAACCCAGGGCTACCCTAGCAGGTGGGTCTAGGGTTCAGACTTACTTCCAAGGCTGTGGTTAGGCATCATTTTACAAAGCTCTTACAGATTATCACTTGTCTTAGGGCTTTTGCAAAGAACTTCACCAACCCAAAGTTAATAAATAAAAGGAAAAGAGAAGGAAAATCAAGCTTTCTCTTTCAAAAGGAAAGTCTGGTCCTCACAGAGGTACCTGGAGTCATCTGGAAGTCACCCCCCTTCCCCTTCAGGTGAGAAAACAAACCACTTTGCCTTGAGGCTTGTGTTGGGCTCAGAGAGGTCTGAGTCACTTACCTTCTCCCTTTTCCATTAAACAACTCTTCTTCTCTGGCCTGAGTTAGGTACCAAAAGCTACAACAAATGAGACCTGGTTGTTGTTTTTTTTTTGGGGGGGGGGTGGAGACTGATGCTCTTCTTCTCTCTCTCTGTGATTAAAAAGGAGCCTCTCTGTTAGGTTCTAACACAGGTAGACCAAGACTAATCCTAACAGTAAAATTTCTTTGCTTTGTTGAAACCCATAGGCTACCCATAATCTTTCCAGGGACCCCTGAAACACATTAGAAATTGAACTGGAAGACCAAATTCATTAAGACAAGCAGGTTACCAAAGAGGTGAGGGATTCCTAAAAGAGTATTGAGCACTTGGGATTGATTACTCAGCGTTTCTGGGAAAACTTGAATGCCAGAACCATCTCTTGTGAATTATCTCCAATGGATTGCATATAGTTTGTACAGAGTTCTTTGTGCATTGTCTCCTCCATTAGATTACAGATTTCTTAAGGATAGGGATTGTTTTTGACTGAATTTGGTTCCCCAGCACTTTTATAGTCATAGTAAGCACGTAATAAAAGCCTATTGTCTGGCTGACTTTATCATAAGGACCTCAGAGAAGGTATCTAGACTCATGTCACAATAAATCAAGCAGTTTAGTTTGCTTAAAAGAAAGAAGGGGGCAGATCAGTGGTGTGGTGGATAGGCCTGGAGTCAGGAAGACTCATCTTCCTAAGTTCAAATCTGGCCTCAGAACTCACTAGCTGTGTGACCCTGAACAAGTCACTCACCCCGTTTGTCTTAGTTTCCTCAAATAATAAGGAAATGGCAAACCACTCCAGTATCTTCACCAAGAAAACCCCAAATGGAGCCACAGAGAATTGGACACAACTGGAAACGACTGAATGATAATGAAAAGAAAAAAAAAACATAGATGAGTCCCCATAGTTTGATCTAGGTGAATTGTTAGGCACCAGTATCTAAGAACCCCCAAATCTGTATGATCTTTCTTAGTTTCCATACTTGTGACAGGCATATAAGCCCGTAAACAAACAGAAGTTATGTCAAAAAAACTGATCTGATTTGTAAAGGAAATATTCCAGACAACTGACTGTTCAATTACAGTCTCAAACCGTAGAACCTAAAACTCTCCACTAATTTTTCTCTGCAGATCCCTGAAATACACACAAGGAGACCAGGCTCAGATGAAGAATCTCTTCAGAAGGTCTCTGCAAAGGGGCCCATACATTCCCTGAAGTCCTTCTGGATCAATAAATATTTCAAACAATATTCGTTTGTTGCTCATCCTTCATTCAGAGACCAATAAAATCTAAAATAAAATTTGCACCTCTCCTGTCTCCCCACACCCTCTGTAGGCCCTCTTACCTCCTTGAGCTATTGACCTCTCCCTCTTCTTCCCTGCACTGACAAACTTTTGGAAAGAGTATTCTACATTTGCTACTTCTGTTTCCTCCCCACTCATTTATTTTTCTCTTTATGGCTTTCTATTGTACCTGCTTTCTCAAAGGTTAAAATGACCTCTCCGTCACCAAATCCAATGGCCTTTTCCCCCAGGTCTCATCCTCCTTAACTTCTCTTTAGAAATTGACTCTGTGGACCACCTCCTCTTTTCCTGAGTCTCTCTCCTTCCTTGACGGTCATGACACTCTTTTCTATTCTCCTTACACTCTGTCTCATGGTGATTTCATTCATTATCACAGCCTTACTTATCATCACTATAATTCTCAAATCTATATCTACATCTATCTTTATTCATCTTTTCCCTTGAGCTGCAGATGCACATTTCTATTTGCTTGCTGGCAGCCCTTCCTAAGTTGGACATGTTCAAAACTAAACTTATCCTCTCTCCCCCAAACACTGCTCCCTCCTCTTGGCTGTATCGCCATGAATGGCACCACCATTCTAACACATCCATCTAGATGGGAAACGATGCTATCGTCTTGTGGGCCTTCACATATTCTCTCCAGGAATTTTCTCCTTTACAGACCTCCAACCACTCTATAGACAAGTGAACTTGAAGTCCTTTGATGGCTTCCCCAATGCCTAGCAAGTTTACAATGTAATCACATTCTTGGGCAGGGACCATGCCCTGTGTCCCAAAAGTCTTTTTTTTAAATTTATTTTATTTTTTTTTTAATAAAAATTTATTTATTTAACTTTTTACATTCATTTTCACAAAATTTTGGGTTCCAAATTTTCTCCCCTTTTATTACCTCCCCCACCCCAATACACCGAGCAATCTAATTTTCCCTATCTCCAATCTGCCCTCTCTTCTATCATCCCTCCCTTCTCTTGTCCCCATCTTCTCTTTTGTCCTGTAGAGCCAGATGACTTTCTATTCCCCATTGACTATATTTCTTATTTCCTAGTAGCAAGAACAATACTAAACAGTTGTTCCTAAAACTTTGAGTTCCAAATTCTCCCCATCCCTCCCTCCCCACCTATTCCCTTTGGGAAGGCAGGCAATTCAATATAGGCCCTATCTGTGTAGTTTTGCAAATGACTTCCATGAGAGTCGTGTTGTGTAAGACTAACTGAATTACCCTCCATCCTATCCTGCCCCTCATTGTTTCTATTCTGCCTTTTGATCCTGTCCCTTCCCAAGTGTTGACTTCAAATTGCTCCCTCCTCCCATTGCCTTCCCTTCCATCATGCCCCGCCTTGCTTATCTCCTTCTCCCCCACGTTCCTGCACTGTAAGATAGGTTTTCATACCAAAATGAGTGTGCATTTTATTGCTTCCTTTAGTCAAATGTGATGAGGGTAAACTTCTTGTTTTTTTTCTCAGCTCTCCTCTTTTTCCCTCCACTAAAAAGTCTCCTGCTTGCCTCTTGAATGAGAGATAATTTACCCCATTCTATTTTACCCTCTTTCCTCCCACTACATTTCTCTCTCACCATTTACCTTAATTTCTTTTAAGATATGGTCCCATCCTATTCAATTCACTCTGTGTTCTCTGTCTCTGTATGTGCGTGCATGTGTGTATGAGTGTGTGCATGCACACGTGTACGTGTGTGTGTGTATGTGTGTGTGATCCCACCAACTACTCAGATACTGAAAAGTTTTAAGAGTTACAAATATTGTCTTTTCATGTAGGAATGTAAACAGTTCACTTTTGGTAAGTCCCCTATGACTTCTCTTTGCTGTTTACTTTTTCATGCTTCTTCTCATTATTGTGTTTGACAGTCAAATTTTCTTTTCAGTTCTGGTCTTTTCATCAAGAATGCTTGAAAGTCCTCTGTTTCATTGAAAGACCATATTTTCCCCTGAAGTATTATACTCATTTTTGCTGGGTAGGTGATTCTTGGTTTGAGTCCTAGTTCCTTTGACTTCTGGAATATCCTATTCCATGCCCTTCGATCCCTTAATGTAGAAGCTGCTAGATCTTGAATTATCCTGATTTTACTTCCACAATAATGGAATTGTTTCTTTCTAGCTGCTTGCAAGATTTTCTCCTTGACCTGGGAATTCTGGAATTTGGCCACAATGTTCCTAGGAGTTTCTCTTTTTGGATCTCTTTCAGGTGGTTATCGATGGATTCTTTCAATACTTATTTTGCCCTCTGCTTGTAGAATCTCAGGGCAGTTTTCCTTGATAATTTCTTGGAAGATGATGTCTAGGCTCTTTTTTTGATCATGACTTTCAGGTAGTCCAATATTTTTTAAATTGTCTCTCCTGGATCTATTTTCCAGGTCAGTTGTTTTTCCCATGAGATATTTCACATTCTCTTCCATTTTTTCATTCTTTTGGTTTTGTTTTGTGATTTCTTGGTTTCTCAGGAAGTCGTTAGACTCCATCTGTTCCATTCTAATTTTAAGAGAACTATTTTCTTCAGTGAGCTTTTGAACCTCTTTTTCCATTTGGCTAATTCTGCTTTTGAAAGCATTCTTCTCCTCATTGGCTTTTTGAACCTCTTTTGCCAATTGAGTGAGCCTATTTTTCAAGGTGTTATTTTCTTCAGCACTTTTTTGGGTCTCCTTTACCAAGGTATTGACCCGTTTTTCATACTTTTCTTGCATCTCTCTTATTTCTCTTCCCAGTTTTTCCTCCACCTATCTAACTTGCTTTTCAAAATCCTTTTTGAGCTCTTCCAAGGCCTGAGCCCACCCGACATTCCCCTGGGATGTCTGGGATATAGAGGCCCCACCCTCCACATCTTTCCCTGATGGTAAGAATAGTTCCTCATAATCAGAATTGAAAGGCGGGAACATTTGCACCTACTCAAAGAAGCTCTCTATAGTCTTATTTTTCTTCCCTTTTCTGGCCATTTTCCCAGTCAGTTACTTGACTTCTGAAATTCCTGTCCACCCCTGCCTAGATCTGCCCAGCTAGTGCTTGGGGTCTGAGATTCAAATGGGCTTTCCGTGGCAGGCACGTCTGCTATTCAATGTGAGCTTAAGTTCTGGTGCTGGGGTGGGGGCAGGGCCGCCTCCCAGGCTCAGTTCCCTCAGGGGGTTTATGCAGAGACCAGAGTTTCTGCCTGCCTGCTCGGGGAGTCGCAGGCTGCTGCCGCTGCCTCTGCCTCCGCCACTTCCTGCCCCTGCCTCTGCCTCTGCCGCTTCCTCCCAAGGGGGCCTGAGCCACAGAGACACCCCGCTCCCCTCTCGGCCAGCGCAGACATCTCTCTCACTGACCTGTAGTGTCCGTGGGTGGAGGGACCTTCCTGGCTGCTGGAGATTCCGTCCCTGAAGCCTGCTTGGATCTGCTCCTCTGGGTCCTCGGCCAGGGCAGGGCAGGGGCGGGCTCCGCTTTTCGGGGTGTGACGGACCCTGGGGACCGCTCTCCAGGGCTCTCTGGAATGGAAATCTCTTCCACTGTGTTCCTTCACACCCTGCAGTGATCCAGAACTTTTGGGGAGCTCTTCTTACATTAAATCCATGGGCTGTGTGTTCGGAGCTAGCATACGTGAGTCTTTCTACTCTGCTGTCTTGACTCCACCCCAAAAGTCTTAATGTAGTTTTAAGCTATAAAAGTGTTATAAAAACCTCTGTATTTTGCAATTTTGAGGGGTATACTTTTTACCCCCATAGGGTATATAATCCCATAGGCTCTCCCTAAACATTTGGTGAACAAAAGAAAAGATTTTGGCATCATCCAATGATTTGGAGCAATATGGGCTGCCATGCTGGCAATGTAGGTCTTCAAGTAATTTGAGGGAATCTGGATTGTTCTGAGAATGATTCCCGTCAAGCTTCCACTTTGTTCATGGAGAGCACATGTGTGTGTGTGTGTGTGTGTGTGTGTGTGTGTGTGTGCTCTAACATGTGACTGTTTCCTTAAGGAAAGGGAAATAAAGAATAGATATAATTCAAACCCAATGCCCCTACTCTTTTACCTCAGGTTCTATGTAGAGATAGTCTGGCTGACCATGGATAGGTTGGAACCATTTGGTCCCTTTCTTCTTCTCCTGCTATCTGTTGGTAGATCTAGACAAATGGTCATAGATTTAGAGTTAGACAAGACCTTGGAGGGCATCTAGGTCAGTCTCTTCATTTTATAAAAATAGAAACTGAGACAAAGAGAGACTTGTTCGAGGTCACACAGGTAGTAAGTGGGAGAGCTGGATCCTCTGATTCCATAGCTTTACTCAAGTCAGTTCCACATGGTGTCCTAATACTTAGTGTAGTGTCTTACACATGTTGACTATTTATCAAATGCTTCCTGACTTGAATTACATTGAATTGCACACCAATTAAGTGTCTGCTATGCACAGGGCTCAATGCTAGATGCTAGGGATAGAAAAACAGCCCTGCCTCCAGGGATCTTCCATTCTACTGTGGGATACAACAGAGATCCAAGTGAAAAAAATCAACAGCACATACAAAGTGATCATTTCCAGATGATGCTTGCACTAGCACCTGGGGAGATGAAGAAAGGACAAGTAAGCTGGGGATGCTACAAGGCATAGCTGAAGAGGGAATGGTCAATTTGGGGAAACTTGTGGAAGGGGAAGTTTAGGAAATGGCTCTCTTATTCACTTGATGAGGCTCCTGGAGTTTCAGCCCAGAGTGTAGATGGGTGAACCTTTGAGGCAAAAATTTGGGGGAGAGGAACTAGTAAATGAAGGGTCGACCTTTTTGATGGGTAGTAGCCTTTTTGGGAGGGGACAGGGCCATAACTTTGCAATGTCTTCTAAATATGTCGTAAAATGGACATTTTTTTGAAAAAAATTTTTAATCCTTCACAGAGTTGCAATTGCCTCTCCCTTCAAATGATAATTATAAAATCAATGTCCGCATTCATTGATAGAATGGATTTATTTTATTCTTCATTAGGCATCCTGCTGGGGGCCCAGAGATAAGCTCATTACAGCACTGCACTAGACTTTGAGAAAGAACAGAATGAATTGTGTACAGTAGTTTATGATCTTACTATTCTTGACATAATTCCAAGCTCCACTTGAAGTCTTTGGTAAATTAATAGCTGCTCTTCAGGGCCAGATATCAAAATTTCTGACATAATTATGAGCCTCGAGATGTTGGGTATAGCTCCCACTGCTAGAGGAATAGTGGGGCAGGAGAAAGAATCAAAAGAAAGAAATTCTAGTTTAAAGTAGCTATGCATATGCCAGGAAATGAAGTTTATTTCGAATTAACCTAAAGGTAATATTCTTCTGGTTGTCCATAGTTTCTAGTCAACAGGGTAGGATGATTTAGACAAAGCAGGCAAGGACAAGGGACACTAGAGTGAGAGAGCCTTGGATATGAATCTTGGATTTGTCCCTTACGAACTGTATAACTGAAGGCAAATTACTTACCTCAGTTTTCCCATCTGTAAACCTCAGAGAGTTGGGTCAGATGATCTCTCAGATCTAACTCTAAATCCACAATCCCATGAACAGCTGGGTTCAGATCTTGACTCTGATGCTTCAGGTTTCACTTTCTTCGTCTGTCACCATTATAAGAATAACAATTCACATTTACAGAGTGCTGGAAAACTTTGCTCACAACATCCCTGTGAGGAAGGTAATAGCCAGTAAAGGATCAAAGATGCTGTTGGTTTAGAAGGGATCCTGGACACCCTCTAGTTCAATCTCCCATTGCACAGATGAGAAAAATAAAAGTTAGAAGGCTCAAGTAGCTTGCCCCTTGTCACACAGGTAGGAAACAGAAGAACCAGGATTTAAATGTAGGGCCTCTGCCTTTTCTCCCTGCACATAACCCCCCCAAATATGGAGGTAGTATGTATGTGTGTGTGTATGGTGGGCAGTCGGGCTGAAGAAATGGAATTTATACAAGTTAATGACAGTAGCTCATCTAGTTCACCTCCATTTTACATATGACAAACTGAGTCTTAGGTTGAAATGTCTTGCCTGGGCTCTGGCACCAAAATTTTCTCCCTCCAAGAGCAGTCAGCACCCTATTCTTTATACCATGCTGGAAGATGAGGGGGCTGGACTACCATGGGTCTAGGATCCTTTAAATCCCCCAAAGGCCAGAGTTTCTGGGAGTGTTTCCTCACCCCATCCACTGAAACCAATTTAGTGTAAGATCATGAAACGGATCTTGTGTCTCTTACCAGAGGAGTGGGGGAATGAATGGAGCAAACAGGGCCAGATGCAGTCTCTATGTTGAATGCTTCTTCGTAAGTAATGTTCTTTATCCTGAGGGAGGATTCAATGTAGTTTTTCGTAGCTCTTACAAGTCTTTGGTTCCCTTCAGCCTAGGCCCTGTGACATCATGGCAAAGGATGTAGTAACTCATTTGTTGCTTTTTTTCTTTTTTTCCTCAGGGCTGCTCATTATATTTTGTTATGGTGTGATTGTGACCTGAATCATTGGAGGGAGAACCCACATGGAAAATACTCGGGACCGGTAGGAAGGCCTCTGATGTGTTAACAGATCCTCCTTGGAGGATTTATGGAAGGACCATAGACAAGAGCTGGTGTGAGGCGACATGTGGGCCTCTAGGTCCTCAAGTGTGGCCCTTTGGCTGAATTCAATCATAGAAAAAATCTCATCCACAAAAGGATTTGTTGTGTAAAACTTGGACTCAGTCAAGAAGCTGCACCCAAAGATCTAGGCAGGTTCCCTACCCCTGGACAAGAGTTTCTGTGGTTGAGAAGACAGGAGTGAGTTATGATCTGTATCAGTGACAAGTATGTTCCCAGTAATGAGCTCCCAGATCCAGCAAAACACTGATGTCTCTGCCCTGCCCCCAAATCAAAGGATGTGAATGAAGCTGAGGGCAGAGACAGTCAGTACATGGTCTGTTGTGCTGGGAGTGCCATTAGACTAGCTGAGGCATACTGATGTTTAGAGCCTAGATTCTTTCCTTGGTCGTTGTCCTTCATTCTCAGAGAGGACCAAAATGACATCACTATGCTTGAGTCAAGTTACAGTGCGTCCAGCTGTGGCTGATCAGACGAACATGAGCTTGGAGGGCTTGCCCACAGGTTGGGCACAGACAGTCCGTGTGAACACTTGGGGTAGATTCTCTGAATTTATGCATCTTGAATTTCTTTTGAGCTACTTCAGTTCTGCTTCACCCACAGAGCACACACAGCACCTTGTCTGATAATGCTATGCTGAGTGGTCCTAGGCCAGTGTCTACCATGTCACCCAATCAGTTCTAAACCATGCCTTAAACCCAATTTACTCAGGCTTGCACTGATTGGCCAACAATAGGTCCCAGACCAAACTCCACTTAATGGTCATTGTTTGGGTCCTGATGGTTCAGAGTGAGTGTAAAAGGCAATTGTTTCAATTTTGTCCAGAAACCTCCTAGGGTCTTCCCCTCACAGATTGATTTTTTTTTAATTTGACTAGATAACAGAGACCATTATTTACCTTATTTCTTACCTAGCTTTAATCGCTGGATGGGTTTTGCCTCAATCAAACTGCAACCTAAGAAAGACTTTACCCTAAAAAAGTCAGGGCCTCCCACTGCATCCATCTCCAGTTGTCCTGATCCATATCTGGCCACTGGCCCCAGATGACTGTGGAGGAGAAAGTGAGGCTGGTGACCTTTCACAGCCCTCCCTCCCTTAGAAACAATTCACTTGCTTGTCATGATATCACCCTCCTCTTTGAGAACCAAGGACAAACAACAACCACTGACTACAGCTATGTTAAGGACATCATCATTTTGGCTTCCCTTCCTTCTCTTGATTGATGCCACCCTGCCCTCTTTCTGTAGTTTGAGCAGTGTTAAGAGCAGATTTGTACCTGCTGAAATTATGAAGGGGTCTAACTTGCAGAAAATTCCACAGTCATAACTATAGCTCTCACACTTAGAGGATGGCAGCTTTCCAGTTGATACCTGTCAGAGAAGACCATCTACAGGGGTTAAGATGCCTTGGCCTGGGTCATCCTAAAGCCACATCTTTGGCACAGTTATCAAAGTACAAGCAGTGTACCTTAAAGAGTGCTCAGGGCTAGAAGAGAAGAGGCAGTATGGTATAATGGATAGAGTTATAGCTGAGAAGACCTCTCTGGGCCTCAGTTGCCTCATCTTTAAAATGGGAATAGTACTTGGAGTACTTACCTTACCATGTTGACTGGAGACTCACAGGAGATAATAAGGGTATTATATAACTGTCAACTAGGCAACTGAGAGGTGCATTGGGTAAGAGTGCAGGACCTGGAGTCAGGAAGACTCATCATCTTCCTGAGTTCAGATCTGACCTCAGATGCTTCCTAGCTGTGTGACCTTGGGCAAGTCACCTCACCCTGTCTGCCTCAGTTTCCTTATCTATCAAGTGATCTAGAGAAGGAAATGGCAAACCAGTCCAGCATCCCTGCCAGGCAAACCTACATGGGGTCACATGACTGAAAATGACTGAACAACAAAAATAAAAGCCAGCTATCACCCTTCTATCTTCCCTGAAATCAGGGTTGACTTAAGTCTTCCTCCTCTTTCCTTTCCTCCTCAGCCTGACTGTACTATCTCTACTGAATAATTGGCATAACCGATACTGGCTCACAGCCAGGCCAGGCCAGTTACTAACAATGAACTTCTTTTGTGCCCGTCTCTCAGTTATGTCTATGGTATTAGGGAGGTGGTTTCTTGGAAGGAGAACAAGCATCCTTGCCATGGATGAGACAGACAGTGATGCAGATGGGGACAGCTCATTTCTGAGCGTCACTAAGGGCATGCTATACTAGGACATGGTGTCCTCATACATTAGCATTTCTTTGCCCCAGTTTGGTCTTAAACAAGACACCTGAGAAACAGGCAGTGGATTAGCTGACACCAAGCTGAAGATGGGAGGCCATCCTCTGTCAGCCATCTTCTTCTGACTTAGGTCTGCTCAGGTCATGTGTCTATCAAGGAAAATGGAGGAACTTTGGAAGCATGTTAGGCTTTAATGAAAATCCACAGAAATAACCAGGAAATTAATCTTCATAATGATTACTACGATGAGAAAATAAATACAGGCAATAGGAAAAAGCAGCCAAATATTAGTCCCAAAGTGAAAAAAATGAAACAGACTTCTCTTACTCTGACAGAGAGGTGGGGAACTATGGGTGCAGAATGCTGCATATAATGCCAGATTTAGCTTCTTTGTTACAGGGGAAGGATTGATGGATGGGGGCTGAGTTTGTAGATGTATTCCGTGAAATGATTATGGTACAAGAAATGGAAATCAGTAGAACTTTATATGGGAACATTAACAAATGGCTACTTGATTTTCATCATTTCAGAATAGCTGCTTTTCTGTGAAATACTTGTTTTCTCTCTAGTCCCCACCCCACCTTTTTTTCTTTCCATCCTATATCACTAAGGTGATTTCATGTCTCCTCCAGATCTCATTCAATGCAACAAACATTGATTAATTGCTTACTCTATGCAGAGGCCTGTGCCAGGTTCTGGGGAGCTATAATAACAAATGAGACATGGTGCTTTTCCTTTGCCCTCAGGGAGCTTAGAGTCTAGTCAGGGAGAAGAGATGGTAAATATAATTTTAATGCCAGAGAGTCAGCTTAGTGTTGAAGAACAGCAAAGGAAAGAGAAATCTGGTTTGGTTTGGGGGCAAGAATTAGGAACCATGACTCACTTTTCCAGAGCACTTCAAGGTTGCACAAGCACACTCCTCACAACATTGCTGGGTGGCAGGCAGTGCAGGAATTCTCGACTTTCTTATGATACTTGGGTCTGCTGACTTGCATCCCTTCACAGCACTGCCTCTGTCTGGAGGTTTTGTGGAGCAGCTGGGTAGGAGATCGACAGATAGCAATAGCGAGGTTTCATTATAGTCCATGGTGTTACCTCTTTACCTGGGAATCGAAATCCTTCAATACAAATGTGTGTGTGTGTGTGCGTGTGACAGATACAGAGTGGTAGCAGTAGTAGTTATAGGTTTGGTTTATTAACATCCTAATCCATGTATCTTTACTTGGCTACCATATACGGGTGAATAGCGATGGATGGTGTCTGGCATTGCTTTGGTCTTATTTGGGTTACCCCTCATCGGTATTGTGACCTGTGAGGGAACATGACATATTCTTATTTGTTCCTAATCTCATGGGATCTTCAAGACTGGCCCTACACTAGTACTTCTGGCTCTCAGAAAAGGACCTTTCTGTCAACACTCTAGGCGGTATTCCAGATGGCATGCAGGGCAATGTTATACTCATCAATTCAGATTTTTGCATTTACGCTAAGCAGAGATCTTATCCAGGACATCTGGAGCTGCCACATTTTACATTTTGCAAATGAAAAAAAGAAGACATAAAGAAATGAATGCAGCCCATTGTAATTGTCACCCAGTTCTGATTTTCCAAGGCTAGGTTGCCCAAATAGGTACTGTCCCTGCTCTATGAACACTTTGATTAGCATGACATCTGAGTGAGTCAGTGGGCATGTATCTAATTATAAATTCAATTACTTGGGAAGCAGCATGGGGCCCAGGAGGCTGAAGATTAGCAACATATCTCTAAGTATACCTATAAACTGGGGAAGTCATCTTTACCCTCTTGGGGCACCCGCAAACAAGGTGCAATCCTACCATATTACCTTTTCACTATTTTGCAAGAAGTCTTTTGGTTGGTAAAAGAAAAGTATTAAGTATTGTTCTATAATTTTTGTCTCACTCAGCCACTTTGAAACTTGCCAAGCAGGAATGGAGGAAGAAAGGAGAACATTTCAGGTGATCATCACGTGGCATAACGTGAGTAATTCCAAGGCTGGAAAAATAGAGCTAAACCTGACTTGCAGCATTTGGAGATGTAGTGAGGATTCCTTAAACATTGATCATGGGCCAACATTCAGGAAAGGCAATTGTTGAATCCAGCATTTGTAGTGGGGAAAAATCTGTCTCATTGCCAGAGAGCTGTTATATGAATATACCTGCCCTGCTGGAGAATGAAGCAAGACTGGAAGGATTGCCAGGCTGCTAACTAACTCATGACATGATGGCGTCAACAAGAGAGGGAGTGGGGCCTAATAGGCAGAACAAGAGATTATGGTTGCTTCCACTTTGGCAAGAGTTTTCTAAATAAAACTTTTGTGTTTTGTTTTGTGTTTTGAAAATTACCAGTCACTGTGGTGCCATGTCCATAATTCAAATGTTCACTTCAGTGAAAAATGTTGACTAAAGGAATGACTGGTCCAGGTGTTGCAATGAGAGCAAACCTTTTAGGGGTGCTGTTTAGATAGTCAAACATCTTCCGTGTGTCTAGGCCTGACTTTCCTCACAAGGACATTGACACAAGGGTTCTGCCTGTTACTGCAGTTATGACGGAGTGGTCATTGTCAATATGAACCCACATAATATTATTTCTGTTTCTGCCTTGGTTTAATGTGATCTCGGGCTTGTCATTTAATAGCTCTTTTGTGGCCATGTTTTGGTCTGGAAAATTGTGACCACAGAATTTGCCTTTGAACAATCTACAAGTATTTTGGAAGCTATGTGGCCCTTATTTTGACCCCATGCTTCTTGGAGAAACAAAGCCCCATCTATTTAACAACATTGTTTTTGGTAATGCTGTATGACTTTGAGTCATAACATGAATGAAAAAAATGCACTTAACTCTATATAAAGCAGGGTGGCAAGTGCTAAGGATATGAACACAAAAATAAGGTAGTTCCTGCCCTCAAAGAGCTTACGTTCTAATAGGGGACTGGGAAACTCCTGGGATGGTGAATGGAGTCCTAAGGGAGTAGACTGACACACACCTAGCAGAAGTAATGACAACACTGGTGGGATTATCATTATAGAATTCTAAGTGTGTATGTTTGGGTGGGGGAGAGTGGTATTATGGTGGCAAGGCAGCTAATGAGAAGATGACATAGGAACAAAATGAAGCATGCTTGGTACAAATCCGAAAAAGTGGGTTCCTGGGCAAGTGTCCTGGGGACACTTACCAATCAGACCAATGGGGCCCAAGGGCAGACACTCTCGATATGAAAAGATTCAGTCCTCAGGTCAAGGTTTCTGGCACAGAGGGCAAGGGAACTGGGGAGAAGATGGTAGGGAAGTAAAGGTGAACATGGTCGGGGCTAGTCTGAAATAGTGTACCCCAGGAGATACTTATTAATCAAACCAATGGAGCCTTAGAGTGAGAATTTGGGGGATAGAAGGGTTTAAGTCCTCAGGGCATAGGTTTTGGTTTAGGTGGCAAGGCATTTGGTGAGATGATTAAGCTCAGAAAAATCAACGGTCACTCAAAGGGCAATGGAGAAGCACAAGGTGGGCATGAGTAGGCTACAATTACTGGCTAGACTACGAATTGCATGAGAAAAGATGTGTAAAGTTTGTCACCATAGAGCTGCATAGCTGGAAATGAAAGTGCGCTGTTCATGTAAGAGCCAGGAATCACCAAGGATAGTGCCGCTAGCATACAGGCAACGTCAGGAGAACTACAAGGCTTCCATCATGTTGTGTGAAGAATTTATAGGTGGGTATATACATGAATTGCACAGTATCACAGTGTGGCTTTGTTACAAGGAATATTGTGGGAATATCTATAATGATGAGGCCAAAGCATCAAAGTAAAGCAAAGTGAAATGCCATTCACAACTAAAGCCATCCATTTCTCCAGGTCAGTATCAGTATTAGGTTCATAGGAATCCATTGCAAGGAAATATTGCATCTGAGCTTAGCTTTCCTAAGGAACTCTCCAGGAAAGACAAAAAAAAGGACACCAGATAAAATAATGAACAATAACACTAATGGAGGACTGAAATTAGTAAGATCTCTGACATGAAGTAGCTTCCCAAGGGGATCAAGGAGATGGAGATAGGGCAAAAGCTACCAAGTAGCATTTGGTCTCTAGGAGGCACAGTGGATAGTGCTGGTTATGGAGTCAGAAGACCTGAGTTCAAATTTGAGCTCAGATACTTACTAGTTGTGTGGCCCTGGAAAAGTCACTTAACATTGTCAATCCTCGGTTTCCTTATCTTTAAAATGGGAAAAATAATAGCACCTACTGCTCAATATTATTGCAAAGGTCAAATGAGATCATAATTGTAAATTCCTTTCTTCTCCTTTTTTTCTTCTCCTCTTCTTCCTCCTCTTCCTCCTCCTTTTTTTCCTCCTTCCTCTTCTCTTCCTTTTCCTCTTCCTCCTCCTCTTCTTCTCTTCTTCTTCATCATCACCACCACCACCACCACCATCATCATCATCATCACCATCACCTGTCATGTACTTAAGTACTACAGAGCCCTTCAGGTGACTAGAAGCCAGTACAACATGTGATATCTGGTCAGGGCCTATCAAAGTCACAATAGAGGACAAAGTCAACTCAACTCACAGTAGGTGAATGTGCCAGGAGAAAAAGATGGAGCTGGGGCCAAGACCAGCACTCACATGGAGCTACCAGGAGACAAAAGCAGCATACTTTCAATCAGCCATACCAATTAGAACTTTGGGAGGACAGCAACAGTGGCATCCAAATTGCAGAAGGGATGGAAAACAGGAGTGAGCTATCCCATCCAAGAGTGAGAGAAAAGGCAAGATCAGGACCTATACCAGAATCAGATACAAAGTATCAATCCAGGAACTGATGCTTAAGACATGAGTAAAGAGAAGAAATGCTGGAATACAATGGAAAAATACTATGGGGTTAAGAGAAGCACAAGAAGTAAACCAAGAAAAAGACAGTAACTCCACAGAAAGTTTAAATAGAGCCTGAGGGGAAAAAAGAATGATTTGGTCACAAGGACTCCAAAGAGAGAATGGGAAAAATGAAGCAGGAGTTAAAAATGAAATGGGAGCTCTTGAGGAAAAAAAATTGGAAGAAAAATAAATACCTTAGAGAAGAAAAGGTAGAAAACTTTAACCTAAAGTAGTGTGTTTCCTGAAAAATTCAATGAAGAATAAGTATTACAGGTAAAGTTATGCTACAAAGTACTAGAGGCTGCCAAATGGAGTAGTTGATAAAGGGCTGGACTTAAAGTTAAAAAGACCTGGGTACGAATCCAGACTCATATCCTTACGGACTGTGTCATCCTGGTCAAACCACCAAACCTCTCTTGGCCTTAGTTTTCCCATTTTGCAAATGGTGATAATGTGAGGTTCAAATGAAATATATATATATATATATATATATATATATATATATATATATAACTTCCTATATATGCATATACACATACACATATATGTACACACATACATACACACATGTACACACATACATATACGTATATACATGCACACATATACACATACACACATACACATCTACATATACTGCACTTTGCAAATCTTTTTTTTTGTTTATTTTCAGTATTGCAAATCAGTTTATTTGAGATTTTCCTGCTTTAAATTGGTTGCTCTTCTAAAAGAAATAAATTTTTTCATAATTCACCAATGTTCTAGAAGAAGCATTGTATTGATGATTATAAAATAACATAGGGAAACTTTTTATTCAACTTGTAAAAGGGAATGCTTTATTTCTCTCAGTAATCTAACAGTGGCATAGCATGCCATCGGTTTCTTTACCTGTAACACAAAAGTCTGGACTGGTTGTTTTTGTTTTTGTGTTTTTTTGTTTTGTTTTGTTTTAATATACTAACATGCCTTTGGGTCTGTGATTTCCTTTCTTTCCAAGTCAAGCCTGAAAACCAGAAACTAAACCTTCCTTTCTTATCTAGTTTGCTATTTTTTCTTAATAAAAATTTATTTATTTAAGTTTTTACATTCATTTTCACAAAATTTTGGGTTCCAAATTTTCTCCCCTTTTCTCCCCTCCCCCCACCCCAATACACCAAGCATTCTAATTTTCCCTATCACCAATCTGCCCTCTCTTCTATCATCCCTCCCTTCTCTTGTCCCCATCTTCTCTTTTCTCCTGTAGGGCCAGATGACTTTCTATTCCCCATTAACCGTATTTCTTATTTCCTAGTAGCAACAACAATACTAAACAGTTGTTCCTAAAACTTTGAGTTCCAAATTCACCCCATCCCTCCCTCCCCACCCGTTCCCTTTGGGAAGGCAGGCAATTCAATATAGGCCCTATCTGTGTAGTTTTGCAAATGACTTCGATAATAGTCATGTTGTGTAAGACTAACTCTATTTCCCTCCATCCTATCCTGCCCCCCATTGTTTCTATTCTGTCTTTTGATCCTGTCCCTCCCCAAGAGTGTTGACTTCAGATTGCTCCCTCCTCCCATTGCTCTCCCTACCATCATCCCCCCCCCTTGCTTATCTCCTTCTCCCCCACTTTCCTGTATTGTAAGATAGGTTTTCATACCAAAATGAGTGTGCATTTTATTCCTTCCTTTAGTCGAATGTGATGAGGGTAAACTTCTTGTTTTTTTCTCAGTTCTCCTCTTTTTCCCTCCACTAAAAAGTCTCCTGCTTGCCTCTTGAATGAGATATAATTTACCCCATTCCATTTCACCCTCTTTCCTCCCACTACATTTCTCTCTCACCATTTACCTTAATTTCTTTTAAGATATGGTCCCATCCTGTTCAATTCACTCTGTGCTCTCTGTCTCTGTATGTGCGTGCATGTGTGTATGTGTGTGTGCATGCACATGTGTACGTGTGTGTGTGTGTGTGTATGTGTGTGTGTGGTCCTACCAACGACCCAGATACTGAAAAGTTTTAAGAGTTACAAATATTGTCTTTCCATGTAGGAATGTAAACAGTTCACTTTTGGTAAGTCCTCTATGACTTCTCTTTGCTGTTTACTTTTTCATGCTTCTTCTCATTCTTGTGTTTGAAAGTCAAATTTTCTTTTCAGCTCTGGTCTTTTCATCAAGAATGCTTGAAAGTCCTCTGTTTTATTGAAAGACCATATTTTCCCCTCAAGTATTATACTCATTTTTGCTGGGTAGGTGATTCTTGGTTTGAGTCCTAGTTCCTTTGCCTTCTGGAATATCCTATTCCATGCCCTTCGATCCCTTAATGTAGAAGCTGCTAGATCTTGAGTTATCCTGATTTTATTTCCACAATACTGGAATTATTTCTTTCTAGCTGCTTGCAAGATTTTTTCCTTGAGGTGAGAGTTCTGGAATTTGGCCACAATGTTCCTAGGAGTTTCTCTTTTTGGATTTCTTTCAGGTGGTGATCGATGGATTCTTTCAATACTTATTTTACCCTCTGGTTCTAGAATCTCAGGGCAGTTTTCCTTGATGATTTCATGGAAGATGATGTCTAGGCTCTTTTTTTGATCATGACTTTCAGGTAGTCCCATAATTTTTAAATTGTCTCTCCTGGATCTATTTTCCAGGTCAGTTCTTTTTCCCATGAGATAGTTCACATTCTCTTCCATTTTTTCATTCTTTTGGTTTTGTTTTGTGATTTCTTGTTTTCTCAGAAAGTCATTAGACTCCATCTATTCCATTCTAATTTTGAGAGAACTATTCTCTTCAGTGAGCTTTTGAACCTCTTTTTCCATTTGTCTAATTCTGCTTTTGAAAGCATTCTTCTCCTCATTGGCTTTTTGAACCTCTTTTGCCAATTGAGTGAGCCTATTTTTCAAGGTGTTATTTTCTTCAGCATTTTTTTGGGTCTCTTTTACCAAGGTATTGACCCGTTTTTCATGCTTTTCTTGCATCTCTCTAATTTCTCTTCCCAGTTTTTCCTCCACCTGCCTAACTTGATTTTCAAAATCCTTTTTGAGCTCTTCCATGGCCCGAGCCCACTGGACATCCCCCTGGGATGTCTGGGATACAGAGGCCCCGACTTCCATGTCTTTCTCTGATGGTAAGAGTAGTTCCTCGTCATCAGACTTGAAAGGCGGGAACATCTGTACCCCCTCAAAGTAGCTTTCAATAGTCTTATTTTTCTTCCCTTTTCTGGGAATTTTCCCAGCCAGTTACTTGACTTCTGAGATTCCTGTACACCCCTGCCTAGATCTGCCCAGCTAGTGCTTGGGGTCTGAGATTCAAATGCACTTTCTGTGGCAGGTGCGGCTGCTATTCAATGTGAGCTTAAGTTCTGGTACTGGGGTGGGGGCAAGGCCTCCTCCCAGGCTCAGTTCCCTCAGGGGCTTTATACAGAGACCTTCAGTAATTGATCAGGTGGGGGCAGGACTGTCTCCCAGGCTCAGTTCCCTCAGGGGGTTTATGCAGAGACCTGAACTTCTGCCTGCTGCTCTGGGAGTCCCGGGTCACTGCCACTGCCTCTGCTGCTCCCTCCGCAGCTGCCTCCTGAGGGGGCCCGAGTCACGGAGACACCCCACACCCCTCTCGGCCAGCCTAGACCTCTCTCTCACTGACCTGTAGCGTCTGTGGGCAGAGGGACCTTCTCAGCTGCCGGAGATTCCGTCCCTGAAGCCTGCTCGAATCTGCTCCTCTGGGGCCGCACAGCCAGGGCAGCACAGAGGTGGACTCTGCTTTCCCGGGCGCAATGGGCCCCTGGGGACGGCTCTACAGGGCTGTCTGGAACGGAAATCTTTTCCACTGTGTTTCTGTGTGCCTTGCAGTGCTCCAGAATTTGTGGGGATTTCTTCTTGCAGGAAGTATATAGATTGTGGGTTCGGAGCTAGCATACATGAGTCTTTCTACTCCGCCATTCTGACTCCACCCCGCACTTTGCAAATCTTAAAGCACTATATAAATGTCAGCTATTTTTATGAACAGAAGAAAGAACTGAATATACAACTAAAAACTAGAAAAAGAAAACGCCCCAATCAAACACAAAGAAAGGAATTAAAAAGATCAAATAAAATAAAATGTTGACCAGATTGAAAATAAGAAGCTCTACTTAGTGGTACGTTTAAAAATGCTAATAATAAGTCAATTAATAGCTAATTTGTTTTGAAAAAATACAAAACCAAATTACTAAAATGATAAATGTTAAAGGATGAAGATGATACTAAGGCACTTAGTAGAAAGAATTTTGTCCAATTATAGGGGCTATGTTAGTGCTACGGATTAGATCTGTGATTTTATTAACATAGGGAACTTTTCAACGAGGAAGTTCAAAGAAATTCCCCAGGAGCTCAACTTCACTAGAAATTCTAGGAGAGATGAAGAAAGATATTAGAGGCAAGGATGAATAAACTCAAGGGAAGTGCCAGTAAGCTTGTCAGTTCAGTCCAGGATTGTACCAGAAGATGGCCCTAGATGTTTAGGTGTTCTGCTTGTGGATAAACTGAGACGAGGATAATTAGGGGGGTCTATGGTCAGCACAATCTCTGCTAAATGGGGATTTCATCCTGCATTGTTGAAACTGGAGAAGGGACACATTTCTTGGTAGGTGACTGAAAAAGCAATGCATATGCCTCTTAGAGCCCTCTAATTGTCCAGAAACTAGAGGGATCTCTGACAGTGGGAGGTCCTTAGGAGATCAAAGATCCAGCGACAGAGCAGAAGCACCCAGCATAATCACAGACAGAAGAGCCTCAGGCAATTGTCTGGACATTACACTGAGCTGTATGAATTTTTGATCCGTATTTTCAATAGATTTTATCAGAGAAGATACTCATAATCTCCAAATGAAAGGCTTTCCAAGTATGGAGACCAAAGGGAAAGTTGGAATTCCCAGATGAAGCTTGCAAGCAAGTCTGTAGAACAGGAGATGATAGTCCGATGTGTTTATTCAGTTACCAACAGCAGTCATTTTATCCAGCAGCATGTCAATTTAATTAAATAATCATCAACTACAGTCATATTGTATTTGATTATTATTAGCTGTTTAATGGCCTCAAATTCCTCCTTTTCATTCAGATATTTTGGAATTGACTAAACAGCCAGAATTAGGCAATCACAGAAACTCAAGGTGCTGAGTTTAGAGTCAGAAAGATTCCTTTTATTAAGTTCAAATCTGGCCTCAGACACTTTCTAGCTAGGTGATCCTGGGCAAGACACTTCACTCTGTTTGCCTCAGTTTCCTCATCTGTAAAATGAGCTGGAGAAGGAAATGGCTAACTACTCCAATATCTTTGCCAAGAAAACCTCAAATGGAGTCACAAAGATTCAGACCTGCATGAAACAACAAAGCAGCATCTTTCCTGGGCATACTTCTCAGCTGGGCTTCCTGGGTGTGCACTTTTCTGTGGTTCAACTCTCAACAGTCGGAGTTAATTTCCTCTTGTAAAAGGAAAACAAAACAGAAACACCTCTTTACCCTTCATTTAAGAGCTTAATCCTTCGTGTCTGTCATATTCCCCTGACTGTCCACAATTTTATCAATAGGGCTTGAGGGAAGTCGATTGATTGGGGACATCCTGCTACCCTCCATTCCACTCCACACACCACAGCCCTCAGTGTCCTTGAAGCACGCTAATAATGCAAGTTCTTCCACTTTGTTATCCTGAACATTCCTACATCAAAACTGTACACTTTTCAATCCTTATTCTCTCCTGTACATGATTCTTTTCACAATCCGTTGAAAAATTTTCATGTTTTCATCCAACATTTTTTTTGGTTTGTTTTTTAAAAAGATTCTCCATTACTAGTCTCAAGGAACCAATAAGATGGAGACTATTTTACCTTAAAAGTGTATCAATAAGTCTTACCTATGTATTTTTTTAGTTAGATCCATTTCTTTTGTGAAAATTTCCCCGCAATGCTATCAAAAAGAACAAAAGTATTTCCTGGACAAAATGAATAGTTTTGAGAACCAGACTGACAATTTCACTCCCCTCAGGTGATGTCAGTTACAGTCGTGACTCTTTTTAAGGGATATAGAACCTCATGAAATAAGAAAGCTCTCATTAGCCCTTCAAATACAGGAAGTAGAGAGTTCTTCTGAAGAATTCTGACAAGCTTTGAAGTGCCCTAATAACATCAATTTCTCTGTGAGGGAAGAAAGAATGAAGGTCAAAATTGTATTTCCACATTAATGTTTCATTGGGTTATTGCTTAATGGTACACCACATTTTCCTCATTAAAAGTAAACTGATAGGAAGGGATAATTGCTGGTCCTATTTTATGTCTATATTACAAAGTACATAACTATGTCCTAGATTCCCTATCCTCTGGGCAAGTTCACAAGAAGAGAATCTATGCTAAAGCTGCCTGTTCCAAATAACTATGAGGCACCTACAAGGGATGGGGAAGAGGATCCTTTTCCCCATTGTCTGTCATTATCACTGACTGGCCAAGTTCTTGGGCAGCAGCAGGTCCACCACTGGTGGTTTTGAGTTTTCCTAGCATTTCATACCCCAGCTAGACCACTCGAGACTGTGCCTGGGAGTTCAGCATACAGACTCATCGGCAGCCATAACTACAAAACTCCACAGGCTTTTCACCTCTTTCTCTGAGAATCATAATCTGGACAATACTCCCACTACCTATGGAAGGGACATGTAAATGAACTGCCTGAAAGTGATTTCTCAGGCCCCTGCTCCTCTCTCTATGTTGTCTTTTCCATCAGAAAGTAGGCTCCTTAAGAGTAAGAAGTGTTTCGCTTTTGTATTTATATCCCTAGTGCTCGCTACATGGTTTTTAATTGTTGTTCAGTTGCATCTGACTCCTTGTGACCTCATTTAGGGTTTTCTTGGCAAAGATACTAAAATGGTTTGCCATTTCCTTCTCTAGGTCATTTGACAGATGAGAAAACTGAGGCAAACAGGGTGAGGTTACATGTGCACGGTCACACAGCTAGTGTCAGAGGCTGGATTTGAACTGAGGTTTTTCTGACTCTAGACTCAGTATTCTCTCCACTGTGCCACCTAGCTGCCCACACATGCTTGGTACATAGTAACCACTAATAAATGTTATCATTTGTTCATTCCTGAACAGCCTGCTCCTGATTGATGGCTCAGCTCTTCGGTGATAGGGAGCCCAGGAAGAATGGACACGACTTTTTCCCTCATTTCCACACACCCACTCCATTGATTCAATAAAACTCAAGCAAGTTCCTGGCAACTATCTGAGGGGATACATGTGAGCTGCTGCTTTGGAAATGTTGGAGCAACATTAGGCATCCTTGATATTCCTTCTTCTCCAATGTAGCTAGTAGAATCTTTCTAAAATACATCACTTTCACTCAGTAATCTTCCAGGGCTCCCTATTGCCCGTAGGATTGATCACACACCTTTCTGTCATTAAAAGTTCTGCAGATTTTGTCTCCAAACTTGTTTTGGGTTCTAGCCAAAGAAGCCTACTTGCTATAACTCACATGTGACATTCCATATCCTATCCATGTGTCCCTACACAAGGCTGTGTCCCATGCCTGGAATGCTGCCCTGCCCCATCTGGTTTGTGGACACTGTAGCTCAAGTACCTTACTCACAAAGCCTTTCTTGATGCCCTCCCCACCCCCTGTTGTTTGTGCTCATTCCATATTCCCCAATTACTTTGTATTTTCTTATTTGGATCTGTGTTGTAGCCTTCTAGTAAAATGTGAGCTTCTTGGCAGAAATTCTCATTGGGTCTTCTGTCCATGGACCTAGCACAGCACCTGGCACATGACTGACATTAAATATGCTTGTTGAATTGAATTGAATTCTCAGACTATGGTTTCACATTATTCTTGTGACCTTGAAAGTGACTGGGGGAGGGGAGAAGAATTTCCAGAGGGTGTTTATTTAACCTCAAACATGCCCTGGTATGGCTTCAGCTCGGACTACATGGGTCAGCAAACTCCTACGCACACAATATGTGGGAGGGTTGGGTCTTTGTACAGGTAGAATCAGTGGCCATCTACGTGGAGACATTTTAATGGCACCCAAAGGGCCATCCTAGGATCTCTTCCATCCTTAGTCTGAAACTGCCAGCATTAGAATCACTAAGGGGTTAGACTAGAAAGGCTGCAATGTTTTCTTTACAGTGATGAAAGTGTACAGCTTTTAGCAGGGAGCTCTCTCTAGTTCCTCTAATGAATATTCCAAGGTATCTACAATCTCATCAGTATACATCTGCCTTCTAACAGTGCAGCTCACTACTTATTTATGCTTTTACAACCTGTGTGAGCCTTGTCTAGGTGTTTCACCAAATCTCCTCTTGAAGATCTGAGACACTGTAGGCCTTTCCCTGAATATCTGAATATTTCATCAACTCCAGTCCTTTGGGGTTATTTTTTATTCCTTGCTCTTACTGCATGATTGGCCAATCACCTTATATGGTCATACATTCCCTGGATGATACTTTTTGTGGCACTTCTTGAAAGCAATGGTAACATTTTGAAGACTTTTACCTACCAGTGTTCTATGGCTTATCTTCAATTCTGAATTTTTAAAGATTATGCTCTGCCATGATTCGTGAGAAAATATTAGTATTAAAAGATGGGGTTTTGAGATCCCCCACTATTACTCCTCATTTCTACCACCTTCCCAAAGCCCATTTGGGCAGCAAAGCCTCACCAGGCTTGAGTGACAGTTGTAGTCACCAGTCCATGTGAGCTGATATAGGAGACTTTATCCTCTAAGAGGTTATCAAAGGCAAAGGGCAGCTAGGTGGTGTAGTGGATAGAGCACCAGGACAAGAGTCAGAAGGACCTGAGTTCAAATCTCACCTCAGACACTTGACACTCACTAGCTGTGTGACCTTGGCAAGTCACTTAATCCCAATTGTCTCATCCTGGGTCATCTCCAGTCATCCTGAGGAATATCTGGTCACTGGATTCAGATGGCTCTGGAGGAGAAGTGAGGCTGGTGACCTGCACAGCCCTCCCTCACTCAAAACAAAGTCAAGTGCAAGTCATATCATCATTTCTCTGATGACACAGTCTCCTTTGGCATGAAAGGACAAACACATACAACAAAGACAAAGAAGGAAGATTCCAAATCAAAAGTTAAAAAATCTGTAGTCTAAAGAAGGCATGTTAAAGCTACAACATGAATACCTGAACAGTCCTCCCCATCCACATACACACATACACACACACACACATACATACCCCTTCAGGCTACCCAAGATGCTTAGATTTCATAGGCAGCCCACATGTTCTAATAAAAGTGCCCCGAATAAAAACCACCTTGTTGACTCTGTCATTAAGTTCCCCTTAATCACTGAGTCAATTATGAGGAAGACTGAGAACAGTACCATCTTGGGATTTATCATAGGTATCAAGACCAATAAGCATCAGATCAAGCACGCTGTAAAGAAGGTATGTGACATTGATATGTCCAAGGTCAACACACTGGGCAGGCAGGATGGAGAGAAAAATTGTCTGCCAATCTCCAGACTGTGATGCTTGTGGATGTCGGAAAAGAAAAAAAAAGCTGGAATAATCTAAGCCATGTCTAGCTAGCCTGTTCCACATATAATCAGTTGTATCCCACTATACACACATTCAAGAAAAATGGTTTTTGGTGTCAAGAATAGGTAGAGATCTTTGACAGCACTGGGTAATTTCCCAAATATGATCCAGTATATCCTCTCCCTCTTCAATTGTGGATCCAGTTCATTTCTCATCTGCAGTTCACATCCTAAATCTATATTGATAGATTATCTCAATGGACTGGCCATTCAGTTATGTGTCATAATCTGGGTGAGAACAATTTGGGTTTTTTTTATAGACTACTATTATTTTACTGATAATCATTAGACAAAATTAACTTGTGTTGGCATCTAATGAAGAGATCTCATATAATATGAACACATCCATGGGAGACAGCTCATTGGAAGAAAGAGACTCTTTAAAGACCACACTTTGTTCTATCAAGTCAAATGTTTTTGTTTTTATAATGAATAAATGATATTTTCTACATTGCTAAGTCAGTTGTATGACTATAAAGGTGTGATCTGTTGGAGAAAATCATCTGTGAATGTCTGTATGCTCCATTTATAGATGTTCATCAAGCAATATTTGGCCCTACCCTCCCTGTCCATGAAATCTACAATCCAAATACCGTTACTGTTTCTTGCATATGATTCTCTATCTTTGAATCTAAATTTTCACTGGCTGCTCTCCCAGACCTGGAGTGGTCTACCTCCTCACCTCTACTTAGCAGCCTTAAGACTTAGTTTAAGGAGGCACCCTCAAAATGACAGAGTAGCAAGGGGAGATACAGCAAACTCCCTACTCTGTACCATTGCCTTATCCCCTTCCCCACCATAAATTCTCCAAACGAATATAGAAAATGTCGGAGACAAAATCATGATAGGATGCGGATATCCAAGGAAAGAATCAGAGTGAGTTTTCCAAAGTCACTTTTCCAGCTTATGTTGACATAAGGAAGCAGAGGTCTGTGGAGAGTGAGGATAGGGTCTGGCCAGGAACCAAGTGGTCGTTGTGGTGCTTAGGCACTTTGCCTAAGGGTAAGACAAGGTCCCAAATCCATAGAGGGCCCTGGAACCTTTTGAAAGGTGTAGGAAGAGGTACCAACAGGTAGTTTTATTGTTCATTCTACGGTTCTGGGTCAGAGATAAGGAAGGGACCTGTACCCAGGGTGTGGAATGGTCACGGGTCCTCAGCTGTGGACTGAGCAAGGAGGAAGTCTAGAAGCAAGCAGTAGTCATGTGATTCGGACTCCAGGAAGAGAGTATGGTGTCAGTTCTAGTTTCTAACCCAATCTGAAGCCTGCAGAGGAATAATTAGGGTAGGAATCCCAGAGCAAAAGGAAACCTACATTATGTTATTCTGAAGCAGCAAGGTTTTCAATTTTAAGATGGAGACTGAGTCCAGCAGCAGCAAAGCCAGGTCAGGAAGTTGTAGTGCTCAGAGCAGAAAAGAAGTGATTAGAATTTGTCCTGGATCAGACCACCTTGGGAGCATTATTGCATATCCCCAGGGTGGGAAGTTTGGATTCAGTCAAAGAGCCACATTTGAGGACCTAGAGGGCCACATGTGGCCTTGAGGCCACAGGTTCCCCACCTCTAGTCTAGATCTTCTTGAACCAAAGGGAAAAGTGAAAATAGAAAAAACTCACCAGTTACCTCCTGAGAGAAACCCCAAAGTGAAATCCCAGGAACTTCTTAGCCAAAATCCAGAGCTTCCAGGTCAAAGAAAAGATACTGCAGGCAGCCAGAAAGAATGAATTCAAATACTGAGGAGCTACAGTCAGAATTACAAATGATTTAGCAAGGAGTGGAGAGCTTGGAACGCAATATTCCAGAAGGCAAACTTACAGACTTACAGTCAAGAATAACTTACTAGAAAAACTGAGTATAATCCTATAGGGGCAAACATTGACCTTTAATGAGACAGAGAACTAGCCAGCACTTCTGTTAAAAAGACCAAGGCTACATAGGAACTTGGAAGTTCAGGCAAAGGAGCTAAAAGAAACCTAAAAAGCTGAACACAAATGAACAATGATAAAGGACTGAAGAAGGATAACATGCTTACATTGTGATATGTGCACATGATACATGGCCCCTCTGAACCCTACCTTCAGGGATCACAGTTAATCAGTAGGCCTCTGAGTAGTTCTTTTGTGTTTCCGATGATCTTAAAAGATGAATGGAAAGGGAAAAGAGTAACACACTAGTGAGGAGGAGGAAAAGGAAGGTTAGAGGAAATGATTTCACATAATTGAGGTGTCTAAGGAGGAGTCTATAAAAATAAGGAGTAAAAGGTGAGAGGAGCAGTTGGCAGAAACTTCACTCTGAACTGGTCAAAGGAGGGAAGAATGCAACACACCCACACCCACATACATACCCACACACGCAGAGTTGGGTAGAGAAATACATTTCTCTCAACAAAGAAATAGGAGGGAAAGGGGAGAAGGGGGAAGTAGAGAGAGGGTAGCTCAAGTGTGTGTGTGTGGGGAGTAGTCCTAAGCAAACACGCACTCTAATTAAGGATGTACAAAAATATTTATAATTCTTTTTGAAAGGACCAAGAATTGTATCTGAGAGAGTGGCTATCGTTTGAGGAATGACTGAACAAGTTACGGCATATGAAGGTGATAGAACGTCATTGTGTTGTAAGAAATGACGAAGGGAATGGTGTCAGAAAAACCTGGGAAGGTTTACATGAACTGATGCAAAACAAAAATGGCAACAATGTTGTAAAGACAGAACAACTTTGAGAGACTTAGGAGTTCTGATCAGGGAAATAACTAGTTGGGATTCCAGAGAACTAATAATGGAATCGAGGGGAATGGATTTTTGCTGATGGATAAAAATAAAATTTAACAGAAAAAAAGACAGTTGAAATCTTACTTTGGGCAAGAGGCCCTTCCTGATACCTGTATTTACCAGTGTCTTTCCCTCTGAGATATACTCTGTCTATATTGTATATATGCCTAATTATTTACATTCTGTGTCTCCCATCAGAAGGTGAGCTCTTTGAAGACAGGGGCCACTTTTTTTGCCTTATTCTGAAACTCCAGTGCTCAACACAGTATCTGACCCAAAGCAAGGATTTAATGATTGCTTGTTGACTGATTAACTTTTAGAGTATTTCTTTTGGTCTTCTAGCTTTCTTTCATTCAGAATATCAATATTCATATGGTTAATATCCTTCAACAGAATGTTTACTAGACAGAGATTTAAAATGTAGAGCACCATTAACATGACATGTTTTCATAGATAATGTTAAAGCACTATTATTATTAGCACATTTCTCCTTTTTTATCACTTGCTACCATCACTTTAGAAATAAAAGGGACATTACAAGATAATTTTATGTATTTGTTTCATAGATTCTAGTAGAATGTGAACTCCGGATGGCAGGGAATAGTTTTCTGTGTTGTCTCTGTGCTCCTGGGGTATTACCTGCCACATAGTAGGTACTTAACAGATACCTGTTTGGTTGGTCTGCCCAGATTGTCATGGTCAAAGAATTCCTCACCTACTTTGGATGAGTCTCTCTATCCTTAGGCGGCTTGTCAGAAAGCAGGAAGTACTCTATTTCTGGCCAAATTCCCAAAACCTGTGTAGCACTGTTGGATTTGTCAAAGCTTTTGTTCCAAGACCATTTGTAACCTTTTAGGACCACAACTCATCTTGACACCACAAAAAGATATCAGAGCAGAATATTTGTGGAAGTTTGGGTGAATTTATTTATATATGTCTATACATATAAAATTTTAATTATATTATTTAATATATTAATATATAATATTTATGTATTATATATGTATTCTACTGTAAAGTTAATTCAACAAAGATTTTTTTTAAAATTCCACAATGGTCATACTATTTTATAATCCAAATCCATATGGTTTGTTCTAGCTCTTTACCATACAAACAGAATAATAAACCTAGCATATCTGTTTCTGAATGGCATGATGTTCTTTTCTACCTGTATTATTGTCATAGCAGCTTTTTCTTTTTAGTTACAACTTATCAACAAAAATAGTAATTCGTCCTCTCATTTGTGATGGAAAGGAGACTACTTGGTTCTTATCTAAAACTAGCATATTTGTTTCTAATGTTTTTGTTCAAAACTATGCTCTGTTAATCATGAAAAAAGAAGTATGTTTTGGATGGCAGATTTCATATGCTATGAATTTTCCTTGCACACTAACCTTTCCTTAACAGCTCTCTTATTTTGTCCCATGATCTACTAAGAAGTAGATTTCAAAAGTCCTCCTATCTTTAAAGTCATTGAAAGTTTCATTTATCAACAGACTATTTAGAAATGTGGAGAAAATAGTCTAGTATAGCATATGTGATGCAATTTGAAATATGCTGCTTAACACCGTTCAATTTTTTAAAAATTCTAAATTTAATGAACAGCAAAAAAGAACATTTTCATATATAAAATATAACAGAAAGGAGGATTATATATGTGAAAAACATGATTCTATTATGTACAGCTTGCTTCTTCCCTACAAAATAATAATAAATTTTACTTGTTACTTTGAAAGCTGTCTTGTTTGTCTGAACTTCCTTCTTTTGTTCATTTAAAAAATGCTTCAATGACCTCTCGTTTCTTCTTAGCATGTCCATGCTTGCTCCTTTCCCACTTTCTCTGCTCTGCCTATTCCCCCGCCCTCCCAAATCCTAGTCTTCTACTCTTTTTGTACTTTGTAAGTAGCTTGGATTTTCTCTTTTTGAGATTTCAGATTTCCTTCCAAATGTCAGATCACAGAATCATGGCCATAGAACTAGAAATAAACTTAGAGATTACAAAGTCCAAGCTCTTCATTTTGAAGATGAAGTTAAGGCCCAGAGAGAGGAAGGGACTTGTCCAAGGCCATTCAGGTAAGAGATAGAAAAGCTGGGATTGGGACCAAGATCCTTTGACTCCCAAGCAACCTCTCTGGTCAGTACTATACCATGGCAGGTCTTCTCCTGCTACATTGCTAATACTACATTTAAAATCTAAAGTCATGGTAAGAAGTAGTTTAAGAATTTTATTCTTATCAACTATGGTTATATCCCTTCAGTTTTAAATACTTATTTAAAAGTCAGAATTATATCCTATCCACATTCAGGAAAAGAATTGATGAACTCAGAGTTCAGATAGTCCCACTTTGTTTTCCTTGCTTTTTTTAAATTTTTTAAATTTTTTTATTTTTTTTGCAATGTGCCTAATATGGAAAAAGTTTTGGCTAACTTTGCAAGAAGAGTGTTGCTTGTGTTCTCAGTAGATGGGGGAGGGGCTGGAGGAAGAGAGAGAATTTGAAACTCAAAATGTAAAAAAGAATGCTAAAAATTAAATTTCATTAACATTATTAGTATTTTGCAAAAATGAAGTGAAACAAAACTCAAACTATAAGCAAAATCCAGTTTCTGTTTTCAACCTGACTTGGAAAGAGAAATTTGGGAGAGAGAAAACAGTCAACTCAAAGAGCTTTATTTCCCACACCTTTTCAGCTCAAAATTCATATCTGTAAAATTCCAAGAAAAGTCTTAATAAGATCTTCCAGCTAGCAACCATAGGCTAATTGTTCTCAGACCTCTGTGGCTCTCTTTGCTCTTTCCCAGAAAGACTCTTCATCAGCAGAGCTTCCTTTCCTGTCCCTGGCCTTCTAGGCCACATTACCAGCCTCCTCTGGAAGTATTTCTCCAGGGTAGTTTCTGATAACATCTGGCAATTTGTCATTCTTCAACACCTGGCTGATGCAACAGAAGGAAGTCTGTTTCAGAGCTGCTATGAGCAGCTCATTTTGGGGGGTTTATCTGTTTCTCTTGAAGACCAGAGAAATCTTGCAATGATTTCCTAGGAAAGAGTTGCATTTGGAGCAGGATGCTGCCATAGCTAATGAGAACACACACTTGTAGACTGTTCTAAAGTGGATAGAGTTCTTTGATCTTCTTCAGGGGTGGAACTTGGACCTGCCCCTCCCCCAAAATGTTTAGAAACTAAAGATGGAGAGATGAGTAAATAAAAGGAGACTGTGGGCAGTATATAATTCTACTATAGATCTAGCAATCCCTCCAAAGAAAAGGAACATAATTTCATAACAAATGCAACAGATCTTCCTTGAGGTCTACATTAATACCTAAAGGAAATTAAGTGGTAAAAATGAAATAAAATCTCTGGAAAAGAGGTCAAGGAGAGATAATTTAAGAATCACTGGATTTCCTGAAAACTATGATTAAAGAAAAAAGCCTGGATATTATATTTCAAGAAATCATACACAACAACTGCTCACATCTATTAGAACCACAGGGTAAAATGAAGATAGAAAGGATTCATTGATCACTTCCTTAAAGAAACATCAAAAGGAAAAGTCCTATATCCAAAATCCATATCCAAAAAAAAAAAATACTACAAGCATCCAGAAATAAGGCATTCAAGTACCAAGAAACCACATCCAGGATCACAAAAGACTTGTCAGCTTCTATTATAGACAAGAAGAGATCTGGGAATACAGTATTCTAAATAGCAAAAGCTATTAACTTACACCCAAGATTAATTTACCCTACAAAGTTAAGGATAATCTTATAGAGGAAAATGGATCTATAATGGAGGACTAGAGGACTTTTAAGCATTTCTGATAACAAGCCTAGAAGTGAGTTGGGACTTTGAAATACAAGAATCAAGAGAAACCTAGAAAGATAAATTCATTAGAGCAAATCGAAGGGATTGTTTGGTGATATGCTACCATTCTAATAGAGAAAAAAGAAAAAAGTATCCCTTCAAAACTTGAAGGTCTTTAAAGTGTACTGAAGGAGCTAAATCATAGAAAATAGAGGATCTATGGGATGGATTTTTTCTGTTCTGAGGGTTTTAATATGAGAAAGAGAAGAGCATAAATAGAATATTTCTACGGTCTGTCCTTTTTCTTGAATACACCAATGTAGAAAGGAGGAATAATGGGTTGGAATTCGCTATTTCTCGTTATTTGTATGCTTGAAAAAAGAATATATAAACACAGAGGAAGGGGTGGAGGAGTAGGTAGCAGATGAACCTCATTTGAAATGGACAAAAGAAGTTTCAAAACCCTCTGGGGTAGAAATATATCAAACTCAACAGGGTAACAAATGGGGATTAGGGAGACTTAAGAAAAAGGGTTAGAAGGAAGATAATACTGATGGGGAAATAGTTGCAAGCAAAATAAAATTTCTGATCCTGAAGGGGGAACTAAAAATGGAAAAAAGTCACCTATACTATAGAAAAGAAATACAAAGCAGAAGAGGCAGCCAGATCCTTGAGATCCTGATTTAGACTCACCTAGAGGAGTGCCTACTCTTTGACTGTATGCAAGCAGTCACCATAAGAATACGAGAGAGAGAGAGAGAGAGAGAGAGAGAGAGAGAGAGAGAGAGAGAGAGAGACAGACAGACAGACAGACAGCAGACAGACAGAGACAGAGACAAAGAACACAGAGTTGCCTGGAGTCAGACACTTACTGACTGGGCTATGTGATATTGGGCAAGTCACTTCATCTCCCATTATTTCCCATTTCTGTGCCTTTGCAATGACTATTCCCCTTGCCTGGAATATTCTCCCTTCCAACCAATTCTTGGAACCTCTGGCTTCCTTTAATACTCAGCTCTATTACAATCTCCTCCAGGAGGCCTCTTCTGGTCCCCTTAGCTGCTAGTGTGATTGCTTCTAACAATACCTACCATCTATTTGACTTCTATCTTGTATGTTTAGCTTCATATATTATTTTTCCCATTAGAAAGTAAATTATTTGGAGGAAGGGAATGTTCTTGTTTTTTATGTATCCCCAGAGCTTAGCACATTGCTTGGTATGTAGTAAGAGCTTAACAAATGCTTGTTGACTGATTATAGCAAAAGAAAGTGGAGAGAGAGGTCTGTGAAATATGTCTGTGACTGAACTGTTCTATTATGGGGCTGTGAACACCTGCATGGGAAGCCGTTACTTAGGTGAGATGGCCGCCCAAATACATCACCTTCTACTACACAGATGCTGCTCTGATGGTTGTGGGGATTTCTGGTGGATTTGTAAATATGTTACTTCCCCAGTATCCCCCTAGGTTGTGTCTATATAATGCCCAGTTAGTCAAGAAAATAGTTCAGTGGGAGGAGAAAAAAAAAGATAAGTTGGACCATTTGCCATGCTACAGACAAAAACAAGCTCCTGTTGCTTGACTGAATTCTTTGCTTTTCTCTCAGATTTGTGTTGGCATCATGGGGTTGGTTCCAAAGCAGTATTTGATAAGGATGAAAAATTCCGACAGAATTCTAGTTTTGAACAGCTTCTCAGTGGAGTAGATGATGACAGGTAAAAATCATCCTCTTTTCATTAATGTTGGCATCACTCCCATCATAGCTATGGCAAGGCCTGAGGAAGTAAGAGCAACTGAGACAGTCTGGGGGAGCTGACAGGTCACCAAGCTGAGTTCCCAACTTCACAAACACATAAGATGTTAAGGGCTGTCCATTCTTGGTCATGATGGTAGATATCATAGAGGGATGGCATGTTGCAATAAAAAAGCAGAGGGGATCTTAGAAAAAAATTAAATGAATAAGAGGAAATTACAAGTTATTTGGTGAACCCATTTCTCTCACTTGCCCCAGAGAGAATATGAATTGAAGCCAAGCATATTGTGAGAAATATTAGATCAATTTAGGGAGAGTTGGCATCACTCCCAGTTCTCCCATTTTCCATGTTGGGAAAGGCTCCTAGTCACATGTATACTCAGTCACAAGTTCCAAAACTGAGACTAATGTACATAGTTGGTATTTAATAAATATTTGTTGACTACACCCTAATCTGTCACAAGTCTTCTAGTCCTTACTTTGCAGTAATACTTTTTATTTGTGTCCCTAGTACTTAGTACAGTGCCTCCCACATGTTATTCAATTGTGTTCAACTCTTCATCACCTTATGAACCACACTGTCCGTGGGGTTTTCTTGGCAAAAATACTGGAGTGGTTTGCCACTTCGTCAGTGTTGCACTCAGTAGGCACTTAATGTTTAGTGAATTGCAGTATCTCTAGTTCTTTTCAATTCCTACTACCACCATCCTAAATCAACTCAAATCAGCTAAATACCCCTCAGCAAACTTTGAATATTATAATAGGTTCATAACTAGTCTCCCTTTCTGTACTCCATCCTACCTATCCCCATCATAATCTCAGTACAGGATTTTCATGTCACTTCCCTGAACAAACCTTATTATGGGTCTCTACCACATCAAGTCCAAACTACTCTGCTTAGCACTTGAAGCCTCTAGAGCCTCTACAACATAACCCCACCCTACTATCATACCTAATTTACAGCTATTCCTCAACAGACAACTATGTCAGTTAGGTCATTCTTGTATTGTTCACAAACCATGTTTTCATTTTTGCCTCATTGCCTTTGCTTATACTGTTTTTCTGACCTGAAATATCTTCCCATCTTCCTTTTGTCTATTCAAACCCTAGTCATCCTTCTCAGCTCTTCCAGGAAGCCTTCCTTTGACTCTTCCAGTCAATCCAGCCCTCTCCATCCCCGAATCACCATTTCACTAGAAGCACTTGATTATTTGCTAATTACTTCATGTGGGTTTCACACCTTGTTTCCCCTAAACCACTGAGAGGAAACAAGGTAGAGTGAAAAGCACCCTGGATTTAGGGATGAAGATTTGGGTTCAGATATGGTTCTGACAGTACCTGATGAATTTAAGCAAGTCATTTTACTTTTATGGGTCTCAGTTTTCTCATCTGTAAAATGAAAGGTTTGGGAGCATTCTTATATAGGAGAAAAATGAAAGATTTGGTAACAACTCCCCCCATACTAAATATTTAAGCCAGCACTTTTTGTGGTAGTAGCTAACTGGAAATAAAATAGAAGGTCATCACTTGGGGAGACAGCTAAAGTTTATGGTACATGAATGGTACAAGTAGTGGAACTATTACTAAGAAATACAAACATGATGAATGCAGAGAAAAATGGAAAGACTCATATGAACTGATGTGAAGTGAAGTTAACAGAGCCAAAAGAACAATATTTATTATGACTTTAACATTTTAAAGACCAACCAATAATAAAACAATCGAAAGAATGTTGTGGAATTATAAGCTTAGTTCCAAAGGAAAAAATATGAGAAGACACCTCCCCCAAGTTCCTTTGTAGGAGTGGAGAAACATAGATATGAGATACTACAGCATTTGACTTTTGTGATACATTGCTTACTTTTGTGGAAATTTCTCCTTTTTTTCTTCATACTTCCTTATAAAGGATAGTTGTCTGTCTGGATCAGGGGTGGGGAGGAATACTGTGGGAAAGAAAGGTGATGTAAAAACGAAAGATAATAACAAAACTTGAGACTCTGGGTTCAAATTCTACTTCTACCTCGTTCACCTTTGGGCAGGTCATTTAATCTAATTTGACCTAGTTTCCTGATCTGTATAATAAGGGTATTGGTTTGGATAATACCTGAGGGCTCTTCTAGCTTGAGATCTTGTGATGCTTCTTTGTATCCCCCAACAGGCTAGGCTGGACACATGGTAGGTGCTCAACAGATACTTGTTTGAGTGATTTCCTCCATGCCGCCTTCAATTGTGAATGGAGAAAAGTATAGTGAATGAATGTGAAATATTACTGCTCCTCTCTGAGTCATTCTCCTGTGGATGGAATTCACAATGTCAAAAAACTGATGAGAACCAAGGAGACCTACTTCATTCCTTTGGTTTTGCTTTCACTTTGTGGCTTTTTAAATTCAGGAACATGCATTCAGTGTGCTTTGGGATAGAAATAGAATATTAATCATCCTGATAAACCCCAAAGCTAGGACCTCAGCTTCCAACCTTTGTATTTACTCAGAGAAAGTCAGATGAAAGAGATGTGATTTGCATAGCCTTCCGAGAAAGTAGAATGTTCTGGCATTTACTAGAGTTTATACTGGGGATTCTACATGTACCTGTAGCTTCTCAATTTAGTGCAGAAGACAATAATATCTTGATTTTGTATGTAGAGCCTTTTGTTCTGTGGCAAAGTGCTTCTACAATATTTCACTGACTCTTGACCACAGCTTTGTGGGATTCTCCAGGCAGGGATTGCTGACCAATTTCTTCAAACGAGGAATCTGTGATCCATCTCATTTGTTGAATAGGGGAATTCGGTCCAGAGGAGCTGAGTGACTTAGCTAGTGTGACTCAGCAAGATAGTGGCAGGGTAAGGATGAGTATCCAGGTTTCCTGACTGCTAAGTTCAGGGCACTTCTCCCTCTACATTGTATCCAGTATTGCCTAATTCATGCTGGTGAAAGAATATGCTTCTAGATCCTTCGATGATTTGCAAAAGGTTAGAGCCCTCCCCCCCGCCCCAGGCTTTTTGTTCCTTAAGAGACTGAAAGGTAGCTCATAGTTCTCTTTGGTAAGACTAAAAATGTGATAAGAGTCCTGTATGTCCTCATGGATGGTGAGGGCAGATCCTATATGGTCTGTGGAGGACTAAACTACAAGCCTGGGAACCACTTCCAATGGGAATATATCCCTTTGGGTAGAACTCCATTCTAGACTGGCCTTGATTCCAAACCAAAGGGCTCATGTGGAATTGGGCTAACTTTGGGATGGTTTAAGTATGGTCCATCCTGGAGACAGAAAAATGGATTGGACAACCTGTCAAGGTTCCTTCTCAATATAAAGAAATACAATCACTTGCAGAAAAAGCCCCTTTTCCTTGCCATGGCTTTTCAGCTGCTTTGTGTGTATACTCTTTTTCCTCAAGGTGGATGATAAGAAATCCAGATGGGTGCCTAGAGTGAGAACTTTTAAAGTTTAGTCAGTTTTTACCCTTTTGACTGTGTTTGTAGGCTCCTGATTGATTTTAAAAGTTACAGTGTCTAGGAAGGTTCAGAAATAATTTAACTTAATAAAACTGAAAGCAAATTACTTGGAAGAAGAATTCTCTATTTGACAAAAATGGCTGAGAAAACTAGAAAACAGTTTGGCATAAATTAAGTTTACATTATGTAACTTATCAGATTGGCAAAGCTGACAAAAATGAAAAATGACAAATATTGGAGAGGCTGTGGGAAAACAGACACTTTAATGCACTGTTGTGTTTATGAATTATTTTAAACCAGTAGTTCTTAACCTGGGGTCCATGAACTTGTTTTTAAATTGTTAACTGTGTTTCAGTATAATTGGTTTCCTTCGTGTTAGGGATAGTTCTGAATTGGGCACCTTGTTACTTTAGGTTTGATGCTGGGATAAAATGAGGCACTCATAGGCCACGGAACAGTTAACAACAGGAGGCTTACTTAGCTCTAATTTAGGAAGGCTATTGAGTAAGTACAGCGGCCCTTAGATTAGTAGACCTGGCCTTTTTGCCTCCATGCAGAACTTTCTACTGAGGGTATGGTTACTCTCATGATCTCCAGACATCATGAAATCTAAAAAGCTCAGACAGTGGGACGTTTTAAATGACCTTAGACAACTAGGAAGTCACCTGAATACCACCAGAAGCTATCAGAAAGTTGCATCTCTGAAGGCATAATGTGAGCCTTTGTACCACATTCGACCCAATCAAGTTCTGGTTTTGTCACTTTTTAGGGAAAATCAAGCCTCACTCATGTTGTAGGGATGGAGGGAGAAACCCTGATAAATGCTGGTTCCATCATACTTTGTAATCCCATGTGTTTTATTTCATGTATTTAAAAACTTTATTCTGAGAAGAGGTCCATAGATTACACCAGATTGTCAAATGAATCCTTGATATAAAAAAGGTAAAAAACTCCAATTTTAGACCAATATTTTATATCATATTCTCCAATAAACTTCAAATGGATAGATAACCTGGTTATTAAAGGTCACTGTGTAAAAAAAAAATTGGAAAAGAATCAGATCAGACACAGTCATGTCTAAGGAGTGAATTCTTAACCAAAGGATAGAGGTGATCACAAAAGATAAAAGAGATTTCAGTTGCGAAATTGAAAAACTTTTACACAAAATCAGTAATAGTACGAAGATAAGGAGAGGAATGATTGACTAGGGGAAAAAAATCTTTGTATCAAATATTTCTGATAAGGGTCTGATAGCTAAGATACTAACCAAGACGTACATGATCAAAAGCCATTCCCCAATAGATAAATAGTGGAAGAATATGAACAAAGAACTTTCAAAAGAAGAATTGGAAATTATTGACATCCCCTTTAAAGAATGTTCTATATCACTGTAACCCAAATTGCCCAGAGATGTTTTGTCTGTTGTTGTCTCTGTGTGATTCTAGATTGGTAGAAAGAAGTGACTTAAATATCTATACTCTTTGATTCAGATATCCTGCTGCTACCCTATGGAAGTTAATGATAAAAATAAAGGCACTCATATATCTCAAAATATTTGCAGCACTACTTTTTGTGGTAGCAAAGAACTGGGAACAAAGTAGATGCCCATCAATTGGGGAATATTTTTTATGAAAACTATAGTACATGAATGTAATAGAATACTATTGATCTGTAAGAAATGACAAAAATGAGTACCAGGGAGAATGGAAAGATTGGCATAAACCAAGAAAACAATATTCATAAATAACTGAAAAATGTTGTCAATGGAAAAGACACCAAGGGCAAAATGACCAAAATAGCATGCTGTGAAATTATAATGATCAAGCATGGCAGGCTACACTTATTATGTATACTCTTATTAAGGTCCTACTGTGTTTGAGATATTGTGTTAAGTGTTTGGAATATAAAAAGAGGGGAAAGTCAGTCCCTTCCCTCAAGGAGCTCATGATCTAATGGGGGAGACATCAAGCAAATAAATATATACAGATAAGCTATATACAGGATAAATGGAAAATAATCTACAGAGAGAAGGTACCAGAATTAAGAGAGATTACAAAAGACTTTCTGTCGAAGGTGAAATTTTAGCAGGAACTTGAAGCCAGGAAAGTTAGGAGGTCCAGGAGGTGAAGATGAGTGAGCTTTGTAGGTCTGGGAGACAACCAGTGAAAATGCCTGGAGTTAGGAGATGAGTGCCTTGTACACAAAGGAGGTGCTTCATCTCCTTATTCACAGGGGAGAGTGACTATAGATATGTAACATTAAAAATAATATCAGACTTTTTTTCTTTGTGTTAGTTTTGTTGAAGATTTTTTTCTCCTTTATTATTTGTTATAAAGGGACACATTTTTTGGAAAGGAAGGAGACAATCAGAAATACATCGGGAAATTTAGGTGAATAAAAATGTAACAATAATAATAAAAATTCATGAAAATCTATTATGTCTTTCTGTACTAAAGGTTTACTCATTTTTAAATTTATTGGATTCTGTTCTATTTAATTAAATGCACTTAACCTATGCCTATGCTTTTCCCTCTTATCTTTTTAAATTAGTATTTTCTTGGGGGTACAGTGTGGTGATTTGGATAGAGAGATTGGCAAAATAATTTCTGACAAGCCTGACCTACAGGAGAGGAGTCAATAACCTTCACTCCTCACTGGAAGTCTCACAGAAGGTGTATGTATAAAGGGCAGGAAGATGCATGATAGTCTAGAGGGGCATGAGATTGGCACAGGCAGAGTTTCTTGTCTATTCTTCCTTCTGCTACTCCTTGAAATGGGTTTGAGACCCCTTGGTTACCCTGAACCTGGTTTGGCCTGTCTACCAAAACAGTTTACCAAGGTATGGCTGCTTCTCAGGCTGCAGCTTCTTGGAGCCACAGATGAGAGTTGAAGTGGAACAGGTGAACAGCAAAGGTGGAAAGAACCCTGAAAAGGACTCAGCAGCCATCACACCAAAGATACTGATCCTCCCTGAACACACAGGACTGTGTGCTCACTCCCATGCTTTTTAGCATGATGTTTTCAGTCATATTGTTAAATGCTTTCATTGAGGATGAACATGTCATCAAGGTCAACTACCATACTGATTCTAAGTTCTTCAATTTGAAAAGGCTACAAGTCAAGACCAAAGTGGAGGGAGGGTTGGTATATGATTTTCTGTTTGCAGATGATTGTGCACTCAATGCAGACTCTGAAGGTAAGATGCAACAAAGTATAGATCAATTCTCTGCTGCCTGTGCTAATTTTGGCCTAATAACTAACACCAAGAAAACACAGGTGCTCCATCAGCTACCACCACACCATCCATAGATGGAACCATCAGTTACAACAAATGGAGAAGTTTTGAATTCTATGGATAAATTCGCTTGCCTTGATAGTGTACTTTCCAGGGCGGTATACACTGACAATGAGGTTGATGCACGCAATGCCAGAGCTAGCTCAGTGTTTGGGAGGCTCTGAAGAAAAGTTTGGAAGAGAAGAGGTATTAGATTTACTACCAAACTGAAGGTCTACAGAGTCATTGTGCTGACCTCATTGTTGTATGCCTGTGAAACATGGACAGTCTACCAGCGCTATGTCAGGAAACTTATTTACTTCCACTTGAACTGTCTTAGGAAGATTCTGAGGATCACCTGGCAGGATAAGGTACCAGACACTGAAGTCCTTGCTCGAGCTGAACTGCCAAGCATTCAAACTATGCTTCAGAGAGCATAACTCTGATGGGCTGGCCATGTTGTTCAAATGCAAAATGTATGCTTGCCAAAAAGACTATTTATGGAGAATTCACGTGGGGCAGGTGATCACATGGTGTTCAAAAGAAGCAATACAAGGACACTCTCAAGGTATCTCTCAAGAACTTTGGATTTGGGCCATGATGGCAGAGTAGAAGGACAGACCTGCTGTAGCTCTCCCCCCATAACCCATAAAATACCTGTCAAAATGACTATAAACAAATTCTAGAGAGGCAGAAGACAGAAGCCACAAAACCACAGAGTGAAAGAGATTTCCAGCCTAAGACAGTATGGAAGGCCAACAGGAAAGGTCTACCTCACCAGGCTCAGAGAAGAGCACAGGCCAGCCTTGGCCACATAGTGCAGAAGGGACAGGACTGGAGAAGGCTTGAGGATGTGAAATCATGGGCAGCAGCTGCATTTCCCAGATTTTTCAACCCAATGCCAGCTTCAAAGGTGAGTGAGAAAGTTCTTTAACCTGGGTGAGAAAGGAGCAGGGTCCAACCTAGTCCTAGCTCCAGGGTGGTGCCAGTCACTGTAGCACAGAGTCCATTTTTGGATCCCTCAGCCTAAAGACCCTGGGGGAATCGAGCAGCTGATCTGAGTCTCAGCCCTGAGTGGTGGTCCTGGGGTGAGAAATAGAACTGTTGTGATGGAGCTGGTGGAGGCTCTGGAGAGGGAACCCTACTCACATATTATGGGCAGAAAAGTTTGTGGTTGTTTCCAGACCAGAGCACAGATCAAGAGAGGAGTAAACTCCTCTCCCTTGATTGTGCCATTTTGGAGGAATTGGGAACTTACAGGTCCCTAAAGTATACCCTCCACTTTACAAAGGACTCAAAAGTCAAATAACAGGCAGGGAAAATGCCACAAAAGGGAAAAAAATAAGACTATACAGGTTTCTTTCTTAGTGAACAAGTATTTTATTCCATCCTTTTGGATGAGGAAGAACAATGCATACCATCAGAGGAAGACATAGAAATCAAGGCTTCTGCATCCAAAACCTTCAAAAAAATATGCAAATGTCTCAGGCCATAGAAGAGCTCAAAAAGGAATTTGAAACTCAAGTAAGAGAGGTGGATGAAAAATTGGAAAGGGAAATGAGAGAAATGTAAGAAAATCATGAAAAGAGAGTCAACAGCTTGCTAAAGGAGTCCCCAAAAATGCTGAAGGAAGTAACACCTTTAAAAATAGACTAACCCAAATGGCAAAAGAGGGAGGTCCAAAAAGCCAATGAAGAGAAGAATGCTTTAAAAAGCAGAATTAGCCAAATAGAAAAGGAGGTCCAAAAGTTCACTGAAGAAAATAGTTTTTTTTAAAAATTAGAATGGAGCAGATGGAAGCTAATGACTTTATGAGAAACCATGAAATTACAAAACAAAACAAAAAGAATGAAAAAAATAAAAGATAATGTGGAATATCTCACTGGAAAAACAACAGATCTGGAAAATAGATCCAGGAGAGATTATTTAAAAATTATGGGACTACGTGAAAGCCATGATCACAAAAGAGCCTCGACATCATCTTTCATGAAATTATCAAGGAAAACTGCCCTGATATTCTAGAACCAGAGGGCAAAATAAATATTGCAAGAATCCACTGGTCATCTCCTGAAAGAGATCCCAAAAGGAAAACTACTAGGAATATTGTAGCCAAATTCCAGAATTCCCAGGTCAAGGAGAAAATATTGCAATCAGAAAGAAACAATTTGAGTATTGTGGAAATGCAACCAGGGTAACAAAAGATCTAGCAGCTTCTATATTAAGGAATCAAAGGTCTGGGAACATGATATTCCAGAAGTCAATGGAACTAGGATTAAAACCAAGAATCACCTACCTAGCAAAACTGAGTATAACACTTCAGGGGAAAAATGGTCATTCAATGAAATAGAGGACTTTCAAGCATTCTTGATGAAAAGACCAGAGTTGAAACGAAAAGTTGACTTTCAAAAGCAAGAGAAGCATGAAGAGGTAAACAGGAAAGAGAAATCATAAGATATTTACTAAAGTTGAACTGTTTACATTCCTACTTGGAAAGATAATATTTATAACTTGAAACTTTTCTCAGTATTTGGGTAGTTGGAGGGATTATATATACACATAGAGTGCATAGAGTGAGTCGAATAGGAAGGGATCGTATCTAAAAAAATAAAATTAAGTGGTGAGAGGAATATATTAGGAGGAAAAAGGGAGAAATGGAATGGGGCAAAATATCTCTCATAAAAGAAAAACCTTTTGCAATGGAGGGGGAAAAAGGGGAGGTGAGAGGGAAAAAGTGAAGCATACTCTCATCACATTTGGCTCAAGGAAGGAATAATATGCACACTTAATTAGGTATGAAAATCTATCTTACACTATAGGAAAGTAGGGGAGAAGGGGATAAGTCAGGTGTGAGGGGATGATAGAAGAGACGGCAAAAAGGAGGCGAGAGCAATTAGAAGTAAACGTTCTTGGGGAGGTACAAGGTCAAAAGAGAGAATAGAATAAATGTGGGGCAGGATAGGATGGAGGGAAATATAATTATTCTTTCAGAACATGACTAATATGAAAGTCTTTTGCATAACTATACATGTATAACTTATATTGAATTGCTTGTCTTCTCAGTGGGGATGGGTGGGGAGGGAGGAAGGGAGAGAATTTGGAACTCAAAGTTTTAGGAACGAATGTTGGGATTGTTTCTGCATGCAACTGGGAAATGAGAAATACAGGTAATGGGGTATAGAAATCTATCTTGCCATACAAGAAAGGAGAGAAGATGGGGATAAGGGAAGGGAGGAGTGTGAAAGAAGGGAGGGTAGATTGGGGGAAGTGGTGATCAGAATGCATAGTGTCTTAGGGTGGGACGAGGGCAGAGATGGGGAGAAAATTTGGAACTCAATATCTTTGGAAATGAATGTTGAAAACTAAAAATAAATAAGTTTTTTTTTTAAAAAGAAATTTGGATTTGACTGTGCAGCATGGGAGACACTGGCACAGGATCACTCAGCATGGCATGCACACATGAGAAAGGGTGTTGTGGTCTATGAGCAAAGCAGAATTGATACAGCACAAAGTAAGGGTAGAATGCACAAATTTGGAGTATCCACCCCAAATATTCATACACACTATCTGGGCCCAACCTGTGACAAAGCATTCCGAGTTTATATTGGTCTGAGCAGCCACAGTCAGACACACTGAAATTTCACTTTATTATGGTGATGTCATTTTGGTCCTTTTCGAAAACGAAGGACAGCAACCAACTCCTTGAAATTCTAATTACGCAGGCATCAGTGTGTGAGTAACTACTGCTCTAAGTTTTAGTCTTTTCTAAGGAGCCACAAGGGGTACAGGCAATATACAAACATTTATTAAGTACTTTCCTGATGCAAAGTGGTGGGGATGGAAAGACATTATTATGATATCCAAGTGATCTTGGACCCCATCACTAGCTATCTCAGGAAATCTGAAGCAAGAAAGCTGGAAAGGCTTCTAGTAAGACTTGGCCTGGTGAGAACCTGCATATCTGTTGTCCATGTTAGCTACATGATGATGACTTTACTTATTCTTTTGATGACTTTCTGCTAAGGTGTGGAAGAGTTGTTATCTGTGTGGACAAAGTGTTCACATTAAAAAAAAAATCTAGCTATTTTTAAAAACTACACTATAACTACTTAAGTAGATTGAATTCTTGCATATTGTTTATCTTGTTAGAATGTAAGTTTTTTGAAGGCAGGGACTGCTTTTCCTTTTCTTTTTATCCATGTGCCTGCATCAAAGAAAAGTGCTTAGTGAATATTTGTTGAATGACTGAGAACCAAATTTGGGTCAATAAGGGTGAAAGGTTTTCTCATGCTGAGGGGAAGATCATCTCCTCTAAAGGAAATGAACATCTTTTACCAAGGGGTTTAAATCAACACGCATGACATACTCCCTTTTCTCTCCATAGCTCCTTAAAATACTCTCAATCAATCATCTACCTTGATTACACAGTATGGAGCAACAATCTGGTTATCCTTCCCTCTCTCTCTTTTAAAAAAAATTATTGATAGATTTCATTTTTCTGTCAAAGTCACATTCCTCCATCGCTGCTCCTTCATTCTTCCCTTCTCTGCCTTCCCTGATGACACAGAAAAACCATCTAGACAAAGAAAACCAATTCAAAATGAAAAAAACAGCAACCATATCTGACATACTACACTCATAGTCATCCACCTTCTTAGCCAAAGGAAAAATGTGCATATCCTCATTTCTTATCTTTTAAGAGACAACAGTCAACGAATTCAAAAAAGAGCTCATTATCTCTCCCCCTAAAATATCTGTCTTCCTAATGTCCATATTTCTTTCTAGAACAGCATCATTCTTCTAGTCACAAGCTGACAACTGAGTGTCATGTTTGACTCTCCTCTCTCAGCCCCTTCTCTACTCACATTTCCATCTAATCTAGTGTTGGATTATATCTTCTTCAGTCTTGTCAACGACATCTCTGCAATATCTATCTCCTTTTCTGTAGCCATATCACAACCACTTAAGTCCAGGACCTTACCACCTCTCACCTCGACTATTACAATAGCCTTCTAATTGTTCTCCCTGCCTCAAACCTCTCCCTTCAAGCCATCCCCCACATAACTGCCCAAGTGATTTTTCTAAAGTGTAGGTCAGACACGTCTTTCCCCTACTGAAGAAGCTTAAATGATTTCCTTTTACTTTAAAGATGTAACCTCTTCTATTTGGCATTAAAAGGCCTTCACAACCTGATATCACCCTATCAAGATCTCTCATTCTACTGAAAGGTTGGAACCCCTGGATCTAGGCTACCTTCTTTCCTACTTCTAAATATAAAGGATATTAGACAGAATAGCTCAGTCATTAGAGGTCACTAGGTGGTGCAGTAAATAGGGAACTAGAGTCAGAAAACCCTGAGGTCAAATCCTACCTTAAACACTTACTAGCTTTGTGAAACCTGCACAAGTCATTTCACCTGTCTTCCTCAGTTTTCTTATCCGTAAAATGGGGATAATAAAACCTTTTACCTCCCAGAATTGTTGTGATGATCAAATGAAAAGAGACTTACAAAACACTTTACAAACTTTAAAGTATTAAGCTAGTTATTATTTCTATGGCTGCCGTTGTTTTTATTAACCAGACATAATTATGACAACTCAGGTGGGAATAAAGTTGACATGAGGATGGAAGGACAAATGAATCTGAAGACACTAGCTCTTCCTGGAAACAAGTAGCTAATATGGAATGTGGGTGTGGGAGATTGACTGATAAAGCTTTGTCTTCCACAAAAGGGATGGGCCACCACATTTGCTCCCATAACAATCACTTGACATTGACTTAAGTTGGTAACATTGGGCAAGTCCCATACCACAGAGGAAATACAGCAAAGCCCAGAAAAATGCCAGTTTCTTCCTTTTAAGGGTCAGAGAAGGAGAGCAGATAATCATTAATTAGTATTGACTCTTCATAATTGGGGAACAACTCTTGGGATTTTCCCACTGCTCTAAAAGTTTGCCCTTTGACAACACCTTTCACTTTTCCCTTTCTTTATTACTTTCTTAGTAAACTAGTGTCCTTCGTGTGACATGTAAAGGAAAATGGTAAAATGTGGATTTCAATCTCCAAAATAATATTGAATTGAATCAAAAGGAAGATGTAATTGGTCATATCATAGGGCAAATCAGTTTAAGAGTAGAATGGTCACCTCAAAAGTGAACTTCTTCAAATGGAGACTGGAGGTCCATTTGTAGAAGGGATCCTGGGTCCAGATGGAGAATGGACAAAATAGCCTCTAAATTTGCTTCCAGCACTGAGTTTTCTAAATTGAAGCCAGGCCTGGTTGGGAAAACTCTCCTAGATCACTATCATTCCTTGGCCTTAAAAAGGAAACGTTATGCCTATTTACTAAACATATTCAGCAGATTTTCTGCAGAGCTTAGAGCTTAGTAATGTCAGGAATCTATATCTGGGTTAAAATACGGTGGTGATTCTTTTCAATGTTGAATGGGGCCAAAGCTATCAGTTGCTCAGAGATGAGCTTTGCACTAAGAAGCACTACACCCTCTTCTATTTTCTTATTATGTAATACATTATTTTGCATTTAAATAGGGAAATTAAAAGCCAGTGGCTCTGAAGTTATAATGACAGAAGAAAATTACTGGAAAAGCTGTGGAGACTGAGTTTCTCCACATCTCTGTCTGGCTTTAAACTAATTCAAAGATTTTGGTCAAATGGAATTAATTTGTTCCTTTTAAATTTCTCTCTAGGTAGGAAAATGTAGAAATCCTATTCCTCAGGGGAAAAAAAAGGATGAAGAGAGTTGAAAAGGTCCAATTCTGAAGAACTTTAATATACCTTGGTTTTGTTTTTTTCTCAAACCCTAAATGCTCCCAAGTCCCTTCCCAAACTGCACTACATATCTGAAATGGTCCCAGGTCCACAGCTCACTAGGGATTCTCCATTGGATAACTCCTAAAGTCATCACCTTCTCATTGAGAAGCATTGGCTAGAAGACAGGCTGCAAATTTATGAGATTTTTCTTACTTTAAGAAATGAGAGCAAAAAGGAGAGTCTTAAACTATGAGATCATTACTACTTTTCTCCAGATTTTTGAAATATGTTTTCTTGAAATCTATGGCCACATCCAACTATGCCAAGGGTTCCGTTCCTTGACTTTCACAGACTCTAACATGACACTATCACATTTTCCCAAGGTTGACTTAACTTCTATTTTCCCGGTTGGTTTCACCTCATTGGTCTAATCTAACAAACATTTAAATACCTGCTTTGTAAAAGATACTATGTTAGGCCCCAGAGATGCAAAGACAAAAATTAAGCAGTCCCTGTCCTCAAGGAGCTTATAACCCAGTGGATGAGCTTATACACAATATCTACAAATTTTCGGTGATATTTTAAGTTTAAAAGCTTAAGATATTAAAATTTAACACTGTACTTAGACTTTGGAGACATTCTGTATTTGAATTTGAATTACATAGTAGTAGGTCCCCTTGCTGATACCTCTACCTTTTGAGAGATTAAATTGTCAATAAGCCAAATCAAGACTTTGCTGTGGTAGCCAAAGATTTGTTTTGTAAAAGAAAGTCAAATGATCATCTAACCTGATCTGAACAACTAATTTCAGTGCCCCGATTGACCACATCTTTTCAGGAATAATAGCAGTTTTTCTAACCTCTTCATCCCACTTCCAGCTTCCCACAGATGCTCCTTCCCTCCAACTCTCTTGACTAAGAAACTCACAGCACATTTTATTGAAAAAATGAAGGCTATTCACCAGCAGTTTCCTCTTCTCTCCATCTCTCATTAGCCAGATCCATTCTGCCACTATCTCCTCCAACATTCTTGTCTCACACAAAGAAGTGGCCCTTTTTCTTGCCAAGGCCAATCCCACCCTACAAACACAAGTGATCCCATTCTATTTTATCTCTTTCAGCAAATGGCTTCCTATATCATTCTCTTTCTCATCTTCAATCTTTCTCTGTCTACTGGCCACTTCCTTAATTCCTTCAAACATGTCTTTTCCATCCTCAAAAATCCTCACCTGAGCTATCCATTCTTGCTAGCTATTGTCCTATATTCCTTCTCCCCTTCATGGTTAAATTCCTTGAAAAGGTCATCTACAAAAAGAGCTTTCACTTTCTTTCCTATCATTCTCCTTTTTGCCCCTGACAATCTAGCTTCTAGTCTCATCATTTCACCAAAACTACTCTCTAAAGTTACCAATCATCCTGTTGCTAAATCCAATGACTTTTTCTCAGTCTTCATCCTTCTTGACTTCTCTGCAGCTTCTGACACTGTTGCCCATTTCTCTTTAATCCTCTGTTCTCTCTAGGTTTTCATGACACCACTTTCTCCTGGTTCTTCCCATACCTATCTGACGACTCCTCAGTTTCCTTTACTGGATCATCATCCAGGCTCCCACTAACTAGATGTGTGTCCCATTAGTCTCTGTCCTGGTCTTCTCCTCTTCCTCCTCTATACTGTGTCTTGTTAGTTTCTATGTATTCGAGTATCATCTTTATGCTAATGATTTTCACATCTTATTTAGCCTTTACCACTCTGTTGATCTCAAATCTCCAGAACTGCCTACTGGGCATCTCTAACTAGATGCCTCATAAACATCTTAAAATCAACATGTACAAAATTGAACTCATTATCATCCTCCTCCCCGCAAAGCCCTTCCAAAGGTCTGTGTTATTTTCAAGGGTACCACCATCTGCCCAGCCCCCCAGGCTTAGAACCTAGGAATCATTTTTGACTCTTCAGTTTCTTACCCCCTATTTAATCTGTTGCTAAGGCCTGTTCATTTTCCCTGTGTAATATCACTTGCATATGCCTCTTCTTTCCTCTGACACTGCCCTCATCACCTCAAGCCTGGACTATTGCAATGACTGTTGGTGGGTCTGCACACCTGAAGTCTATCACCCTATCACCTCTAGGATCAAATATAAAAATCTTCTGTCATTGAAAGCCCTCCAAAACCCACTCTCTACTTTTCCAGTCTTCTTATACCTTGTACCTCACCATGTACTCTTTGAACCAGTGACTAGATCAATTTTTGCTATTCATTGAGTAAGATACTCCATCTCCCAATTCCAGGCATTTTGACTGGCTGTCCCCCATGCCTGGGACCACGCTGTCTCCTCATCTGTACTTCCTGTCTTCTCTGATTTCCTTCAACGTTCAGCTAAAATACTACCTTTTACAGGAAGCCTTTCCTGATCTCTCTTAATTCTAGTGACTTCCCTCTGTTGATTATTTCCTCCAATTGATCCTGTGTATAACTTCTTGTACATAGTTACTTGTGTGTTTTCTCCCCGATTAGATTGTCAGCTCTTTTAGAGCCCAGGTTGTCTTTTTCCTACTTTGCATTCCTACAGTGCCTGAAACATAGTAGATTTTTTGGGTTTTTTTTCAAGGATTTTTCTTTTTTCATATTTTCTTTTTTCTTATGTTTTATTTTAAGTTTTTAACATTCATTTCCAGAAAATTTTGAGTTCCAAATTTTCTCCCCTTCTCTCTCCTCCCCTCTCCCCAAAACATCTTGCATTCTGATTGCCCCTTCCAGCAATGTGCCCTCCCTTCTAAAACCCCTCCCTTCCCTTATCACCATCTTCTCTATTGTCCTGCAGGGCAAGATAATTTACCTATATTTCTTATTTCCCAGTTGTACACAGAAACAATATTCAACATTTGTTCCTAAAACTTTGAGTTCCAGCTTCTCTTCCTTTCTCCCTCCCCACTCATCCCCACTGAGAAGGCAAGTAATTCACTATAGGCTATATATGTGTAGTTTTGTAAATGACTTCAATAATAGTCATGTTGTAAAAGACTAACTATATTTCCCTCCATCCTATCCTGCCCCCCCATTTATTCTATTCTCTCTTTTGACCTTGTACCTCCCCAAGAATGTTTACTTCTAATTGCTCTCGCCTCCCTTTTGCCATCTCTTCTATCATCCCCTCACACCTGACTTATCCCCTTCTCCCCTACTTTCCTATAGTGTAAGATAGATTTTCATACCTAATTAAGTGTGCATATTATTCCTTCCTTGAGCCAAATGTGATGAGAGTATGCTTCACTTTTTCCCTCTCACCTCCCCTTTTTTCCCCTCCATTGCAAAAGCTTTTTCTTGCCACTTTTATGAGAGATAATTTACCCCATTCTCCCTTTCTCCTCCCCATATATTCCTCTCACCCTTTAATTTTATTTTTTTAGATATGATCCCTTCCTATTCAACTCACCGTGTGTGTGTGTGTGTGTGTGTGTGTGTGTGTGTGTGTGTGTAATCCTTCCAACTACCCCGATATTGAGAAAAGTTTCAAGTTGCAAATATTATCTTTCCATGTAGGAATGTAAACAGTTCAACTCTAGTAAGTCTGTTATGATTTCTCTTTCCTGTTTACCTTTTCATGCTCCTCTTGATTCTTGTGGTTGAAAGTCAACTTTTTGTTTCAGCTCTGGTCTTTTCATCAAGAATGCTTGAGATTCCTCTATTTCATTGAATGAGCATTTTTCTCCTGAAGTATTATACTCAGTTTTGCTGGGTAGGTGATTCTTGGTTTTAATCCTAGTTTCTTTGACTTCTGGAATATCATATCCTCAGCCCTTTGATTCCTTAATGTAGAAGCTACTAGATCTTGTGTTATCCTGATTATATTTCCATAGTACTCGAAATTTTTCTTTATTGTTCCTTGCAATATTTTATCCTTGACCTGGTAACTCTGGAATCTGGCTACAATATTACTAGAAGTTTCTGGTTTTGGATCTCTTTCAGGAGGTGATTGGTGGATCCTTTCAATATTTATTTTGCTCTCTGGTTCTAGAATATCAGGGCAGTTTTCCTTGATAATATCATTAAAGTTGATGTCTAGGCTCTTTTTTTTTTTTTTGATCATGGCTTCCAGGTAGTCCCACAATTTTTAAATAGTCTCTCCTGGATCTGTTTTCCAGATCTGTTGTTTTTCCAATGAGATATTCCACATTATCTTCCATTTTTTCATTCTTTTGGTTTTGCTTTGTGAGTTCTTAGTTTCTCATAAAGTCATTAGCTTCCATCTGCTCCATTCTAATTTTTAAAGAACTATTTTCTTCAGAGAGCTTTTGGATCTCCTTTTCCATTTGGCCAACTCTTCTCTTTAAGGCATTCTTCTCCTCATTGGCTTTTTGGACCTCCATCTTTTGCCATTTGTGTTATTCTATTTTTAACGGTATTATTTTTTTCAGTATTTTTTGGGTCTCCTTTAGGAAGTTTTTGACTTGATTTTCATGATTTTATTGCATCACTCATTTCTCTTCCCAATTTGTTCTCTACTTGTCTTACTTGATTTTCAAAATCCCTTTTGGGCTTCTCCGTGTATGGGGACCATATTCCTCTTGGAGGCTTTTGATGTAGGAGTTTTGAATCTCTTCTTCTTCTCTGGTTGTGTGTTCTGATCTTCCTTGTCATCAGAGTAAAATTCTATAGTCTGAGATTTTTTTAAAATGATATTTACTCATCTTCCTAGCCAAACACTTGAGCTTTTAACTGTTTGTCAAGGTAGGACTCTGCTTCCAGTAGGGTTGAGGCTGGGGGTGGGTGTACTGTCCCAGGCTTCAGGGATTTTGTATCAGCATCTCGATCCTCCACCTTCTGTGGGTTCAGAGCTCCAGAAGCAACCTCTGTTGCCATTTCTGGTGCTGGTGCTACTGCAGGCTGGCTGGCACCACCACTACCCCCACTGCCCTAGGGTTTGGGCTGGACTCAGTCAAACTACACACTCCTTTTTACCCAGGTCCCACAGAGTTTTCCCACTGACTTTTTTGGCATTTGTGGGTTGAGAAGTCTGGAAACTGCCACAGATGCCAATGATTCAGTCCCCTGAGGCCAACTCTGGGTGATGTGACCCATACTGGACTGTGATCCACTTCCTGCCCAGTGTGATAGACTCTTTCTATTGACTTTTCAGGTTGTCTGGGCTGGGGATTTGTTTCACTCTGTCATTTTGTAGGTTCTGTGGCTCTAGAATTTGTTTAGAGTCATTTTTTTACAGGTATTTGGAGGGCTTTGGGTGAGAGCTCAGGGAAAGTTCCTGTTTTTATTCTACAATCGTGGCTCCACCCCCACCCCCATCCCATTCTGCTTTTTTAAGGCATTCTTCCTGTCATGGATTTTTTTGACCTCTTTTGCCATTTGGGTTAGTCTATTTAAAGGTGTTATTTTCTTCAGTATTTTTTTTTGGGGGGGGTCTTCTTTAGCAAGCTGTTGACTCGTTTTTCATGATTTTCTTGCATCGCTCTCATTTCTCTTCCCCACTTTCTAATACTTCTCTTAATTTTCAAAATCCTTTTTGAGCTCTTTCATGGCCTGAGACAATTTGTATTTTTCTTGGAGGCTTTGGATGGAGGAGCTTTGACTTTATTTTCTTCTGGTTGTATGTTTTGATCTTCTTTGTCACTAAAGACAAAGAAGACAATGCTATAATCTGAGTTTCCCCACTACTGTTTGCTCATTTTCCCCACCAATTACTTGACTTTAAAAATTTTTTGTTAAGGTAGGGCTCTGCTTCCAAGGTGGAGCACAAACTGTCCCAAGCCTCAGAAGTTTTGTGCAGTTGTTTTCAGAGACATTTCTAGGGATCTGTAAATTTTCAGTTCTTCCAAGGTGGTATGATCTAAGGAGAGGTGTTTACTCCTCTTCTGGGCTGTGCTCTGGTGTGTGAGTGACCACAAGCACTCTTTTTTACCTTAGAACTGTAGGAGGACACCCTCTCCACTGCACCACAAACTCCACCAATCCAACATTCCCCCTCACCCCAGGACCACAACCCAGATCCAAGGTGGACAAAGCAAGAGAATCCTACCTCAGTGGCAGCAATGAGATTCCTGCAATCCTCCTCTGATCAGCCCACAGTCTGAGGGCTGAGAGCTCTGGAAATAGCAGCTGCCACCTCTGCTTCCACCTCTGCCCCTACCTCTGCCAGCCCAGGTCTGGGCCCTGGACCATGCTCCTCTCCCTTCCAGGTCCCTACAGACCTTCAAAGTTGTTTCTGGTGTTTATGGGTTGAGAAGTTTTCAAACTGCCTCAGATGTGAGTGATTCAGTGCCCTGAGGCCTGCTCCAGCCCATCTGTGCCAGCACAGCCCCCACTTACTTCTCCTTTGCTAGGTGCAACAGACCCTTCCTATCTGTCTTCCAGACTGTCTTGTGCTGGAAATTTGTTTCAATCTTCATTTTGTGAGTTCTGCTACTCTAAAATTTTAGAGTCATTTTTGCATATATTTGGAGGGGCAAGTCCCTCTTTTCATTCTGCCATCTTGGCTCTGCCCCTTCAGTTTTCATCAGGGCCATGGGAATTGTGCTCACAAAATTGCCCCTAACTTAGCTTAGAATCTATAACCTAGACTCTAGAACTCTGGGTTTAGGATAATAAATTTAACCTCTCCGAGCCTTGGCTATCTTATCTATAAAAAGGGGATAAAAATACCCTTTCTGCCCTGCCTACTTTGCCTGGGTTGAGGTCACCAAATGATAATTTGATAACACTATGGAAACATATTAAGTGCAATAAAAAGGGTTATTGGTATTTATTTAATATCATAACATATTTTCTAGTTTGAGGAGCCAAATATCGCACTGAGAACTCCAAAAGCATTTTTGGCCAGTAGAGGTAGGGATTTTGAAATCTTTCAATTAAGAGAAAAGCAGCCTGGAATTCAATGCTGTCACTATTGAGTCTAGGAATGAAGTCAGAACAATGTGTGAAAGGACTATAGACGATGGTTCTATTATACTTAAAATTCTATAGAAGTAGTTTAGTGAGGAACATTCCAAGCTCTCTGAGATCTACCTGTATTATATACTCAATATACAAGTAAATAAATGCAACATACATAACATCATCTATCAGAAATAGGAAAAATTGACAGAGTTGACCCAATTACTATGTCCCTGTGATACACCCCACAATTAGTGACTCAGTTTAAAGGTGCCAGTGATAAATGTCAGCATCACCTAGGTAACTCAAAAACACCAACACATATTGTAGTTAAGTTCAAAAGAAAGGCAACACAGTGTAGTAGGTTTGGTGACAGCTTTGGAGTCAGGAATACTTTGGTTCATCTTGCCATTATACTTCCTAGCTATGTGACCATGAGCACTTTACTTCTCAGTTAAGCTTCTGATGAATCAGTAAGGGTTCTCTAAGCTATAGGTGGATTGTCTTATATAAGGAAAGGAAGTTTTAATACCAATTAAATATTCTGACATGACTTGGGTGAAACGAAGATTAGTTGGACATTTGTGTGTATGTTCGTTCTTCATTGCCAAAGAAGACCATGCCATCAGAGAAATGATGACATGACTTGCACTTGACTTTGTTTTGAGTGAGGGAGGGCTGTGCAGGTCACCAGCCTCACTTCTCCTCCAGAGCCATCTGAATCCAGTGACCAGATATTCATCAGGATGACTGGAGATGACCCAGGATGAGGCAATTGGGGTTAAGTGATTTGCCCAAGTTCACAGTGTTAGTGAGTATCAAGTGTCTGAGGTGAGATTTGAAATCAGGTCCTTCTGACTCCTGCACTGGTGCTCTATCCACTGCACCACCTAGCTGCCCTAGTTGGAAACAGAGAGTGTTTGAATTTATACTGGCAGCTAGGTGGCACTGCAGTGGATAGAGCAAAGGGTCTGAAATCAGGACGACTTCTCTTCCTGAGTTGAAATCTGTCCTCAGACACTTCCTAGCACCGTGATCCTGGGCAAGTTATTTCACCCTGTTTACCTCAATTTTCTCCTCTGTAAAATATGATCTGGAGAAGGCAATGTCACCCTAATGTCTTTGCCAAGAAAATCCCAAATGGGGTCATGAAGAGTAGGATATAACTAGAAAATAACTGAACTGGCTCTTTATTACTTTATTTCAAATCTGGATGCCTTCTTCTCCCCCTTGATTTTGTTTTATATGGTGTATATTAATCATGCAGGTTATGTATGTCCACATGGATTTATCTAGACATTTCTCACAGGAAGGCATGAACAGATATTTCTAGACCCTCATCTGCCCTTCTCCAAAGGAGACTTTTATCCTATCAGGAGGGGAGAATGAGTCTGGCTCATTCTATTCATTTGAAATAAGAATACTGAGCTACAATTATATCTGACACCCTAACTATAGTTAGTTTATGGGAAAGAATTTTAGATTTTGGCTGTGTTCTTGGTAACTAACTATCCCTTAAAAGAGGAGTTCTCTAAGCTCTATCTGAAAGCATGACTCCCTTCCCCACCAAATGTCAGTTACAAAAAGACCATCATACACAGTGAAGAACAAATAAACATATTTATATAAACTGACTGCAAACAGAAATCAGAAAAATTATACAGGCTAGCATATTACCAGACAATATAGAAGAGTGAATGAGTTGTCCTGCTGGAATTGAAATTATTTCAAGTGACCGAGAAAGAACCCCCAAACTCATCCAGCAGGAAATTCCCCAAGTAAATAGGAAGGCAATTTGGGAAGAGGGACATCCTCGAGGTGCCGGTTCCTCTGTAGGTTGACTCCTTCAGAGTCTGTAGCTCTAAAGACCTCTGCAACAAAGAGAGCCTGAAACCTTTTGGTTTCTCTCCCTGAAGCTGGAAACCAGAAGATCAGTGCCTCTTATTTCCCAATTTATCAGCAATTCCATTCCTCACACTGACCTGGAGTAATATGTAATTTCTTTCTCCACCAACAAGGAAAGTCTTATACAAATTCTAGGCTAGAGCCTGAGATAAAAAAAAGACTTCATTTTGCTTTGATTATCATAATCTCCCCCATCCTGACATCTTTGTTCCTGAAACTTTTTATTTTAGCATGAGCTATAAGTACATCATTTCTTTTACATCTTTACACACTTTTTCTGTCTGCCTGGCAGACTTGGGATCAGAAGACCTTGGTCAAGTCTCAGCTGTCATTTACTCACTTTGTGACCTGTATAAGTTGTAGTTTTCTCATCTGTAAGATAGGTAAGATAATATTTGTCACAGTGAAGATTACAAAATGACAGAGAATTTTAGATTTAGAAGGGACCCCGATGGCCATCAAGCCCAAACTACACCTGAAAAACAATCCCTAGAACAATCTCTACAATAGTCAGAGAAGCAGTCACCCAGTCTAAAGCCTGGAAGCCTGAAGACTTACAGAGTAGGAAATACATTATCTTTAGCAAGGCAGTCTAATACACTTTAAAATAGCTCTCATTGCTAGGACTTTTTTCTTCCGTCAAATCTAAATTGCACTTCTTTTGTAACTCCCACCCCTACTACTCCTTTCTGGTTCTTCCCTCTGTGACCAAGAGAAAATTCGAATCCCTCTTTCATTTGATAGCTCTTGAACCCTGAGTTTCCCCTTGTCTCCAGGATAGGCATCCTCAGTTTCTTTAGCTTGTGCTAATATGGACCTTTACCAGCCTGGCTGTCCTTCTCTGGACTCTCTCCAGCTTCAGCTCATGACTGTTCTTCTTGAACCGTGATCCCAAGGACTGAACACAACACTGAAGAGGGCAGAGAGACGATCTCTGAAAATGCTATACTCATGGAAGCTATGCGCCTCACTGTGGCCCAGGAATATTTTAGCTATCAAACAAATGAAGTACTTTCTGCAAAAAACTTCAGTGCTCATAGAAAGAGTACGCTTCTCCCATTTCCAACTGGCCTTAATCTTTCTATACTGAAAGAAGTTTACTTGTCTCAGCTTTGGGACTCTGAGTTTTACTTTACCTAGCTAAGCAACAGAAGAAGAAGGAAGAAAAGTTGGAGGGCAGGAATGGAACAGACAGAAAGACTTGAAACCTGTGATAGCTGCAGCTGCTCTTCAGATGGTGGACTCCATGCCATCTGCTATGCAAGAATTCTCTCTTCAGGGTTCCCAGGGTCTCCATGCAAAAGGGCCTGACCAAGAAACAGGGCTCTACTGCAACCTCTTTATGCTAATGACTTAAAAATCATCAGTCATTGCTAATTTTTCAAACTCATCTTTCTACAAGGTTAACAAAGTATTTGATAACTTCACCAACATCTTCTGATGCCTTGTCATGGGACAAAGACAACTCTTTTTTCTTTAATTCAATTCATTTTCTATTTTGAATTATCTTCCTCCTCTTCCCCATTCATTCATCAAGAAAAAACAAAACTCATTGCAAATATGTGATAGTTATACAAAATAAATTTCTGCATTAGCCATGTCCAAATAAAAGAAAGAAAAAGGAGAAAAATATGTGCTTCGTTGTGCACTCGGAATCCATCAGCTCTCTACCTGCAGGTGGATAGCATATAGTCACGAGTTCTTGGAATTGTGGATGTTCATTGTATTGATGAGTGCTAAGTCTTTCAAAAATCTTTACCATTTTTTTTATTGCATGAATTGTTTTCCAGATTGTGTTCACTGCACTTTGCATCACTTCATATAAGTCTGCCCAGGGTTTTTGTGAAGGGCCTTAAATGCCAAGTCAAGGAGAAATCTTAAAGCCAGTCAGTCAATAAACATTTATTAAGTACCTACTATGTGCCAGGCAGGTACTATGCTAAGCACTGGAGACACAAAGAAAGGTGAAAGACAGCCCCACAGCTCAAGGAGCCCATAGCCTAATGTGGGAGACAACTTGCAAACAACTATATGCAAACAACCTATATATAGACAGGTTAAATTGGGAAGAACCAACAGGAGGAAGGGTAGTTAGATTTAAGGGGGATGGGGGAGAGCTTCCTATAGAAGGTGGTATTTTAGCTGGCATTTGGAAGGAACCAGGAAAGCCAGAAGGCAAAAATGAGAAGGAAGAATATTCCAATTAACCATTTAAGTAAATCCAAAGAATGTGAGATAGGGTAGACAAACAACTTTGAGGGAAAACCTATGAGAAAAGATTCAATGGAACATAAACAAAACAAATCACGAGGACAGAGTACTAACTTAAAGAGTAAAAGGATAAAAATCAGAAAGTTTAGAAATACTTTCTATCCATTAAAGACCCATTTCCCCCCATAGGATTGTATATCATATTATTACATATGATATTCAGTTTTATTCTTGGTTATATGTTTCTTTCTCTCTCTCTCTTTCCACACACACACACACACACACACACACACACACTCACACATGCATGTGCATACACACACGAATATGTACAGGGATGTGCTAGAGCTATCTGGAAGCAGCTTCTCTTGAGCTGATGGTTAAATTTTCAGTGAGTATTATACCTCAGAAATCAGTAAATACTACATATTAGGCCTTGCTTTATTGTTGATTGCCTAGACTTAAGAAAGTAATAGAGGAAAATGTTAATAATGCAGATTCCACTTCAAAGGGTATTATATATACATTTTTTATCATAGAGCTAGTTGTTAAACGTTAGTAGCACATTTCTGTATACATAGATAATTTATTTTTTGCAAGCACCTATAATCTTTACTTCTTACTGCACATAAAAACTGAACAACAAAAATCCCAACAAAAATGAACCCTCGTGATAAATGCATAAAATATTCCCAGGCTGGCAAAGGCAAAAACTATGTCTCTCTGAATTTTAAGTTCATCACTTCTCTGTTAGGAAGTGTACTTTGCTTCAGCTTCAGTCTTTTATACCTCTTTTTCACTGTGATGCTGTCTTTTTATAAATAGTTTTGCTCATTTTACATCAGCTTGTAGATCTTCTCAGTTTCTTCTGAAAATGTCCGTTTTTTCATTTCTCAGTGGCACAATAATATTCTGTTTTATTCATATATCATAACTTGTTCAGTCATTTTCAAATAGTTTCACCTATTCACCCAGTTCACCTAGAACACCTTCGTTTCCAATTTTTGGCACAGGTTTTCTTTTTCCTAGGACTACAGGTCTAGTAGTGGAATAGATGAGTCAAAGGGTATGTATAGGTTAATAATGTTTTGGGCATAGTTCCAAACTTCTTTCCAAAATGGCTGAACCACTTCACAGCTCCACCGATACACCAACACTCCTGTTTTCCTGTAGCCTTGCCAACGTTTGCAATTTTTCTCATCGTTTTTGCCAGTCTGATGGGTATTATGTAGAACCTCAAACTGCCTTAATTTGTCTTTATTAGTGATTTAGAAGTTTTTCCACATGGAAGTTGATATTTTAGATTTCTTTTTTTGCCCACTGGTTTCATATCCTCTGACCATATAACTAATGGAGGATGGGACTTAGTCTTATAAATTTGAATCGGTCACTTTTATATCTTGGAAATGAAATCCTTATCAGAAAAATGATGTTTTCTCTTCTAATTTTGACTACATTAAATTTGTGCAAAATTTTAAATTTTACAATAAAAATTTTCTATTTTAATCTTGTTTTATCCTATCACTTGCTTAGTCATTATCTCTTCCCCTATCCATAGATTTGAAAGATAATTTCTTCCTTGCTCCTAAAATGTGTTTATGATGTGACCTTTAATTTCTAGGAGTTTATCTTGGTATATGGTTTGAAGTGTTGATCTAAATCTAATTTCTACCAGACTGCTATAAAGTTTTCCTGTCAATTTTTGTAATAGTGGTCTTTCACCCCAAAACTAGACTCTTTGGGTTTATCAAACACTATGTTATTGTGCTTGTTTCCTTCTGAATGTTGTATTCTAATCTATTCTACTGACTGACCCCTCTATTTTTAAACTAGCGTGAAATCATTTTAACAATTGCTGTTTGGTACTAGTTTGAAATTTAGTTCTCATAGGCATCCTTCCTCCCATTTTCCACCCCTCCCCCCATTATTACCCTTGAGATTCTTGACCTTTTGCTCCCCAGGATGAATTTTATTAGCTTTTTTTTCTAACTATAAAATACTTCTTTGGATATTTGGTAAAGTACTAAGTAAACTATTATAGGTAGCATTATAATTTTCATTATACTGACTTGACCTGCCCTTGAGTAAATAATGTTTCTCTAGTTACTGAGGCCTGTCTTTATTTCTGCAAAGAATGCTTCATAACTGGATTCATATAGTTCCTGGATACATCTTGGTAACTACAATGCCAGATATTCTATAACTTCCATAGTTACTTTGGATAGAATTCTTCTTTGTAGCACTTCCTGCTGGGCTTTTTTTTGGCAACATACAGGAATGTTGATGATTTCTATGGATTTATTTTATGTTCTCTAACTTTGCTAAATTTATTGTTTCATTTAATTTTTTGTTTGAATCTTTAGGCTTTTACCAGTAAATTATCATATCTGCAAAATCCATTTATCGTGTTTTCTCTGTGCCCATGTTTATTCTTTTTCTCTCTTTTGCATCTTATTAATATAGCTAGCATTTCTTGTTAAATAGTACTGATGATAAATGAGCACCTTTGCTTTACTGTTGGTCTAATTGTAAAGGCCTCTAACTTTTTCTCCATTATACATAATACTTGCTCTAGGATTTAGACATCGTTTATTAAGGAAAGTTCCATTTATTCTTATGCTTTTTAGCATTTCAGTAGAAACAGATTCTCCACTTGGACAAAAGCCTTTCAACATCTCTTTATGTAATCATATGGTTTTATTATTTATATTAATACAATTTATTATATCTATAGTTTTCCTTGTCTTGAATCAAACTTAAATTCCTGATACAAACCCAATCTGATCAAGGTGTCTAATATTTCTAATATATTGTTGTTACCTACTTGCTAATATTTTATTTAAAATTTCTGAGTCAATAATCAGTAAACAGTGATCTATACTTTGTCACTTTCTCTATTATAAATATCAAGACCATATTTATATCATAGATAATATTGGAAAGATACCTTCTTTTTCTTATTAACGCAAATAATTTATGTAACATTGGAATTATTCTTTCAAGTCATGATAGAATTCACTTGTAAATTCATCTGATTCTGTAGTGTTTTCTTTGGGAGTTCATTTACGTCTTTTTAAATGTCCCTTTTTGGTATTTCTTTTTTTGTTAATATGGCTATTTTACATATTTGTAAATATGCATCCATTCCCTTTAAGTTATTGATTTTGTTGTCATATAACTGGGCAAAATAGTTTCTTATAGTTTCCTCTTCAATTGCTATAAGTTATTTTCTTTTTTGTCACAGTTTGGTTTTCTTGTCTTCTTTAATCAGATTAGCTAACTATTAATTTAGTTTATTATATCTTTTTTTTTGAGGCAATCTGGGTTAAGTGATTTGCCCAACGTCATGTAGCCAGTAAGTGTCTGAGGCTGGATTTGAACTCAGGTCCTCCTGACTCCAGGGCCTATCCTCTATCTATGTGCTACCTGGTTACCCCTACTTTATGGTATCTTATTCATTCATTTATTCACTTTTCTAAATGGTTTAATGTTACTTATTTTATGGTTATCAGTTGGACTAGATGGTGGATAAAGGTGCTTTTCTTTCTTTCCTTTTTTAAACATTAATTTATTTGTTTTCAGTTTTCTACAATCACTTCCATAAGTCTTAGATTTTTCCCTCCCTCCTCCTCCCTCGCCCAAGATAGCATGCAATCTTATATGGGTTCTACTCATATAGTCTTATTATATGCATTTACATATTAGTCATGTTGCATAGAAGAATTAAAATGAATGGGAGAAACCACGAGAAAAACTAAAACAAAACAAAATACAAGAAAAAATATTCTACTTTATTCTGCGTTCCAGTTCCATAGTTCTTTCTCTGGATGAGGATGGCATTGTGCCTCAAGAGTCCTTTGAGAATGTTTTAGGTCCTTGCATTGCTGTGAAGGGCCAAGTTTACCAGAAAAATTCCTCTCACACTGTGGTTGTTACTGTGTACAATGATCTCCTGGTTCTGCTCCTTTCACTCAATATCAGTTCATATAAGTCCTTCTAGGCCACTCTGAACTCTTCCTGTTCATTATTTCTTACAGTACAATAGTCTTCTGTTACATTCATATACCACAACTTGTTCAGTCATTCCCCAGTTGATGGGCATCCCCTTGATTTTCCGTTCTTGGCCACCACAAAGAGAACTATGATAAATATTTGGGATCCTTTTCCATTTTATGATTTCTTTGGAACATAGTCCCAGAAACAATATTGCTGGGTCAGAGGGTATGCGCATTTTTGTAGCCCTCAAGGACCTCAGCTTCTGGGATAAGAACTCACTGTTTGACAAAAATTTCTGAGAAAACTGGATAATGGTATGGTGAAAACTGAGCATAGAGTAATGCCTGACACCATATACAAGAATAAAGACCAAATGGATACATGATCTAGATATAAAAGCTGATAAACAAATTAAGAGAGCAAGGTATAGTGTATTTGTCAGATTTATGGAGAATGGAGAAATTTATGACCAAACAAGAGAAAGAGCACAAATAAATCCAATGCAAACAAGATTAGGAGGGAAGCCAAAAACTGAGAAAGAATTTTTGCAACTATTGTCTGTGATAAAGGCCTCATTTTCTAAAATATATGGAAAAAATGAGTCAAATTTACAAGAAAACAAGTCATTCCCAAATTGATAAATGGCCATAGGATATGAACAGGCAGTTTTCAGAGAAGAAATTAAAGCTAATTATAATCATACAAAAAAATATTCTAAATCACTATTGATTAGAGAGATGCAAGTCAAAACAACTCTGAGGTACCACATCACACCTATCAGATTGGTTGCCATGATAAAATAGGAAGATGATAAATGTTGGAGACTTGGAACGCTAATTCATTGTTGGTGGACCTGTGAGCTGACCCAACCATTCTGGAGAGCAATTTGGAACTATGCCCAAAGGGCTACAGAAATGTGCATATCCTTTGACCCAGCAATATCACTTCTAGGACTGTATCCCCGAGAGATCACAAAAATAGGAAAGGGTCCCACATGTACAAAAAATATTTATAGCAGCTCTTTATGTGGTGGCCAAGAGCTGGAAATCAGGGGGATGTCCATCATTTGAGGAATGGCTGAATAAGTTGTGGTACATGAATGTAATGGAATACTACTGTGCTATAAGAAATGATAAAGAGGCAGACTTCAGAAAAATCTGGAAAGACATATATGAACTGATGCTGAGTGAAATGATCAGAACCAGAAGAATATTGTACACAGTAATAGCCACAGTGTATGAGGACTACTTATAATAGATTTAGCCTTTTACAGAAACACAAGCACCTAAAACATTTCTAAAGGACTCTTGATGCAAAATGCCACCCACATCCAGAGAAGGAATTGTAGAGCCCAAACTCAGAATGAAGCAGATTATTTTCTATTCTGTTACGCTTTGGTTTTTCTCATGGTTTCACCCTTTCTTTTTAATTCTTCTATACAATATGATGAATGTGAAAATGTGTTTAATAAGAATGTATGTGTAGAACCCATGTAAGATTGCATACTGTCTCTGGCAGGGAAGAGGGACGGAGAGGAAGAAAATTTAAGACTTATGAAAGTGATTGTTGAAAACTGAAAACTAATTAATTTAATTTTTTTTTAAAAAGAAAAGTTTAAAAAAAGAAAGAAAAGGATCTACAATAGGTACCTCCACTTTCTCCTTAACCAATCCAGTTTCCAACTTCATCATTCCACTGAAACTGCTGTATCAAGTTGCCAATGATCTTAGTTGCCAAAGTCGAAGGACTTTTCACCACCCTCCTTGTCCTCGACCTCTCTCCATACTTTAATACTACTGATCACTCTTTCCTTCTTGATATTTTTGAACACCACTCTCTCCTGGTTCTTTTCCTGCTTATCTGACTGCTTCTTCTCTGTCTCGCTGAATCCTTTTCTAGACATGCCTTAACTATAGGTGTCCCTTAGGGTTCTTTCCAGGGTGCTCATCTCTTCTATGTACTCTGGCGATCTCGTCAGGTCCCATGGATTTAATGACCTTCTCTGATAAAAATTCTCAAATCTGCCTGTCCTGTCCTAATTTCTCTTCCAAACTGCAATTTCACATCTCTAACTTCTTTTCAAACATCTCAGACTGAATGACCCACAAACATCTTAAACTCAGCATGTTTAAAACTGAACTCTTTATCTTCCCGCCCTAAGCCTCTTCCCCCTCCTTCCTTTCCTATTACTGTAGAGGGCAACACTGTCCTCCAAGGCCCCCAGGCTCACTATCCAGGACTCATTCTGGACTCCTCACTATCTCTCACCCCTCAGATCTATTCTGTTGTCCAGGTCTGTCAATTTCACCTTTGCAACATCTCTCAAATACACTCCATTCTCTCTTTTGACATTGCCACTGCCCTGTTACAAACTCTCATCACCTCATGAGTGAACTTTTGAAATAGTTTGCTGGTGGAGTTGTCTGCCTCAAGTTTCTCTCCACTTCAACCTATCCTCCATTCAGACATCAAAGTGATTTTCCTAATCTCACAGGTCTGACCATATCACTCCCCTATTCAAAAAACTTCAATGGCTCCCTATTACCTCCAGAATCAAATGAGAAATGCTATATTTGGCATTCAAAGCCCTTTATAACTTAGCCACTTCCTACCTTTCCTCTCTAATACTTTACTTCCTGTCATATACCCTTCCATCCAGTGACACTGGTCTCCTTACTGTTCCATGAACAAGATATCCCATCTCTAGGCTCTGGGCATTTTTTCTGTCTGTTCCCATGCCAGGAATGCTTTCCTTCCTCTATTCCACCTACTGATGTCCCCAGCTTTTCAATTAAAATCTTGTTTTTACTGGAACCCTTCCCCAATCCCTCTTAATTCCAGTGCTTTCACTCTGTTATTATTTCCTGTTTATCCTGTATATACCTTGCTTTGCATATATTTGTCTCTATGTTGTCTGTTCCATTAGATTAGAAGCTCCTTGAGCATGGAGACTGTCTTTTGCTTCTTTTTGTATCTCTGGAGCTGTGCCTGGCACACAGTAGGTGTTTAATAAATGCATATTGATTGACTGATTGAACTGGAATTTATGTTGGGGCCAAGCTCTGTGTACTTGTGAAGGAAATGTTAGGGCCTTATTTGCTTCTGTTTTGTATTACTTTGGGTCTTATTGATGCCTTGTTTGAGTATTGAGTCCAGTATTCTTCAAAGGTTTTATGGGTGGCTCATATCATGGACCTGCAAATTTTCAACATGCCCAGTGTGTCTAAAGTGAAGTATGATCTCTGCCCTCTGGAACTGAGCTTTGAAAACTCCTGACCTTGGGTTGGGTCTTGGTGACATGAATGAAGACTTTCCCCTCCTTGGAGCTCTAGTATACTGCTGCTGGAAATTTCCCTTAAGACTTCCCTTTCATGTAGTCCTTGAGTCAATATGTTTATTGACCCAAATCTGCTTTTCCACAGCTCCATGTGCTTTATAGCTTAAAATTTAAACACTTTTCTCCTTTATGTTTCCCTAAAGGGCAAATAACATAATAAAATTTCAGATTTGGAAGTTCAATACTTCTACCATAAGGTTCAATCCATTTATGAGCAATACTCACCTCTATAGTAGTCCCCACAAGTATTCACCAAGTTCTATTAGAAAGGGTTCCCACCCATTGACCACAGACTTTAATCATTCTAAGAATATTTACTATGAAATAGTATCTTTTTTTCCCAAAGGACCCACTAAAATTTGAGAGGATGTCTGCAATGAGCCATAGAATCACAATATCTCAGTGCTGGAAATAATATCAAGTGATCGTCTTATACATGCAAAAGTAACTCCCTCAGAAATAGTTCTTTTGAACTACTTATGGTAGGAAACACCTCAGTCCCAACCAAAAATATAACTCATGCCACATGGGAGCCTCTTTCTCACATACACACAACGAAAGAGGAACACTTTGTTTTTAGGACCCATTCAAGTGTGGGAAACTTTGGTTTAAAGTATCTCAGCAGCTAAAAAGACAAATCTGTACATGGAATAAAAGGTTTCCTTAAGACCTTAGCCATTAAGATGTCTTGAAGCCCATCAGGGAATATGCCATTTAGACGTAAACACCTGCCTTTTCAGGTAACCAATTCTACTGTTTCACAGATTCATTAGGATTAATTTTTTCCAAATAAAACACTTGAAAGAACTCTATAATTTAAACCCATTGCTCCTTATGTAAAGGAAAGAAGGAAAAGAGAAAGAATGAGAAAGCAAAATCATGGAATTCCAGAGTATAAACGTAAGTGTCAACTATAAGGCTCAACTCACATATGAATAGCAATTACCTGTATAACAAGACCTACAAATCCCTTTATTTTTTTTTCCAAAAACACTAACTAGCATTTAGCATTTATACAATACTTTAATTGCAAAGCACTTAAATAATGAAATAAATGGGCCTAAAAATATAAACAGAAGTTCAGAATTGGAATGTATGTTTGTCTGTTATAATACAGCAACCCATTTGTGAACAGTAAATCACTATATGTAATATTACCTACAAGCATTCAACCAACCAGATTCCTCATAAAAGGATTTCTACCTTATTACCCCTGACTTGAATTCCAGGTGTATTTGCTACAAGATACTGTCTATTTTTTGAAGTGCCCACTCAGCTGTGTAGTGCACTGGTAATATGTCTAAGAATCATAATATCTAGGGGCTAGGAGGGACTATCTGTAGTCCTCCAGTACTTTTAAATATCGAAGTAACTTTCTTACTCTTTTTAAGGAACCACCAAGCCTCACAATTGAAATACATCCTATGTCCACTGCAGTCTAGCTCACCCTCCTCACTTTGACCTCATGAAAGAAGATGACATCTGTTTTAAGGGCCCAATGAAGTTTGAAAAACTGTTCAAAGACTCACAGAATTAAGTCTCTTAGAACTGATAGGGACCTTAAAAGCTAAAAATGCTTGCCGCTTGAGGCAGCCAATTGCATTTCAACACAGTTCCAAGAAATTTGAAGTTTTTGTGAAAGTGAAGTGTGATTCTTTACTTTGTACTCTTTTAAAAATCGCCCGAAGTTCAAGAAAAATCATAGAACAGTATCACAAAAGGAAACTGTAAATTCTTCTTCAATAGAGTCCAATAGAGTGAACGTCAGTAACCACCTCTACCTACAGTATGTCCCACAAATACTTTCCCATGTTCCTCTTCGAAAAATGTTCACCCTCTTGTTCCTAACCTGATCCAGAGATGCAGGAATTCCATGGGTACCGGCTACCAGATGATGGGATATTGAGGTCTGTCAGCTCTTGGAGGTCTTCCAAAATGGGTCAAAGAATAACAACATTTTCAAGTTGAAAGGAACATCAATGTACCTCTAACACCTGAAAAAAAGATCTGCCTCACAAGTATCCCTCTTCCTTGATCCTCCTTGAAAGCAAAGGACTAACCACAGCAATAATAACTCATAGTCATCTATTTATGTAGGAATCACCATGTTTCAGAATGAAGAAGACACGTAAGCACGATCATAGTCTCATTTGGAAGAATATGATATGAGTTCGAAGGACCCATTTGGTTCTGGAAAACTACCTTCAGACTGTCACTGACTCAAAGCCTCCCAGAGTTGGAACATTGCTAAGCAGCAAGAAGAAGATCAAATACATTAATTACAACATTTTTTAGGTTCAGAGCCATTATGTTGTCTTATAACCCTCAAAGAAACATGCCCATTAGAGTCAAACAACTGCATCCTGGGTAAGACCATTTTACTTTTCCACTTCATGAGGTTTAAAGATTTTTCATAAATGAAGTGTGAATGGGATTCTCTTAATTTTAATGCTCTTTTAATTTGCTAAAGGGCAAGAAAAACTACAGAATTTTATAATGATAATGTATATGCTTCTGCTATAGGTTTCATTCCTTACATATAGATAATCACTTCTATACCATGACCTAAAAGTGTTCTCTAAAGATGCTTTCAAAATGATGCCCCTGACCAGATCTCAAGCTTACCTACCAGATGGTATAACAGTACTTTCAAAGGACCCATTTAGCTATTGGAGGTGGTATTCAATGAGTCAAAGAATGACATCATCTGAGCTGGCAGAGACACCAGTGACCATCAAACAGATGCAAAAGTAATGCCAGGAATAGGGCTAATCATGCTCTACTTCTAGGAACTACCCCTAAGTCCTGAGAGTGCAACATGTGGCCCACTCATTTTTCCTGCATATATGTGATGGAGGAAGATGGTGTGTGTTTTAAGGGTTGATTGAGTGCTAGGAAACTGTGTTCAAAAGATCACAGAATTAATGACTCTCAGAATTTATAGAAATTTTAGCAGCTAAAAAGATGGAACCCTATATTTGAAACAAAAGATCACAGCATTTAATTTTTCTGGAGTCCTTGAATATGGTAAGAACACCTGTTTCCTGAGGCAGTCAATTCAATTTATCTATAGCTCCACTGGATTGACAGCTTTTCTCTATGAGAAGCACATATATGGGCTTCTTTCAGTTTTATACTCATTATGCTTTATAATGAAAAGGGGGCAAGCAAAATCCCAGAATTTCAGTAATGGAAGATGTAGGCAGTTATTTGTAGTATCCAATCTATGTGCCAAAAAAAAAAAATCCATGAAATGGTTGAAGACCTGACACCAACCCTGAGTCACTTGAGGTCTATTGAAAACAAGCTGATGCCTTCCTAATTTAGGGCACATTTAGTACTACGTAGCTATCTGCAATGAGTCAAAAAAGAAGGGAATCTCAGAGCTGAGAATAACATTAAATGGTCCTCATACAAAAGTAATTACCATGCCAACCTCAGTCTCACTTATTTTTTTTTCGCAGTTTGATGAAGATATTTATTTCTTTTAATTAATTTTTTTCTCCCCATTTATCCCCTCCCCCGACCCCAATACACCGAGCATTCTAATTTTCCTTATCACCAATCTGCCCTCTCTTCTATCATCCCTCCCTTCTCTTGTCCCCATTTTCTCTTTTGTCCTGTAGGGCCAGATGACTTTCTATTCCTCATTAACTGTATGTCTTATTTCCTAGTAGCAACAACAATACTAAACAGTTGTTCCTAAAACTTTGAGTTCCAAATTCTCCCCATCCCTCCCTCCCCACCCATTCCCTTTGGGAAGGCAGGCAATTCAATATAGGCCATAACTGTGTAGTTTTACAAATGACTTTGATAACAGTCGTGTTGGGTAAGACTAACTGTATTTCCTTCCATCCTATTCTGCCCCCCATTGTTTCTATTCTGTCTTTTCATCCTGTCCCTCCCCAAGAATGACGACTTCAAATTGCTCCCTTCTTCCATTGCCCTCCCTTCCATCATCCCTCCCTCCCTGCTTATCTCTTTCTTCCCCATTTTTCTGTACTGTAAGATAAGTTTTCATACCAAAATGAGTGTCCATTTTACTCCTTCCTTTAATCGAATGTGATGAGGGTAAACTTCATGGTTTTTTTTCTCAATTCTCCTTTTCCCTCGACTAAAAAGTCTCCTGCTTGCCTCTTGAATGAGATATAATTTACCCCATTCCATTTCATCCTCTCTCCTCCCACTACATTTCTCTCTCAAAATTTACCTTAATTTCTTTTAAGATATGGTCCCATCCTATTCAATTCACTCTTTGTTCTCTGTCTCTGTGTGTGCCTGCTTGTGTGTATATGTGTGTGCATGCACACATGTACATGTGTGTGTGCATGTGTGTGTGTGTACGTCTATGTGTGGTCCCACCAACTACCCAGATACTGAAACGTTTTAAGAGTTACAAATATTGTCTTTCCATGTAGGAATGTAAACAGTTCACCTTTGGTAAGTCCCTTATGACTTCCCTTTGCTGTTTACGGTTTCATGCTTCTTCTCATTCTTGTGTTTGAAAGTCAAATTTTCTTTTCAGCTCTGGTCTTTTCATCAAGAATGCTTGAAAGTCCTCTGTTTTATTGAAAGACCATATTTTCCCCTGAAGTATTACACTCAGTTTTTCTGGGTAGGTGATTCTTGGTTTGAGTCCTAGTTCCTTTGACTTCTGGAATATCCTATTCCATGCCCTTCGATCCCTTAATGTAGAAGCTGCTAGATCTTGAGTTATCCTGATTGTATTCCCACAATATTGGAATTATTTCTTTCTAGCTGCTTGTAATATTTTCTCCTTGACCTGGGAACTCTGGAATTTGGCCACAATGTTCCTAGGAGTTTCTCTTTTTGGATCTCTTTCAGTTGGTGATTGATGGATTCCTTCAATACTTATTTTGCCCTCTGGTTCTAGAATCTCAGGGCAGTTTTCCTTGATAATTTCTTGAAAGATGATGTCTAGGCTCTTTTTTTGATCATGGCTTTCAGGTAGTGCCATAATTTTTAAATTGTCTCTCCTGGATCTATTTTCCAGGTCAGTTTTTTTTTTTCCCATGAGATAGTTCACATTCTCTTCCATTTTTCATTGTTTTGGTTTTTTTTGGTGATTTCTTAGTTTCTCAGAAAGTCATTAGTTTCCACCTGTTCCATTCTAATCTTGAGAGAACTATTTTCTTCAGTGAGCTTTTGAACCTCTTTTTCCATTTGGCTAATTCTGCTTTTGAAAGCATTCTTCTCCTCATTGGCTTTTTGAACCTCCTTTGCCAATTGAGTGAGCCTATTTTTCAAGGTGTTATTTTCTTCAGCATTTTTTTGGGTCTCCTTTGCCAAGGTATTGACCCATTTTTCATGCTTTTCTTGCATCTCTCTCATTTCTCTTCCCAGTTTTTCCTCCACCTGTCTAACTTGATTTTCAAAATCCTTTTTGAGCTCTTCCATGGCCTGAGCCCACTGGACATCCACCTCGGATGTCTGGGATACAGAGGCCCCGACCTCCATGTCTTTCCCTGATGGCAAGCATTGTACTTCTTCATCAGAAATGAAAGGAGGAAGGGACATCTCTTCCCCAATAAAGTAGCTCTCTATGGTCTTATTTTGTTTCCTTTTTCTGGGCATTTTCCCAGCCAGTTACTTGACTTCTAAGATTCCTCTCCACCCCTGCCTAGATCTGCCCAGCTAGTGCTTGGGGTCTGAGATTGAAATGCTGCTTCCCAGTCTCAGGGCTATCCACGGTGGGAGCGGCTGCTATTCAATGTGAGCTTAAGTTCTGGTGCTGGGGTGGGGGCAGGGCCGCCTCCCAGGCTCAGTTCCCTCAGGGGCTTTTTGCAGAGACCTTCAGTAATGGAGAGGGTGGGGGCAGGGCCGCCTCCCATGCTCAGTTCCCTCAGGGAGTTTATGCAGAGACCTTCAGTAATGGAGCTCCTGCCTGCTCCGGGAGTCCCGGACCACAGCCGCTGCCTCTGCCGTTGCCTCTGCCACTGCCTTCTGAGGGGACCCAAGTCATGGAGACACCTCGCTCCCCTCTCAGCCAGCCCAGAAGTCTCTCTCACTGACCTGGAGCGCCTGTGGGTGGAGGGACCTTCGCGGCTGCCAGAGATTCTGTCCCTGAAGCCTGCTCGGATCTGCTCCTCTGGGGCCGGGTGGCCAGGGCAGCTCATGGGTGGCCTCCGCTGTCCGGAGTGCGATGGACCCCTGTGGATTGCTTTGAGGGGCTCTCTGGAATGGAAATCTCTTCCACTGCGTTGTTGCGAGGCTTGCATCACTCCAGAATTTGTGGGGAGTTCTTTTTACAGGGAATTTATGGGCTGTGGATTTGGAGCTAGCATACGTGAATCTTTCTACTCTGCTGTCTTGGCTCCTCCCCTCAGTCTCACTTATTTACATGTCTACCTGTTGTAAGAAGAGGATTTGTCTACTAAGGGCCCATTTAACTCTGAGAAATTATATTCAAAGAGTCAAAAAATCAAAGCATCTCAGAGCAGGTGGGGACATCAGTTTGCAAAAAGACAAGAGAATACATTAAATTACATACTTCTTCTCCTTAAGTATATAAACAATCCCTTGAGTCAAAGTGTCTATTTAGGGGTAAAATTCTGCCTCCACAGATATCCCGTTGTATGCTTGCACATTTCTATGTGGTTCAAAGTTGTTTGGTTTTTTTTTACAAGATAGTAATATGAATGGACTTTTTCTCAATTTTAATACATTTGTACTTTCAATTGCCTATAGGCTATGAAAAATAATACAGTTTCAAAATGGGAATATATACCCCACTGCTATAGGGTCAAGAAATTTATGGCTAATAAAATAATACATTACAGAAATGTTCTCTTACTTTCTATACAAAATAAAGCCTATTAAAAGGCAAATGATTTCAAGCAAAGCATCGGGATTTCTGAATAGGAGTCAAAGTGTAATAATTCAGAGCTCGGTTCTCACCAACAACTTATCAGCTGGACCTCTAAAATGTGAAAATGTTTCTGCCTGACATTACTCTACTTATAGAAGGAAATTCCACATCCCACAATTAGAAAACAACTCAGGTTGATCACAGTTTCACTTATTCCCACAAAAATGTGATGGAAGAAGATGATGTGAGGTCTAAGGGACCATCTGACTTTGAGAAATTATATTCATACTGTCACAGAATAAAACATTTTCAGAATAGACAGAGTCATCAGAAATAGTAACAAAAAAAAAACCATTAGGTAGTCTTGGAACCCATGAGTGAATATGTCTATTCACAGAAAAGTCCTATATTCCAACTGCAGTAAATATTATTCTTCCAAAACATGCGAAATTAATCTTTTATAAAAGAAATTTGAATTCAACCTTTTCAATCTTTTATATACTACTCCTTTAAATTGCCTCAAGGGCAAGAACAACCATGCCTGTATATCATTCTGCTATAGGGGTCCCTCTAATTAGGAAAGGTAATCATCTTGATAACATGCCCCACACATGGTCTTTCATGTTCAATTCCGAATGATACTCTCTTGACTCTGACTAGATCCAAACTTCAGGAATCCCCAGGACATTGGGTAAAAAATGGAGAAATCTTTTCTTAAGACAAATTGAGTTGCTACAGGTCCACTACAATAAGTCAAAGAATGATAATATCTAGGAGCTGAGAGGGACAACAGTTGGCACTCTACAACATGCAAAGGATTCTGCCTTGGAAACATTCAATGTTTTCTACTTTGAGTAGAAACCACCAGGCTCCACAGCTACATTCGTCACAGTCTCCCTTGTTCCAATTTTTGCTTTTGTTCATCATTCTCAAACAGGACCAATAACATCATAAGGATGATGTCTTGACTTGAGGCAAAGCTGTGCTCTCTCTTCCAGAATCGTTGGAGTCAAGTGGCAAGCCCAAAGTTAAGATGACTGGCAATGGCCCAGGATACAGTGGGTTACCTTGATCTTTCTAAATTAAGGTCTTTCCCAGGTCGTCAGTTTGTCTGACTATGTTGCTAGGAAAGCTATTTACACTCATCCTATGCCATCAAAATCTAAACAATGAACCACAGAAGCTTGGACTGGGGCTATTATTGGCCATTAGATGAAAGTCAGGATGATTTGGATTTACTAGCTAAGCTATTAAAGTCAAGTAACTCCATTTAAAACAGTGGGCATTTTAAAGCCTTTTTTCAGAGTTAGATTTCAAGAAATCAAAAATGAAAACTGTGCAGGGCAAAAAAATAAATCATTCTAACTTTTTAAAAATAATAATAAAATAAATGAAAGAAGAAATAATCATTATAATAGCAATAGAAGCATTTCCCAATTTCTTTTTCATTTGGAAAGCTGAGTCTGCAGAGAGCAGATACTCTTAGTCTCAGACAACATGGTAAAGACAGTTAATACAAAATTTCTCCTAAGAGCCTAGTTCAGTCCTTCCCCCAACTACAGCACACATAGGAAGAATAAGCTTAAATCTAATCCTGGACCATGTTAGTAGTGAGGCACATGTGTAAGAAATCTGTGTGACAAGGTTTAATTCTCATCACCTGCTCTGGAAAGAGTTTTCTCTGCGTATAGACCTCATGCAGAACCCTTGTTGGTGTTCAGGCTTCATTCCCACAGAAGACCACTGTCATCATGAGAATCAGGTCTTGACTTGCCTGTGAATTGGATATTAGTGAAGCAGAGCTGCACAGAGTCATCAGTCTCACTCTCTCCTACAGTGCTATCAGAGTCCAGTAGCAAGCAAAAGGTCAACATGACTCGTTGTTCCAATGTACACCTGAGGGAAGAAGATGATGTGGGTCCTAAGGGCCCACTGCACTCTGTGACATACTGTTTAAAGAGGCACAGAACAAATCTTCAGACTGGAAGGGGACCTCAGGAGCTCAAAACACAGTCTACTACAGGAAATAAAAGTTCTCCTTAAGACTAAATCCAAGAAGTTGGCTTCTTGTTCATTAAAAACAAAAACAAAAACACAAACACATCCACTTTGGTGAGGTCACATGTCTAGAGATGCACAGAAATTTAAATATGCACAAAAAGAGCCCAAAATGGAATTCTTTCAGTTTTCTATTTATTGCTACTTGGAATCCCTTCAGTAGCAAGAAAATCTTGGAATTTCACAATGTGAACGTATATCTGTGTGCTACAAGGTCCAGTGAAAAGAAGGGTAGTAATTGCTTCTATGATACATTCTGTGAGCCTTTTCCCCTTCTGCACTGTGGTTCCCTATCTAACTGTCCTTAACTTCCTTTGCTCAGAGCTTCTGCAATCCCAAGCCTACCATTTCCATATATTGAAAGTTATCTACCTATCTTTCCTTTCAAGGGATTGAGGTAAAAAATGGATTTTGCAAGTTGTAATGTATCATTCTTGTATAAATTCCAACTCATGTGTAAACAGTAGTCATCACTGTTACAAGCCCCACAGATGTTCACTAGCTTTGTTTTGAGATGGACCCAACCCTATTGCCAGTGATCTGATCCAGAGTTTCAGGAATACTGTCATAATACATTTTAAATGTACCTTCAGCTACTCCTGGATGCCATCTGCAATGATTCAAACTGAAAGAATAACATTTTAAAACTGAGTGGGAAAACAACTGATCCTGTGATACATGCAAAAATATCTGCCTCAGAAAGGAGTATTATGTTCTATTTTATGGAAGGAACCTCAACATCCCACAACTAATAAAGCAGTGTAGTTTCCTCAGAGTTGCATAAGATCCAACAAACCGCTAAAGGAAGACTCTCACCTGGAATCTAGGGATCCATTTCAGTCTGAGAACATTTATTCAAAAGTTTCACAGAAATAGGTCCTCAGAAAGAGTAAAGGACTTTAGCAGGAAAACAAAAGAACAAATGCATACAGTACAATTGTCTTTACATCTGTGAAGAATTGAGTCATCGTGGAGCCCAAGGGTGGTGAACATGTCTAGTTATGGACAACCACCTTCTTTCAGACATGGCCAATTTTATTCCTCCAAAGATCATTAAGGTTTAATTTTTTTTTCATAGAAGAAGGATGGATAAGATTTTTTCAATCTTGTACCCATTTCTCTTTGGAATTGTCTGAGGAGAAAGATCAACCATAAAATTTCACAATATGCATCTATATCCTTCTGATGTACAGGCCCCTCTATATAGGAACAGCAATCATCTCCGATAATATGCTCTACAGAATGTCCTTCATGTTTGACTCAGAAGGATTACACATCCTCTTGACTATAATCAGATGCAGGATTTAGGAATTCCAAGGATATTTAGTACAGATAGGGAAATTTTTTCTTAGGGCCAACTCAGCTGTTACAGGCTTACTTCAATATGTCAAAGAATAACAACACATAGGAGCTGAGAGTGACAAGTTTTGGCACTCGAAAACATGCAAAACAATCTGCTTTCAAATATTCACCTTTTGTAGGAATCGCGAGGCTGTACAACTCTGCCCACCAGAGTCCTCATAATGTCTCTACTATATACTTAAGGGAAGAAGATGAAATGAATTCTAATGGACCATTCTGCTCTGAGACACATTATTCAAAGAGTCATAGCATCAATATCTCTCCAGAGGGACCTCACCAGCTCAAAATACAGACCTTTACATGAAACAAAACATTTCCTCAAGACTATCTCCAATCCCTTCAGAAAAACCTGAAAAGACTTATATGAACTGATCAACAAAGTGAAGTGAGCAGAACCAGGAGAACATTATACAAGCAACAGTACAAAGATCAACTGTGAATGACGTAGCTATTTTCAGCAATACAACAATCCAAGACAATTCTGAAGGTGTTCACTATATTGTTTTGAGAAGGACCCAGAACCTACTGCCACTGACCTGATCCAGAGCTTCAGAAATTCCAAGAATACCAGCTGATGGGCAGTATAATATATTTTAAATGTAACTTTAGCTCCTAGAATCCATCTGCAATGACTGAAACAGAAAGAACAACACTTTAGAGCTGGGTGGGGCAACAACTTGCCCTCTAATATATGCAAAAATATCTGCCTCAGAAAGGAGCATTATGCTCCATTTATGGAAGGAACCCTGATACCCCACAACTAATAAAACAGCTTAGACTCATCAGAGTCTCAAGGTCTCCAACTGTTGACTGAAGGATTTTGAGAACATTCATTTAAAAGTGTCATGAATCAGATTTTCAGAGAGGGTAAATGTCTGCAGCAGGAAAACAAAGGAACAAATAAATTTATACACTACAACATTTCTTCATGTCTGTGAACCATTGGGTCATCATGGAATCCATGGGTGAACATGTCTATTCCTGTTCAATTTTATCCCTTCAAAAGTGTATGAGATTTAGAGGGTTTTTTCTCATAAAAGAAGCATGAATTAGATTTTCCTTAATCTTGTACGTCTGTTTTTTTGAATTGCTTGAGGAAAAAGAATTTCACAATATGCATGTATACCTTTCTGCTGTAGTTGCCCCTACAGGTGAACAATAATCACCTTGATATATGCTTCACACATGATTGTTGATTTTCAACTCATATACTCACCCTCTTTTTTCCTTACTTTTAAAAATGATTTATTTTTAACTTTTTTAATAGTTTGAGTTTAAGGCTCTCTCTTTCAATACTTCCCCACCAACTGTGAAGGCAAACAATATGATATCAATTATACATGTGAAATCACACAAAAATATTTCTATATTTGCCATATCGCAAGGAAAAGCAAAGAAAAATAAAGCAAGAAAATCATATTTCAATTTACACTCAAGAGTTTAATGGTTCTCTCTTTGTAAGTAAAGAGAATTTTTACATCACGAGTCCTTTGGAAATCTCACTTCACTTCGCATCAGTTCATATAGGTTTTTGCTATGCCATGTTTTTTTTTTTTTTTCTGAAACCACCCCACTTGTCAATTCTTGTAGCACAATATTATTGTATCACAATCATATACCACAACTTGGTCAGTCATTCCTCAACTGATAAGTATCCCCTCAATTTCTAATTATTTGAAATCACAAAGAAAGATGCTAGAAATGTTTTTGTAAATATAGGTCCTTTTTCTTTGACTTCTTTAACAGATATAGTGATACTGTTGGATCAAAGGGTATGAACAGTTTCTTAGCCCTTGGGTCATAGTTCTAGATTGCTCTGTAGAATGTTTGCACCAGTTCACTACTTCACTCACAATTCATTAGTGTACCTGTTTTCCTTTATCCCCTCAAGCATTTCTCATTTCTGATTGGTGTACCTCAGAGATGCTTATTTTGCCTTTCTCTAATCAATAGCAATTTAGAACATTATATTCATCTGACTATAGATAGCTTTTATTTTTGGTTCTGAAAACTGCCTTTGAACATTTAACAATTGATAATTGTTTTTATGTGTTTGACCCAGTCCCCTACATGAGAAATGAGGCCTTTATAAAAGAAACTTGCTGTAAATATTTTTTGTATTACTTCATTGTTTATAGTACCTTTTAGTAAAATGTAACTTCCATGGTTATCTTTTTTAGTTAGGTCTGGCTTTATTTTGTTTTATCTGAGATCATTGCTACCCCTGCTCTCTTCAGCTGACACATAATAGGCTGTGCTCCATCTCCTCTTTGAACATTTCAAACATTTCTGTTCCGAGTGTTTCTCTTGTACATAACTATTTTGTTGGATTCTGGTTTTTAATCCATTCAGCTATCTAGTCCTGTTCTAAGGGTTAGCTTGTGCCATTCAGATTCAGTTATGATCACTAACTGAATTTCCCTGTATCTGATTTTCCTATGTCTATCCTTTTCTCTCCATTTTTATCCCATTACTCCTGAAAAATTTGTCTTGACCCAACCACTGCCTCAGCTGATCTAACCTGATAATTCTCACTCCCAGATCTCATATATATTTCCTCTCCTACTCCCTTTTGGATCAGATAAATTGCTATATCCAACTTGTTACATAATCTCTTGACCACAACGAGATCCAGGTTTCAGGATTTCCAAAGATAGGTCCCAGAAGGGGAAATCTTGTCTCAAGACAAATTCAACTGCAACAAGTTCACTGCAGTAGTTTAAAGAATAATATCTAGGATCTGAGAGGTACAATACTTGGTACTCTAAAACATGCAAAATGATCTACCTTAGAAATATTCATCTTGTTCTACTTTGGGTATAACCCAATAGACTCCACAAGTATGTCCATCACAGTCTCCATTATTCCAATATATTCCTGAGGGAACAAGAAGATGACGACTTGAAGGGACTACTCCCGATCTGAGACACACTGTCCAAACAGTCATAGAAAAATGTGTCTTCAGATTGGATAGTGGGACCTAAGTAGCTCAAAATAAAGCCCTCTACAGGAAATATAACTTCTCCTTAAGACTACATCTGAGAAGCTGTTTTCCTGTCCAGAAGAAAACAGGTCCACTTTGGTGGATTTTCTTTTCTTTTCTTTTTTTAAATAATTTATTTATTTAACTTTTTACATTCATTTTCACAAAATTTTGAGTTCCAAATTTTTTCCCCCTTTTATCCCCTCCCCCAACCCCAATACCCCAAGCAATCTAATTTTCCCTCTCTCGAATCTGCCCTCTCTTCAGTCATCCCTCCCTTCTCTTGTCTCCATCTTCTCTTTTCTCCTGTAGAGCCAGATGACTTTCTATTCCTCATTAACTGTATGCCTTCTTTTCTAGTAGCAACACAAAACTAAACAGTTGTTCCTAAAACTTTTAGTTCCAAATTCTCCCCATCCCTCCCTCCCCACCCGTTCCCTTTGGGAAGGCAGGCAATTAAATATAGGCCATATCTGTGTAGTTTTGCAAATGACTTCCCTGATAGTCGTGTTGTGTAAGACTAACTGAATTACCCTCCATCCTATCCTGCCCCTCATTGTTTCTCTTCTGTCTTTTGATCCTGTCCCTCCCCAAGTGTTGACTTCAAATTGCTCCCTCCTCCCTTTGCCCTCCCTTCCATCATCCCCCCTCTTGCTTATCTCCTTCTCCCCCACTTTCCTATACTGTAAGATAGGTTTTCATGCCCAAATGAGTGTGCATTTTATTCCTTCCTTTAGTCAAATGTGATGAGGGTAAACTTCTTGGTTTTTTTTTTTCTCAGCTCTCCTCTTTTTCCCTCCACTAAAAAGTCTCCTACTTGCCTCTTAAATGACATATAATTATCCCATTCCATTTCACCCTCTTTCCTCCCACTACATTTCTCTCTCAGCATTTACCTTAATTTCTTTTAAGATATGGTCCCATCCTATTCTATTCAATCTGTGCTCTCTGTCTCTGTATGTGTGTGCATGTGTGTATCTGTGTGTGTGCATGCGTGTACATGTGTGTGTGTGTGATCCCACCAACTACCCAGATACTGAAAAGTTTTAAGAGTTACAAATATTGTCTTTCCATGTGGGAATGTAAACAGTTCACTTTTGGTAAGTCCCTTAAGACTTCTCTTTGCTGTTTACTTTTTTATGCTTCTTCTCATTCCTGTGTTTGAAAGTCAAATTTTCTTTTCAGCTCTGGTCTTTTCATCAAGAATGATTGAAAGTCCTCTGTTTCATTGAAAGACCATATTTTCCCCTGAAGTATTACACTCAGTTTAGCTAGGTAGGTGATTCTTGGTTTGAGTCCTAGTTCCTTTGACTTCTGGAATATCCTATTCCAGGCCCTTCGATCCCTTAATGTAGAAGCTGCTAGATCTTGAGTTATCCTGATTGTATTTCCACAGTACTGGAATTGTTTCTTTCTAGCTGCTTGCAAGATTTTCTCTTTGACCTGGGAGTTCTGGAATTTGGCCACAATGTTCCTAGGAGTTTCTCTTTTTAGATCTGTTTCAGGTGGTGATCGATGGATTCTTTCAATACTTATTTTGCCCTCTGGTTCTAGAATGTCAGGGCAGTTTTCCTTGATAATTTCTTGGAAGATGATGTCTAGGCTCTTTTTTTGATCATGACTTTCAGGTAGTCCCATAATTTTTAAATTGTCTCTCCTGGATCTATTTTCCAGGTCAGTTGTTTTTCCCATGAGATAGTTCACATTCTCTTCCATTTTTTCATTCTTTTGGTTTTGTTTTGTGATTTCTTGGTTTCTCTTTTGTTCTAGTCATTGACAATTTTCTTCTTCCTAAGAACTTTAAGGTTTAAAGAATTTTTTTTCCAGAAAAGAAGCATGATTTTTTTTTATCTTGTATATATAAATCCTTTGAATTGCCTCAAGGAAAAGAACAATCACAGATTTTCACAATCTGCATTCATATCTTTCTGCTATAGGGGTTCTTCTAAGGAAGAACAGTAATCCCACGAATAGTATGCACCACAAATATTTTTTCACGTTTGACCCAGAAGGCTACTCACCCTCTTGATCCTGACCAGATCCAAGCTTCTAAGATTGCTAGGATATTGGGTCCTAAAAGGGGAAACCTTTTCTCAGAACCAATTCAGCTGCTACAAGCTCACTGCAATAGGTCAAAGAAGTACAACATCTAGGATCTGAGAGGGAGAATATTTGGCCTCATAAGCATGTAAACTGATCAGCCTTGGAAATATTTTTCTTGCTCTACACTGGGTAGGATCCATCAGGTTCCACAACTATGCTCATCACAGTCTCCCTTGTGTGAATACACACCAGAGGGAAGAGGATGATGTGGGGGCTAAAGGCCCATTTAACTCACAAAAACACTGTTCAAAGAGTCCCAGAACCAGTGTCTCTACATAGTGAATGGGGAACTTAACAGCTCAAAATTCAACCCTCAATTGTAAGTAAACATTGCCATAGATCTTCAAGCAAGAAATTGTCTTCGTGTTTATAAGAACACAGGTCTGCTTTAGTAATGTTACATGTCTTGATGTGTAAGGAAATCTAAATATCCACAGAATCCACTGAAATCTAAATATCCACATTTACCACAGCAGTGTACATTCTTCACTCTGACTAGATCCAAGCTTCTGGAAGTCTCAAGATATGGGGCATTAGATGGGGAAATTATTTCTCAGGGCCAACTCAGGTACTACAGACCCACTGCAATAGCTCAAAGAATAACAACATTTTTGTACCCATTGCTGCTTTAAATCCCTTAAGCAACAAGAAAATCACAGAATTTCACAAGTGGAATTTACCTCCTTGTCCAGGACACAGGAGGGAGTCATTGCTTGTATGATACTTCCTGCAAGAGTTGCCGCCATGTACACTGAAGTCACCCATGCTAATGACCTATATGTCACCCTCATCTTCAGCAATCTGAACCTGCCCTGTTGCCATATTTTGACCTGTTATCAATGTATCACTCCATTCAAATGATTGAGGTACAAAAGAAAAATTGGTTTTGAAAATAGTAAAGTATATCATCGTTTGATAAATTCAAACTCATATGTAAACAGCCATCACCTCAATGATAAGCTTGACCTGTGTTCATTAAGCCTCTTTTGGGAAGCATCAGACCCACTAGCCAGTGACCTGGTCCAGAGCTTCAGGATTTCCAAGATTACTGGCTGACTGGTGGCATAATGTATTCTTGAAGTCGCTTCTGCTCTGGAGGCTATCCAAAATGAATCAAACTGAAACAATAGCACTTTAAAATTTAGAAGTATACTAACCCTCTTGACCCTGACTAGATCCAAACCGCAGCAGTTCCCAGGATGGTTGGTACTATACAAAGAACCTTTTCTCAGAACCAATTCAGCTGCTCCAGGTCCACTGCGATAGGTCAAAAAATAACAACATCTAGTTGCTGAGGAATGACATCTGGCACTCTATACCAAGCAAAACAATCAACTTTGGAAATATTCATCTTCTTCTACTTTCAGTATGACCCACCATGCTCCACAACTATGTTTGTCACAATCTCTTCTTCAAATATACACCTGAGGGAAGAAAATGATGTGAGTTTCAAGGGCCCACTTCTGATCTGAGACACACATAATGGGAACTCAACAGCTCAAAAGGCAGCCTCCTATAAAAAATAAACTTCTCTTGAAAACAACATTCAAAAACCTGTCTTCTTGTCCATAACAAACAGTTCTGTTTTGGTGCAGTCACATGTCACCAGATGCAAGGATGTCTAAATGTCCACAGGACAACTGAGATTTAACATTCACCAAATGGGCAATCCAAAATGACTTCTCTCAGTTTTGGAACTATTGATGCTTTAAATCCTTTAAGAAAATCTTGGAATTTTCTAAAAGGCATGAATATTCTTATGCTACAGGGTCCAAGAAAGTGGAGGCAGTAATTATTTCTAAAAATATTCTGCAATCATACTGACACTGACCATCTAACTGACCTTGACTTGATCCAGACCTTCTGCAATTTCAAGTCTACTATTTGCCATATATTGAAATGTTATCTACCAATATCTCCTCGTAAGTGACTGTGGTTAAAAAATGGTAAAGGAGCAAACACATACAGTACAACATTTCTTCATGTCTTTGAACCATGTCAGTGGGAAGCCTATAACAGCACATGCCTGCTCTGCAAAAACTACCTTGCTCTAGACATGGACAAATTTCTTCTTCCAAAGAACTTTAAGGTTTAGAGGTCCTTTTCATATAAGAAATGGAAACTAGTTTTCAATATTCTATCCACTTTTCCACAAAATTGACCCAAATACAAGATTACCCATAAAATCTCACAATATACACTTATGTCCATGTGCTACAGGGTTCGATCTGTAAAGGAAAATTAGTCATGTTGATAATAATGGCCCATCAATGGTCTTTCATGTTTGACCCAGAAGGATACTTACCTTCTTGACCCAAACGAGATCCAAGTTTTAGGGATTCCCAGGGTACTATTTGGGTACCAGATGGAGAATCTTTCCTCAAGGGCAAATCAACTGCCACAGGCCCAGTGAAACAGACCTTAGGAGAATAACACCTAGAAGCCAACATGGAAAACATTTGGCCCCCTAAAAACATATAAATCAATCTTCCTTAGAAATATTCATCTTGTTCTACTTTAGGTAGGATACACCAAGAAAGCCCATCACTCTCTCCCTTTTTCCAATATATTCCTGAGGGAAGAAGAAGATGAGAACTTGAAGGGACCACTCCTGATCTGAGGTACACAGTCTAAATAGCCACAGAACAATGTGCCTTCAGACCTGGTAGTGGGAACTTAGCAGGTCAAAATGCAACCCTCTAAAGAACTGAAGAACCCCTCGTGGAACCTCAAGGTTCATTTCAATCAGAGAACATTCATGCAGAAGTGTCATGGAATCAGAAATGGAATATTTCTAGAGGGAGTAAAGGACTTCACCAGTAAAAAAAAGAGCAGATATATACAATACACATTTATGTACATTTTGGAACCATGAGTTCATTGGGAAGGGTTGGAGCTCATGGCAGAACATGCCTACACCCCAAAACTACCTTGTTCCAGCCATGGACAATTTTCTTGATTTAAAGAACGTTAAGTTACAAAGGTTCCTTCCATCAAAAAATTAATATTCAATTTTGTACCCACTTTTTGAAATAGCCTCAGAGACAAGAACAATTCTAAAATTTAACAATACACATGTAAGTCCTTCTGCCACAGGGGACGATCTGTAAAGGTATAGGAATCACTTTAATAAGAATTTCCCACTAACAGTCTTGTTTGACTCAGAAGGATACTCACGCTCTTGACCCTGAAGAGATTCAAGCTTTCAGAATTCCAGAGTAATAGGTACCAGATGGGGAAATCATTTCTCAGGGCCAACTCAGCTGCTACAAACCCATTGAAACAGGAAAAAGAATAAAAACAACTAGAAGCAGAGTGAGAGGACATTCGGCCCTAGAAAAGTTGTAAATCAATCTGCCATAGTAATATTCTTCGAGCTCTGGAGGACCCACCAACTATGCCTATCAGTCCCCCTTGTTGTAACATACACCAGAGGGAAGAACTTGAGGAGAACTCTAAGGGACCACTCCTGTTCTGAGATACACTGTTTAAGCAGTCCCAGAACAAGGCATCTTCAGAATGAAGAGTGGGCCTTAGGAGGTCAAAATGCAGCCCTCCACTGGAAATAAACATCTCCTATAGACTGAAGATTCTCACCTGGAATCTCTCAGATCATTTCAATCTGAGAGCATTGATTCCAACGTGGTATGGAATCAGATATTCAGAAAGAGTAAATTATTTCAGTAGCAAAGGAGCAAATACATGCAGTACAACATTTCTTGAAGTTTCTGAATAGAATTCTGAAGAATTCTGATGTCAGTGAGAAGCCCAAGACAGTACATGTCTACGCTTCAAAATCACCTTGTTCCAGCCATAGACAAATTTGTTTCACCTTAGAACTTTAAATTTAAGGGTTCTTTCCATAAAAGCAACTTAAATTAGATAGATTTCCATATTGTACCCACTTCTTCAAATTACTTCTAACATATATGTCCTTCTGCCACAGGTGCCGATGTGTAAAGAAATAGGAATCACCTTAATACTAATTTCCCAGCAATAGTCTTTCAGGTTTTACTCAGAAGGTGATGCAATGTCTTTATCCTAAAAATATCCAAGCTTCAGCAGATCCAGGGTACTGGGTACTAGATGGGGAAGTTCTTTTTCAGGGATAACTAAGCTGTGTCAAGCCCATTGAAATGGGACAATGGAGAAGAACATCTAGAAGCAGAGAGAATGAATATTTGGCATCAGAAAAGCTGTAAATCGATTTGCATTAGAAATACTCTTCTAATTCTGTAGGATGCAGCAAATGTGCCTATCACAATCTCCATTTTGCATTGTACACGAGAGAGAAGAAGACGAGGAGGGTTCTAAGGAACCACTGTCTATCCGAGATACACTGTTAGAACAGCCACAGAACAATGTGTCTTCAGAAGGGATGATGGGACTTCAGTAACTCAAAATGCAACCCTCTATTGCAAATGAACACCTCTTACACCCCTAAGAGCCGAATATGCAATCTCAGAGTCCATTTCAAGCTCAAATCATTGATTAAAAAGTGTCATGAAATCAGATTTTCAGGGAAAGAAAACAATTTGAGCAGTAAAGAAGCAAACAAATATAGCACAAAATTTCTTTATGTCACTGAACCATGATGTCAGTGGGGAGCACATGACAGCACACGACTACTCCCCCAAAATTCCCTTGGTCCAGACATACACAATTTTTTTGTCCAAGGAACGTTAAGATTTTGGTGGTTCTTTCCATAACAGAAACAAAATTTAAGTTTCAACTCTCTCCTCAGTTCTTGAAATTGACTCATGGACAAGATTAACAAAAAATCTCACAATATGCACTTCTCCTCATGTGTTACAGGGCTGACAGACAGAGGAAAGGTAATCGCATTTATAATAATGGCCCGCCAATGAGCTTTCTGGGTTGACTCAGAACCAGACTCACTCTCGTCACAATGAAGAGATCCAAGATTCAGGAATTCCATGGCACTGGATACCAGATGGGCAAATCCTTTCTCATAGCTAACTGAGCTGATACAGGACCACTGAAATAGGACCAAAAAAGAATGAGATCTAGAAGGAAAGACAGAGAACACTTTGTAAATCAATCTGCTTTAGAAATATCTTCTTCCTCTTTAGGATCCACCAACTATGTCTATTACAGTCTTCTTTATTGCAATATACAGGAGAAGGAAGAAAATGAGGAGGATTCTAAGGGACCACTACCTATCTGAAGTATATTGTTTGAACACTCACAGAACAATGTGTCTTCAGAAAGTGTAGTGGGACCTCAGCATCTCAAAATGCAGCCATCCACCAGAAATCAACATCTTCTACAGCCTGAAGATTCTCACCTGGATTCCCTGGGACCATTTCACTCTGAGAACATTCCTTCCAATGTATCAAGAAATCAGAATTGCAGAAGAAATAAGCGATTTCAGCACCTAAGAAGAAAATATGTGCACTGCCACATTTCTTGGTGATTGTGAATCGCTATATGAGTGGGTATCCCATGACAGCACATGCCTACTCCTCAAAAACCACTTTATTCCAGCCATGGACAATTTTCTTCTTCCTCAGAACTATAAAGTTTAAGGTTTCTTTCCATAAAAAAACTTAAACTGGATAGTTTTCTATAGTGTAATTGCCTATTGAAATTGTCTCAGTAACAAGAACAACCAAAATATTGGCCAATACATAAATATGTCAATCTACCATGGGGGCTGACCTATAAAGGAATAGAAATCAAGTCAGTCAAAATTTCCCAGCTGTGGATTTCCATGTTCCGCTCAGAAGGATAGTCACCCTCTTGACAAGGTTCATGAATTCCAGGATACTGGGTACCAGATGGGGAAATACATTCTCAGGGCTAACTGAGCAGCTACATAACCATGGAAAAAGGACAAGGAAGAATGACATCTAGAAAAAAGACAAAGAACACCTTGTAAATCAATCTGCCTTAGAAATATCCCAGTAGCTCTGCAGGATCCAAAAATTATGCCTATCACAGTCTCCTTTAGCGCAATATACATGAGAGGGAAGAAGATGAGGAGGATCCTAAGGGACATTGTTTATCTGACAAACATTGTTGAACACTCACAGAACAATGTATCTTCAGAAGGTATAGTGGGATCTCAGCAGCTTCAAATGCAACCAGCTACTGCAAATGAACATCTCTTCCCGTTTGGAGAAGTTCCTGTGGAATCTCAGGGTCCACTTCTGGCTCAGATCATTCAATCCAAAGTGTCATGGAGTAAGATTTTCAGAGAGAGAAAACGATTTCAACAGGAAAGGAGCAAACAAATGCAGCACAAAATATGTTTGAGTCTCTGAACTTTGATGTGAATGGGGACCCCAGGACAGCACATGCCCACTCCTCCAAAATTCACAATTTTGTTCCTCCAAGGAACTTTAAGACTTTGGATGGACTTTTCATTATAAAAAGAGGGATTAAATTTCAATTTTCTACCACTTCTCTTTGAAATCACCTAATAGCCAAGTTCAACCATAAAATATCTCAATAAGCACAGAGATCCCTGTGCTACAGGGCATGATCCATAAAGGAAAGGCCTATTATTATAGCGTTTACAATAATGGACCACCAACATTCTTCCCAATTTGACTCTGAAGGATACTCATCATGTGAACCCTGAAAAGATCCAAGCTTCAGCAATTCCAGCGTAGTTCGTATCAGACAGTACATTCCTTTCTCAGGGTGAACTGAGCTGCTACAAGCCCACTGAAGCAGAAGAAAGATTAAGATCTAGAAACAAAGACAGAGAACTTTTGTTCTCATAAAAGTTGTAAACTAATCATCCTTAGAAATATTCCTCTACTTCTGTAGGGTGCACCAACTATGCCTATCACAGTCTCCCTTAGTGTAATATAAACCCAAGGGAAGAAGATGAGGAGGATTCTAAAGGACAATTCCCAATCTGAGACCCACTGTTTCAACGGTCACAGAACAAGGCTTCCTCAGAACGAGTAGTGGGACCTCAGCAGCTCAAAATGAAGCTCTCTGCTGGAAGTACTCCTAAAGATTGAAGATTCTCACGAGGAACTTCAGAGACCATTTCAAACTGGGAACATCAATCCCAAAATGTCATGGAATCACAATTTTCAGAGAGAGTAAATGATTTCAGCAGAAAAGGAGCAAATGCATGCAGTACAACATTTCTTGGTGTCTCGGAATCATGGTTTCTTTGAAAGCACATGCCTGCTCCTCCATAATTCCCTTCTTCGAGTCATGCACAACTTTCTTCATCCAAGGAACTTTAAGGTTTTAGAGGTTCTTTTCTAAAAGAAAGAAATTAATTTTGTATTCTCTACCCCGTTCTCCTTGAAATTGACTTATAGACAAAATTAATCATAAAATCTCACAGTATACACTTACATTCAACGGATACAGGATCTGATCTATAACTGAAAGTTAATCACGTTAATAATATAGGCCGTCTAATGGTCTTTCGAATTTGACTTAGAAGGAGATTCGACTTCTTCACTGAGAAATGATCCAAGATTTAGCAATTGAAGGATACTGGGTAACAGAGAGGGAAATCCTTTCTAAAGGCTAACTGAACTGCTACAGGCCCACTGAAATAGAAGAAAGAAGAATAAGATGTAACAACAAAGACATAGAAATTTTGTTCTCAGAAAGTTTTTAAAAAATCTGCCGTACAAATATTAATCTCTTGTTGTAGGAGGACCAAACATGTATATCACACTCTCCATTATTGCAATATACACCAGGAAGATGATGAGGATTCTAAGGGACCTTTTCCAATCGGAGATACACTGTTTGAACACTCAGAACAACTCGTCTTCAGAAAGTGTCGTGGGACCTCAGCAGTGAAAATCGAACCCTCTGCTGCAAATAAACATCTCCTAAACTCTGAAGAAGCTCATGTGGAATCTTAGGGTCCATGCTTTCTTCAGAACATTCATTCCAACGTGTCATGGAATCACATTTTCAGAGAGAGAGAACTATTTGAGAAATAAAGGAGCAAAGACATAGAGGACAATATTTCTATGTGTCTCTCAACCATGATACAAGTGGGGACCCCATGACAGCACATGACTAGTACTCCCTCATTCCCTTGTTCCAGCCATGCACAATTTTCTTCCATCCAAGAATCGTTTGGAATTTGGAAGTTCTTCTTCATTACAGAAGCAGAAATTCATTCCCAATTGTTAACTCTCTTCTCCTTGAAATTGACTTAGAGACAAGATTAGTCATAAAACCTTACAACATACAATTATGTCCATGGGATACAAGACATGATCTATAAAGGAAAGGAAATCTCATTTATGATAATGGACCGCCAATGGGTTTCCTGTTTGACTCAGAAGGAGACTTACCCTCTTGACCCTGAAGAGATCCTAGTTTCAGGAATTACAGGGTACTGGGTACCAGATGGGGAAATCATTTCTGAGGACTAACTGAGCTGCTACGGGCCCACTGAAATAGGACAGTGAAGAATGGGATTTAGAAGCAAAAAGAGAGAACACATTGTAAAGCAATCTGCCTTTGAAATATCTTCTAGCTCTGTAGGATCCAGCAACTTCATCTATTACAGTCTTCTTTACTGCAATATAAAGGAGAGGGAAGAAGATAAGGAGGATTATAAGGGCCACTGCCTATCTGAGATACACTCTTTGAACAGTCACAGAACAATGTCTCTTTAGAAGGGAATAGTGGACAGGATCAAAAGAAGACTAGAAGAAATGGGGGGTAGGATAGGATGGAGGGAAATGTAGTTAGTCTTACACAACACAACTATTATGGAGGTCATTTGTGAAATTTCACAGATATGGCCTATATTGAATTGCTTGCCTTCCCAAAGGAAATGGGTGGGGAAGGAGGGATGAAGAGAAGTTGAAGCTCAAAGTTTAAGGAACAGCTGTTGAGTTTTGTTCTTGCAACTAGACAATAAGAAATACAGGTAATGGAGTATAGAAAGTCATTGTGCCCTACAGGCCAAAAGAGAAGATGGGGATAAGGGAAGGGAGGGATGTTAGAAGGTAGGGCAGATTGGTGATAGGGATAATTAGAATTCTCAGTGTTTTATGGTGGGGGAGGGGAGAAATGGGGAGAAAATTTGAAACCCAAAATTTTGTGGAAATGAATGTTGAAAACTTAAATAAATAAATTTTGAAAAGAAAAAAAAGAAGGAATAGTAGTACCTCAGCAACTCCAAACCCAACCCTCTCTTGCAAATGACTATCTCTTACCATCTGAGGAGCCTCATGTGCAATCTCAGGGTCTGTTTGAAGCTCAGACTATCCATTCCAAAGTATCATGGAAGCAGATGTTCAGAGAGAGAAAACTATTTGAGCAATGAAAGAGAAAACAAATATAGCACACAATTTCATTATGTCGCTGAACCACGATGTCAGTAAGGGTACATAATGGCACATAGCCTACTCTCCCAAAATTCTCTTGTTCCAGACATGCCCAGTTTTCTTCCTCCAAGGAACTTTAAGATTATGGTGGTTCTCGTCATAACAGAAACAGAATTTAATTTTCAATTTCGTACCAACTTCTGAAAATGGATTCATAGACAAGATTAACAAAAAATCTCAAAATTTATACTTCTGCCCATATTTTACAGAGGAAAGGTAATCATATCAACAATAATGACAAACCAATGGGCTTCCCTTTTTGACTCAGGAGGAGACTCAGCTTCTTGACCCTGAAGAGACCCAAGTTTCAGGAATTCCAGAGTACTGGGTACCAGATGGGGAAATCCTTTCTGAGGGCTGAGTTTCTACAAGCCCACTAAAACAGAGCAATGAAGAATGGGGTCTAGAAGCAAAGACAGAGAACACTTTGTTAATCAATCTGCCTTAGAAATATCTTCTAGCCCTTTAGGATCCACCAACTATTTCTATTACAGTCTTCTTTATTGCAGTATACAGGAGAGGGAAGGAGATGAGGAGGTTTCTAGGGGTCCGCTATCTATCTGAGGTACACTGTTTGAACACTCACAGAACAATGTGCCTTCAGAAAGTATAATGGGACCTCAGCAGCTAAAAATGAAGCCATCCACTGGAAATAAACATCCTTTACACACTTAAGATTCTCACCTGAAATCTCTTGGACCACTTCACTCTGAAAACATTCACTGCAATGTATCATGAAATCAGAATTTCAGAGACAATAAATGATTTCTGCATGGAAGAAGGAAATATGGGCAGTGTGACATTTCATGGTAATTGTGATTTACTATACAAGTGGGTAGCCCATGACAGCACATGCCTATTCCTCAAAAATCACCTTATTCCACCCACTGATAATCTGTTTCTTCTTCAGAATTTTAAATTTAAGGTTTCTCTCCATAAAAAAAAACAACAACAACAACTTAAACTTGATAGTTTTTAATAGTGTACCAGCTTCTTCAGATTGTTCCAGTAACAAGACCAACCAAAAAATTAGCCAATACCTAAATATGTCCTTCTGCATTGGGGGCTGATATATAAAGGCACAGAAATCAACTCAATCATAATTTCCCACGTAAGAGCTTTTGCGTTTCACTCAGACAGGTACTCTGAGTATCTGTCTTGACAAACTTCAGGAATTTCAGGGTACCTGTTACCCGATGGGGAAATCCTTTCTGAGGGCTAACTGAGCTGCTACAGGACCATGGAACGAGGACAATGAAGAATGATATCTAGAAAAAAAGGCAAAGAACACGTTGTAAATCAATCTGCCTTAGAAATTTCCTAGTAGCTCATGCCTATCACAATCTCGGTTATTGCAATGTACACGTGATGGAAGAAGATGAGGAGGATCCTAAGGGAGCACTGCCTATCTGACATACACTGTTTGAATAGGTACAGAACAATGTGTCTTCAGAAGATATAGTGGGACATCAGCAGCTCAAAATGCAACCAGCTACTGCAAATGAACATCTCTTACAGTCTGGAGAAGTTCACATGGAATCTCATGGTCCATTTCAAATTCAGATCATTCAATCCAAAGTGGCAAGGAATCAGACTTACACAGAGAGAAAACGATTTCACCAGTAAAGGAGCAAACAAAGGCAGCACAAAATATCTTTTAGTCTCTGGACCTTGATGTGAATGGGAACCCCTGACAGCATATGCCTGCTCCTCCATAATTTCCTTGTTCCAACCATCCACAATTTTGTTCCTCCAAGGAACTTTAAGATGTTGGAGGTTTTTTCATAAAAGAAAGAGGAATTAATTTTCAATTTTCTACCCACTTCTCCTTTAATCTACTCAAAGACAAGTTTAATCATAAAATCTAGCAACATACATATAGTTATCTGGGCTACAGTGCCTGATTTATAAAGGAAAGACAATCATGTTTGCAATAATGGAACACCAATGTTCTTCACAATTTGATTCTGAAAGGTACCCAACGTCTTGACCCTGAAGAGATCCATGCTTCAGCAACTGCAGGGCACTGGGCATCAGAGAGTGAATTCCTTTCTTAGGGCTAACTGAACTGCTACAAGCCCACTGAAACAGAAGAAAGAAGAATAAGATCTGGGAACAAAGAGAGAGAACTTTTGTTCTCATCAAACTTGTAAATCAATCTTCCTTAGAAATATCCCTCTACTGCTCTAGCATGCACCAACTATGCCTAGCACAGTCTCCATTACGGCAATATAAACCTGAGGTAAGAAGATGAAGGTTCTAAAGGACCACTCCCGATCTGAGGTACACTGTTTCTACACTCACAGAACAAGGCATCTTGAGAACTAGTAGTGGGACCCCAGCAGCTGCAAACGCAGCCCTCCACTGGAAGTAAACATCTCTTTAAAAAAAAATTATTTATTTAACTTTTTACATTCATTTTCACAAAATTTTGGGTTCCCAATTTTCTCCCCATTTGTCCCCTCCCCCATCCCAATACACCAAGCATGCTAATTTTCCCTATCACCAATCTGCCCTCTCTTCTATCATCCCTCCCTTCTCTTGTCCCCATCTTCTCTTTTGTCCTGTAGAGCCAGATGACTTTCTATTCCCCATTAACTGTATTTCTTATTTCCTAGTAGCAAGAACAATACTCAACAGTTGTTCCTAAAACTTTGAGTTCCAAATTCTCCCCATCCCTCCCTCCCCACCCGTTCCCTTTGTGAAGGCAGGCAATCCAATATAGGCCATATCTGTGTAGTTTTACAAATGACTTAGATAACAGTCATGTTGGGTAAGACTAACTGTATTTCCCTCCATCCTATTCTGCCCCCATTGTTTCTATTCTGTTTTTTGATCTTGTCCCTCCCAAAGAGTGATGACTTCAAATTGCTCCCTCCTCCCATTGCCCTCCCTTCCATCATCCCTCACTCCCTGCTTATCTCCTTCTTCCCCATTTTTCTGTACTGTAAGATGGGTTTTCATACCAAAATGAGTGTGGATTTTACTCCTTCCTTTAGTCGAATGTGATGAGGGTAAACTTCATGTTTTTTTTCCCCAGTTCTCCTCCTTTTCCCTCCACTAAAAAGTCTCCTGCTTGCCTCTTGAATGAGATATAATTTACCCCATTCCATTTCATCCTCTCTCCTCCCACTACATTTCTCTCTCACCATTTACCTTAATTTCTTTTAAGATATGGTCCCATCCTATTCAATTCACTCTTTGTTCTCTGTCTCTGTGTGTGCCTGCTTGTGTGTATATGTGTGTGCGTGCACACATGTACATGTGTGTGTGCATGTGTGTGTGTGTACGTCTATGTGTGGTCCCACCAACTACCCAGATACTGAAACGTTTTAAGAGTTACAAATATTGTCTTTCCATGTAGGAATGTAAACAGTTCACCTTTGGTAAGTTCCTTATGACTTCTCTTTGCTGTTTACTTTTTCATGCTTCTTCTCATTCTTGTGTTTGAAAGTCAAATTTTCTTTTCAGCTCTGGTCTTTTCATCAAGAATGCTTGAAAGTCCTCTGTTTCATTGAAAGACCATATTTTCCCATGAAGTATTATCCTCAGTTTTTCTGGGTAGGTGATTCTTTGTTTGAGTCCTAGTTCCTTTGATTTCTGGAGTATCCTATTCCATGTCCTTCAATCCCTTAATGTAGAAGCTGCTAGATCTTGTGTTATCCTGATTTTATTTACACAATACTGGAATTGTTTCTTTCTAGCTGCTTGCAAGATTTTCTCCTTGACCTGGGAACTCTGGAATTTGGCCACAATGTTCCTAGGAGTTTCTCTTTTTGGATCTCTTTCAGTTGGTGATCGATAGATTCCTTCAATACTTATTTTGCCCTCTGGTTCTAGAATATCGGGGTAGTTTTCCTTGATAATTTCATGAAAGTGATGTTTGGCTCTTTTATTGATCATGGCTTTCAAGTAGTCCCATAATTTTTAAATTGTCTCTCCTGGATCTATTTTCCAGGTCAGTTGTTTTTCCAATAAGATATTTCACATTCTCTTCCATTTTTTCATTCTTTTGGTTTTGTTTTTTGATTTCTTGGTTTCTCAGAAAGTCATTAACCTCCATCTATTCCATTCTAATATTGAGAGAACTGTTATCTTCAGTGAGCTTTTGAACCTCTTTTTCCATTTGGCTAATTCTGCTTTTGAAAGCATTCTTCTCCTCATTGGCTTTTTGGACGTCTTTTGCCAATTGAGTGAGCCTATTTTTCCAGGTGTTATTTTCTTCAGCATTTTTTTGGGTCTCCTTTACCAAGATATTGACCCGTTTTTCATGCTTTTCTTGCATCTCTCTCATTTCTCTTCCCAGTTTTTCCTCCACCTGTCTAACTTGCTTTTCAAAATCCTTTTTGAGCTCTTCCATGGCCTGAGCCCACCCGACATCCACCTCGGATGCCTGGGATACAGAGGCCCCAACCTTCACATCTTTCCCTGATGGCAATCATCAGAAATGAAAGGAGGAAGGAACATCTCTTCCCCAAGGAAGTAACTCTCTCTGGTCTTATTTTGCTTCCTTTTTCTTGGCATTTTCCCAGCCAGTTTCTTGATTTCTGAGATTCCTCTCCACCCCTGCCTAGATCTGCCCAGCTAGTGCTTGTGGTCTGAGATTCAAATGCTGCTTCCCAGTCTCAGGGCTATCCGTGGCAGGAGCTGCTTCTATTCAATGTGAGCTTAAGTTCTGGTGCTGGGGTCGGGGCAGGGCTGCCTCCCAGGCTCAGTTCCCTCAGGGGCTTTATACAGAGACCTTCAGTAATGGAGCAGGTGGGGGCAGGGCCATCTCCCATGCTCAGCTCCCTCAGGGGCTTTATGCAGAGACCTTCAGTAATGAAGCTCCTGCCTGCTCAGGGAGTCCTGGGTCACAGCCACTGCCTCTGCCGCTGCCTCTGCTGCTCCCTCTGCCACTGCCTCCCAAGGGGGCCCAAGTCACGGAGACACCCCGCTCCTCTCTCGGCCAGCCCAGAAGTCTCTCTCACTCACCTGTAGCGTCTGTGGGCGGAGGGACCTTCGCGGCCGCCAGAAGTTCCCTCCCTGAAGCTTGCTCGGATCTGCTCCTCTGGGGCCGGGTGGCCAGGGCAGCTCAGGGGTGGGCTCCACTTTCCGGGGTGCAACGGACCCCTGTTGATGGCTCTCCAGGGCTCTCTGGAAGGGAAATCTCTTCCACTGTGTTTCTGTGCACCTTGAAGTGATCCAGAATTTGTGGGGAGTTCTTTTTACAGGAAATTTATGGGCTGTGGATTCGGAGCCAGCATAAGTGAGTCTTTCTACTCCACCATCTTGGCTCCTCCTGGAAGTAAACATCTCTTAATGACTGGAGATTCTTACGTGGAATTTCAGAGACCATTTAAAACTGGTAACATTGTGTCAAAAATGTCATGGATTCAGATTTTCAGAGAGAGTAAATGGTTTTAACCGAAAAGGAGTAAATGCATGCAATATAATATTTCTTTGTGTCACTGAATCATAAATTCAGTGGGAACTCATGATTGCACATGCCTGCTCCTTCAAAATTCCCTTGTTCTAGCCATGGAAATTTTTTTTTTCATCCAAGGGATTTCCAGATTTTAGATGTTCTTTTCATAAAAGAAAGAGAATTTAATTTGCGATTTTCTACCCATTTCTCCTTGAAATTGACTCACAGACAAGATTAATCATAAAATCTCACAATACACACTTATGTTCATGGGCAACAAGGCCTACTCTATAAGAGAAAATTAATCATATTAATAATAAGGGCCCACCAAGGGTCTTTTGGATTTAACTTAGAGGAGGCTCAACCTCTTCACAGAGAAATGATCCAAGCTTCAGCAGCTGAAGAGAACTTTGGATCAGAGAGGGAAATCCTTTCTCAGGGCTATCTGTACTGCAACAGGCCCACTGAAATAGAAGAAAGAAAAATAGGATGTAGCAACAAAGACAGAAATCTTTTGTTCTCACAAAGATTGTAAAAAATCTACTTTACAAATGTTCATGTCTTGCTATAGGATGGACCAAACATGCCTATCACAGTCTCCATTATTGCAATATACACCAGGAAGATGATGAGGATTCTAAGGCATCACTCCCAATCTGAGATACAGTGTTTGAACAGTCACAGAACAATGTGCCATCAGAGTGGATAGTGGGACCTCAGCAGCTCAAAATGCAGCCTCCACTGGAAAATAAAACATCTCCTAAAAAGTAAAGATTCTCACTTGGAACCTCTGGACCATTTCAGCCTCAGGACATTCATTTCAAAGTGCCATGGAATCATATATTCAGAGAAAATAATGATTTCAGCAGTAAAGGAGCAACTCCATGAAGTACAATAATTCTTGGTGTTTCCAAATCATAACGTCATTTGGGAGCCAATGAAAGCACATGCATCCTCCTCAAAAACTACCTTGTTGCAGTCACGAATAATTTTCTTCCATCCCAAAATTTTAAAATTTAAGGTTTTTTTTTCCCATAAAGGAAATTTAAACTAGATAGTTTTCAATATGGTACTTGCTTCTTGAAATTGTCCCAGTAAGAAGAACAACCATAAAATTTGCCAGACATACATATGTCCTTCTGCCATGGGGGCTGATATGTAAAGGAAAAGAAATCACCGCAGTCATAATTTCTCACCTGTGGACTGTCATGTCTCATTCAGAAGGAGAGATACTCCATTGACAAGGTTCAAGAACTCCAGGAAACTGGGTACTAGATGGGGAAATCCTTTCTCAGGGTTAACTTAACTGCTACAGGACCATGGAAAGAGGACAATGAAGAATGACATCTAGAGGAAAAGACAAAGAACACGTTGTAAATCAATCTGCCTTAGCAATATCCTAGTTGCTCTGTAGGATACACTAACCATGCCTGTCACAGTCTCCCTTATTGCAACATACACGAAGCAGAGGAAGATGTGGAGGATCCTAAGGAACCACTGCCTATCTGAGATACACTGTTTGAACCATCACAAAACGATGTGTCTTCAGAAGGTACAGTGGGACCTTCGCAGCTAAAAATGCAAGCCTTTATTGCAAATGAATGTCTCTTACCATCTGAAGAGCCTCACGTCCAATCTCAGCGTCTGTTTCAAGCTCAGACCATTCATTACAAAGGATCATGAAACCACATTTGCAGAGAGAGAAAACGATTTGAGGCAGTGAAGGAGCAAACAAATATAGCACAAAATTTCTCTATATCTCGGATCCAAGATGTCTGTGGGGAGCACATGACAGCACAGGCCCATTCCCACAAAATTCCCTTGTTCCAGAGATGCACAATTTTCTTCATGCAATGAATGGTAAGATTTTGGTGGTTCTTTTCATAACAGAAACAGAATTTAATTTTCAACATTCTCCCCACTTCTTGAAACTGACGTACAGACATGATTAACAAAAAATGTCACAATATGTACTTCTCTCCATGTGCTATAGGGCTGAACTAAAGATGAAAGGCAATCGAATTTACAATAATGACCCACCAATGAGCTTTCTGGTTTGACTCAGAAGGAGACTCACCCTCTTCCCAATGAAGAGATCCAAGTTTCAGGAATTCCATGGCACTGAAAAATAGATGGGCAAATCCTTTTTCACGGCTAACTGAGCTGCTACAGGCCCACTGAAATTGAACAATGAAGAATGGGATCGAAAAGGGAAGAGAGAGAACACTTTGTAAATCAATCTGCCTTAGAACTATCTTTCAGCACTTTGGGATCCACCAACTATGTCTATTACAGTCTTCTTCATTACAATATACAGGAGAAGGAAAGAAATGAGGAGGATTCTACGGGACCACTGCCGATCTGAGATACCTTGTTTGAACAGACACAGAACAATGTATCTTCAGAAGATGTAGTGGGACCTCAGAAGCTCAAAATGCAGCCATCCACTGGAAATTAACATCTTATACAGGCTGAAGATTCTCACCTGGATTCTCTGGGGCCATTGCATTCTGAAAACATTCAATTCAATGTATCATGAAATCAGAATTTCAGAGGGAATAAAGGATTTCAGCACGTAAGAAGTCAATATGTGCATTGCTACATTTCTTGGTGATTGTGAATCGCTATATGAGTGGGTATCCCGTGATAGCACATGCCTACTCCTCAAAAACCACCTTCTCCCAGCCATGGACAATTTTCTTCTTCCTCTGAACTATAACATTTAAGGTTTCTTTCCACAAAAAACCATAAACTAGAGATTTTCAATAGTGTACCTGCTTCTTGAAATTGTCCCAGTAACAAGACCAACCAAAAGACTGGCCAATACATAAAAGTGTTTTTCTGGCGTGGGGGCTGATCTATAAAGAAATAAAAATCACCTCAATCATAATTTCCCCCCATCAGCTGTCATGATTCACTCAGAAGGATAGTCACCCTCTTTACAAGGTTCAGGAATTACAGGATACTGGACACCAGATGGGGAAATACTTTCTCAATGCTAACTGAGCTGCTACAGTACCATGGAAAGGGGACAATGAGGAATGACACCTGGAAGAAAAGACAAAGAACACATTGTAAACCAATCTGCCTTAGAAATATCCTAGTAGCTCTGTAAGATCCACTAATTATGCCTATCACAGTCTCACTTATAGCACTATACAGGAGGAGAAAGATGATGATGAGAATCCTAAGGGACCCCAGCCTATCTGAGATACACTGTCTGAGCCGTCACAAAACAATGTGTCTTCAGAAGGTATAGTGGGACCTCAGCAGCTCAAAAGGAAACCCGCTACTGCAAATGAACTTCTCTTCCAGTCAGGAGAAGTTCACGTGCAATCTCAGGGTCCATTTCATACTCACATCATTGAATCCAAAGTATCCTGGAATCAGATTTTCAGAGAGAGAAAACGATGTCAGTAGTTAAGGAGCAAACAAAGGCAGGACAAAATATCTTTATGTCACTGAACCATGATTTCAGTGGGGAGCACATGAAAGCACAGGCCCACTCCCCCAAAATTTCCTTGTTCCAGACATACACAATCTTTTCATCCAAGGAACTTTAACATTTTCGTAGTTCTTTTTGTAACAGAAACTGAATTTAAGTTTCAACCCTCTCCCCACTTCTGGAAATTGACTCATGGACAAGAATAACAAAAAAAAAAATCTCACAATGTGTACTTCTCTCCAGGTGAGGTAATGGCATTTGTACTAATGGCATGCCAGTGAGCTTTCCGGTTTCACTCAGAATGAGACTCAGCCTCTTGACAATGAAGAGATCCAAGTTTCAGGAATTCCAGAGTATTGAGTGCCAGATGGGGGAATCCTTTCTCAGAGCTAACTGAGCTGCTACAGGCCCACTGAAATAGGACAATAAAGAAGGAGATCTAGAAGGAAAGACGGAGAATACTTTTTTTTTAAAATAAATTTCTTTATTTAACTTTTTACATTCATTTTCACAAAATTTTGGGTTCCAAATTTTTCCCCATTTATCCCCTCCCAACACCCCAATACACCAAGCATTCTAATTTTCCCTATCACCAATCTACCCTCTCTTCTATCATCCCTCCCTTCTCTTGTCCCCATCTTCTCTTTTCTCCTGTAAGGCCAGATGACTTTCTATTCCCCATTAACTGTATTTCTTATTTCCTAGTAGCAAGAACAATACTCAACAGTTGTTCCTAAAACTTTGAGTTCCAAATTCTCCCCATCCCTCCCTCCCCACCCGTTCCCTTTGTGAAGGCAGGCAATCCAATATAGGCCATATCTGTGTAGTTTTGCAAATGACTTAGATAACAGTCATGTTGGGTAAGACTAACTGTATTTCCCTCCATCCTATCCTGCCCCCCATTGTTTCTATTCTGTCTTTTGATCCTGTCCCTCCCCGAGCATTGACTTCAAATTGCTCCCTCCTCCCATTGCCCTCCCTTCCATCATCCCCCCCACCCAGCTTATCTCCTTCTCCCCCACATTCCTGTATTGTAATATAGGTTTTCATACCAAAATGAGTGTGCATTTTATTCCTTCCTTTAGTCGAATGTGATGAGGGTAAACATCATGTTATTTTTCTCAGCTCTCCTCTTTTTCCATCCACTAAAAAGTCTCCTGCTTCCCTCTTGAACGAGATATAATTTACCCCATTCCATTTCACCCTCTTTCCTCCCACTACATTTCTGTCTTACTGTTTACCTTAATTTCTTTTAAGATATGGTCCCATCCTATTCAATTCACTCTGTGCTGTCTGTCTCTGTACGTGCATGCATGTGTGTATGTGTGTGTGCACACACACGTGTACATGTGTGTGTCTGTGTATGTGTTTGTGTGTGGTCCCACCAACTACCCAGATACTGAAACGTTTTAAGACTTACAAATATTGTCTTTCTATGTAGGAATGTAAACAGTTCACCTTTGGTAAGTTCCTTATGACTTCTCTTTACTGTTTACTTTTTCATGCTTCTTCTCATTCTTGTGTTTGAAAGTCAAATTTTCTTTTCAGCTCTGGTCTTTTCATCAAGAATGCTTGAAAGTCCTCTGTTTCATTGAAAGACCATATTTTCCCCTGAAGTATTATACTCAGTTTTTCTGGGTAGGTGATTCTTGGTTTGAGTCCTAGTTCCTTTGACTTCTGGAATATCCTATTCCATGCCCTTCGATCCCTTAATGTAGAAGCTGCTAGATCTTGTGTTACCCTGATTTTCTTTACACAATACTGGAATTGTTTCTTTCTAGCTGCTTGCAAGATTTTCTCCTTGACCTGGGAATTCTGGAATTTGGCCACAATGTTCCTAGGAGTTTCTCTTTTTGGATCTCTTTCAGGCGGTGCTTGATGAATTCCTTCAATACTTATTTTGCCCTCTGGTTCTAGAATCTCTGGGCAGTTTTCCTTGATACTTTCATGAAAGATGATGTTTGGCTCTTTTTTTGATCATGGCTTTCAAGTAGTCCCATAATTTTTAAATTGTCTCTCCTGGATCTATTTTCCAGGTCAGTTGTTTTTCCCATGAGATATTTCACATTCTCTTCCATTTTTTCATTCTTTTGGTTTTGTTTTGTGATTTCTTGGTTTCTCAGGAAGTCATTAGACTCCATCTGTTCCATTCTAATTTTAAGAGAACTATTTTCTTCAGTGAGCTTTTGAACCTCTTTTTCCATTTGGCTAATTCTGCTTTTGAAAGCATTCTTCTCCTCTTTGGCTTTTTGAACCTCTTTTGCCAATTGAGTGAGCCTATTTTTCAAGGTGTTATTTTCTTCAGCATTTTTTTGCATCTCCTTTAGCATGGTATTGACCCTTTTTCACGCTTTTCTTGCATCTCTCTCATTTCTCTTCCCAGGTTTTCCTCCACCTATATAACTTGATTTTCAAAATCCTTTTTGAGCTCTTCCATGGCCTGAGTCCAACAGACATCCCCCTGGGATGTCTGGGATACAGAGGCCCCGACCTCCACGTCTTTCCCTGATGGTAAGAATTGTTCCTCGTCATCAGAAATGAAAGGTGGGTACATCTGTCCCCCAAGAAAGTAGCTCTCTATGGTCTTATTTTTCTTCCATTTTCTGGGCATTTTCCCAGCCATTTACTTGACTTCTGAGATTCCTCTCCACCATCGCCTAGATCCACCCAGCTAGTGCTTGGGGCCTGAGATTCAAATACTGCTCCCCAGCCTCGGGGCTTTAAGTGGCGTGCGAGACTGCTATTCAATGTGAGCTTAGATTCTGGTGCTTGGGTGGCGGCAGGGCTGCCTCCCAGGCTCAGTTCCCTCAGGGGGTTTACGCAGAGACCTTCAACAATGGAGCCCCTTCCTGCTCCGGGAGTCCCTAGCTGCCGCTGCCTCTGCTGCTGCCTCCCGAGGGGGCCCGAGTCACGGAGACACTCTGCTCCTCTCTCAGCCAGCCCAGACGTCTCTCTCACTGACTTGTAGTTCCTTTGGGTGTTGGGACCTTCCTGGCCACCGGCGGTTCTGTCCCTGAAGCCTGTTCGGATCTGCTCCTCTCTGGCCATAAGACCAGGGTAGCACAGGGGTGGGCTTCTCTGTAAGGACCATGACGGACCCCTGGGGATGGCTTTCCAGGGCTCTCTGGAACGGAAATCTCTTCCACTGTGTTTCTGCGCGGCTTGCAGTGCTTCACAATTTGTGGGGAGTTATTTTTACAGAAAATTTATGGGCTGTGGTTTTGGAGCTAGCATACGTGAGTCTTTCTACTCTGCCATCTTGGCTCCCCCCCCCCCCCGGAGAATACTTTATAAATCAATCTGCCTTAGACATATCTTCTAGCTCTTTAGGATCAAGCAACTATGTCTATTACAGTCTTCTTTATTGCATTATACACGAGAAGGAAGAGGAGAGGAGGATCCTAAGGGACATTGTCTAACTGACAAACATTGTTAAACTTTCACAGAACAATGTGTCTTCAGAAGGTATAGTCGGACCTCAGCAGCTCCAAATGTAACCTGCTACTGCAAATGAACATCTCTTCCAGTCTGGTGAAGTTCCCGTGGAATCTCAAGGTCTACATCTGGCTCAGATCATTCAATCCAAAGTTTCATGGAGTCAGATTTTCAGAGAGAGAAAACGATTTCAACAGGAAAGGAGCAAACAAACGCAACACAAAATATGCTTGAATCTCTGAATTTTGATGTGAATGGGGACCCCAGGACAGCACAAGCCCACTCTTCCAAAATTCAAAATTTTGTTCCTCCAAGGAACTTTAAGACTTCGGATGTACTTTTCATTATAAAATGAGGAATTAAATTTGAATTTTCTACCACTTCTCTTTGAAAATAACTAACAGCCAAGTTCAACCATAAAATATCACATTATGCACAGAGATCCCTGCGCTAAAAGGAAGGCATATTATTATAAGGTTTACAATAATGGACCACCAACATTCCTCCAAATTTGACTCTGAAGGATACTCATCGTGTTGACCCTGAAAAGATCTAAGCTTCAGCAATTTCAGAGTAGTGCGTATCAGAGAGTACATTCCTTTCTCAGGGTGAACTGATTTGCTACAACCCCACTGAAACAGAATAAAGAAGATTAAGATCTAGAAACAAAGACAGAGACCTTTTCTTCTCATAAAAGTTGTAAACCAATCTTCCTTAGAAATATTCCTCTACTTCTGTAGGGTACACCGACTATGCCTATCGCAGTCTCCCTTAGTGTAATATAAACCATTTGGAAGAAGATGAGGAGTATTGTAGGGGAAATTCCCAATCTGAGATACGCTGTTTCAACGGTCACAGAACAAGACATCTTCAGAAGGAATAGTGGGACCTCAGCAGCTCAAAATGCAGCTCTCTGCAGGAGGTACCCATCCCCTAAAGACTGAAGATTCTCACGAGGAACTTCAGAGACCATTTCAAACTGGAAACATTAATCCCAAAATGTGAAGGAATCACAACTTTCAGAGAGAGTAAACGATTTTAGCAGAAAAGGAGCAAATGCATAGAGGACAACGTTTCTTCGTGTTTCACAATCCCGGTGTCAGTGCATCCCCATGACAGCACATTCCTGCTCCTCCAAAATTCCCTTCTTGCAGTCTTCCACAACTTTCTTCATCCAAGGAACTCTAAGATTTTAGAGGTTCTTTTCTAAAAGAAAGAAATTAATTTTGCATTTTCTACCCATTTTTCCCTGAAATTGACTTACTGACAAAATTAATCATAAAATCTCACAATATACCCTTACTTTCAACAGATTCAGGGTGTGATCTATGAAGGAAATTTTATCACGTTAATAATAAGGGCCCACCAACGGTCTTTCGAATTTGATTTAGAAGGAGATTCGACTTCTTCACTGAGAAATGATCCAAGATTTAGCAATTGAAGCACACTGGGTAACAGAGAGGGAAATCCTTTCTAAGGGCTAACTGAACTGCTACAGGATCACTGAAAGAGAAGAAGGAAGAAGAATATGTGTCAAGGAAGACAGAGAACCTTTATTCTAAGAAAGGTTGCAAAAATTCTGCCATACAAATATTCATCTCTTGCTGTAGGATGGACCAAACTTGCCTATCACGCTCTCCATTATTGCAACATACACCAGCAAGTTGATGAGGATTCTAAGGGATCACTCCCAATCTGAGATACATTGTTTGAACAGTCACAGAACAATGTGCCATCAGAGTGGATAGTGGGACCTCAGCAGCTCAAAATGCAGCCTCCACTGGAAAATAAAACATCTCCTAAAGAGTGAGGATTCTCACTTGTTAACTCTGGACCATTTCTGTCTGAGAACATTCATTTCAAAGTGTCATGGAATCACATGTTCAGGGAAAATAAATGGTTTCGGCAGAAAAAGAACACCTCCATGGAATACAAGAATTCTTGGTGTTTCTAAATTTTAATGTCATTGGGAAGCCTAAAAAAGCACATGCATCCTCCTGAAAATACCTTCTTGCAGTCACCGACAATTCTCTTCTACCCCTAAATTTTAAATTAAAGGTTTCTCTCCATAAAGGAAACTTAAACTAGATAGTTTTCAATATGTTACCTGTTCATAAAATTGTCCCCGGAACAAGAACAACCATAAAATTTGGCAAACATACATATGTCCTTCTGCCATGGGGGCTGATCCGTAAAGGATCAGAAGTCACCTCAATCATAATTTCCCACCTGTAGACTGTCATGATTCACTCAGGACAGTCCCTCTCTTCACAAAGTTCAGGAATACCAGGATACTGTGTACCAGATGGGGAAATCAATTCTCAGGTCTAACTGAGCTGCTACAGGACCATAGAAAGAGGACAATGAAGAATGACATCTGGAAGAAAAGACAAAGAACATGTTGTAAATCAATCTGCCTTAGAAATATCCTAGTTGCTCTGTAGGATCCACTAACTATGCCTGTCACAGTCTCCCCTATTGCAACACACACGAGGCGGAGGAAAATGAGCAGGTTCCTAAGGGACCACTGCCTATCTGAGATACACTTAACCATCAGAAAACAATATGTCTTCAGAAGTTATAGTGGGACCTCAGCAGGTCAAAATGAAACGCAGGTCAAAATGAAACCCACTACTGGAAAGGAACATGGCTTACAGTCTGCAGAAGCTCACGTGGAATCTCAGGGTCCATTTCAAGCTCAGATCCTTGAATCCAAAGTGTCATGGAATAAGATTTTCAGAGAGAGAGAACAATTTCAGCAGTAAAGGAGTAAACAAAGGTAGCACAAAATATCTGCGAGTCCCTGAACCGTGATGGAAATGGAGAGCCCATGTCCCCACATGCCTACTCTTCCAAAATTTCCTTGTTCCAACCATACATGATTTTGATCCTCCAAGGAACTTTAAGATTGTGGATGTTCTTTTCATAAAAGAAGCAGGAATCAATTTTCAATTTTGACCCACTTCTCCTTGAAATCTACTCATAGTAGTTTAACCAAAAACTCTCACAATATACATGAAGGTATCTGGGCTACAGGGTTTGATTTATAAAGGAAAGGCAATCATGTTTATGATAATGGAGCACCAACATTCCTCACAATTTGCCTCTGAAGGATACCCATCGTCTTGACCCTGAAGAGATCCATGCTTCAGCAACTGCAGGGCACTGGGCATCAGAGAGTGAATTGTTTTCTCAGGGCTAACGGAACTCCTACAAGCCCACTTAAAAAGAAGAAATAAGAATAAGGAACAAAAACAAAGAACTTTTGTCCTCAGAAATGTGGTAAACCAATCTTCCTTAGAAATATCCCTCTACTGCTCTAGGATACACCAACTGTGCATAACACAGTATCATTTATTGCAATATACACCAGAGGGAAGATGATGAGGACCTGAAGAGACCACTCGCGATCTGAGATCCACTGTTTCAAGTCACAGACCAACGCATTATCGGAACGAGTTGTGGGACCTCAGCAGCTCAAAATGCAGCCATCCACTGGAAATAAACGTCTCCCATAGACTGAAGATTCTCACCCAGAATATCGGGGACGATTTCAGTCTGAGAGCATTCATTCCAAAGTGTCATGGAACCAGATTTTCACGGAGCATAATCGATTTCAGCAGTAAAGGAGCAAATACATGCAGTGCAACATTTCTTGGTGGTTCTAAATCGTGATGTCAGTGGGGAGCACATGACAGCATATGTAGATGCATCTAAAATCACCTTTTTCCAACCATGGATAATTCTGGTCTTCCTTACAACTTTAAAATTTAAGGGTTCTTTCCATAAAAGTAACTCAAATTAGATAGTTTTCAATATTGTTCCCACTTCTTGAAATTGCCTCAGAGATAAGACGACCATAAAATTTCTGAACACACATGTATGCCCTTCTGTCACAGGGTCCTCTGTGTAAAAGAATAGCAATCACCTTAATATTAATTTCTTAGCAACCATCTTTCAGGTTTTACTCAGAAGGATACTCACCCTCTTCCTACTGAAGAGATCCAAGCTTCACCAATTCCAGGGTCCTGGGTACCACATGGGGAAATCCTTTCTCAGGGTCAACTCAGTGGCTACAGTCTTATTGAAGTGGGACAATGAAGAAGAACATCTAGAAGCAGAGAGAAAGAACTTTAGGCACCAGAAAATTCGAAAATCAACCTGTCTTTGAAATATTCTTCCAACTCTGTAGGATGCACCAAATGTATCTATCACAGTCTCCATTATTGCAGTGTAAACCAGATGGAAGAAGATGAGGAGGATTCTAAGGGACCTCTTCCAATAGGAGATACACTGTTTGAACGCTCAGAACAACTTGTCTTCAGAAAGTGTCGTGGGACCTCAGCAGTGAAAATCTAACCCTCTACTGCAAATAAACGTCTCCTAAAGTCTTAAAAAACTCATGTAGAATCTCAGGGTCCATGTTTTCTTCAGAACATTCATTCCAACGTGTCATGGAATCAGATTTTCAGAGAGAGAAAACGATTTGAGAAATAAAGGAGCAAAGACATAGAAGACAACATTTCTATATGTCTCTCAAAAATGATACAAGTGGGGAGCCCATGACTGCACATGCCTACTTCTCCAAAATTCCCTTGTTTCAGTCATGCACAATTTTCTTCATCAAAGAATCTTTTCAGTTTTGTAGGTTTTTCTCATTACAGAAACAGAAATTAATTTTCCTTTTCCAACCCACTTCTCTTTGAAATTGACTCATAGACATGATTAAACATAAAATCTTACAATATACACTTATGCCCATGTGCTACAGCGCTGAAAGTTAATCACCTTTATAATAATGGCCCAATAATGGACTTTCCTGTTTGACTCAGAAGGAGACTCACCCTCTTGACCTGGAAGAGATCCAAGCTGCAGCAATTCGATTATACTTGGTATGCTACAGGCCCGATGAAATAGAAGAAAAAAGAAAAAGCATCTTGAAACAAAGACAGAGAAGTTTTATTCTAGGAAAAGTTGTAAATCCATCTGCCTAAGAAACACTAATCTGCTGTTATAGGATACAACAGATATGCCTACCACAGTGTAGACCATTGCAATATACACCAGAGGAAAGAAGATGAGGAGGAGTCTAAGGGACCACTCCCGATCTGAGATACACTCTTTGAACAGTCACAGAACAATGCAAATTCAGAACGAGTAGTGGGTCCTCAGCCGCTCAAAATCCAGATGTCCTCTGGAAATAAACATCTCTTAGAGACTGAAGATCCTCATTTGGAATCTCTAGAACAATTTCAATCTGAGAACATTCATTCCAAAGTGTAGTGGAATCAGGTTTTCAGAGAGCATAAATGATTTCAGCACTAAAGGAGCAAATACATGTAGTACAACATTTCTTGGTGTCTCTGAGTCGTGATATTAGTGGGTAATCCATCAAAGTGCATGTCTACGCCTGAAAAACGACCTTGTTCCAGCCATGGACAATTTTCCTCTACCTTGCAACTTTAACATTTAAGGATTCTTCCCATAAAAGTAACTTAAATTACATAGTTTCCAATATTGCTTCCACTTCCTGAAGTTGGCTCAGAGACAAGGAAACCACACAATATTTCCCAATGCGCATGTATGTCCTTCTGCAAAAGGGGCCGATGTGTAAAGAAATAGGAATCAACTTTACATTCATTTCCCAACACTGGTCTTTCAGGTTTAACTCAGAAGGATACTCACCCTGTTTACACTGAAGGGATCCAAGCTTCAGCAGGTCCAGGGTCCTGGTTAGCAGATGGGGAAATCGTTTTTCAGGGACAACTCAGGCACTACAGGACCCCTGAAATAGGACAATGAAGAAGAACATCTAGAAGCAGAGAGAAACAACATTTGACATAAGAAAAGCTGTAAATCAATCTGCCTTTAAAATATTTTTCTGACTCTGAAGGATGCAGCAAATGTATCTATCAGACTCACCACTTTTGCAGTATAACCAGAGGGAAGAAATGATGAGGATTCTAAGGGACCACTCCCAGTCTGAGATACACTGTTTCAACAGTAACAGAACAATATGTCTTCAGAATGGATAGAGGGACCTCAGCAACTCAAAATGCAGTCCTCCACTAGAAAAAAAAGTCTCCTACAGAGTCAAGATTCTCACTTGGAATCTCTGGACCATTTTAATCTGAGAACATTCATTTCAAAGTGTCATGGAATCAGATGTTCAGAGAGAGAAAACTATTTGAGCAATGACGGAGCAAACAAATATAGCACACAATTTCATTATGTCGCCAAACGTTGATGCCAATGGGGTGCACGTAACGGCACATGCCCACTCCCCCAAAATTCCCCTGTTCCAGACGTGCACAGTTTTCTTCTTCCAAAGACCTTTAAGATTTTGGTGGTTCTCGTCATACCAGAAACAGAATTTTATTTTCAATTTTCTACCAACTTCTAAAAATTGATTCATAGAGAAGATTAACAAAAAAATCTCACCATTTATATTTCTACCCATATGCTACAGGGCTGAATTATAGAGGAAAGGTAATCACACCTATAATAATGGCGAAGCAATGGGCTTCCTTTTTGACTCAGGAGGAACCTCTGCTTGTTGACCCAAGCTTCAGGAATTCCAGACTGGGTACTGGGTACCAGATGGGGAAATCCTTTCTGAGGGCTAACTGAGCTGCTTCAAGTCCACTGAAATAGAACACTGAAGAAGGGGATCTAGAAGCAAAGACAGAGAACACTTTGTAAATCAATCTGCCTTAGCAATATCTTCTAGAACTTTAGGATCCACCAACTATGTCTGTTACAGTCTTCTTTATTGCAATATACCGGATGTGGAAGAAAATGAGGAAGATACTAAGGGACCACTGCCTATCTGAGATACATTGTTTGAAGAATCACGGAACAATGTGTCCTCAGAAAGTGTAGTGGGACCTCAGCAGGAAAAACGCAGCTGTGCACTGGAAATAAACATCTTCTACAGACTTAAGGTTCTCCTCTGAAATCACTTGGACCACTTCAGTCTGAGAATGTTCACTGCAATACATCATGAAATCAGAATTTCAGAGAGAATAAATTATTTCAGCACCTAATAAAGAAAATATGGGTGATGTGATATTTCTTGGTGATTATGAATCGCTACGTGAGTGGGTAGCCCATGACGGCACATGGCTATTCCTCAAAAACCACCTTATTCTACCCATTGATAATCTGTTTCTTCTTCAGCACTTTAAAATTTAAGGTTCGTTTCACAAAAAAGACTTAAGCTTGATAGTTTTCAATAGAGTACCAGTTTCTTCAAATTGTCCCAGTAAAAGACCAACCAAAAAATTGGCCAATATATAAATATGTCCTTCTGCATTGGGGGCTGATGTATAAAGAAACAGAAATCAACTCAATCATAATTTCCCACTTGTGAGTATTCATGTTTTACTCAGATAGATACTCTGAGTATCTGTCTTTACAAACGTCAGGAATTCCAAGGTACTGCGTACTAGATGGGGAAATTCTTTCTGAGGGCTAACTGAGCTGCCGCAGGACCATGGAAAGAGGACAATAAAGAATGACATCTAGAAAAAAAGACAAAAACACGTTTTAAATCAATCTGCCTTAGAAATATCCTAGTAGATCTGTAGATTCCATTACCTATCCCTATCACACTCTCCCTTATTGCAACTTTCAGGATAGGGAAGAAGATAAGGAAGATCCTAAGGGACCACTGTCTGTCTGAGAAGCACTGTTTAACAGTCACAGAACAATGTGTCTTCAGAAGGTATAGTGGGACCTCAGGAGTCCAAAATGCAACTCACTACTGCAAATGAACATCTCTTCCAGTCAGGAGAAGTTCACGTGGGGTCTCAGGGTCCATTTCAAGCTCAGGTCATTCAATCCAAAGTGTCATGGAAGCAGATTTTCAGAGATAGAAAACAATTTCAGCAGTAAAGGAGCAAAAAACGCAGCGAAAAATATCTTTGAGTCTCTGAACCTTGATGTAAATGAGGACCCCAAGACAGCAGATGCCTACTTCTCCAAAATTCATAATTTTGTACCTCCAAGGAACTTTAAGATTTGGGAGGTTCTTCTCATAAAAGAAACAAGAATTAATTTTCAATTTTCTACCCACTTCTCCTTTAAATCGACAAATAGACAAGTTTAAGCATAAAATCTCACAATTTACAAGCAGGTATCTGGGCTATAGGGCCTGATTTATAAAGGAAAAGTAATCTCATTTATACTAATGGACCACCAATATTCTTCACAATTTGACTCTGAAGGATACACATCATCTTGACCCTGAAGAGTTCCACATGTCAGTACCTGCAGGGTAGTGAGGGAATTACGTTCTCAGGGCTGACTGAACTGCTACAAGCCTACTGAAACAGAAGAAAAAAGAAGAAGATCTAGGAAGAAAGAGAGAGAACTTTTGTTCTCATAATAGTTGTAAAGCAATGTTCCTTAGAAATATTCATCTACTACTACAGGGTGCATCAACTATGCTTATCACAGTCCACATTATTGCAATATAAACCAGAGGGAAGAAGATGATGAAGTTTCTAAGGGACCACCCCCTATCTGAGACACACATCAACGGTTACAGAACAAGGCATCTTCAGAACGAGCAGTGGAACCTCAACAGCTGAAAATGCAGTCCTCCGCTGGAACTGAAGATCTCCTAATGACTGCATATTCTCACGTGAAATTTCAGAGCCCATCTCAAACCGGTAACATTATGTCCAAAATGTCACAGAATCAGATTTTTAAAGAGAGCAAACAGTTTTAACCGAAAAGGGGTAAATGCATGCAATATAATATTTCTTTGTGTCTCTGAATCACAATTTCAGTGGGAACTCATGACAGCACATGCCTGCTCCTTCAAAATTCCCTTGTTCCAGCCATGCAAAATTTTTTTTCACCAAAGTGATTTCCATATTTTAGAGGTTCTTGGAAGAGAAATTAATTTGCGATTTTCTACCCATTTCTCCTTGAAATTGACTCATAGACAAGATTAATCATAAAATCTCACAATATACACATGTTCATGGGCCTGATCTATAAGAGAAAGTTAATCATATTAATAATAAAGGACTGCCAACGCCCTTTTGAATTTGACTTACAGGAGGCTCACCCTCTTCACAGAGAAATAATCCAAGCTTTAGCACTTGAAAGGAACTTTGTATCAGACAGGGAAATCTTTTGTCAGGGCTACATGAACTGCTACAGGTTCACTGAAACAGAAGAAAGAAGAATAAGAAATAGCTACAAAGGCAGAGAACTTTTGTTCTCAGAAAGGTTGTAAAAAACCTTCCTTACAAATATTCATCTCTTGCTGTAGGATGGACTAAATATGCCTATCACAGTCTCCATTATTGCAATATACACCAGGAAGATGATGAGGATTCTAAGGCATCACTCCCAATCTGAGATACAGTGTTTGAACAGTCACAGAACAATGTGCCATCAGAGTGGATAGTGGGACCTCATCAGCTCAAAATGCAGCCTCCACTGGAAAATAAAACATCTCCTAAAGAGTGAAGATTCTCACTTGGAACCTCTGGACCATCTCAGCCTGAGAACATTCATTTCAAAATGTCATGGAATCACATATTCAGAGAAAAATAAATGATTTCAGCAGTAAAGGAGCACATCCATGGAGTACAAGAATTCTTGGTGTTTCCAAATCGTAATGTCATTCGGGAGCCCATGAAAGTACATGGTTCCTCCTGAAAAAACTTCCTTGTTGCAGACATGAATAATTTTCTTCTACGCCAAAATTATAAAATTTAAGGTATTTTTCCATAAAGTAAACTTAAACTAGATAGTTTTCAGTACGGTACCAGCTTCTTCAAATTGTCCCAGTAACAAGAACAACCAGAAAATTTGCCAGACATACATATGACCTTCTGCCATGGGGGCTGATATGTAAAGGCACAGAAATCACCTCAATTATAATTACACACCTGTGGCCTGTCATGTTTCACTCAGAAGGAGTGATTCTCTCTTGACAAGGTTCAGGAATTCCAGGATACTGCATACCAGATGAAGAAATCCTTTCTCAGGGTTAACTGAACTGCTACAGGACCATCGAAACCTCGAGGACAATGAAGAATGACATCTAGAAAAAAAGACAAAGAACACGTTGCAAATCAATCTGCCTTAGAAATATCCAAGTTGTTCTGTAGGATCCTCTAACTATGCCTCTCACAGTCTCCCTTATTTTTACATACATGAGGTGGAGGAAGATGAGGAGGATCCTAAGGAACCACTGCTTATCTCAGACACACTGTTTGAACTGTCACAAAACAATGTGTCTTCAGAAGGCATAGTGGGATCTCAGCAGCTAAAAATGCAACCCTCTACTGCAAATGAACATCTCTTACTGTCGGAAGAGCCTCATGTTCACTCTCAGTGTCCGTTTCAAGCTCAGATCATTCATTTCAAAGGATCATACAATCACATTTGCAGAGAGAGAAAACGCTTTGAGCATTAAAGGAGCACACAAATATAGCACAAAATTTCTTTATGTCTCTGAACCATGATGTCAGTGGGGAGCAAATGACAGCACAGGCCCACTCCCCCAAAATTCCTTTGTTCCAGAGATGCACAACTTTCTTCATGCAGTGAACGGTAATATTTTGGTGGTTCTTTTCATAAGAGAAACAGAATTTAATTTTCAACTTTCTCCCCACTTTTTGAAATTGACACAAAGACAAGATTAACCAAAAATTTCACAATATGTACTTCCCTTCATGTCCTATAGGGCTGAACTCTAGAGGAAAAGTAATTGTGTTTACAATAATGGCCGACCATCGAGTTTTCTGGTTGACTCAGAAGGAGATACACCTTCTTCCCAATGAAGAGATCCACGTTTCAGGAATTCCATGGCACTGGATATTACATGGGCAAATCCTTTCTCACGGCTAACTGAGCTGCTACAGGCCCACTGAAATAGGACAATGAAGACTGGGATATAAAAACAAAGACAGAGAACAATTTGTAAATAAATCTGCCTTAGAAACATCATATAGTCCTTTAGGATCCACCAAATATGTCTATTACAGTCTTCTTCATTACAATATACAGGAGAAGGAAGAAAATGAGGAGGATTCTATGGGACTACTGCCTATCTAAGACATTGTTTGAACAGTCACAGAACAATGTATCTTCAGAAGATGTAGTGGGACCTCAGCAGCTCAAAATGTAGCCACCCACTCTAAAATAACATCTTCTACAGGCTGAAGATTCTCACCTGGATTCTTTGGGACCATTGCATTCTGAAAACATTCAATCCAATGCATCATGAAATAAGAATTTCAGAGGGAATAAAGAATTTCAGCACGTAAGAAGTCAAAATGTGCAGTGTGACATTTCTTGGTTACTGTGAATTGCTATATGAGTGGGTGTCCCGTGACAGTACATGCCTACTCGTCAAGACCAACTTCTCCCAGCCATGGACATTTTTATTCTTCCTCTGAACTTTAGCATTTAAGGTTTCTTTCCATAAAAATCCTTAAACTAGATAGTTTTCAATAGTGTACCTGCTTCTTGAAATTGTCCCAGTAACAAGACCAACCAAAAGAGTGGCCAATGCATAAATATGTCTTTCTGGCACGGGGGGTGATCTATAAAGAAATAGAAATCATCTCAATTATAATTCCCGTCCTGTCGGCTGTCATGATTCACTCAGAAGGATAGTTACCCTCTTTACAAGGTTCAGGAATTTCAAGATACTGGGTACCAGAGGGGGAAATCCTTTCTCTGGGTTAACTGAACTGCTACAGGACCATGGAAAGAGAACAATGAAGAATGACATCTAGAAGAAAAGACAAAGAACATGTTGGAAATCAATATTCCTTAGAAATATCCTAGTGACTCTGCAGGATACACTAACTATGCCTATCACTGTCTATCTTATTTGAATATACACAAGAGGAATGTAGATGAGGAGGATACTAAGGGACAACTGCCTATCTGAGATATACTGTTAGAACAGTCATAGAACAATGTGTTTCCAGAAGGGATAATGGGACTTCAGCAACTCAAAATCCAACCCTCTATTAGAAATGAATATCTCTTACAATCTGAAGAGCCTCATGTACTATCTCAGCATTCATTTCAAGCTCAGATTATTCACTAAAAACTGTCATGGAATCAGATTTTCAGGGAGATGAAACAATTTGAGCAGAAAAGGAGCAAACAAATATAGCACAAAATTTCTTTGTCACTGAACCATGATGTCAGTGGGGAGCACATGACAGCACAGGCCCACTCCCCCAAAATTGTACCAGGCATACACAATTTTTTCATCCAAGGAAGGTTAAAATTTTGATGACTCTTTTCATAACAGAATCAGAACTTAAGTTTCAACTCTCTCCCCAATTCTTGAAATTGACTCATGGACAAAATTAACAAAAAAAATCACAATATGTACTTCTCTCCATGTGCTATCGGGCTGACCGACAGAGGAAAGGTAATGGCATTTATAATAATGGCCCGCCAATGAGCTTTCAATTTTGACTTAGAACCAGACTCACCGTCTTGACAATGAAGAGATCAAAGTTTCAAATATTCCATGGCACTGGGTAGGAAATGGGCAAATCCCTTCTCACGTCTAACTGAGCTGCTACAGGCCCACTGAAATAGGGCAATAAAGAATGAGATCTAGAAGGAAATACAGAGAGCACTTTGTAAATCAATGTGCCTTAGAAATATCTTCTAGCTGTTTAGGATCCACCAACTATGTCTATTACAGTCTTCTTTATTGCAATATACAGGAGAAAGAAGAAAGTGAGGAGGATTCTAAGGGACCACTACCTATCTGAGACACACTGTTTCAACAGTCACAGAACAATTTATCTTCAGAAGATGTAGTGGGAACTCAGCAGCTCAAAATGCAGCCATCCACTGGAAATTAACATCTTCTACAGGAAAAATATTCTCACCTAGATTCTCTGGGACCATTTAACTCTGAGAACATTCATTCCAACGTATCATGAAATTAGAATTTCAGAACCTGACAAGAAAATATGTGCAATGCGACATTTCTTGGTGATTGTGAATCCCTATATGAGAGAGTATCCCATGACAGCACATGCCTATTCCTCAAAAACTACTTTATTCCAGCCAAGAACAATTTTCTTCCTCCTCAGAACTACAAAATTTAAGGTTTCTTTCCAGAAAAAAACTTAAACTGGATAGTTTTCTATAGTTTACTTGCCTCTTCAAATTGTCTCAGTAACAAAAACAACCAAAAAATTGGCCAATACATAAATTTGGCATTCTGCTATGGGGGCTGACTTATAAAGGAATAGAAATCATGACAGTCAAAATTTCCCAGTTTTTGGCTTCCATGTTTCACTCAGAAGGATAGTGACCCTCTTGCAAAGTTCAGGAATTACAGGATACTGGGTCTCAGATGGGGAAATATATTCTCAGGGTTAACTGAGCGCTACATAACCATGGAAAGAGGACAATGAAGAATGACATCTAGAAAAAAAGACAAAGAACACGTTGTAAACCAATCTGCCTTAGAATTATCCCAGTAGCTCTGTAGTATCCAGCAATTATGCCTATCACAGTTTCCCTTATTGCAACGTACACGACAGGGAAGAAGATGAGGAGGATCCTAAAGGACCATTGTCTACCTGAGAAACACTGTTGAAAACTGACAGAACAATGTGTCTTTGGAAGATATAGTGGGACCACAGCAGCTCCAAATGCAACCCGCTACTGCAAATGAACATCTCTTCCAGTCTGGAGAAGTTCCCGGCGAATCTCAGAGTCCACTTCTGGCTCAGATCATTCATTCCAAAATGCCATGGAATCAGATTTTCAGAGTAAGCAAACGATTTCAGTAGTAAAGGAGCAAACATAGGCAGCATACAATATGATTGAGTCTCTTAACCTTGACGAAAATGGGGAGCAAATACCCCCACATGACTACTCCTCCAAAATTTCCTTGTGCTAGCTATGCATGATTTTGTTCCTCCAAAGAAATTTAAGATTTTGGAATTTCTTTTCATAAAAGAAAAAGGAATTAATTTTCAATTTTGTACCCATTTCCCATTTAAATCAACTCATAAACAAGTTTACCCATAAACTCTCACAATATACATGTAGGTATCTGGGCTACAGTGCCTGATTTATAAAGGAAAGGCAAACACGTTTACAATAATGGAACACCAATATTCTTCAGAATTTGACTCTGAAGGATACTACTCATCGTCTTCGTGCTCAAGAGATCCAAGCTTCAACACCTTCAGGGTACTGGGTATCAGAGAATGAATTCTTTTCTCAGGGCTAACTGACCTGCTACAAGCCCCCTGGAACAGAAGAAAGAAAAATAAGATCTAGGATCAAAGACAGAGAACATATGTTCTCATAAAGGCTGTAGACCAATCTCCCTTACAAATGTCCTTCGACTGCTGTAGGATGCACCAACTATGCCTATAATGTTCTTCTTATTGCAATATAAACAAGAGGGTAGAAGATGGTGAAGATTCTAAGGGACCACCCCCGATCTGGGGCACACTCTTTCAATGGCCACAGAACAATGCACCTCCAGAATGAGTAGTGGGACCTCAGCAGCTGAAAAGGCAGGCCTTCCCTGGAAAGAAACATCTCCTTAAGACTGAAGATTCTCACATGGAATTTCAGAGACCATTTCAAACTGGTAACATTACATCCAAAATGACATGGAATGAGATTTTTCAGAGAGAGTAAACTATTTCATTAGGAAATAATCAAATGCATGCAGTACAATACTTTTTCATCTCTGAATAGTGTTTTCTGTGGGGCCCCATGAGAGGACATGCCTGCTCCTCCAAGATTACCTTGTTCCACCCATGCACAATTTTCTCCATCCAAGGAACTTTAAGATTTCAGAGATTATTTTGATAAAAGAAAGAATAATTAATTTTCGATTTTCTACCCACTATTCTTTGAAATTTAGTGATAGACAAGATTAATCACAGAATCTCACAATATACACTTATATTCCAGGGATACAAGGCCTGATCAATAGAGGAAAGTTAATCACGTTAATAATAAGGGCCCACCGATATTTTTTTGAATTTGTCTCAGAAGGGGACTTGCCCTCTTCCCAAAAAAATGATCCAAGCTTTGGCATTTCACGGATACTGGGTACAAGAGAGGGAAATCCTCTCTCATGGCTGAGTGAACTGCTACAGACCCAGTGAAATAGAAGAGGAATAAGATGTAGCATCAAAGGCAGAGAACTTTTGTTCTCAGAAAGTCTGTAAAAAAAGTGCTTTACAAATATCTGTCTCTTGCTGTAGGATGGACCAAACATGCCTATCACAGTCTCCATTATTGCAATATACACCAAGAAGTTGATGAGGATTCCCAGGGACCTCTCCCAATCTGAGATACACTATTTGAAAAGGCACAGAACAATGTGTCGTCAGAATGGATAGTGGGATCTCAGCAGCTCAAAATGCAGCCCTCCACTGGAAAGTAAAACATCTCCTAAAGAGCTAAGATTATCACGTGGAAATTCTGGACCATTTAGTCTGAGAACATTCATTTCAACGTGTCATGTAATCACATGTTAAGAGAAAATAAATGATTTCAGAAGTAAAGGAACAACTCCATGGAGTACAAAAATTCTTGGTTTCTCTAAATCGTAATGTCATTGGGGGCTCCATGAAAGTACATGCTTCATCATCAAAAACGACCTTCTTCCAGTCATGGACAATTTTCTTCTACCTCAAAATTTTAAAATGTAAGTTTTCTTTCCATAAAGAAAACTTAAACTAGACAGTTTTCAAGTGGTACATGCTTCTTAAAATTGTCCCAGTAACAAGAACAACCACAAAATTTGCCAACGCATACATATGTCCTTCTGCCATGGGGGCTGATCTGTAAAGGAACAGAAATCACCTCAATCTTAATTTCCCACCTGTAGGCTGTCATGATTCACTCAGAAGGATAGTCACTCTCTTGACAAGGTTCAGGAATTCCAGGATACTGGGTACCAGATGGGGAAATCCTTTCTCAAGGTCAACTGAGCTGCTACAGGACCATGGAAAGAGGACAGTGATGAATGACATCTAGAAGAAAAGACAAAGAACACGTTGTAAATCAATCTGCTTTAGAAATATCCTGATTGCTCTGTAGGATCCACTAACTATGCCTATCACAGTCTCGCTTATTGCTACATACAGGAAGCAGAGGAAGATGAGGAGGATCCTAAGGAACCACTGCCTATCTGAGATACACCCTTTCAACAGTCACAGAACAATATGTCTGGTATAGTGTTATAGAAGGTATAGTGGGATCTCAGAAGCTCAAAATTTATCCTACTACTGAAAATGAACATGTCTTACAGTCTGGAGAAGTCCACATGGAAACTCAGGGTCCATTTCAGCCTCAGATCGTTAAATCCAAAGTGTCATGGAATCAGATTTTCAGAGAGAGAAAATCGATTTCAGTAGTAAAGGAGCAAACAAAGGCAGTACAAAATATCTTTGAATCTCTGCATTTTGATGAATTGGGGGATACCATGCCCCCACATGCCTACTCCTCCAAAACTACCTTCTTCCACTCATGCCCAATTTACCTCATCCAACATTAAAATTTTAGAGGTTCTTTTCATAAAAGAAAGAAAAATTAATTTTTGATTTTCTACACACTTCTCTTTGAAATTATGTCATAGACAAGATTAATCATTAAAATCTCACAATATACAATTATATTCAAGGGATACAGGGTCTGATCTATAAAGGAAATTTAATCACTTTAATAATAAGGGCCCATCAATGGTCTTTCAAAATTATCTTAGGAGGGGAGTCACTTTCTTCCGTGAAAAATCACCCAGGCTTTAGCATCTGAAGGGTACTGGGTACCAGAGACAGAAATCCTTTCTCATGGCTAACTGAACTGCTACAGGCACATTGAAATAGCAGAAAAAATTTCTAATATGTAGCAGCAAATACAAAGAACTTTTGGTCTCAGAAAGTTTGTAAAAATCTGCTTCACAAATATTCATCTCTTGCTGTAGGACGGACCAAACATGGCTATCAAAGTCTCTATTATTGCAATATACACCAGGAAGATGATGAGGATTCTAAGGGATCACTGCCAATTCGAGATCCACTGTTTGAACAGTCTCAGAATAATGTGTCTTCAAAAAGTATAGTGGGAACTTAGTAGCTCAAAATGGAACCCGCTACCCCAAATGAACATCTTTTACGGTCTGGAGAAGATTACATCGAATCACAGGATCCGTTTCAAGCTCAAATGATTCAGTCCAAAGTGTCATGGAATCAGATTTTCAGAGAGAGAAAACGATTTCAGCAGTAAAGGAACAAACAAAGGCAGCACAAAATATGTCTGAGTCTTTGAACCTTGATGAAAATGGGGAGCAAATACCCCCACATGACTACTCCTCCAAAATTTCCTTGTACAACTCATGCAGAATTTTCTTCCTCCAAGTAACTTTAAGATTTTGGAAATTCTTTCATAAAAGAAACAGGAATTAATTTTCAATTTTCTTCCCATTTCCCATTTAAATCAACTCAGAGACAAGTTTAACCATAAACTCTCACAATATACATGTAGGTGTCTGGGCTACAGGGCCTGATTTATAAAGGAAAGGCAATCACGTTCATAATAATAGAACACCAATATTCTTCACAATTTTACCCTGAAGGATACTCATCGAGTTGACCCTGAAGAGATCCACGCTTCAACAGCTGCAGTGTACTTGGTAGCAGAGATTGAATTCCTTTCTGTCTCTGGTACCCAGTACCCTTCAGATGCTAAAGCCTGGGTGATTTTTCAGGGAAGAAGGTGAGCCCCTAACTAAGACAATTTTGAAAGATCATTGGTGGGCCCTTATTATTAAAGTGATTAATTTTCCTTTATAGATCAGACCCTGTATCCCTTGAATATAATTTTATTTTATGAGGGCTAACTGGATTGCTACAGGCCCACTGAAATAGAAGAAAGAAGAATAAGTGGTAGCAACAAAGAGAGAGAGAACTTTTATTTTCAGAAAGTTTGTAAAAATCTGCCTTACAAATATCCATCTCTTGCTGTAGGATGCACCAAACATGCATATCACACCCTCCATTATTGCAATATACACCAGGGGGAAGAAGATGAGGAGGATTCCAAGGGAACACTCCCAATCTGAGACACACTGTTTAAACAGTCACAGAACAATGTGTCATCAGAATGGATAGTGAGATCTCAGCTGCTCAAAATGCAGCCCTCCACCGGAAAAATAAAACATCTACTAAAGAATGAAGATTCTCACTTGGAACCTCCGGATCATTTCAGTCTGAGAACATTCATTTCAAAGTGCCATGGAATCATATACTCAGAGGAAATAAATGATATCAGCAGGAAACGAGCAACTCCACTGAGTACAAGAATCCTTGGTTTTTCTAAATCATAATATCATTGGGGACCCCGTGAAAGTACATGCTTCATCATCAAAAAGTACCTTTTTGCAGTCATGGAAAATTTCCTTCTATATCAAAATTTTAAAACTAAAAGTTTCTCCCCATAAAGAAAACTTAAACTAGATAGCTTTCAATATGGTACCTACTTCTTGAAATTGTCCCAGTAACAAGAACAACCATACAATTTGCCAACACATTTGTATGTCCTTCTGCTATTGGGGCTGATTTGTAAAGGAAAAGAAATCCCCTCAATCATTATTTCTCATCTGTAGGCTGTCATGATTCACTCAGAAGGACACTCACTCTCTTGACAAGATACAGGATTTCCAGGATACTGGGTACTTGATGGGGAAATCTTTTCTCAAAACTAACTGAACTGCTACATGACCATCGAAAGAGGACAATGAAGAATGACATCTAGAAGAAAAGAGAAAGAACATGTTGTAAATCAATCTGCCTTAGAAATATCCTAGTTGCTCTGTAGGATCCATTAACTATGCTTATCACAGTCTCCCTTATGTTTACATACATGAGGCGGAGGAAGATGAGGAGGATCCTAAGGGATCACTGCCTATCTGAGGTACACTGTTTGAACTGCCACAAAACAATGTGTCTTCAGAATGTATAGTGGGACCTCAGGAGCTAAAAATATCACCCACTACTGAAAAAAACATGGCTTACAGTCTGCAGAAGCTCACGTCGAATCACAGGGTCCATTTCAAGCTCAGATAATTGAATCCAAAGTGTCATGGAATGAGATTTTCAGAGCAAGGAAACGATGTCAGCAGTACAGGAGCAAACAAACACATTAAAAAATATCTTTGAGTCTCTGAACCTTGCTGAGAATTGGGAGTCCATGCTAGGACCTGCCTATTCCTCCAAAATTTCTTTGTTCCTACCACGCACAATTTTGTTCCTCCAAGAAACTTTAAGATATTGGAGGTTCTCTTCATAAAAGAACAGGAATTAATTTTCAATTTTCTGCACATTTCTCCTTTAAATATACTCAAAGACAAGTTTAGTCATAAAATCAAGCAACATATACACAGTTATCTGGGCTATAGGGCCTGATTTATAAAAGAAAGAATCGAGTTTATAATAAGGGAACACCAATAGTCTTCATAATTTGACTCTGAAGGAATTCTCATCCTCTTGACCCTGAAGAGATCCACACTTCAGCAACTGCAGGGAACTGGGGATCAGAGAGTGAATTCTTTTCTCAGGGCTAATGGAACTTCTGCAAGCCCAATGAAACAAAAGAAAGAAGAATAAGATCTAGGAACAAGGACAGAGAACTTCTCTTCTCAGAAAAGTTGTAAACCAATCTTTCTTAGAAATATTCAAATACTGCTGTAGAATATACCCAGAATGCTTATCACATTCTCCCTAGTCGGGATATAATCCAAAGGGAAGAAGATGTTGCAGATTCTAAGGGACCACTCCCAATCTGAGAGACACTGTTTAATGATCACAAAACAATGCATCCTCAGAACGAGTAGTGAGACCTCAGTAGCTGAACATGCAGCCCTCCCGTGGAAGTAATATCTCCTAAAGAGTGAAGATTGTCACGTGGAATTTCAGAGACCATTTCAAACCGGTAATATTAATTGCAAAATGTCATGGAATCAGAATTTCAGAGAGAGTAAACGATTTGAGTAGAAAAGGAGTAAATTCATGCACTACAACATTTCTTCATGTACCTGTATCGTGGTTTCAGTGAAGTCTCATGACAGCACTTGTCTGCTCCTCCTAAATTCCATTTCTCCAACCATGTAAATTTTTTTCATCCAAGGGATTTCAAGATTTTAGAAGTTCCTTCATAAAAGAAAGAGAAGGGGAGGAGTCAAGATGGCGGAGTAGAAAGACTCACATATGCTAGCCCTGAATCCACAGCCCATAAATTTCCTGTAAAAAGAACTCCCCACAAATTATGGATCACTGCAAGGCACACAGAAACACAATGGAAGAGATTTCCGTTCCAGAGAGCCCTGGAGAGCCATCCCCAGGGGACCATCGTGGCGCAGAAAGCAGAGCCCACCCCTGTGCTGCCCTGGTCTCGTGGCCCCAGAAGAGCAGATCCAAGCAGGCTTCAGGGATGGAATCTCCGGTGGCCGGGAAGGTCCCTCCACCCACAGATGCTACAGGTCAGTGAGAGAGACATCTGGGCTGGCCGAGAGGGATGTCTCCGTGCCTTAGGCCCCCTCGGGAGACAGTAGCAGAGGGAGGCAGAGGCAGCGGTGGAGGGAGCGGCGGCAGCCTGGGAAAGCAGGCAGCAGCAGGCAGAAGTTCAGGGCCATTACCGAAGGTCTCTGCATAAACCCCCTGAGGGAACTGAGTCTGGGAGGTGGCCCTGCTCCCACTCCAGCACCAGAACTTAGGCTCACACTGAATAGCAGTCGCTCCTGCAGCGGAAAGCCCTGAGGCTGGGGAGCAGCATTTGAATCTCAGACCCCAAGCACTAGCTGGGCAAAGCTAGGCAGGGGTGGAGAGGAATCTCAGAAGTCAAGTAACTGCCTGAGAAAATGCTCAGAAAAAGGAAGCAAAATAAGAGCATAGAGAGCTACTTTATTGGGGAAGAGAGGTTCCTTCCTCCTTTGATTTCTGATGACGAAGTACAATGCTTACCATCAGGGAAAGACGTGGAGGTCAGGGCCTCTCTATCCCAGACATCTGAGGTGGATGTCGGGTGGGCTCAGGCCATGGAAGAGCTCAAAAAAGGATTTTGAAAAGCAAGTTAGACAGGTGGAGGAAAAACTAGGGAAGAGAAATGAGAGAGATGCAAGAAAAGTATGAAAAGTGAGTCAATACCTTGGTAAAGGAGACCCAAAAAAATGGTGAAGAAAAAAACACCATGAAAAATAGGCTCACTCAATTGGCAAAAGAGGTTCAAAAAGCCAATGAGGAGAAGAATGCTTTCAAAAGCAAAATTAGCCAAATGGAAAAAGAGGTTCAAAAGCTCACTGAAGATAATAGTTCTCTCAAGATTAGAATGGAACAGATGGAGTCAAATGACTTTCTGAGAAACCAAGAAATCAAAAAACAAAACCAAAAGAATGAAAAAATGGAAGAGAATGTGAAATATCTCATTGGAAAAACAACTGACCTGGAAAATAGATCCTGGAGAGAAAATTTAAAAATTATGGGACTACCTGAAAACCATGATCACAAAAAGAGCCTAGACATCATCTTTCATGAAATTATCAAGGAAAACTGCCCTGGTATTCTAGAACCAGAGGGCAAAATAAGTATTGAAGGAATCCATCGATCACCACCTGAAAGAGATCCAAAAAGTGAAACTCCTAGGAACATTGTGGCCAAATTCCAGAATTCCCAGGTTAAGGAGAAAACATTGCAAGCAGCTAGAAAGAAACAATTCCAGTATTGTGGAAATACAATCAAGACAACACAAGATCTAGTAGCTTCTACATTAAGGGATTGAAGGTCGTGGAATAGGATATTCCAGAAGTCAAAGGAACCAGGACTCAAACCAAGAATCACCTACCCAGCAAAACTGAGTATAATACTTCAAGGGAAAATATGGTCTTTCAATGAAATCGAGGACTTTCAAGCATTCTTGATGAAAAGACCAGAGTTGAAAAGAAAATTTGACTTTCAAACACAAGAATGAGAAGAAGCATGAAAAGGTAAACAGCAAAGGGAAGTCATAAGGGACTTACCAAAGGTGAACTGTTTACATTCCTACATGGAAAGACAATATTTGTAACTCTTAAAACTTTTCAGTATCTGGGTAGTTGGTGGGACCACACACAGACATACACACACACACACTCACACACACACATGTACATGCGTGCATGCACACACACACACACAAAAACACGCACACACAGAGACAGAGAGCACAGAGTGAATTGAATAGGATGGCACCATATCTTAAAAGAAATTAAGGTACACGGTAAGAGAGAAATGTAGTGGGAGGAAAGAGGGTGAAATGGAATGGGGTAAATTATATCTCATTCAAGAGGCAAGCAGGAGACTTTTTAGTGGAGGAAGAAAGAGGAGAGCTGAGAAAAATAACATGAAGTTTACCCTCATCACATTCGACTAAATGAAGGAGTAAAATGCACACTCATTTTGGTATGAAAACCTATCTTACAGTTCAGAAAAATGGGGGAGAAAGAGATAAGCAGGGAGGGAGGGATGATGGAAGGGAGGGCAATGGAAGAAGGGAGCAATTGGAAGTCAACACTCTTGGGGAGGGACAGGATCAAAAGACAGAATAGAAACAATGGGGGATAGAATAGGATAGAGGGAAATACAGTTAGTCTTATACAACACGACTGTTATCGAAGTCATTTGCAAAACTACACAGATAGGGCCTATATTGAATTCCCTCCCTTCCCAAAGGGAATGGGTGGGGAGGGAGGGATAGGGAGAATTTGGAACTCAAAGTTTTAGGAACAGCTGTTGAGTATTATTCTTGCTACTAGGAAATAAGAAATACAGATAATGGGGAATAGAAAGTCATGTGGCCCTACAGGACAAAAGATAAGATGGGGACAAGAGAAGGGAGGCATGATAGAAGAGAGGGCAGATTGGTGATAGGGAAAATTGGAACGCTTGGTGTATTGGGGTGGGGGGGATAAATGGGGAGAAAATTTGGAACCCCAAATTTTGTGAAAATGAATGTAAATGTTAAATAAATTAATTAATTAAAAAAATAAAAGAAAGAGAAATTAATTTTTGGTTTTCTACCCACTTCACCTTGAAATTGAGTCATAGAAAACATTAATCATAGACTCTCACAATATACACTTATATTCAGGGGATACAATGTCTGATCAATAAAGGGAAGTTAATCACATTAAAGATAAGGGCTCACCAATGGTGTTTCAAATTTGTCTTAGAAGGGGACTCCCCCTTTTCCCCAACAAATGATCCAAGCTTGAGCAATTTAAGGGTACTGGGTAGCAGAGAGGGAAATCTCTTTCTCACAGCTAACTGAACTGCTACAGGCCCACTGAAATAGAAGAAAGAAGAATAAGATGTAGCAACAAAGACAGAGAACTTTTGTTCTCGGGAAGGTGGTAAAAAATCTGCTTTACATATTCGTGTCTTGCTATAGAATGGACCAGACATGCCTATCACAGTCTGAATTATTGCAATATATACCAGGAAGATTATGAGGATTCCAAGGGACCACTCCCAATCTGAGATACACTGTTTGAACAGTCACCGAAGAATGTGTCATCAGAATGGAGAGTGGGACCTCAGCAGCTCAAAATGCAGCCTCCACTGGAAAATAAAACATCTCCTAAAGAGTCAAGATTCTTACTTAGACCCTCTGGATCATTTCAGTCTGAGAACTTTCATTTCAAATGTCATGGAATCACATGTTCAGAGAAAATAAATGATTTCAGCAGGAAAGAATAACTCCATGGAATACAAGAATTCTTGGTGTTTCTAAATCTTAATGTCATTGGGGAGCCTATGAAAACAAATTCTTCCTCCTCACAAACTACCTTCTTGTAGTCATGGACAATTTTCTTCCACATCAAAATTTTAAAATTTAAGGTTTCTCTCCATAAAGGAAACATAAACTAGATACTTTTCAATATGGCACCTGCTTCTTGAAATTGTCCCAATAACAAGAACAACCATAAAATTTGCCAACACATACTTATGTCCTTCTCCCATGCGGGCTGATGTGTAAAGGAACAGAAGTCACCTCAGTCATAATTTCCCATCTATGGGCTGTCATGTTTCACTCAGAAGGACAGTCACTCTCTTGACAAGGTTCAGGAATTCCAGGATACTGGGTAGCAGATGGGGAAATCCTTACTAAGGGCTAAATGATCTTCTACATAAAATGGAAAGAGGACAATGAAAAATGACATTTACAAAAAAAAGACAAAGAACACGTTGTAAATCACTCTGTCTTTGAAATATAATAGTGGGTCTGTAGGATTCACTAACTATGCCTATCACAGTCTCCCTTATTGCAATATACATGAGGTAGAAGAAGATGAGGAGGATACTATCAAAAACGGCTATCTGACATACACTCTTTGAACAGTCACCAAAAAAAAAAAATGTCTTCAGAAGTGATAGTGGGAACTTATTAGCTCAGAATGGAACCCACTACCCCAAATGAACATCTCTTACAGTCTGGAGAAGTTCACATGTAATCACAGGACCCATTTCAAGCTCAGATCATTCAGTCCAAAGCGACAGGGAATCCGATTTTTAGAAAGAGAAAACGATTTCAGCAGAAAAGGAGCTAATGCACGCAGTACAACATTTCTTTGGGTCTCTGAATCATGGTTTCAGTTGGACCCTACGACAGAACATGACTGCTCATCCAAATTTTCCCTGTTCCAACAATGCAAAACTTCCTTCATCAAAGGAACTTTAAGATATTAGAGGTTCTTTTAATGAAAGAAAGAGAAATTAATTGTCGACTTTCTACCCATTTCTCATTGAAATTCAGTCATAGACAAGATTAATCACAAAATCTCACAATATAAACTTATACTCAACAGATATAGGGTCTAATTTATAAAGGAAAGTTAATGTCGTTAATAATAAGGGCTCACCAATGGTGGTTTGAAATAGACTTAGAATGAGAATCACCCTCTTCACTGAGAAATGATCGAAGTTGAGCAATTGAAGGGTAATGGGTACCAGAGAAGGATATCCTTTCTCAGGGTTAACTGAACTGCTAGCGACCCACTGAAATAGAAGAAAGAAGAATAAGATATAGCAAGAAAGACAGAGAACGTTTATTCTCAGGAAGGTTGTAAAAAAACTGCTTTAGAAATATTCATCTCTTGCTGTAGGAGGACCAAACATGCCTATCACAGTCTCCATTATTGCAATATACACCAGGAAGGTGATGAGAATTCCAAGGGACCCCTCCCAATCTGAGATACACTGCTTGAAAAGTCACAGAATAATGTATCAGTAGAATGGATAGTGGGACCTCAGGAGCACAAAATGCAGCCCTCCACTGGAAAATAAAACATCTACAGAGTGAAGATTCTCACTTGGAACCTCTGGACCATTTCTACCTCAGAATATTCATTTCAAAATACCATAGAATCATATATTCAGAGATAATAAATTATTTCAGCAGTAAAGGAGCAACTCCATGAAGTACAAGAATTCTTGGGGTTTCTAAATCTTAAATGTCATTGGGGACCCCATGAAAGCACATGCTTCCTCCTCAAAAACGACCTTATTCCAGTCATGGAAAATTTTCATTTACCTGAAAATTTTAAAATGTAAGTTTTCTTTCCATAAAGAAAACTTAAATTAGATAGTTTTCAAGTAGTACGTGCTTCTTGAAATTGTCCCAGTAAGAAGAAAAACCATAAAATTTGCCAAACATACGTATGTCCTTCTCCCGTGGGGGCTGATCTGTAAAGGAACAGAAATCAGCTCAGTCATAATTTCCCACCTGTGGGCTGTCATGCAGTAGGATAATCAGTCTCTTGACAAGATTCAGGAATTCCAGGATACTGGGTACCAGATAGGGAAACCTTTCTCAGGGTTAACTAAGCTGCTACAGGACCATAGAAAGAGGACCGTGAAGAATGACATCTAGAAAGAGAGACAAAGAACATCTTGTAAATCAATCTGCCTTAGAAATATCCTAGTTGCTCTGTATGATCCACTAACTATGCGTATCACAGTACCCCCTAGTGTAACATAAAGGATGCAGAGGAAGATGAAGAGGATCCTAATAGACCACTGCCTATCTGAGGTACACTGTTTGAAATGTCACAAAGCACTATGCCTTCAGAAGGTGTAGTGGGACCTCAGAAGCTGAAAATGTAACCAACTACTGAAAATGAACATGTGTTACACTCTGCAGAAGCTCACGTGGAATCTCAGCGTTCATTTTAACCTCAGTTCATTGAATCCAAAGTGTCATGGAATCAAATTGGCAGAGAGAGAAAATTATTTCAGCAGTAAAGGAGCAAACAAAGGCAGCACAAATATATATATTTGAGTCTCTGCACCTAGATGAAAATGGGTAGCGAATACACCCACTTGCCTACTCCTGCAAAATTTCCATGTCCCAACCATGCAAGATTTTGTTCCTTCAAGGAACTTTAAGATTTTGAAAGTGCTTTTCATAAAAGAACTGGGAATTGATTTTCAATTTTCTACCCACTTCCCATTTAAATCAATTCATAGACAAGTTTAACAATAAAATCTGACAATATACATATAGATATCTGGGCTACAGGGGGTGATTTATAAAGGAAAGTAATTCACGTTTATAACAATGGAACGCCAAAATTCGACTCTGAAGGATGCTCATCGTCTTCGTGCTCAAGTGATCCAAGTTTCAGCAACTTCATGGTATTGGGCATGAGACAGTGAATTCCTTTGTCAGGTCTAATTCACCTTCTACAAGCCCACTGAAATAGAAGATAGAAGAATAAGATTTAGGAACAAAGACAGAGAACATTTGTTCTCATAAAAGTTGCAAACCAATCGTCCTTAGAAATATCCCTCTCAGGGAGGAGTCAAGATGGTGGAGTATAAAGACTCCGGTATGCTAGCTCTGAACCCACAGCCCATAAATTTCCTGTAAAAAGAACGCCCCACAAACACAGGAGCAGTGGAAGATGCACAGCAACACAGTGGAGGAGATTTCCGTTCCAAAGAGCCCTGAAAAACCAACACCAAAGGTCCCTTGCGCACTGGACAGCGGAGCCCAGCCCCACCCGCACAGCCCCGAGAGGAGCAGATCCGAGCAGGCCTCAGGGACAGAACCTCCAGTGGCCACGAAGGTCCCTCCACCCACAGGTGCTGCAGGTCAGTGAGAGAGACTTCTGGGCTGGCCGAGGGGAGAGGGGGGTGTCTCCAGAACTCAGGCCCCCTCAGGAGGCAGCAGTAGAGGGAGTAGCAGAGGCAGTGGCGCTCCAGGAGCAGGCAGGACCTCAGATCCATTACTGAAGATCTCCGCATAAACGCCCTGAGGGAACTGAGACTGGGAGGCAGCCCTGCCCCCACCTAGCCACCTGAACTTAAGCTCACATTGAATAGCAGCCATGCCCACCACAGAAGGCCCTGAGACTGGGGAGTAGCATTTGAATCTCAGACCCCAAGTACTAGCTGGGAGGATCTAGGCGGGGGTGAAGAGGAATCTCAGAAGTCAAGTAACTGGCTACGAAAATGCCCAGAAAAGGGGAAAAAAATAAGACCATAGAAGGTTATTTTCTTGGTGAACAGATGTTTCCACCTTTCCTTTCTGATGAGAAAGTACAATGCTTACCATCAGGGAAAGACATACAAGCCAAGGCCTCTGTATTCCAAACCTCTGAAATAGATATGCAATGGGCTCAGGCCATGGAAGAGCTCAAAAAGGATTTTGAAAATCAAGTTAGACAGGAGGAGGAAAAACTGGGAAGAGAAATGAGAGAGATGCAAGAAAAGTATGAAAAACAGGTCAATACCTTGCTAAAGGATACCCAAAAAAAAGGTGAAGAAAATAACACCTTGAAAAATAGCCTCACTCAATTGGCAAAAGAGGTTCAAAAAGCCAATGAGGAGAAGAATGCTTTCAAAAGCAAAATTAGCCAAATGGAAAAAGAGGTTCAAAAGCTCACTGAAGATAATAGTTCTCTCAAGATTAGAATGGAACAGATGGAGTCAAATGACTTTCTGAGAAACCAAGAAATCACAAAACAGAACCAAAAGAAAGAAAAAATATGAAAGGTAATGTGAAATATCACATTGGAAAAACAGCTGACCTGGAAAATAGATCCTGGAGAGAAAATTTAAAAATTATGGGACTACCTGAAAGCCATGATCAAAAAAAAGAGCCTAGACATCATCTTTCATGAAATTATCAAGGAAAACTGCCCTGGTATTCTAGAACCAGAGAGCAAAATAAGTATTGAAGGAATCCATCGATCACCACCTGAAAGAGATCCAAAAAGAGAAACCCCTAGGAACATTGTGGCCAAATTCCAGAATTCCCAGGTCAAGGAGAAAATATTGCAAGCAGGTAGAAAGAAACAATTCCAGTACTGTGGAAATACAATCAGGCTAACACAAGATCTAGCAGCTTCTACATTAAGGGATCGAAGGGCGTGGAATAGGATATTCCAGAAGTCAAAGGAACTAGGACTCAAACCAAGAATCACCTACCCAGCAAAACTGAGTATAATACTTCAAGGGAAAATATGGTCTTTCAATGAAAACGAGGACGTCCAAGCATTCTTGATGAAAAGACCAGAGCTGAAAAGAAAATTTCACTTTCAAACACAAGAAGGAAGAGAAGCATGAAAACGTAAACAGCAAAGAGATGTCATAAGGGACTTACCAAAGGTGAACTGTTTACATTCCTACATGGAACGACAATATTTGTAACTCTTAAAACTTTTCAGTATCTTGGTAGTTGGTGGGACCAAACACACACATACACACATACATACACACACATGCACACGCACACGCACATACATACACACGCACATGCACATGTACACGTGTGTGCACACACACATACAGAGACGGAAAGCACAGAGTGAATTGAATAGGATGGGACCATATCTTAAAAGAAGTTAACGTAAACGGTGAGAGAAAAATGTAGTGGGAAGAGAGAGAGTGAAATGGAATGGGGTAAATTATCTCTCATAGAAGAGGTAAGCAGGAGACTTTTTAGTGGAGGGAGAAAGAGGAGAGCTGAGAAAAACATGAAGTTTACCTCCATCACATTCGACTAAAGGAAGGAATAAAATGCACACTCAATTTGTTAGGAAAACCTATCTTACAATACAGGAAAGTGGGGGAGAAGGAGATAAGCAAGGAGGGGCGATGATGGTAGGGAGAGCAATGGGAGGAGGGAGCAATCTGAAGTCAACACTCTTGGGGAGGGACAGGATCAAAAGACAGAATAGAAACAATGGGGGGGCAGGATAGGATGGAGGGAAATACAGTTAGTCTTACACAACATGACTATTATCGAGGTTATTTGCAAAACTACACAGGTGTGGCCTGTACTAAATTGCCTGCCTTCCCAAAGGGAATGGGTGGGGAGGGAGGGATGGGGAGAGTTTGGAACTCGAAGTTTTGGGAACAACTGTTTAGTATTGTTCTTGCTACTAGGAAATATGAAATACAGTTAATGGGGAATAGAAAGTCATGTGGCCCTACAGGACAAAAGATAAGATGGGGACAAGAGAAGGGAGGGATGATAGAAGAGAGGGCAGATTGGTGATAGGAAAAATTAGAATGCTCCATGTATTGGGGTGGGGGAGGCGATAAATGGGGAGAAAATTTGGAACCCAAAATTTTGTGAAAATGATTGTAAAAAGTTAAGCAAATAAATTTATATGAAAAAAAAAGAAAGAAATATTTCTAGCCTGGAACTTAATAAATGGTTATTGACTGATGGAAAGAAAAAAAAAATGATCCAAGCTTTAGCATTTGATGGGTACTGGGTACAAGAGAGGGAAATCCTTTCTCATGGCTTACTGAACTGCTACAGGCCCACTGAAATAGAAGAAAAAAGTCTAACCTGTAACAGCAGAGAAAAAGAACTTTTGTTCTCCTAAAGTTTGTAAAAAAATTTGCTTTACAAATATTAATATTTTGGTGTTGGATGGACCAATCATGCCTATCACAGTCTCCATTATTATAATATACACCAGGAAAATGATGAGGATTCTAAGGGATCACTCCCAATCTGAGATCCACTGTTTGAACAGTCTCAGAATAATGTGTCTTCAAAAGGTATAATGGGAACTTAGTAGCTCAAAATGGAACCCCCTACCCCAAATGAACATCTTTTACACTCTGGAGAAGATCACATCGAATCACAGGATCCGTTTCAAGCTCAGATGATTCAGTCCAAAGTGTCATGGAATCAGATTTTCAGAGAGAGAAAACGATTTCAGCAGTAAAGGAGCAAACAAAGGCAGCACAATATATATTTGAGTCCCTGAACCTTGATGAAAATGGGTAGCAAATATCCCCACATGACTACTCCTCCAAAATTTCCTTGTACCAGTCATGCACAATTTTCTTCCTCCAAGTAACTTTAAGATTTTGCAAATTTTTTTCATAAAAAAAACAGCAATTAATTTTTAATTTTCTTCCCATTTCCCATTTAAATCAACTCAGAGACAAGTTTAACCATAAACTCTCACAATATACATGTAGGTGTCTGGGCTACAGAGCCTGATTTATAAAGGAAAGGCAATCACATTTATAGTAATGGAACAACAATGTTCTTCACATTTGACCCTGAAGGATACTCATCATCTTCGCACTCAAGAGATCCAAGCTTCAACACCTTCAGGGTACTGGGTATCAGAGAGTGAATTCCTTTCTCAGGCCTAATTCACCTGCAACAAGCCTACTGAAAGAGAATAAAGAAGAATAAGATCTAGGAAACACAGAGAATATTTGTTCTCATAAAAGCTGTAAACAAAACTTCCTTAGAAATATCGCTCTACTGCTATAGGATAAACCAACCATGCCTATCACATTCTCCCTTATTGCAATATAAACAAGAGGGTACAAGATGATGAAGATTCTAAGGGACCAACCCCGATCTGGGACGCACTGTTTCAATGGTCACAGAACAACGCATCTTCAGAATGAGTAGTGGGACCTCAGCAGCTGAAAAGGCAGGCCTTCCCTGGAAAGAAACTTCTCCTTAAGATTGAAGATTCTCACTTGGAATTTCAGAGACCATTTCAAACTGGAAATATTAAATTCAAAATGACATGGAATCATATTTTTCAGAGAGAGTAAATGGTTTCATTAGGAAAAAAGCAAATGCATGCAGTACAACACTTCTTCATCTCTGAATTGTGGTTTCTGTGGGGCCCCCTGAAAGCACATGCTTGCTGCTCCAAAATTACCTTGTTCCAGTCATGCACAATCTTCTTCATCCAAGAAACTTTAAGATTTTAGAGATTCTTTCATGAAAGAAAGAGAAATTAATTTTCAATTTTCTACCCACTTTTCCTTGAAATTGAGTCATAGACAGGTTGAGTCATGAAATCTCACAATATACACTTATATTCAAGGGATAAAGGGCCTGATATATAAAGAAAAGTTAATCATGTTAATAAAAGGGCCCACCATTGGTGTTTCAAATCAGACTTAGAACGAGACTAGCCCTCTTCACCGAGAAATGATCCAAGTTGTGCAATTGAAGGGTAATGGGTACCAAAGACGGAAATCCTTTTTCAGGGCTAACTGAACGGCTATAGACCCACTGAAATAGAAGAAAGAAGAATAAGATATAGCTACAAAGACAGATAACTTTTGTTCTCAGGAAGGTGGCAAAACATCTGCCTTACAAATATTCATTTCTTCCTCTACCATGGGCAAAACATGCCTATCACAGTCTCCATTACTGCAATATACACCAGGAAGGTGATGAGGATTCTAAGGGGTCACTCTCAATCTGAGATACATTCTTTAAACAATCACAGAACAATATGTCATCAGAATAGATAGTGGGACCTCAGGAGTTCAAAATGCAGCCCTCCACTGGAGAATAATACATCTCCTAAAGAGTGAAGATTCTCACTTGGTACCTCTGGAACATTTCAGTCTGAGAACGTTCATTTAAAAGTGCCATGGAATCATATATTCAGAGAAAATAAATGATATCAGCAGGAAAGGAGCAACTCCATGGAGTACAAGAATACTTGGTGTTTCTAGATCATAATGTCATTGGGGACCCCATGAAAGCACAAGCTTCCTCCTCAAAAACTACTGTCTTGCAGTCATGGACAATTTTTTTTTACCTGAAAATTTTAAAATTTAAAGTTTCTTTTCCAAATTAAAACTTAAACTAGATTGTTTTCAAATACTACATGCTTCTTGAAATTGTCCCAGTAACAAGAACAACCATAAAATTTGCCAACGCACACATAAGTTCTTCTGCCGTGGGGGCTGATCTGTAAAGGAACAGAAATCACCTCACTCATAATTTTCCACCTGTGAGCTGTCATGATTCACTCAGAAGGATAGTCACTCTCTTGACAAGGTTCAGGAATTCCAGGATACTGGGTACCAGGTGGGGAAATCCTTTCTCAGGTCTAACTGAGCTGCTACAGGACTATGGAAAGAGGACAGTGAAAAATGACATCTAGAGGAAAAGACAAAGAACATGCTGTAAATCAATCTGCCGTAGCAATATCCTACTTTCTCTGTAGGATCCACTAACTATGCCTATCACAGTCTCCCTCATTGTAGCATACATGAGGTGGAGGAAGATGAGAAGGATCCTAAGGGACCACTGCCTATCTGAGGTACACTGTTTGAACCTTCACAAAACAATGTGTCTTCAGAAGGTATAGTGGGACCTCAGCAGCTAAAAATGTAACCCACTACTGAAAAAAAACATGGCTTACAGTCTGCAGAAGCTCACGTGGAATCTCAGGGTCCATTTCAAGCTCAGATCATTGAATGCAAAGTGTCATGGAATCAGATTTGCAGAGACAGAAAACGTTTTCAGCAGGAAAGGAGCAAATAAAGGCAGCACAAAATATCTGCGAGTCCCTCAACCTTGGTGAAAATGGGGAGCCCATGCCCCCAAATGCCTACTCCTCCAAAATTTCCTTGTAGCAGCCATACATGACTTTCTTCTTCCAAGGAACTTTAAGATTGTCGAGATTCTTTTCATAAAAGAAACAGGAATCAGTTTTCAATTTTCTACCTACTTCTCCTTGAAATCTACTCATAGACAAGTTTAACCAAAATATCTCACAAAATACACATAAGTATCTGGGCTACAGGGCCTGATTTAAAAAGGAAGGCAATCATGTTTACGATAATGGAACACCAATAATCTTAACAATCTCCATCTTGACCCTGAAGAGATCCACGCTTCAGCAACTTCAGGGTAATGGGCATCAGAGAATGAATTCCTTTCTCAGGGCTAACTGGACTGCTACAAGCCCACTAAAAACAGAAGAAAGAAGAATAACGTCTAAGAACAAAGACAGAGAACTTTTGTCCTCAGAAAGGTGGTAAACCAATCTTCCTTAGAAATATCCCTCTCCTGCTGTAGGACGCACCAACTCTGTCTATCACAGTCTCTCTTATTGTGATATAAACCAGAGGGAAGAACATGATAAGGATGCTAAGGGACAACTCCCGATCTGAGATACATTGTTTCAACAGTCACAGAACAATGCATTCCCAGAACGACGAGTGGTACCTCAGCAATTCAAAATGCAGCCCTCTGCTGGAAGTACACATCTCCTAAAGACTGAACATTCTAACGAGGAACTTCAGAGACCATTTCCACCTGGGGTCATTAATTGTAAAATATCATGGAATCAGACTTTTCAGAGAGAGTAAACAATTTTATTAGAAAAGAAGCAAATACTTGCAGTACAACACTTCTTTTTCTCCGAATAGTGGTTTCTGTTGGGCCCCATGAAAGCACATGCCTGCTCCCCCAAAATTCCCTTGCTTTGGTCATGCACAGTGTTCTTCATCCAAGGACCGTTAAGATTTCAGAGGTTCTTTTCATAAAAGAAAGAGAAATTAATTTTCGATTTTCTACCCCCTTCTCCTTGAAATTCAGTCATAGCCAAGAATAATCATAAAATCTCCCAATATGCACTTACATTCCAGGGATACAGGGTCTGATCTATAAAGAAAAGTTAATCATTTTAATGATAATGGCCCACCAATGGTCTTTCGAATTTGACTTAGAAGGTGACTCACCCTCTTCCCCGAAAAATGATCCAAGATTTAGCAATTGAAGGGTACTGGGTACCAGAGAGGGAAATTTTTCTCACGGCTACAGACTCAATGAAATAGAAGAAAGAAGAATAAGATGTAGCAACAAAGAGAGAGAACTTTTGTTCTCAGGCCGGCTGTAAAAATCTGCCTTACAAGTATTCATCTCTTGCTGTAGGATAGACCAAACATGCCTATCACAGTTTCCATTATTGAAATATATGCCAGGAAGATGATGAGGATTCTAAGGGATCACTCCCAATCTGAGATACACTGTTTTAAAAGTCATAGAAAAAATGTATCATCAGAATGGGTAGTGGGACCTCAGCTACTCAAAATGGAGCTCTCCATTGGAAAATATTAAATCACCTAAAGAGTGAAGATTCTCACTTGGAACCTCTGGAACATTTCAGTCTGAGAACATTCACTTCAAAGTGTCATGAAATCATATGTTCAGAGAAAATAAATGATTTCAGCAGTAAAGGAGCAACTCCGTGGAGTGCAAGAACTCTTTGTGTTTCTAAATCATAATGTCATTGGGGACCACATGAAAGCACATACTTCATCATCAAAAACGACCTTCTTCCAGTAATGGACAATTTTCTTCTACCTCAACATTTTTAAATTTAATGTTTCTCTCCATGAAACTTAAACTAGCTAGTTTTCAATATGGTACCTGCTTCTTGAAATTGGTTCTGTAACAAGAAAAACCATAAAATTTGCCAAATATACATATGTCCTTCTGCCATGCGGGCTGATTTGTAAAGGAACAGAAATCACCTCAATCATAATTTCCCACCTGTGGGGCTGGTCACTCTCTTCCCAAGGTTCAGGAATTCCAGGATACTGGATACCAGATGGGGAAATGCTTTCTCAGGGCTAACTGAGCTGCTACAGGACCATGGAAAGAGAACATTGAAGAATGACATCTACAGGAAAAGAGAAAGAACACATTGTAAATCAATCTGCCTTAGAAATATCCTAGTTGCTCTGTAAGATCCACTAAATATGCTTATCACAGTCTCCCTTATTGCAACACACGAGGTTGAGGAAAATGAGGAGGACCCTAAGGGACCACTGCCTATCTAAGGTACACTGTTTGAACCGCCGCAAAACAATGTGTCTTCAGAAGGTATAGTGGGACCTCAGCAGCTAAAAATATCACCCACTACTGAAAATGAACATGGCTTACAGTCTGCAGAAGTTCACGTGGAATCTCAGGGTCCATTTCAAGCTCAGATAATTGAATCCAAAGTGTCATGGAGTGAGATTTTCAGAGCGAGGAAACGATTTCAGAAGTAAAGGAGCAAACAAACGCAGCACAAAATATCTATGAGTCTCTGAACCTTGCTGAGAATTGAGAGTCCATGACAGGACCTGCCTATTCTTCCAAAATTTCCTCATTCCAATCATGCACAATTTTGTTCCTCCAAAAAACTTTAATATTTTGGAGGTTCTTTTCAGAGAAGAAACAGGAACTAATTTTCGGTTTTCTACCCTCTTCTCCTTTAAACCCATTCATTCCCAAGTTTGACCATTAAATCTCACAATATACACATAAGTGTCTGGGCTACCGGGCCTGATTTATAAAAGAAAGGAATCAAGTTTATAATAAGGGAACACCAATAGTCTTCATAATTTGACTCTGAAGGAATTCTCATCGTCTTGACCCTGAAGAGATCCACACTTCAGCAACTGCAGGGTACTGGGGATCAGAGAGTGAATTCCTTTCTCAAGGCTAATGGAACTGCTACAAGCCCAATGAAACAAAAGAAAGAAGAATAAGATCTAGGAACAAGGACAGAGAACTTCTCTTCTCAGAAAAGTTGTAAACCAATCTTTCTTAGAAATATTCAAATACTGCTGTAGAATGTACCCAAAATGCTTATCACATTCTCCCTAGTCGGGATATAATCCAAAAGGAAGAAGATGTTGCAGATTCTAAGGGACCACTCCCGATCTGAGAGACACTGTTTAATGGTCACAAAACAATGCATCCTCAGAACGAGTAGTGGGACCTCAGTAGCTGAAAATGCAGCCCTCCCGTGGAAGTAAATATCTCCTAAAGAGTGAAGATTCTCACGTGGAATTTCAGAGACCATTTCAAACTGGTAATATTAATTGCAAAATGTCATGGAATCAGAATTTCAGAGAGAGTAAATGATTTCAGCAGAAAAGGAGTAAATGCATGCACTACAACATTTCTTCGTGTACCTGCATCGTGGTTTCAGTGCAGTCTCATGACAGCACTTGTCTGCTCCTCCAAAATTCCATTGATCCAACCATGCAAAATTTTCTTCATCCAAGGGATTTCAATATTTTAGAAGTACTTTCATAAAAGAGAAATTAATTTTTTATTTTCTACCCACTTCACCTTGAAATTGAATCATAGACAACATTAATCATAGACTCTCACAATATACACTTATGTTCATGGACTACAAGGCCTGATCTATAAAGGAATGTTAATCATATTAATAATAATGGTCCATCAATGGTCGTTTGAATTTGACTTACAGGGAGGCTCACCCTCTTCACAGAGAATTGATCCCAGCTTCAGCAATTGCAGGATTCTGTGTGCCAGAGAGGGAAATCCTTTCTCAAGACTACCTGAACTGCTACAGGCCCACTGAAATAGAAGAAAGAAGAATAAGATATAACAACAAGGACAGAAAACTTCTATTCTCAGAAAGGTTGTAAACAATTTGCCTTACAAGTATTGATCTATTGCTGTAGTATGTACCCATCATGCCTAGCACAGTGTCCTTGATTGCAATATACACCAGGGGAAAAGAAGATGAGGAGGATTCTTAAGGACCACTTCCACTCTGAGATACACTGTTTCAACAGTCACAGAACAATGTCTTCAGAAGGTGTAGTGGGGCCTCAGCAGCTAAAAATGCAGCTGTCCACTGGAAATAATTATCTTCTACAGACTGAAGATTCTCAGTTGGATTCTTTGGGACTATTTCAATCTGAGAACATAGAATTTTAGAAGCAATAAAGGGTTTCAGCACGTAAGAAGCCAATATGTACTGTGTGACATTTCTTGGTGATACTGAATCTTATATGAGAGGGTAGCCCATGACAACACATGCCTACTCCTCAAAAATCACCTTGCTCCAGCCATGGACAATTTTCTTCTCCTTCAGAACTTTAAAATTTAAGCTTTATTTCCATAAAAAAACTTAAACTGGATAGTTTTCAATAGTGTACCTGTTTCTTGAAATTTTCCTAGTAAGAAGACCAACCAAAATGTTGGGCAATACATAAATATGTTCTTCTGACATGGGGGCCAATCTGTAAAGGAATATAAATCACCTCAATCATAATTTCCCACCTGTGGGCTGTCATGTTTCACACAGAAGGATGGTCAACCTCTTGACATGTTTCAGGAATTCCAGGATATTGGGTACCAGATGGGGAAATCCTTTCTGAGGGCTAACTGAGCTGCTGCAGGCCCACTGAAAGAGAAGAAAGAAGAATAAGATCTTCAAACAAAGACAGAGAGCTTTGGGTCTTAGAAAAGTTGTAAATCAATGTGCCTTAGAAATATTCATCTACAGCCGTAGGATACACTAATTATGCCTATCACAGTCTCCTTCATTGCAATATACACCAGAGGGAAGAAGATGATGGGGATTCTAAGGGACCGCTCTTGATCTGAGATACACTGTTTCAACAGTCACAGAACAATGCATCTTCAGAACGAATAGTGGGACCTCAGCAGCTCAAAATGCAGCCCTACACTGGAAACAAACATCTTGTGTAGACTGAAGACACTCACCTAAAATCTCTTGGACCATCTAAAACTGAGAACCTTCATTCCAATATGTCATCACATCACATTTTCAGAGAGAGTAAAAGATTTCAGCAGCAAAGCGGAAAATACATGCAGTACAATATTTCTTGATGTCTCTGAATCGTGATGTCTGTGGGAAGCCCATGACAGGACCAGTCTATGTCTCAAAAACGACCTTGTTCCACCCATGAACAATTTTCTTCTACCCTAAAACTTCAAAATTTAAGTGTTATTTCCCTGAAAGTAACTTAAATTACAGAGTTTTCCATATTGTACCCACTCCTTCAAATTGCCTCCAAGGCAAGTCCAACCAGAAAATTTCCCAATACACATGTATGTCCTTCTGCCACAGGGACTGATGTGTAAAGGAATAGAAATCACCTTAATATTAATTTCTCAGCAATGATCTTTCAGGTTTGACTCAGAATGATGCTTACCTTCTGAAAGTTGAATTGATCCTTGTTTTAGCAATTCCAGGTTACCGAGTACCAGACGGGAAAATACTTTTCCAGGGTCAACTCAACTGCTAGAGACCCACTGAAATAGGACAAAGGTGACATCTAGAAGCAAAGACAGAGAACACGTTGTAAATGAACACGGCTTAGACATATTGTTCTAGCTTTGTAGGATTCACCACCTTTGCCTGTCACAGTCTTCCTTCTTGCAATATACACCAGAGGGAAGGAAATGATGAAGATTCTAAGGGACTACTGCCTACCTGAGATACACTGTTTGAACAGTCACAGAACAATGTGCCTTCAGAAGGTAGAACGGGACCTCAGCAGCTGAAAATGCAATCCTCTACTGAAAATAGACATATCTTAGAGATTGAAGAAGGTCACATATAATCTCAGGGTCCATTTCAAGTTCAGAATATTCATTTCAAAATTTCTTGGTATCAGATTTTCAGAGAGAGAAAATGATTTGAGCATTACAAGAGCAAAAAAAAAATACAGCACAACATTTATTTTCTGTCTCTGAACCATGATGACAGTGGGGAGCCCATGATAGCACATGCTGTTTTCGTGTTCCAGCCATGCACAATTTTCCTCATCCCACGAACTTTAAGATTTTAGGGGTACTTTTCATAAAAGGAACAGAAATTAATTTTCAATTTTCTATCCATTTCTCCTTCACATGGACTCACAGACAAGATTAACCATAAAATTTCACGATATACACTTAGGTCTATGAGCAAAAGGGCTTGATCTATAAAGGAAAGTTAATCGTGTTTATAATAATGGCCCATCAATGATCTTTCCTGTTTGACTCAGAAGGATACTCACTCTCTTGACTCTGAAGAGAACCAAGCTTCAGCAATTCCAGGGTACTCGCTACCTGATAGGAAAATACCTTCTCAGGGTAACTGATCTTCTACAGGTCCACTGAAATACATGAAAGAAGAATAAGAATGAGAAACTTTTGGTCTTAAAAAAGTTGTAAATCAATCTTCCTTAGAAATATTCTTCTAGGTCTATAGGATACACCGATTATGCCTATCACAGTATCCCTTCATGTAATATACACTAGAGAAAACAAGATGATGAGGATTCTAAGGGACCAATCCTGATCTGAGATACACTGTTTAAACAATCATAGAATAATGTGTCTTCACAACGAAGAGTGGGACCTCAGCAGTTCGAAATGTAGCCCTGCACAGAAAATAGACATCTCCTAAGGACTGAAGATTCTCACCTGGAATCTCTGGGAGAATTTCATTCTGAGATCATTCATTCCAAAGATATATGGAATCAGATTTTTGGAGAGAGTAAATGATTTTAGCAGAAAAGGAACAAATGCTTGCAGTACAACATTTCTTCATGTTTCTGAATCGTGATGTCAGTGGGGATCCCATGACAGCACATGACTGCTCCTCCAAAATTCCCTTGTTCCAGTCATGCACAATTTTCTTCTTCCTTAGAACTTTAAAATTTAAGGGTTCTTTCTATAAAAGGAACTTAAATTAGATAGTTTTCCATATTGTTCCCACTTCTTCAAATTGCCTCAGAAACAAGAACAATCATAAAATTTCCCAATACACATGTACGTCCTTCTGCCACAGGGGACTAAATGTAAAGGAATAGAAAACACCTTCATATTAATTTCCCAGCAATGCTTCTTCATGTTTGCCTCAGAAAGATACTCCCTCTCTTGATCCTGAAGAGATGCAAGCTTCAGCAATTTCAAGGTACTGGGTACCAGATGAGGAAATCCTTTCTCAGGGTAACTTAGCTGCTACAGGTACATTGAAATCGAAGAAAGAAGTATGACATCTAGAAGTAAAAACAGAGAACATGTTGTAAATCAATCTGTTTTAGAAATTTCCTTAAAAAATGTTTGTCCATTACTGTAGGATCCACCAACTATGCCTATCACAATCTCCCTTCTTGCAATATACACCAGAGGGAAGGAAATGATGAACATTCTAAGGGAACACTACGGTCTGAGACACACTGTTTAAACAGTCACACAACAATATGTCTTCAGACCCAGTAGTGGTACCTCAGAAACTCAAAATGCAGTCCTTGCCTGGAAAGAAATTCTGTTAAAGAGTGAAGTCCCTGTGGCATCTTAAGGTACATTTCAAGCTCAGGACATTCATTCAGAGTTGTCATGGAATCAGATTTTCAGAGAGAGAAAATGATTTGAGCAGTGAAATAGCAAACAAATACAGCACAACATTTCTTTGAGTCTCTGAACCATGATGTCAGTGGGGAGCCCAAGACAGCACATGTGTATGCCTCAAAAATTACCTTGCTCCATTCATGGACAATTTTATTCTACCACCGAGCATTCTAATTTTCCCTATCACCAATATTCCCTCTCTTCTAACCTCCCTCCCTTCTCTTGTCGCCATCTTCTCTTTTGTCATGTAGGGCCATATGACTCTATTCCCCATTAACTGTATTTCTTATTTTCTAGTAGCAACAACAATACTAAACAGTTGTTCCTAAAACGTTGAGTTCCAAATTCTCCCCATCCATCCCTCCCCACTCATTCCCTTTGGGAAGGCAGGCAATTCAATATAGACCATATCTGTGTAGTTTTGCAAATGACTTCGATAATAGTCGTGTTGTGTAACACTAACTGTATCTCCCTCCATCCTCTCCTTCCCCCATTGTTTCTATTCTGTCTTTTGATCCTGTCCCTCCCCAAGAGGGTTGCCTTCAAATTGCTCCCTCCTCTCATTGCGCTCCCTCCCATCATCCCCCCCACCCTGCTTATCTCCTTCTCCCCCACTTTCCTGTATTGTAAGATAGGTTTTCATACCAAAACGAGTGCGCATTTTATTCCTTTCTTTAGTCGAATGTGATGAGGGTAAACTTCATGTTTTTTTCTCAGCCCTCCTGTTTCTCCCTCCACTAAAAAGTCTCCTGCTTGCCTCTTAAATGAGAGATAATTTACCCCATTCCATTTCATCCTCTTTCTTCGCACTACATTTCTCTCTCACCGTTTACCTTAATTTCTTTTAAAATATGGTCCCAACCTATTCAATTCACCCTGTGCTCTCTGTCCCTGTATGTATGTGCATGTGTGTATGTGTGTGCAAATGCACGTGTGTACATGTGTGTGTGCATGTGTGTGTATGTGTGTGTGTGATACCACCAACTACCCAGATACTGAAAGGTTTTAAGAGTTACAAATATTGTCTTTCCATGCAGGAATGTAAACAGTTCACCTTTGGTAAGTCCCTTATGACTTCTTTTTGCTGTTTAGTTTTTCATGCTGCTTCTCATTCTTGTGTTTCAAAGTCAAATTTTCTTTTCAGCTCTGGTCTTTTCATCAAGAATGCTTGAAAGTCCTCCGTTTCATTGAAAGATCATATTTTCCCCTGAAGTATTATACTCAGTTTTGCTGGGTAAGTGATTCTTGGTTTGAGTCCTAGTTCCTTTGACTTCTGGAATATCCTATTCCAAACCCTTCGATCCCTTAATGTAGAAGCTGCTAGATCTTGAGTTATCCCGATTTTATTTCCACAATACTGGAAGCGTTTCTTTCTAGCTGCTTGAAATATTTTCTCCTTGACCTGGGAATTCTGGAATTTGGCCACAATGTTCCTAAGAGTTTCTCTTTTTAGATCTCTTTCAGGCGGTGATCTATGGATTCCTTCAATACCTGTTTTGCCCTCTGGTTCTAGAATATCAGGGCAGTTTTCCTTGATAACTTCATGAAAGATGATATCTAGGCTCTTTTTTTGATCATGGCTTTCAGGTAGTGCCATAATTTTTAAATTGTCTCTCCTGGACCTATTTTCCAGGTCAGTTATTTTTCCCATGAGATATTTCACATTCTCTTCCATTTTTTCATTCTTTTGGTTTTGTTTTGTGATTTCTTGGTTTCTCAGAAAGTCATTAGCCTCCATCTGTTCCAGTCTAATCTTGAGAGAACTATTTTCTTCAGTGAGCTTTTGAACCTCTTTTTCCATTTGGCTAATTTTGCTTTTGAAAGCATTCTTGTCTTCATTGGCTTTTTGAACCTCTTTTGTCAATTGAGTTAACCTATTTTTCAAGGTGTTATTTTCTTCAGCATTTTTTGGGTCTCCTTTAGCAAGGTATTGACCTGTTTTTCATGCTTTTCTTGCATCTGTCTCATTTTTCTTCCCAGTTTTTCTTCCACCTGTCTAACTTGATTTCCAAAATCCTTTTTGAGCTCTTCCATGGCCTGAGCCCATTGAATATCTATTTCAGATGTTTGAGGTACAGAGGCCTTGGTTTCTATGTCTTTCCCTCATGGTAAGCATTATTCCTCCTCATCAGAAATGAAAGGAGGAAACATCATCTGTTCACCAAGAAAGTAGCCTTCTATGGTCTTATTTTTCTTCCGTTTTCGGGGCATTTTCCCAGCCAGTTACTTGACTTCTGAGATTCCTCTCCACACCTGCCTAGATCCACCCAGCTATTGCTTGGGGTCTGAGATTCAAATGCTGCTCCCCAGCCTCAGGGCTTTCTTCTGTGGGTGCGACTGCTATTCAATGTGAGCTTAAGTTCTGGTGTTCACATGGGGTCAGGGCCACCTCCCAGGCTCAGTTCCCTCAGGGGGTTTATGCAGAGATCTCCAGTAATGGCCCTGAGGTATTTTCTGCTACGGGAGTCCCTGGCCACTGCTGTCTCTGCCACTTCCTCCCGAGGGCACCTGAGTTATGGAGACACCCCGCTCCCCTCTCGGCCAGCCCAGAAGTCTCTCACTGACCTGTAGCACCTGTGGGTGGAGGGACCTTCGTGGCAGCTGGAGGTTCCATCCCTGCAGTCTGCTCAGATCTGCTCCTCTGAGGCCACACAGCCAGGGCACGGCAGGGCTGGGCTCCGCTGTCTGGTGTGCAACAGGCCTTAGCTGTTGGTTTTTCAGGGCTCTCTGGAACGGAAATCTCCTCCACTCCGTTGCTGTGCAGCTTGAACTGCTCCAGAATTTGTGGGGAGTTCTTTTTACAGAAAATTTATGGGCTGTGGGTTTGGAGCTAACATACGTGAGTCTTTCTACTCCACCATCTTGGCTCCTCTCCCACATGGAAGTCTTTCTGGAATATGAATCACCTTAATATTAATTTCCCAGTAATGACCTTTCAGGTTTGCCTCAGCAAGATACTCATCCTCTTTATCCTCAAGAGATGCAAGCTCCAGTATTTCCAGTGTACTGAGTATCAGATGGGGAAATCTTCTCTCAGGACTAACTGAGCTGAGACAGTGCCACTGAAATCGGACAAAAAGAATGGCATGTACATGTAAAGAAAAAGAAAACGTTGTAAACCAATCTGCCTTATAAAATCCTTCTAGTTCTCTAGGTTCCACCAACTATACCTATCACTTTCTCCCTTGCTGAAATGTACACCAGAGGGAAGGCAATGATGAAGATTCTAAGGGACCACCATGATCTGAGATACATTGTTTAAACAGGCACACAACAATGTATTTTCAGACCCTTTAGTGGCACCTCAGCACCTCAAAATGCAGTCTTCTGCTGGAAATAAATATCTCTATAAGAATGAAGAAGCCCATGTGGACTCTCAGGGTCCATTTTGGCTTCAGAACATTCATTCCAAAGTGTCATGGAATCAGATTTTCAGAGAAAGAAAACCACTTGAGCATTAAAAGAACAGATAAATGCAGCACATTTCTCTGTGTCTGTGAACCATGATGTCAGTGGGGAGCCCATGACAACACATGCTTATTCCTCCAAAATTTCCTTGTTCCAGCCATGCACAATTTTCTTCATCCATGCAACTTTAAGATTTTGTAGGTTCTTTTCATAAAAGAAGCAGAAATTAATTTTCAGTTTTCTACCCACTTCTTGAAATTTGGTCCTAGACAAGATTAACCATAAAATCTTACAATATTCGCTTAGGTCCCTGGGCCACAGGGCCTGATCTGTAAAGGAAAGGCAATCACGTTTATAATAATGATGCACCAATGGGCTTTCCTGTTTGATTCAGAAGGATACTCACCCTCTTGACCCTGAAGCGATCCAAGCTTCAGCAATTCCAGGTACTGGGTACCACATAGGGAAATGCTTTCTCAGGGCTAACTGTTCTGATACAGGTCCGCTGAAATAGAACAAAGAAGAATATGATCTAGAAACAAAGACAGAAACCTTTTTCTCTCAGAAAATTTGCAAATCAATCTGCCATAGAAATATTCATCTATGGCTTTAGGATACACCAAGTATGCCTATGCCAGTCTCCTTCATTTCAATAAACACAAGAGGGAAGAAGATGAGGAGGATCCTAAGGGACCACTGCCTATCTGAGATACACTGTTTGAATAATCACAGAGCAATGTGTCTTCAGAAGGGACACTGGGACTTCAGCAGCTCACAATGTATCCCTCTCCTGCAAATAAAGTCTGAAGAAGTTCATGAATAATACCAGGTTCCATTTCAAACTCAGAACAGTCATTCCAAAGTGTCATGGAATCAGATTTTCAGAGGCAGAAAATGATCTTTAGATCTCAGAAAAGCTGTAAATCAATCTGCCATAGAAATGTTCTTCTATGGCTATGGGGTACACCACCTCTGCCTATCCCAGTCTCTCTCTTTGCAATATACATCAGAGGGAAGAAGATGATGAGGATCCTAAGGAACCACTGCCTCTCTGAGATACACTGTTTGAACAGTCACAGAGCAATGTGTCTTCAGCAGGTGTAGTGGGGCAGAGCCAAGATGGAAGAGTGAGAGCAACTACTCGCCTAAGCTCTTAGACAAACTCCTTCAGATACCTCTAGAAAGAGAATCTGACCATATTTTGGAGGGGCAGAATCCAATAAGAGACAGACTGTGACAGATTCATAGCCCAGGACAGACTGGAAGGTCAATAGGAAGGATCTATTCTGTGGGGCTGGAGGAGCATATAGTGCACAGTGCAGAGTCAATACCAGTGTGTCCCCACCACAGTAGGCATGAGCAGGAAACCCAGGGCACTCTGAGACAGAGACTGCACTGCCGAATCTCAGGCATATCAGCCCAGAAGAGAAGTCCAGCAGAACTGAGGAAGTGAGAGCTGTGGATCCCCAGGTATCTGCAGTGGTTGCTCCTGAGACTGTCAGCCCACAGATTAAATGTCTGTAAGTCACCTACTTGAATTTCCGGGAGCCAAGATGGCAAAGTAGTTGGTAAATACTCTCCCTCTCCCCTTGTTGACCTTGAAAGACCCATAAACTATTTCCCCAGAAAAATCCTGGAACAGTGGGTTTAGCAGAAGGGGCAAACAGTCTCTTAGTATGTGACGTTAGGAAAATCACTAAGCACAGTCCCCCTTGCTAAGTATGAAAGGGACCAGTGCAGGACTGGAGCTGTCCCAGACAGCCCCACCTCAGAAAACTGGGAGGAGATCCTGAGCCCTAGGAGTGTGGAGCCACAACTACTAACCCCAGGACCCCAGTCTTACCTCAGCACGTAGGGGAATTGGGAAGACACTAGTGCAGATGGGATCACCAACCACTGAGCTCGTGTATGCACTAGCTCATTAGGGGAGACCTGCTGTTTCCAGACCACCCCTCCCCCACACTTAATACAGCTAGCTTTAGGACAACTCTGGGGAAACCCAGAAAGACTTCACCCGGCCTCTGCTTTCTCACAGCAGCCACCTCAGCACCAGGTAAAGTGCAGCATTTTAGCTTCTGGCTGAAAGAACCAGAGAACACAACACACAAAGCCTCAAGTTCAAGTCACAAGAACTGTGCGATAGAGCCCCTTGTGCCCTAGAAACAGAGATCTACTTTAAAATCCAGGAAAAGGGTGAGCCTCATCATCATGAGTAAGAAGCAAAGCAGAAAAGAAAAGACCATCGAATCTGTCTGTGGGGACAAGGAACAAAACATGAATACCAAAGAGGTCAGCACTGAGTCTGTACTCCCATTTGAAACTTCAGAAGGAAATATTAATGGGTCACAAGCACAAGGAGCATTCTTGGAAGAGTCTGAAGAAGAATTTTAAAAGTCAAATTAGAAAATAGAAGAAAAACTGGCCAATGATTTAAAAAATATGAAAAAAAGAATTCACTGAAGAGGATAGCTCCTTAGAAAGGAAAATTGGACAAATGGAAAAGGAAGCACAAAAACTAAGAGGGAAAATTGGGCAAATGGAAAAGAAAGTACAAAAAGTAACTGCGGAAGGTATAGTAGGAATTCAGCAGCTCAAAATGCAACCCTCTACTGGAAACAGACATCTTTTAGAGACTGAAGAAGCTCATGTATAATCCCAGGGTCCATTACAAGCTCAGAACATTCATTCCAAAGTGTCATGGAATCAGATTCTCAGAGAGAGAAAATGATTTCAGCAGTAAAGAAGCAAACACATGCAGTATAACATTTCTTGGTGTCTCTGAATCGTGATATCAGTAGGGAGCCCATGACAGCAAATGCCTATGCCTCAAAAACCACCTTGTTCCAGCCATGCATCATTTTCTTCTACCTCAGAAATTTAAAATTTAAGGGTTATTTCCATAAAAGAAACTTAAAATAGAAAGCTTTCAATATCGTATCGACTTTTTGAAACTGCCTCAGAGACAAGACCAACAAGACAATTTCACAATGCACATGCATGTCCTTCTGCCACAGGGGTTGATGTGTAAAGGAATGGGAATCACTTTAATATTAATTTCCCAGCAATGGTCTTTCAGGTTTGACTCAGAAAGATACTCACCCTCTTGATCCTGAAGAGATGCAATCTTCAGCAATTCCAGGGTACTGGGGACCAGATGGGGAAAGTCTTTCTCAGAGCTAACTGAGCTATTATAGACCCACTGAAATCGGACAAAGAAGAATGACATCTAGAAGTAAAGATAGAGAACACGTTGTAAATCAATCTGCCTTAGAAATGTTCTGCTAGCTCTGTAGGATCCACCAACTATTCCTATCACAGTCTCCCTTGTAACAATATACGCAAGAGGGAAGAAAATGATGAGGATTCTAAAGAACCACTATGATCTGAGAGACAATGTCTGAACAGTCACAGAACAATGTGTCTTCAAACCCTGTATTGGGAACTCAGCAGCTCAAAATGCAGCCATCTACTGGAAAGAAATATCTGTTAAAGACTGAAGAAGCTCATGTAGAATCTCAGGGTCCATTTAAACTTCAGAACATTCATTTAAAAGTGTCATGGAAGCATATTTTCATAAAGAGTAAACAATTTCAGCATTAAAGGAGCAACATACAGTACAACAGTTCTTGGTGTCTCCGAATCATGATGTCAGTGGGGAGCCCATGACTCCTCAAAATCTACCATGTTCCATCCACGGATAATTTACTTCTTCCAAAGAACTTTAAGGTTTTGGGTATAATTTTCATTAAATAAATTGAAATTAATTTTCAATTTTCTACCCACTCATTCTTGAAATTGACTCAGAGACAAGATTAACCATAAAATCTGACAATATACTCTCAAGTCCTTGTGCTACAGGGCTTGATCTGTAAAGCAAAAGTAATCACGTTGATAAAAATGCCTCACCAATGGGCAGTCACGTTTGACTCAGGAAGACATTCACCCTCTTGACCCTTAAGAGACCCAAGCTTCAACAGTTTCAGGGTACTGGGTACCAGATGGGGAAATCCTTTCTCAAGGCCAACTCAGCTGCTACAGGTTTAGGGTTAAGGTACAGGCAAATTGAAATAGAACAATGAAGAAGGACATCTAGAAGCAGAGACAGAGAACACACCGTAAAGTAATCTGCTTAGAAATATTCTTGTAGCTCTGTAGGATCCACCAACTATGCCACTCACAGTCTTCCTTATTCCAATATACACCAAAGGGAAGAAGATGATTAGGAGTCTAAGGGACTACTCCTGTTCTGAGATACACTGTTTACACAGTCACAGAACAATGTGTCTTCAGAACGTATAGTGTGGCTCAGCAGCTCAAAATGTAGCCTTCTACCAGAAAGCAATATCTCTTAAAGACTGAACAAGCCCTTATGGAATCTCAGGGTTCATTTCATTTAGAGAAAAATCATTCAAAAGTGTCCTAGAATGAGACATGGAATTCTTTTGAGAGGTAGTAAAGGAGTGCACGAGCAAAAAGAAGAACAAATACCACATTTCCTCAGATTTCTGAACCATGTTTTCATAGGGGAGGGATGAAATCCATGGCAGAACATGCCTACTCCTCAATATTACCTTGTTCCAGCCATGGACAAACCTCTTCTACTAAGAACTTTAAACTTAAGAGTTATTTCCATAAAAGAAACTTAAATAAGACAGTTTTCAATATTGTACTCCCTTCTTGAAATTACCTCAGAGACAAGACCAACCATAAAATTTCATTATATACATGTATGTCTTTCTGTTGCAGGGGACGATGTGTAAAAGAATAGGAATCACTTTAAAAGTAATGTACCAGCAATGGTCGTTCAGGTTTGACTCAGAAGGATATTCACACTCTTGACCCTGAAGTGATCCAATATTCAGCAATACCAGGGTACTGGCGACAAGATGGGGAAATTCTTTTTTCAGGACTAACTGAGCTGCTACAGGCCCACTGAAATAGGACAAAGAAGAATAAGTTCTAGAATCAAAGAAGGAGAACTTTTGGCCCCAGAAAAACTGTAAATCAATTGGCCTTAGAACAATTAATCTAGGGGGAGGAGCCAAGATGGTGGAGTAGAAAGACTCACGTATGCTAGCTCCGAATCCACAGCCCATAGATTTCCTGTAAGAAGAACTTCCCACAAATTCTGGATCACTGCAGGGCGCACAGAAACACAGTGGAAAAGATTTCCATTCCAGAGAGCCCTGCAGAGCCGTCCCCAGGGTCCCTTGCACCCCAGAAAGCAGAGCCCACCCCAGCACTGCCCTGGCAGCAGCCCCAGAGGAGCAGATCCTAGCAGGCTTCAGGGACGGAATCTCCGGCGGCCGGGAAGGTCCCTCTGCCCACAGACGCTACAGGTCAGTGAGAGAGATGTCTGGGCTGTCCGAGAGGGGAGCGGGGTGTCTCTGTGACTCAGGCCCCCTCAGGAGGAAGTAGTGGAGGGAGTGGCAGTGGCACCGGCAGAGACAGCAGCGGCGCAGGACTCCCAGAGCAGGCAGGCAGAACTTCAGGTCTCTGCATAAACCCCCTGAGGGAGCTGAGCCTGGGAGGTGGCCCTGCCCCCACCCCAGCACCAGAACTTAAGCTCACATTGAATAGCAGCCGCTCCCACTGTGGATAGCCCTGAGACTGGGAAGCAGCATTTGAATCTCAGACCCCAAGCACTAGCTGGGCAAAACTAGGCAGGGGTCAGAAGTCATGTAACTGGCTGGGAAATTGCCCAGAAAATGGAAGAAGAATAAAGCCATAGAGAGCTACTTTATTGGGGAAGAGATGTTCCTTACCCCCTTCATTTCTGATGATGAAGTACAATGCCTACCATCGGAGAAAGACGTGGAGGTCGGGGCCCCTCTATCCCAGACATCCAAGGTGAATGTCCGGTAAGCTCAGGCTATGGAAGAGCTCAAAAAGGATTTTGAAAAGCAAGTTACACAGGTGGAGGAAAAACTGGGAAGGGAAATGAGAGAGATGCAAGAAAAGCATGAAAAAAGGGGGCGGAGTAAAGATGGCAGAGTAGAAAGATGCACGTATACAAGCTCCAAACCCACAGCCCATAGATTTAATGTAAGAAGAGCTCCCCAGAAGTTCTGGATCACTTCAGGGGGTGCAGAAACATAGTGGAAGAGATCGTCTAGAGAGTCGTCCCCAGGGTCCGGCGTGCCCCAGAAAGCGGACCCCACCCCAGCACTGCGCTGGCCACGGTCCCAGAGAAGCTGATCCAAGCAGGCTTCAGGGACAGAACCTCCAGCAGCCTGGAAGGTCCCTTCACCCACAGACTCTACAGGTCAGCGAGAGACACGCCTGGGCTGACTGAAAGGGGAGCGAGGTGTCTCCGTGACTCAGGCCCCTCGGGAGGAAGCGGCAGAGGCAGAGGCAGGGGCAGGAAGTGGCAGAGGCAGAGGCGGGGGTGGCGGCGGAGGCAGCGGCGGTGTGGCCGCGGCAGCCCGGGACTCCCCCAGCAGCAAGCAGGATCTTCATTACTGAAAGTCGCTGCATAAACCACCTGAAGGAGCTGAGCCTGGGAGATGGCCCTGCCCCACCTGATCCATTTCTGAAGATCTCTGCATAAAGCCCCTGAGGGAACTGAGCCTGGGAGGTGGCCCTGCCCCCACCCCAGCACCAGAACTAAAGCTCACATTGAATAGCAGCCATGCCTGCCGCGGAAAGCCCATTTGAATCTCGGACCCCAAGCACTAGCTGGGCAGATCTAGGCGGGGTGGACAGGAATCTCAGAAGTCAAGTAACTGGCTGGGAAAATGCCTAGAAAAGGGAAGAAAAATAAGACTACAGAGAGTTTTTTTGAACAGATGCAAATGATCCCGACTTTCGGATCTGACGACGAGGATATATTCTTGCCATCACGGAAAGACGTGGAGGGCGGGGCCTCGGTACCCCAGATATCCCAGGGGGATGTCCAGTGGGCTCAGGTCTTGGAAGAGCTCAAAAAGGATTTTTAAAAGCAAGTTAGACAGGTGGAGGAAAAACTGGGAAAAGAAATGAGATGCAAGAAAAGTATGAAAAAAGGGTCAATACCTTGGTAAAGGAGACCCAAAAAAATGCTGAGGAAATTAACACCTTGAAAAATAGGCTCACTCAATTGGCAAAGGAGGTTCAAAAAGCCAATGAGGAGAAGGATGCTTTCAAAAGCAGAATGAGTCAAATGGAAAAAGAGGCTCAAAAGCTCACTGAATTTAATAGTTCTCTCAAAATTAGAATGGAACAGATGGAGGCTAATGACTTTATGAGAAACCAAGAAATCACCAAACAAAACCAAAAGAACGAAAAAATGGAAGAGAATGTGAAATATCTCATTGGAAAAACAACTGACCTGGAAAATAGATCCAGGAGAGACAATTTAAAAATTATGGGACTACCTGAAACTCATGATCAAAAAAAGAGCCTAGACATCATCTTCCATGAAATTATCAAGGAAAACTGCCCTGAGATTCTAGAACCAGAGGGTAAAATAAGTATTGAAAGAATCCATCGATCACCACCTGAAAGAGATCCAAAAAGAGAAACTCCTAGGAACATTGTGGCCAAATTCCAGAACTCCCAGCTCAAGGAAAAAATCTTGCAAGCAGCTAGAAAGAAAAAATTCCAGTACTGTGGAAATACAATCAAGATAACTCAAGATCTAGCAGCTTCTACATTAAGTCATCGAAGGGCGTGGAATAGGATATTCCAGAAGGCCACGGAACTAGAACTCAAACCAAGAATCACCTACCCAGCAAAACTGAGTATAATACTTCAGGGGAAAATATGGTCTTTCAATGGAACAGAGGACTTTCAAGCATTCTTGATGAAAAGACCAGAGCTGAAAAGAAAATTTGACTTTCAAACACAAGAATGACAAGAAGCATGAAAAAGTAAACAGCAAATAGAAGTCTTAAGGGACTTACCAAAAGTGAACTGTTTACATTCCTACATGGAAAGACAATATTTGTAACTCTTAAAACTTTTCAGTATCTGGGTAGTTGGTTGGACCACACACACACAGGTACATGCATGCACACACACATACACACATGCACACACATACAGAGACAGAGAGCACAGAGTGAATTGAATAGGATGGGACCAAATCTTAAAAGAAATTAAGGTAAATGGTGAGAGAGAAATGTAGCGGGAGGAAAGAGGGTGAAATGGAATGGAGTAGTTATATGTCATTTAAGAGGCACGTAGGACACTTTTTAGTGGAGGGAAAAAGAGGAGAGCTGAGGAAAAAAAAACAAGAAGTTTACCCTCATCACATTTGACTAAAGGAAGGAATAAAATGCACACTTATTTTGGCATGAAAATCTATCTTAAAGTATAGGAAAGTGGGGGAAAAGGAGATAAGGAAGGGGGGGATGATGGAAGGGAGCACAAAGGGAGGAGGGAGCAATTTGAAGTCAACACTCTTGGGGAGGGACAGGATCAAAAGAAAGAAGAGAAACAATGAGGGGCAGGATAGGATGGAGGGTAATTCAGTTAGTCTTATACAACACGACTATCATGGAAGTCATTTGAAAAACTACACAGATATAGCCTATATTGAATTTCCTGCCTTCCCAAAGGGAATGGGTGGGGAGGGAGGGATGGGGAGAATTTGGAACTCAAAATTTTAGGAACAACTGTTTAGTATTTTTGTTGCCACTAGGAAAGAAGACATACAGTTAATGAGGAATAGAAAGTCATCTGGCCCTACAGGAGAAAAGGGAAGATGGGGACAAGAGAAGGGAGGGATGACAGAAGAGAGGGCAAATTGAAGATAGGGAATATTAGATTGCTTGGTGTATTGGGGTGTGGGGAGGGGATAAAAGGGGAGAAAATTTGGAACCCAAAATTTTGTGAAAACGAATGTAAAAAGTTAAATAAATAAATAAATATTTAAAAAGAAAAAAGAAAAAAAGGAAAAGGTGACAGCCTAGAGAAAAAAGAAAAAGAAAAAAAGAAAAACATTAAAAACGGGTCAACACCTTAGTAAAGGAGACCCCCAAAAAATGTTGAAGAAAATAACACCTTGAAAAATAGGCTCACTCAATTGGCAAAGGAGGTTCAAAAAGCCAATGAGGAGAAGAATGCTTTCAAAAGCAGAATGAGTCAAATGGAAAAAGAGGCTCAAAAGCTCACTGAATTTAATAGTTCTCTCAAAATTAGAATGGAACAGATGGAGGCTAATGACTTTATGAGAAACCAAGAAATCATAAAACAAAACCAAAAGAATGAAAAAATGAAAGAGAATGTAAAATATCTCACTGGAAAAACAACTGACCTGGAAAATAGATCCAGGAGAGACAATTTAAAAATTGTGGGACTACCTGAAAGCCATGATCAAAAAAAGAGCCTAGACATCATCTTTCATGAAATTATCAAGGAAAACTGCCCTGAGATTCTAGAACCAGAGGGTAAAATAAGTATTGAAGGAATCCATCGATCACCGCCTGAAAGAAATCCAAAAAGAGAAACTCCTAGGAACATTGTGGCCAAATTCCAGAGTTCCTAGGTCAAGGAGAAAATATTGCAAGCAGCCAGAAAGAAACAATTCCAGTATTGTGGAAATACAATCAGGATAACACAAGATCTAGCAGCTTCTACATTAAGGGATCAAAGGGCGTGGAATAGGATATTCCAGAAGGCAAAGGAACTAGGACTCAAACCAAAAACCACCTACCCAGCAAAACTGAGTATAATACTTCAGGGGAAAATATGGTCTTTCAATGAAATCGAGGACTTTCAAGTATTCTTGATGAAAAGACCAGAGTTGAAAAGAAAATTTGACTTTCAAACACAAGAATGAGAAGAAGCATGAAAAAGTAAACAGCAAAGGGAAGTCGTAAGGGACTTACCAAAGGTGAACTGTTTACATTCCTACATGGAAAGACAATATTTGCAACTCGTAAAACGTTTCAGTATCTGGGTAGTTGGTGGGACCACACACAGATGTACACACACACACACATGTACATGCATGCACGCATACACACATACACACAAGCATGCACACACAGAGACAGAGAGCACAGAGTGAATTGAATAGGATGAGACCATATCTTAAAAGAAATTAAGGTAAATGGTGAGAGAGAAATATAGTGGGAGGAGAGAGGGTGAAATCGAATGGGGTTAATTTTATCTCATTCAAGAGGCAAGCAAGAAACTTTTAGGTGGAGGAAAAAAGAGGAGAGCTGAGGAAAAAATATGGTTTACCCTCATCACATTCTAAACTAAAGGAAGTACTAAAATGCACAGTCATTTTGGTATGAAAACCTATCTTACAGTAAAGAAAAATGGGGAAGAAGGAGATAAGCAGGGAGGGAGGGATGTGCTTTGAGTGGATAAGTGGAAGGGAGGGAAATGGAAGAAGGGAGCAATTTGAGGTCAGCAGTCTTGGGGAGGGACAGGATCAAAAGACAGAATTGAAACAACTGGGGGCAGGATAGGATGGAGGGAAATACAGTTAGTCTTACGCAACACGACTATTATCGAAGTCATTTGCAAAACTACACAGATAGGGCCTATATTGAATTGCCTGCCTTCCCAAAGGGAAAGGGTGGGGAGGGAGGGATGGGGAGAATTTTGAACTCAAAGCTTTAGGAACAACTGTTGACTAGTGTTCTTGCTACTAGGAAATAAGAAATACGGTTAGTGGGTAACAGAAAGTCATCTGGCCCTACAGGGCAAAAGAGAAGATGGGGACAAGAGAAGGGAGGGATGATTGAAGAGAAGGCAGATTGGTGATAGGGGAAATTAGAATGCTCAATGTATTGGGGTGGGAGGAGGGGATAAATGGGGAGAAAATTGGGAACCTAAAATTTTGTGAAAATTAATGTAATAAGTTAAATAAATAAATAAATTTAAAACAGAAAAAAAGAACAATTAATGTAGCTCTGTAGGATACACCAGCGATGCCTATCCCAGTCTCCCTCACTGCAATATACATCAGAGGGAGGAAGATGATGAAGGCTCTAAGGGAGCACTCCGACCTGAGATACATTGTTTAAACAGTCACACAACAATGTGCCTTCAGAACGCATAGTGGTACCTCAGCACCTCAAATTATAGCCCTGTAATGGAAAAAATATATATCTCTTCAAGACAGAATAATCTCATGTGGAATGTCAGAGTCCATTTCAGTAAGAGAACATTCCTTCAAAAATGTCCTGGAATCAGACATGGAATTCTTTTTAGAGGGAGTAAATGACTTCAGGAGCAAAAAGCCGAGCAAATATATCAAATACAAGATTTCTTCAGGTTTCTGATCCATGACATCACAGGGGAGGGATGAAGTCCATGGCAGAACATGCCTACTCCTCAATACTACCTTGTTCCAGCCATGGACAAATATCTTCTACTAAGAACTTTAAACTTAAGAGTTCTTTCCATAAAAGAAACTTAAATAGGACAGTTTTCAGTATTGTTCTCCCTTCTTGAAATTACCTCAGAGACAAGACCAACCATAAAATTTCATTATATACATGTATGTCTTTCTGTTGCAGGGGACGATGTGTAAAAGAATAGGAACCACTTTAAAAGTAATGTACCAGCAATGGTCGTTCAGGTTTGACTCAGAAGGATACTCACATTCTTGACTCTGAAGTGATCCAAGATTCAGCAATACCAGGGTACAGGGGACAAGATGGGGAAATTCTTTTTTCAGGACTAACTGAGCTGCTACAGGCCCACTGAAATAGGACAAAGAAGAATAAGGTCTAGAATCAAAGACAGAGAACTTTTGGTCCCAGAAAAAATTTAAATCAATCTGCCTTAGAACAATTAATCTAGCTCTGTAGGGTACACCAGCGATGCCTCTCACAATCTCCCTCACTGCAATATACATCAGAGGGAGGAAGATGATGAAGGCTCTAAGGGAGCACTCCGACCTGAGATACATTGTTTAAACAGTCACACAACAATGTGCCTTCAGAACGCATAGTGGTACCTCAGCAGCTCAAATTATAGCCCTGTAATGGAAAAAAAAGTACCTCTTCAAGACAGAAGAAGCTCATGTGGAATGTCAGAGTCCATTTCAATCAGAGAACATTCCTTCAAAAATGTCCTGGAATCAGATATGGAATGCTTTTTAGGGGGAGTAAATGACTTCAGGAGCAAAAAGCCGAGCAAATATATCAAATACAAGATTTCTTCAGGTTTCTGATCCATGACATCACAGGGGAGGGATGAAGTCCATGGCAGAACATGCCTACTCCTCAATATCACCTTGTTCCAGCCATGGACAAATTTCTTTTACTAATAACTTTAAAATTTAAGGGTTCTTTCCATGACTTACTTTTTTTTTAATTTTGTATACACAAATCCTTTGAATAACGTCAGGGAAAAGAACAAGGGTGGACTTTCACAATCTGCTTTCATACCCTTCTGATATAGGGTTTCAAATTTTCTACCCACTTCTAAGGAGGAACAGTAATCCCATCAATAACATGCCCCACAAAGGTTTTTCATGTTTGACCTAGAAGGCTACTCACCCTCTTGATCCTGATCAGATCCAAGCTTCCAAGATTGCCAGGATGTTGGGCCTCAAAAGGGGAAATCTTTTCTCACAATCAACTCAGCTGCTACAGGCCCATGGCAATAGGTCAAAGAAGAAAACGTCAGGGAGCTGAGAGGGAGAACATTTGTCCCCTAAACATGCAAACTCCACAGTCTTGGAAATATTTTTCTTACTCTGCATTGGGTAGGATCCATCAGGTTCCACAGCTATGCTCCTCATAGTCTCCCTTGTGTGAATATACGCCAGAGGGAAGAGGATGATGTAGGGGACAAGGGCCAATTTATTTCACAGAAACACTGTTCAAAGAGTCACAGAACCAGTGTCTGTACAGAGTGGATGGGGAACGTAGCTCAAAATAAAGCTCTCTACACGAAGTAAATGTGGCTGTAAGTCTACATGCAAAAAAGGTCTGCTTTAGTATTGTTACATATCTAGAGATGCAAGGAAGTCTAAATGTCCACAGGTCCACTGGGTGTAGACATTTACCAAAACAGCAGTGTATCTTCTTCACTCTGACTAGACTCAAGCTTCTGGAATTCCCAGGGTATGGGACCTTAGATGGGGAAATCGTTTCTCAGGGCCAACTCAGATACTACAGGCCCACTGCAATAGCTCAAAGAATAACAACATTTTTGTACCCTTTGCTGCTAGAATTTCACAAGTAGAATGTACATACTTGTGCTACACAGTCCAGGATACAAGGAGGGAATCACTGCCTGTATGATACTTTCTACAAGTGTTGCCCCCATGTGCTTTGAGGTTGCCCATCCTACTGACCTATATGTCACCTGGATCTTCACCAATCTCAAGCCACTCCCTTGCCATATTTTGTTCTGTTATCAACGCATCGCTCCATTCAAGTGACTGAGGAAGAAAAGAAAAATTGATTTTTGAAAATGGTAAAGTATATCATCCTTTGATAAATTTCAACTCATATGTACACAATTATCACCTCAGTGATAAGCCTGACCTGTGTTCACTAAGCCTCTTTTGGGAAGGATCAGACCCACTAACCAGTGACTTGATTCAGAGCTTCAGGAATTCCAAGGTTACTGGCTGACTGGTGGCATAATGTATTCTCGAGGTTGCTTCTGCTCTGGAGGCCATTTGCAATGAATCAAACTGAAACAATAGCACTTTAAAGCTTAGAAGGATGCTCACCTTCTTGACCCTGACTAGATTCAAACTTCAGCAGTTCCCAGGATGATAGGTACTATACAAGGAACCTTTTCTCAGGGCCAACTCAGCTGCTCCAGATCCACTGCAATAGGTCAAAAAATAAAACATCTAGTTGTTGACGAATGGCATCCAGCACTCTACAACGAGCGAAACAATCAGCCTTGGAAACATTCATTTTGCTCTACTTTCAGTACGACCCACCAGGCTCCACAACTATGTTCTTCACAGACTCTTCTTCCAATTTACATCTGAGGGAAGAAAATGGAGTTCTAAGGGCCCACTCCCAATCTGAGACTCACTGTTCAAACATCACAGAACAATATGTCTGCAGATCAGATGATGGGACCTTAGCAGCTGAAAATGCAGCCCTCTACAGAAAATAAACTTCTCTTGAAAACTACATTCAAAAAACTGTCTTGTTGTGCATAACAAAACAGCTCCATTTTGGTGTGATCACATGACACCAGATGCAGGGATATCTACATGTCCACAGGTCATTTTGACTTCATCAAATGGGCAATTCAAAATGGGCTTCTTTCAGTTTTGAACCTACTGCTGCTTCAAATCCCTTAAGCAACAAGAAAATCTTGGAATTTCCTAAAAGAATGAATGGGTCCAAAAGAGAGGAGGGCAATAATTAGCTCTAAAAATGTTCTGCAATCACACTGACATTGCCTATCTAACTGTCCCTGACTTCATCCAGACCTTCTGCCATACTAAGCCTACCATTTGCCATATATTTAAATATTATCTACCAATCTCTCCTCTCAAGTGATTGAGGTTAAAAAATTGTTTTTTGCAAATTGTATTGTATATAATTCTTCTATAAATTAAATAATCACGTGTATAATAAGCCCCCTCCAGTATTCCCTCACTTTCTTTTGAAAATGACTTTACCCTTTTCCCACTGACGTGATTTACAGGTTCAGAATTTCCACGAATACTGGGCAATAGGGGTCATAATATATTCCTGAGGTCCCTTCGACTCCCGGAAGTCTTCTGCGATGATTCAACTTGAAAGAGTATCACTTAAAAGCCAATTGGGACATAAACTAACTGGTCCTCTAACACATGCAAAAATGCCTGCCTCAAAAATGCATATTATTTTCCACTTAATGGAAATAACCCCAATACTCCACAACTAATGAAGCAGCCTGGGCTCATCAGAGTCATAGAGAATGTGGCAAGCAGCTGAAGGCAGAACCTCATATATATGCCAAGGGTCCATTTCTTTCTGAGAACATTCATTCAAAATATCGTGGAACTCAATTCTCAGAATATATAAAGTATTTAGGCAACAAAGTAGAAAAAATACATGCAATACAACATTTCTTCATGTCTGTGAACAACTGGGTCATTGTGGCAGCCCATGAGTGAACACGTCAAGTCATGGATAATTACCTTGTTCTAAGCATGATCAATGTTATCCAAATAACATTGATATCCAGATATCTGGATAATCCTGATCCAGAATTTCATAATTTACAAGAAGATTAGATAAAAAATAGTATAATATTTTATAGGGACCCATTTAGCACTTAGAAGTCACCAGGTAGTAAATCAAAGAATATACTTTGGGGCCCGGTGAGAAATCAACACGTCCTCTAATATATGCAAAAATATCTTTCTCAGATAATTTGCTATACTAATTAATGGCAGGAATATCCATACCCCTAAACTAAGAAGATATTCCAGGTCCACCATAGTCACACTAGGTCCCACAAACACCTAATGGAACAAGACAATATGGTGTCTAAGTGCCCATTCAACTTTGAGAAACTATATTCAAAGTGTGACAGAACCAAAGACTCTCCACAGTAAAAAAGGACAAATACATGAACTACAACATTTCTTCAAGTCTGTTAGCCATTAGGTTGTTGTGTAGTCCATGAGTGAGCATGTCCATTTAGGGACAAACATCTGCCTTCAGAGGCAGACAATTTTATTCCTTCAAAATCAATGAGGTTCGGAGGCTTGAATTGGATTTTTTTTCTATTTTATACTCATTCCTCCTATAAATTGTCTCAGAGACAAGGAAAATTACAGATTTTCACAACCAGCAAGTACAGCCTTCTCCTATAGGAGACACTCCAGATGGGAATAGTAATCACCCCTCAATATGCCTGACAAATAATCTCTCATGTACCACTCAGAAGGATGCTCACTTTATTTCCCAGGCCAGATCCAAGCTTCATGTATGCCAAGGATGTTTATTACCAGATGTTGGAATATTTAGGGCCCATTCATCTCCTGGAGACTAACTGTAAGAGGTCAAAGAAAACATCTCAGATTGAGAAAGACATTAAAATAACATTCTAAGTCATGCAAAACTATCTGACTCAGAAACACTCACCTGGCTCTACTTACAGCAGGAACAACTTTCCCTCACAACTAAAAAGGCCACCCATGCCCATCAGAGTCTCCCTTGTTCCAATATATATCTGATGGAAAATGATGGGGATTCTAAGTCCCATACAATTCTGAGCCATGTTGATTAAAGACTCACAAAATCAATGGCTCTTAAAAGCTGACAGGGACCTCAGCAGCTAAATGACATTAATATACATGAAATAAAACATTTACTTAAGATTTCAGTCAACAAGTTGTCTTGCTGTCCATAAGTAAACTTGTCCATTTTGGTGAGAATATTTGTTTCCAGATGCAATCAATACTATATTTCTACAGCTCCAATGGGTTTAAATATTTGCCATATGAGAAGCATAAATGGGCTTCTCTCTGTTTTGTTTTTACCCATTCCACGCTGGTTTTCCCAGTTTGCATTAAAAAGGATAACTACCTAACTTCCCCTGACCTAATCCAGAGTTTCAACAATTCCAAGTCTACTACCTGGCATATATTAGAATATTTTCTCAACATTCATTGCTTGTGATCTCACCAAAGTGGATCTTTATCATTATGGAGAAGACAACTTCTTGGACGTTATCTTAAGGTGACATTTTACTTCCTTTAGAGTGTATTTTGAGCTGCTGAGGTGCCTATCCACTCTGGAGAGACATTGTTCTGTGACTTTTTGAACAGAATGTCTTCGAGTGGAGTGGTCCCTTAGAACATCATCTTCTTCCCTCAGGTATGTACTAGAACAAAGGAGATTGTGATGAGCATAGTTGTGGTGCCTGATGGATCCTACCCAAAGTAGAGCAAGATGAATATTTCCAAGGCAAATTGCTTTCTATGTTTAGGGGCCAAATATTCTCCCTCTCAGCTCCTAGATGTTGACATTCTTCGACTTATTGTAGTGGGCCTATAGCAACTACTCTTGCCTAGTCTACCTAGATCCAAGATTTAGGATTTTAAAGGCTATTGGGTGCTTGATGATGGAATTTTTTAAGGGTTCATTCAGTGGAAATTCACTAAAGAGCTCAAAGAAGAACAATATCTTAGAGCTGAGAGGGACATCATTCTAATACAGGAAGACAACACATAAAAGGGAAAGGAAAAGCAAGAGATAAATGAAGGTATCTGATTTGAGGGACTTTTTTTAAGTCCAGAAGTCAGAAATAGGAACAGGAGGGGAATGATGGTCAACTTGAGTCTCTCCACAAAATGGAGGCACCTAGAGGAACTCACCAATGTTGTAAGTGGCAGGCTTTTACACAGGAATACACCATGTTGAGGATTCCAGGTTATTGATGCTTGAATGTTCTACAGAGAGGGGCCTCCAAGTGTTGAGGGAAGTCCCAGGATGAGACAGCAGTAGAGGAATGGTTTTGTAGGACAGAAGACATCAACAGGCTCCATGATGTTTAACGATTTTATATTTGGTAAGAGAAACAGGAATGTGATTCTCTCATTTTGTATTCTTATATAAGGGGCCTAGGGAGCAAGAAAAAACATAGAATTTCATGAGGATTCCCGGAATGCAATAATCTTCTGAAATAGGTCAACCCTTACATAAAGAAAAATCACTACAATAGTTTGGCCCCAAAATATTCTCCCACAGTCCAGTGATAAAGAGACCCATCCAATTGCTACTGTCCTGATCCTGTGTCCAACAATTTCAAGGGTATTGGTTGCCAGATGGCAGAATATTTACTAAGGGTCTGTTTAGTTTTAAGAGGCCATTATCAATGAGTCACAGAAGGATAGTATCTCAAAGCTGAAAGGCATTTCAGTATCCGTCAAATATATGCAAAAATGTCTGCCTCAAAGACACTTATTTGCTCTCCTTGGAGTAGGAGTCTTCATATCCAACAATGTATCACATGTCCACCAAGTTTTACTTGTCCTTATATACTATTAATGGGAGAAGATGATGCATGTGTGCTAAGGGCCCATTCAGCTCTAAGACATATTGATCAAATAGTAAGATAATCAAGATATCTCAGAGTTGAGGGAGGACCTCAGCAGCTAAAAAAATGAATGAAAACATAAAATACAAGTTTTCTTCAAGAAAATGACCTATACGTTGTCTTGTAGCACTTTAGTGAACAAATACCTGCATCCTGAGGCAGTCAATTCTATTTTTGCTTAGGTTCATGAGGTTCAGCAGTTTTTAAAGAGAAGTGTGAATGAGATTCTCTCAGTTTTGTACCCACTGAGTATTAAACTATCTTAGAGACAAGGAAAACCATAGACTATAACAATGCAATGTATACACCCTGCTATAAGGTCCAACCCACTTATAAACATTCATCACTATGATAATATGTTTTGCAACTGTTTGCCTACGTTCCACTTAAATGGATGCCCACCAAATTGCCACCTAATATAGATCTTGAGGAAATCCAAGTATATTGGTTACCAGATGGTGGAATATTTTCTGATTTGCATTTTTCTAATCAATAGTGATTTAGAGTATTTTTCATATGACTATAGATATTTTTAACTTCTTCCTCTGAAAACTGCCTATTCATATCCTTTGACCATTTATCAATTGGGAAATGACTTGCATTCTTACAAATTTGACTTAGTTCCTTATATATTTTAGAAATGAGGCCTTTATCAGACACTGGTTGTAAAAATTCTTTCCCAGTTTTCTGCTTCCCTCCTAATCTTGGTTGCATTGTCTTTGTGCAAAAAGTTTTCCATTTATTATAATCAAAATTATCCATTTTGCATTTCATAATATTCTCTATCTTCTTGGGTGATAGATTCTTCTGTTCTCTATAAATATGACAAGTAAACCATTCCTTGCTTTCCCAGTTTGCTTATAGTATCATGAAGAATTATATTCCAAGATCCCTTTCAGCTTTTGGCTGCAGTCTACAACATATCAAAAATTAAAAACTTCTTAGATCTGGGAGATATATCAACTGGTTCTCTATATATACAAAAGTATTTGCCACAGAAATACTCATCTGGCTCTACTTGTGGCAGAAACCACCATGCTTCACCAGTAGGCAGGTAGCCCACACCTTTCAGTCTCACTTGTTATATTCCTCATAGAAGATGATGGTCATATGGGTTCTAAGGGCCTTTTGTATTCTGAGACGCTGGTCAAAGAGTTGCAGAATCAAAGCATCTCTAACCTGGTAAGGACCTCAATAGCTACAAAGATAACTAATGATATGAAAAAAAAAATATTTAATACCATAACCAATATGTTGGTTTTAGCCCTTAAGGGAATATATCCAATGAGGAATACATACCTGCTCCCTAGGTAGCTCATTCTGCTTTTCAAAACTATGAGTTTAAAAGATGTTTTCATGTTTTCTAAGGGTCCACTCAGCTCTGGAAGACCATATTCAATGAGTCATAGGATGTAATCATCTTAGAGGTGCCACTTTAGTGGCTATCAAATAAATGCAAAAATAACTCCTGCAGGAGTACTGATTTTACTTACCATATGAGTCATCAAGGGCCACAACCAAAAGTGACACTATATCCATCCAGGTCTCACTTGTACCCTCATATATTTGATGAGAAAGATGATGATGTGGGTTTTAAAGGCCCATTCAACTCTGCAACATGCTGTTCAGAGAATCATGGAAGCAAGGCATCTCAGAGCTGGGAGGGACCTTAGAAGATAAAAAGGATGACAACACATGAAATAAAACTTTTCTCTAAGCAAATAGCCAATATGTAAACTTATTCATATTTGAACATATTCAAATGGGGAAAAGCCCCAGCCTTCCAGGGCAGCCAATCCTATTTTTCAAGAATGTTATTAGGTTCAAAGGTTTTATAAGATATATCTGAATTGATGTATCATAATTTTGTAGTCAATGTTTTTGTAAATTGGGAAAGAGGCAAGAAAAACCATAGAATTTCACAATGGAAATGTCTATCACTCTGCTATGGGTTCCATCCCATATACGAACAATAATACCTTGATAATATGTCTCACAACACGTCTCCCATGTTCCATTAATAATAATACCCGGTCGAGGAGCCAAGATGGCAGAGTAGAAAGACTCATGTATGCAAGCTCCGAACCCACAGCCCATAAATTTTCTGTAAAAAGAACTCCCCACAAATTCTGGAGCAGTGCAAGCTGCACAGCAACGCAGTGGAGATTTCCGTTCCAGAGAGCCCTGAAAAAGCACCCCCAAAGGTCTGTCACGCACTGGATAGTGGAGCCCACCCCTGCCCAGCCCTGCCAGTATGGCCGCAGAGGAGCAGATCCAAGCAGACTTCAGGGACAAAATCTCCGGCGGCCGTGAATGTCTCTCCACCCACAGGCGCTACAGGTTAGTGAGAGAGACTTCTGGGCTGGCTGAGAGGGGAGGGGGGTGTCTCCAGAACTCAGGCCCCTTCAGGAGGCAGTGGCAGAAGCAGCAGCAAAGGCAGCAGCAGCCAGGAGCTCCCGGAGCAGACAGGACCTCAGGGCCATTACTGAAGATCTCTGCATAAACCCCCTGAGGGAACTGAGCCTGGGAGGCGGCCCTGCCTCCACCTGAGCACCAGAACTTAAGCTCACATTGAATACAAGCATCTGAAAGCCCTGAGGCTAGGGAGCAGCATTTGAATCTCAGACCCCAAGCACTAGCTGGGTGGATCTAGGCAGGGGTGGAGAGGAATCTCAGAAGTCAAGTAACTGACTGGGAAAATGCCCAGAAAACGGAAGAAAAATAAGACCATAGAAGGCTACTTTCTTGGTGAACAGATGATGTTGCCTCCTTTCATTTCTGATGAGGAAGCACAATGCTTACCATCAGGGAAAGACATAGAAGCCAAGGCCTCTGTACCCCAAACATCTGAAATAGATATCCAATGGGCTCAGGCCATGGAAGAGCTCAAAAAGGATTTTGGAAATCAAGTTAGACAGGTGGAGGAAAAACTAAGAAGAGAAATGAGAGAGATGCAAAAAAAGTATGAAAAACAGGTCAATACCTTGCTAAAGGAGACCCAAAAAAATGCTGAAGAAAATAACACCTTGAAAAATAGGCTCACTCAATTGGCAAAAGAGGTTCAAAAAGCCAATGAGGAGAAGGATGCTTTCTAAAGCAGAATTAGACAAATGGAAAAAGAGGTTCAAAAGTTCACTGAAGAAAATAGTTCTCTCAAGATTAGAATGGAACAGATGGAGTCTAATGACTTTATGAAAAACCAAGAAATCACAAAACAAAACCAAAAGAATGAAAAAATGGAAGAGAATGAGAGATGCCTCATTGGAAAAACAACTGACCTGGAAAATAGGTCCAAGAGAGAAATTTAAATATTATGAGACCTCCTGAAAGCCATGATCACAAAAAGAGCCTAGACATCATCTTTCATGAAATTATCAAGGAAAACTGCCCTGATAGTCTAGAACCAGAGGGCAAAATAAGTATTGAAGGAATTCATCAAGCACTGCCTGAAAGAGATCCAAAAAGAGAAACTCCTAGGAACAGTGTGGCCAAATTCCAGAATTCCCAGGTCAAGCAGAAAATATTGCAAGCAGCTAGAAAGAAACAATTCCATTATTGTGGAAATAAAATCAGGATAATTCAAGATCTAGCAGCTTCTACATTAAGGGATCGAAGGGCATGGAATAGGATATTCCAGAAGTCAAAAGAACTAGGACTCAAACCAAGAATCACCTACCCAGCAAAAATGAGTATAATACTTGAGGGGAAAGTATGGTCTTTCATTGAAACAGAGGACTTTCAATAATAATACCCTATTACTGCTTATCTGTTCTACAATTTCAGCATTTCCAAGTGTACTGGCTACCAAATGGTGGCATATTTCCTAATGGCCCATTTAGCTCTGTGAGACAGTTTAATGACTCAGAGAATGGCAACATCTCAGAGCTAGGAGGGACATTAGTATCCATTTAATACATGCAAAAGTAACTCCTGAAAGAGTAATTATCTTGCTCTCTTTATGAAAGCAGACACCAAAACCCACAACCCAAAAATGTGTCCCATGTCCACCTCAGTCTCTTTTCTTCTCTGATAAGTGTGATGAAGAATGATCATATTTATTCCAAGAGTCCATTCAATTCTGGAACATATTGTTGAACGAATCACAGAATTAAAGCATCTCAAAGCTACTAGGGACCCTTTTGAGAACTACATGGGGTTAAAGAGAGCTCATAAGAAAATCGCATTGAATTCTCTTAATTTTGTATTTAATGCTCCTTTAAATTGCTTAAGAGACAAGAAAAACCATAGAATTTCACAATGGGAATGTATAAGCTTCTGTTATAGGGTGAAACTCCATGAATAGTAATCTTCCCTATAGTATGACTCACAAGAGTTCTCTCATATTCCACTCAGAAATTCTCCACCATTTCTGATGTGATTCCAGTTCTACATGTTACCAGATGGTGGAGCACTTTCTAAGGGACCATTCAGCTCTAGCAAGTCGTGTGTGTGTGTGTGTGTGTGTGTGTGTGTGTGTGTGTGTGTGTGTTTGTCCTTCGTTCTCGAAGAGGACCATGCATTAAGATGATGACATGACTTCCAGTTGACTTGGATTGAGTGAGGGAGGGGTGTGCAAGGTCACCAACCTCACTGCCTTCTAAATCGTCTGGGTCCAGTGGCCTGATATTCACCAGAATGACTGGAGATGGCCCAAGATGCAATGGGAGACCCTGGCCCTTTCAGACTAAGGTCTTATCACATTCTCACTTTGAGTGAGATACACCCATCCTACATCTTTCTGTTAATATCCTTTACATTTGTCTCCTCAGGGCTTGTTAGTCTTGTAACAGTAGTCATAAGAGGGCAGCCCCAGACACTAAGAGGTTAAGTGACTTTCCCAGGGTGACACAGTCAGTATAAGTGAGAGGCAAGACTTTAACCTGGGTCCTCCTGACTCTGAGGAGTCCTCTCTATGCTATACTCCCAGCAGTGAGCAGACACAAGTCCTACGGTCAATTAAAAATTCAAGTGATGCCTCCCTTATACACATAAAGCTATATCCCTTCTATCACACTGTATTTTTTCCAAGTATTTTGCATATGTTACTACTTCTGAAACTCACAATATTGTGAAACAGTTGTGAGACCGTTGTGAAAATTCTTATCATTCCCATTTTAAAGGGAGGAAATTTAGGTTCAAAGAGGGGACTTGCTAGAATCTCACAGCTCCTAATTACCAGAGTCAAGGCTCAAAGCCAGAATCCAGGAATCAAAGTTTCTTAACCTGGAGTTCCTTAAATTTGTTTTTTTTTTAATATTTTGATAGCTCTATTTCAATAAAATTAGTTTTCTTTATATGTATATATTTCTTTATTGTGTATTTTTCTTTATATGTATATTTCTTTGTATGTGTATCTTATTTTATGCATTTAAAAAACATGATTCTGAGAAGGGGGTCAAAAGCTCCACCAGGGCGGCAAAATATCCCATGACATAACAATTGTTAAGAATCCTTGATGCAGTTTATCTGAGCAATCTGTTAGTTATGAAGATTCCTTGGTATGAAGTTAGACCCCCTCTCTCCATTCAGTCATATTTAATGGGTTAAGGAATGAGACCATATTGGAGCTAGCTGGTAGGTTCATTACTGACTGTCAGTGCCATGTAAAAGTAATCTTATCCTACTTATGATAGGAGCTCCAGACCTTCAAAATCAGCAATGCAACCCATTCCTATGCCATTCTCACTCATCCCCACAAACCACTGATGGAAGAAGTACTATGGGCCCATTCAAATCTGAGTCACATGTTCAAAGTGTCACAGAAATAAAGCACTTCAGAGCTGGTAGGATCTCAGCAGCTAAAAAGATGACTGAATGCATGAAATAAGTCAGTTTCTAAATACTATAGCCAATATGTTCTCTTGGAAATTTTGTATGAATACGTCCATTTATAGCCAAACATCTGTCTCTTTAGGCAGAAGTCAATACTGCTTTATCACAGCTCTGTGAGGTTCATCTATTTTTCAAAATGGGAAGCATGAATGCTATTTTCACAGTTTGTACACATTGCACCTTTAAACTGCCTAACAGCCAGGAAAAGCAATAATTTCTAAAAGGGAATGTATGTCTTTGTGCTACAAGGTACAACCCATATAAAAACAATAATCACCTCTACAATATGACCTACAAATATTCTGCCATGTTTCATTTAGAAGGATGCTTGCCAAATTTCCACTGGCCTGATCCCGAAATTCTAAATACATTGGCTACCAGGTGGCTCAATATTTTCTAAGAGTCCATTCATCTCTTGTAGGCCATCTGTAAAAAGTGACAAAATAGCATTGGAGATCTGTAAGAGACATCAAGTAGTCTTCAAATATACATGAAAATATTGGTTTTTATAAGTACTCATCCTGCTCTACTTATTCTCCAACTATGTAGGTAACTCACATCCACCACAGTCTCACTTGTTTCCTCAGACCTGATAAAAGAAGTTGATACAGATTCTAATGGTTCAACTCTGGGACGCATGGCTCAGAGAGCCATCAAATTATAGCATCTTAGAGCTGGTAAAGACCTCAGTAGCAAAAAAAGAAGAAGGAGAGGAGGTGGAAGAGAAGAAGATTGAATACATGAACCATAACTTTTCCTTAAGACTACAGTCAATATGTTGTATTGAGTGAACATGTCCATTTAAAGACAAATACCTTCTGAAACAGCGAATTCTAGTTTTTGAGAGCTCTATGACATTGGATATTTTTCATGAGAGAAGAATGAGTAGGATTTACTTTAAATTGCTTAAGGAGAAAGAAAAAATTTAATTTCACAATGGACGTGTATAAACTCCTGCTATGTATTTCTGTTGTTGTGTTCATCCTTCATTGCCAAAGAACACCATGCCATCAGAGAAATGATGACATGATTTGCACTTGACTTTGTTTTGAGTGAGGGAGGGCTGTGAAGGTCACTAGCCTCACTTCTCCTCCAGAGTCATCTGAATCTAGTGAACAGATATTCATCAGGATGACTGGACATGACTCAGGATGAGGCAATTGGGGTTAAGTGACTTGCCCAAGGTCACACAGCTAGTGAGTGTCAAGTGTTTAAGGTGAGATTTGAACTCAGATCCTCCTGACTCCTACGCTGGTGCTCTACCCACTGCACCACCTGGTTGCCTCACTATATATTTCAAAGCTTACATGAACAGTAATCATCTCAATAACATGCCCAATGAAAGTTTTTTTTATCTTCCACTTTAAAAGCATGCCCAGCTATTGTTTCAAACTTTATCCAGAGCTTCAGCAATTACAAGTGCATTGACTACCAGATAGATGAATATTTTCTAATGATCCATTCATCTCTAGAAGGCCATGATCAGTGAGTTATAGAAGGACAACTTAGAGCTGGGAGGGAAATCAGTGACAGTCAAATACAAAAAACAGAAAATTCCACAAGAGTTGCCATCTTTCTCTATTTAAGGTAGCACTTAGCAATCCACAAAGTAAAAGAATATCAACTGATGTCAACCACAGTCTTCCTTGTTTCTAAGTATACCTGCTGGAAGAAGATTATGTATGTTCTAAGGACCCATTCAATTCTAAGATACATTGTTTATGCAGTTATAAAACCAGAGTGCCTTAGACCTGCTCAGGATCTCAGCAGCTAAAAAGATGATCTAATTCACAATGTAAAACTTTTCCTTAAGAAAATATATTATATATTCCCTTGTTCCTCTTGAGTGAATATATCCTCTTAGGGATAAACATCTTCATCTCAAGGCAGCTACTTTTCTACAGCTTCATGAGGAGCAAAAGTTTTTCATGACAGAAATATGAATGAGATTCTTCTCTATTTTGCAAATTCTGCTCCTTTAAATTATCTAAAGGAAAAGAAAAAAATATATTGAATTTCAAAATCAGAATGTATATCATTCTATAGGGACCAACTCATATGTGCATAGTAATAGCTTCTATTATATATTCCAGAAATGTTTTATAATGTCCACAGAGATGGAAGTTTACCCTCTTGCTTCTGACCTGATCCCAGGTTTCAAGAATTCCAATTTTATTGGCTACTAGATGATGTAATATTTTCTAAGAGCCTATTGATAAATAAGAGGCCTTCTTCGACGAGGCAAAGAATAGTGACGTTTTTGAGTTGGGAGGGCATCAACTGGCTCTTTAATATATAGAAAAATATGAGCCTCTGACAAAACTATTGTGCTCTACTTACTGTAGAACCAACCATGCCTGAGAAGACAACCCGTGCCTATGTCTTCCTTGTTCCCTTGTAAATCTAATGGAAAGAAGATAATGTGTATTCTCTTGAACACACTGTACAGGGAGTTTCAGAATCAAAGGATCTCAGAGCTGGTAGGGATCATGGTGTCTAAAATGATTACAGAATACAAGAAATAGAAGAATAAATAAATAAATAAACAAACAAACAAACAAACAAATAAATAAATAAATAAATGGATGGATGGATGAATAAATAAATAAATGGATGGATGAATAAATAAATAAATAAATAAATAAATACAAGAAATAAACTCTCCTTAAGACCACAGGCAATATGTTATCTTGTAGCCTTTGAGGGAACATGCTTATTTGAGAACAAACACCTGCATCCTGAAGCAGTTAATTCTACTTTTCCACAGATCCATCTTTCTCTCAATTCTATACCTGACCCTCCTTTAAATTGCCTAAGGGTCAAGAGAAAGTATAGACTTTTACTTTGGTAATATATAACATTCTGCTATAATGCTGAACTCTTACATTATTAACAGTAATCACCTCTACAAAATGACCCACAAGATTTCTCTCAAATTACTCTGAGAAGGATGCCAAGTCTATTGCCCCTCAACAAATTTTGAGCTTCACCAATTCCAAGTGTATTGTTTAACAGATGGTAGAATATTTTCTAAGAACATAGTCAGCTCTGGGAGAATGTAATCAATGAATCATACAATTACAGCAACTTGGCTCCAAGGGGCATCATTGACCATCAGATATATGAAAATGTAACTCCTGCATGAGTATTCATCTTGTTCTACTCATGGCAGCAGCCACCCCCACCAAATCAGCAGTGTAACCCATTCCCAAGCCATTATCACTCTCATTCCTACAAATCATTACTAGAAGATGATGATGTGCATGCTAAGGGCCCATTCAGCTCTGAAAAACATTGTACACAGAAACACAATCAAAGCATCTCAGAGCTGGAAGGAAATTCAGTAGCTAAAAAGAATACTAAATGCATAAAACACAACTTTTTCTTAGGAACAGAGGCAGTAAATTTTCTTGAAGACCTTGAGTGAACATGTCCATTTAGAAAAAGTAAGTATATGCTTTCTGAGGCAGTCAACTGTACTTTTTCACAGCTACATGAGATGAAAATGTTATTCATAAGACAAAGGTGAAGGAAATTCTCTCCATTTTGTATACATTACTCCTTTAAACTGCTTAGGGGACAAGAAAAGCGATATAATTTCAAAATTGGAATTATCTTCTTGTACTACCAGGTTCAAACCATATATGAACTTCTATAATATGTTCCATAGGTGTTCTCCCACATTCCACTTAGACAAATGCCTACCAAATTACTGATTTGATGAAGAAGTTTGTAATAAAATTACACTGGCTACCAAATAGTGGGATATTGTCTAAGAGCCCATTCAACTCTTCAAGCCTGCCTGCAAAAAAAGTAAAAAAAATAATAACATCTTAAAGCTGGAACAGGTGCTAACTTACCCTCTAATACATGCAAAAATATTTGCCTCAGAAGTACTCATCTTGCTCGACTTATGGAATGAACCGACATACCTAAGAAATAAAAAGGCAACCCAAACCCATTCCAGCACTTGTTCTCTCATACACCTGATGGAAGATGACATGGATTATTGCTTCCAAAGAGTCAAAGAATCAAACTATATTATGGCTGGTAGGGACTGCAGCAAAGAAAAGAAATAATACATGAAATGGAACTTTTTCTTAAGAACATAACCCATATGAGAGTTGGAGAATGTAGCAAATCATCTCAGGTAAAAGAGACAAGAAAGAGTTTTCACAATGGAGGGGAAGAGGGGGGAGATGAAAGGAAATAAGAAGCCTTACTCTCCTAGGATTTGGCTTAAGGAGCGAATAACACACTCTCCATTGGTTATGGAAATGTATTTTATCCTGCGGGAAGGCAAGGGGGAAGGGGATAGGAGAGGGAAGATAACAGAAGGGACAGCAAATTGGGGAAAGGGATAATCAGAGCAAACACTATTGGGGGAGGACAGGTCAAGGGACAGGATGGAATAAATGAAGGGCAGAGGGAAATGTGGTTAGTCTTTAACAACATAACTCTTAGGGAAATGTTTTGCATGGCTATACATGTATGACGTATATCAAATTGTTTGCTTTCTCAATGAGGGTGGGTGGGTGGGGAAGGAAAGACAAAGAGAATATGGAACTCACAGCTTTAATAAAGAATGTTAAAAACTGTTTTCGCATGCAACTGGGAAAAAATATGTACAGGTAATGGTGTACAGAAATCTATTTTGCCCTACAGGAAAATAGAGGGGAGGGGTCAGAAGAAGAGGGGGATAATAGAAGGGAGGAAGGTGTGGATGGGGATGCATGCTGTCCTGGAGTGGGGAGTGGGGAGAGATAGAAAACTTTAAATTTAAATTCTTGCGGAAGTGAATGTTGAAAACTGAAAAATAAATAAATCATATATTAAAAAAAAACAAAAACATAGCCAACCTGTTGTCTTCCTGCCTTCAGGTAAATGTCCAATTCGGGGACAAACACCTACTTCTTGAGGTAGCCAAGCGTGAATTCGATTCTATCAGCTTTGTTTCCTCTGTTCCTTTAATTTGACTAAGGGGAAAGAAAAAAAATGAAAGTTAATATTGGGAATAACCTTCTGAGATAGGGTCCAACCCATAAATGACTAATAATGACCTTATAATATTCCCCTACAAGAGTCCTCCCCACCTTCCCCAGAGAAGGCTTACCTTATGTTTACGGACACGAACTTAAGATTCAGCAGTTCCAAATACACTGATTAGCAGAGGCTGGAGTACTGTCTAAGGTCCCATTCAGCATCACAAAATGCTAGCATCTCAAATCTGGAAGGTACATCAGTGACCATCGAATAAATGCAAAGTAACTCCTGCATGAGTAGTTATCTTGCTCAATTTGTGGTAGAGGTTTCCAAGGCCCATATCCAACAGTGTGATCAATGCCTACCCATTTTACTCTTTCACACGTATACCCAAAGAAGAAAATGTATATGCTGAGGTCCTATTCAACTCTGGGGCACATTGTTCAAAGAATCAGAAAATCCAAGCATCTACAAGCTGGTAGGGCCCTCAACAGTTAAGAAGAGCAAATATATAAAACACAACATTTCTGTAGAAAACAGCTAATACCTTGTCTTAAAGTCCTTGTGCAAACATATCCTTTAAGGATCAGATACTTGCCTCCTGAAGCAGTCGAGTCTAGTTTTCAATTCAACTGGTTCGTGGGTTGGTTGTGCTTCCTTCTTGAAAAGGACTAGAGATGACATCACTACATTGGAGTCAAGTTACAATGTGTTCAACTGTGGCTGATAAGAACAAGATGAGCTCAGAAGACTCTCCCACGGAATGGGCACCGATAATCCATGTGAACTTTTGGGGTGGATTCTCTAAAGCATTTTGGGTTTTTTTTGAGCTACTTCAATTCTGCTTCACTTATAGAGTACATACTTTTTTGGATATGGCCATGCCATGCTGGGTCCTTTGCCAGGTTCTCCCATGTCACACAATCAATTCCATAGTTCTTCAGAGAGATTTTGAGAATATTCTTGTATCACTTCTTCTGACCACCATGTGAGCACATTTCTTGTATTAGTTCTCCCTAAAAGAGTCTTTTAAGCAAGTGTAGCTTTGGCATTCGAACAACATGGCCAGCAGAGAGTTGTGCTCTCTGCAGTAGCGTTTGAATGCTTGGCAGTTTAGTTCAAGAAAGGACCTCAATGTCTGGTACCTCATCCTGCCAGGTGATCTTCAGAATCTTCCTAAGAACATTCAAATGGAAGTGATTCAATTTCCCAGCATGGCGCTGGCATACTGTCCAGGTTTCACAGGCATGTACTACATGACACAATTTCTTGTCATTCAAAGACTGTTCATAAGAGAACTGTGAATGGGATTCTCTCACTTTTGTGCCTATTGTTGTTTTAAGTTGTCTAAGGAGGAAGAAAAGCAAATTTCATAATGAAAATGTACAACCTTCTGCTAAGAGGTCCAACTCATACAAGAAAAATAATCACCTTTATAGTATGCCTTGTATGAACTCCTGACTCCACTGATGATGCCTATCCTGTTTCTGCTTACATGATCCCAGCACAATGGCATTTTATCCTTGTGCCCATTCAGATCTTGGATGCTATGTTTAATTAAACATAGCATGAGAGTATCTTAGAGCAGGGAGGGACCTTGGGGCCATCAATAATGAACAAATTTACTCCTAAACAAGAACTCAGTTTGCTTTACTTATAGTTGGTCAGACATTCAATAAACATTTATTGAGCAGCTACTATTTGCCAGGTATAGGGATAACTGCTGCAAATATAAAGAAAGGCAAAAGACAGTCTCTGGCTCTCAAAGACCTCATAGTAGACTATAAGGGGAGACAAAATGCAAACAATTAGGTACAAACAAAATACATTCAGAACAAATTGGAAAGAAGGAAGACACTAGAATTAAGGGGAATCAGGAAAGGCTACCTATAGAAGGTAGGATTTGATTTGGGATTTGAAGCAAGCCAGAAAGTAGAGATGAGGAAGGAGAGCATTCCAAGCATGGGGAAACCTAGTAAAAATGCCCAGAACTGGAAGATGGAGTGTCTCACATACACATGAGAAAAAGAGTTAATGGGTATACTAAGGATCAATTCAACTCAGGGATGCATTGTTCAAACACTCACAGAACTGAAGCATCTCAGAATTGTTAAAAGACTATGACATCTATGAAATACAACTTTACCAAAAGATATAAACAATACATTGTCTTGTAGCCCTTGAGTGAACATGCCCATTTAGAGGCAAAGACTTGCTTCATGAGACAGCCAAATCTACTTTTTCACAGCTCTGTGAGGTTCAGAGGTTTTCCCCAAGAGAATAGGAGTGTCTTAATCTTATACCCATTGCTCCTTTAAATTGCAAAAGAGGAAAGGAAAAACAAAGAATAACACAATGAGATATAAATTTCAGCTATAGGGACCAACCCATATTTGAATGGGAATCACCTCTATAATTTGCTCCACAAGTGTTTTCCCATCTTCAGTTTACAAAGATGGCCACCTTTCTGTCCTTGACTTGATCATGAGCTTCATTAATTCCAAGAATATTATCTACCAGAGAGTAAAAAAAGCTTCAGGGCCTTTTCAGCTCTTGAAGGTCAGCTGCAATATATCAGAGCATAACATCTTCAAGTTCCAAGAACATCAGGTCCCTCACTAATACATGCAGAAATATCTGCCTCGGAAATATTCATCTTGCTTAAATCACCATGTCCCTCAACCAAAAGTGAAACACATGCAGATCAGAACACTCTGTTCCCATCAATGACTTCTGAAAGGGAACTAAGACATTACAAAGAAGACACTATACATGAAATACCACTTTTGCTTAATAACAGAGCCAATACATTTTCTGGTATCCCTTGTGTGAATGTGTCCATTGAGGTGAGAACCCTTTCCTTGTGAGGCAGCCAATTCAACTTTTGCACAGATTCTTGAGGTTTACAGGTTTTGCATATGAGAAGTACATTTTTGAGTTCTCAGTTTTGGACTCATTGCTCCTTTATAATGACAGAGGCAAGAAAAATCATAAAATTTCAGTGTTGGAAGGTTTGGGGGGCTACTGGAATGTAGAAATGATATGTACATATATATATATATGTGTGTGCGTGTGTATGTGTATTATATATATATATATAATTATATATATATATATATATATATATATATATATAATTATTTACAGAATAGGCCCCACCAGCGTCTTACCAGGTTTCATTAAAAAGAATGCTGAGTCAATGGACCTCCTGAGCTTTTGTCATTTCAAGTCTATTAAATGGAAGATCATATTTTAGTTTCTGAGAGCCCAATTAATACTTTGCTGGCCATCTGCAATATGTCAAAGAATAGCAGCATCTTAGAGGTGTTCTTTGTTCGCAGGTTTCAAGGCCTCTCACTACTCTGGGAAAGTGTTCAGAATTGCAGTATCAATACCACTTAATGTAGGACCAGACCTAAATAGCTAACAAGACAAGTCTGTACAGGAAGTAGAATGTTTCATGAATTCTATAGCCAATAAGTTGCCTTGTAGACCTGGAGTGAACATTACCATTAATGTGTGAACTCCTGCTTCCTGAAATGGTCAGTTCAACTTTTCCACAGCTGCATTACATTTAAAGCTTGCTTCATGACAGACGCAAAAGGAATTCTCTCGATTTTATATCCATTGTTACTTTATATTGTCTTAGGGGAAAGCAAAGTCATAGTTTCAGAGTCAGAAATTATGTCTAGTATAAGGACCATCCCATATATAAATAATAAGGTATCTTAAGATAGGTCCCACAAAATCCCTACAGTTTCTATTAAGGACACATCAAATAACCTGAGACCTGACCCTAAGCATATCCCATTCCAGGTCAATTTACTAAAAGGAGGTGTATCATTTTCTTGAAGCCATGTCAGATCTCGGAAGGTGTCTGTAATGAAACGAAGAACAGAAGTATCTCAGAGCTGGGAAGAACTTCAACTGACCTATATGCAAAAATCACTTCCTCCAAAGTATTCAACTTGTTCTACTTATGGTAGGATCCACCAGGACTCAAAACCACTAGTTCAACCAATGCCTTCCCCAGTCTTACTTGCTTCCACACATAACTGATGGAAGATGATTTATATTCTAAGGACCCATTCAACTTTGGGAATCTGTGTTCAAAGAGTCATTGAACAAAACCTTTTTGAGTTTGTTGGAACCTCAACAGCTAAAAAGACAAATCAGTACACAAAACACAACTTTTCTTTAAGACATAATCAATAGTATATTGTCTTGTAGCCTTTCAGTGAACATGTCCATGTTCAGTGAATGCATTCAAAGACCCACCTGCATACAGGAAGCTAGTTTAACTTTCCAGCAACTTCATAAGGTTTAAACTTTTCCAACACGTGAAGCACAAATGGGCTTCTCTCAATTTTGTATGCTCTATTCCTTTAAACTGCCCAAGGCACAAATTTCAAATATTTTTAAAAATGGATATATATCCCTATGCCATACATAAACAACAATCACCTCTATATCACCCATAAAGGTTTACCCATGTTCTCCTGAGAAGGATACCCATCCTATTTCACCCGACCAGATCCCAAGCTTCAGCAACAATACCAAGTGTACAGGTAGAATATTTTCTAAGGGCCCATTCAACACTGAGAGGACATAGAATTACGACATCTCAGAGATGGAAGGGATATCAGTGGCAGTCAAACGTGCAAACATAACTCCCGTGAGTACTCACTCATCTTGTTCTACTTATGGTAGGAGTCACCAAAGTCCACAACCAAGACCACATCCTACACTCATCCAAATTTTGCATGATCCCTCATACATCTGAAGAAAATAATGATACATGTTCTTATAGCTGCACTAAATTCAGGGATCCTTTATTCACAATCATGGAATGAAAGTCTCCCAGACCTGGTACAGAGCCTGGTTGCTAAAAAGGCAACCCTATACATGAAATAAAGCATTTCCTTATGGTTATAGCCAGTAAGTTGTCTTGTAGCCCTGCAGTAAACATACCCATGTAGGGGAGAACACCTGCTTCCTAGGGCAGCCCAATCTACTTTTTATTTTATGTTTAAAACTTTTCCACATAAGAACAACAATTGAGCTTCTCTCAATTTTATACCCATTGTTTCATTAAATTTTCTAAAGGGCAAGAAAATCAGAATATCCCAAGAGAAGATACAATATTCTTATTTAGTACCCAATCCATTTAGGAACAATAATTACCTCTTTTAATATTCCCTACAATTGCTCTTTCACATTCAAATTAAATGATGCATCCATTCTATTGCCCTTCAACAGACTCCAATTTTCAGAAATTCCAAGTCTATTTGGCACCAAATGTTTGATATTGTCTGATGGCCTACTCAGCACTGTGAAGCCATCTTCAATAGACTCAGAATGACAGCATCTTAGTGCTGAGACATCAACAAGTACCTAACCCTTGCAAAATTCCTACACAAAGGTTCATTTTGCTCTACATGTGATAGTAGTAACCAGGCAGGAAAAATCTTACAACAGATGCTCAGGCAAGTCTAATTCTCCTCACCATACATCTGACTGAAGATCCCGTGAGCACTAATGGCCAAGTCAACTCTGGAACACATTGTTCAAAGAGTCGCAGAATCAAAATCTCTCAGAGCAAATATGGACCTCAGCAGCTAGAAAGATGAACCAATACATGAAATACAATTTTTCATTAAGAACGTAGATAATATGTTGTCTTATGGCCCTTGAGTGAACACGTCCATTCAGGTAACATACTGGCCTCTTGAAGCAGCCACTTCTGTTTTCCCATAACTCCATGAGGTTTAATGTTTTGTTTTGTTATAATAAGAAAAGTGTCAATGAGATTGTCTATTTTTGCATTCAATGCTACTTTAAATTGCTTAAGGGGTAAGAACATTGATAGAACTTCCCATCGGGAAGGCATAAGCTTTTGATATAGGATCCAGCCCTTACATGAACATTAGTCACTTCTATAATTTTCCCCCACAAGATTTCTTCCATGTTCTACTGAGAATGGGTCCATTCTACTCATCCAATTCCTAGCTTCAGCAATTCCATGTATATTGGTTACTAGATGGTGATATTTTCAAAGGACTGATTTAGATCTGGAGGCTATCATGTTCAGTGAGTCACAATAAGGTAGCAGAGGTGTGAAGGACATCAGTGGCCATCAGTTACAAGCAAAAGTAACCCCCAAGTGTACACATAGTAGCATATTTATGGTAGGAGCCTCCAAACCCCACAACCAAAACTGTACTGTGGTCTTACCCCAGTCTCACCTTGTACCTGAAATACACATGTTGAAAGAAGATAATGATTTTCTAACTTTCTAAAGGCCCATTTAAGTCAAGGACACTATATCAATGTAGCTACAGAATCAAAATCTCTTAGAGATGGCAGGGACCTCAGCAACCAAAAAAACAACTTTATACATGAAATAAAATGTTTATCTGAGAATATAATTAATAACTTGCCTTCTAACTCTTGAGTGAACAAGTTGATTCAGAGGAGCACACTTGCTTTCTGAGGAAATCAATTTACCTTTTCATACAATTCTATTAGATTTAAAGCTTTTCTTTATGAAAAGTGTATTATGAAAAGTCTTCTCTCAGTTTTATACCAATTATTCCTTTATATCAACAAAGAGGCAAGAAAAATCAAAGACGTTTAGTATTGGAGGTTGATTTATTCGTTATAATTGTCACACATATAAAGAGTAATCACCACTACAACAGAGCTCGCAATTGTTCCAACAGATTGTTATCAAATGATTCAAAACCCGACCACAGGCTTCTACTATTTCAGGCTGGTGGAATACAAAATGGTGACTTCCTTTCCAAGGGCTAATTAAGGAGCTATTGATTATCTACAATGAAGCCAAGAAAAATAGCATCTCAAAGCACAGAGGGATATCAGCTGGCTCTTTTCTATATGCAAAAGTAAAGGATCAGAAATATTCATCTGATTCTATTTAGAGTAGAAGTCACCATGCCCCACAACTAAAGAAACTACCTATGCTCAGCACAGTCTCACTTGTGCCCACATAGACTAGTCAGAAGAAGATGATGGGTGTTCTCTAAGGGCCCAATTATTTCTGGGAAACACTGTTCAAAAAGTCACAAAATTAAAGCATATGAGAGCTGGTAGGAACCTCAGCAGGTAAAAAAGAAATATACGAAATAAAACTTTTCCTTAAGACCATCATATTTAATCCATTCTCTTGTAGCCCTTGAGTGATCATGTGCCTTTAGGGGCAAACACTTGCATCCCAAGGCAGTCAGTTCTACTTTTCTACAGTTCTATGAGCTTCAAAGGTTTTTCATAGGAGAAATGAGAATGGGAATCATTCAACTTTGAACACGTTCTACTTTAAGTTGCCCAACAGCCAAGAAAAGACATACAATTTTCACAATAAGAATGTACTGGCTTCAGTTACAGGACTCACCTTTTCTACGAATAGCCATCAGCATTACAATATTATAATATGCCCTACAGGGGTTCTCATATAGTCCACTAGAAAGATACCCATGCAGACTCAAAACTGCCCTGACATGATCCTGAGTTTCAGTAATTACAAGTGTATTGGCTACCAGATAGTAGAATATTTTCTAAGGACCCATATAGCACTGGAAGGTCATATTCACTAAGTCACAGAGTAATAGCATCTCAGATCTAGGAGACATTAGTGGTTATTGAGTTAACTACTATGTGTATACTCATCTTGCTCTGCTTATTCTAGTAGACATCACAAGTATAAAATGTGACAGCCTCAATCCCATTTATCCCCACATATACCTGATGGAAGAACATGATGTGTGTTCTAAGGGCCTACTCAACATTGGGAAATGTTATTCAAAGAGTCACAGAATCAAAGCATCTCAGAACTGTTAGGGATCTCAGGAGGTTAAATTATAATTCTCTATATGGGCAAAAACTCATATTTCCTTAAGCCAGTAGGCAACAAATTGTACTGCAATCCATGAGTGAAGATGTCCATTTAGGGGGCCATAACTGACTTCAGTGGCAGCCAATTCATTTTTTTCCACAGATACATTATGTTCAAAGTTCTATACGAAAAATGCATTTGGGAATCTCTCAGTTTCAAACTCATTGCTTCTTTATATTGACAAAGAGGCAAACAAAATCATAGAATTTCAGTACTGTTAGTTCTATGGGCCTATTACAATGTCCAACCATTTTATGAAAAGAAATCAGCTCCATAATGATGAACCCACACAAGTTTCACCTAGGTTTCCCTAAAAAGGACACCCACCAAATAGTTGAAGATCTCACTTGAGGCTTCTGTCATTTCAGGTCTGTTGGATACAAGATGGCACCTTATTTTGTGAGGACCCAAAGATGCTCTCATTGCCCACATGCAACTGACATAAGAACATGATGTGTGTTTCAAGAATACTCCCAACTCTAAGAAACTGTTCAGAGTCAGAGTATCAATACCACTTAGGGTGAGATAAGACCTAAGCAATTGACAAGATAAGCCTATACGTGAAATAAACTATTTCTTGAATCCTATAATCAATAAGTTGTCTTATAAACCTGAGGTGAACATTACCATTGATGTGTGAAATCTGGCTTCCTAAAATAGCCAATTCAACTTTTTCACAGTTTAAAAACTTTACCTAATGACAAAAGCAAAGGGGCTCCTCTTAATTTTGTATCCATTGCTCATTTATATAGCCTAAGGAGAGGAAATTAAAATCATAGTTTCAGAGTTGAAAATTATGGATGTCTAGCATAAGGGGCACCCCATACATAAACAGCAATCTCTCTTAAAATGAGGCCCCAATATTCCATTGGGTTCTGTTTTAAAAAAAGAACCCATTCAAAGAGTATGAAGGCTGATCCTGGGCAACTTACTAAAAGATGGTATCCAGTTTTCTCATAGCTCATCCAGATCTGGAAGGATATCTGCCATTCTGGAATAAAAGAAATAAAAGCACCTCAGAGGTGGACCTCTAATACACACAAAAAATAACTATTTCATGCTCTGCCTCTGACAAGATACACCATACCCCAGAACCACCAGTGGTAAATCAATGCCCACCCAGACTTACTTGTTTCTGCATACACCTGGAAGAAGATGATGTATGCTCTAAGCTGCACTCCCAACTCTGGGAAATGGTGTTCAAAGAGTCACAGAGTCATAGCCTCTTAGAGCTGGTAGGAAATTGAGCAACTAAAAATACATGAAACCAAACATTTCCTTAACACTGTGGTCATTAAGTTATCTGGTAGTCTTTGAGTGGATCTCTCCATTAAAGCTCAATTGCCAGCCTTTTTAGACTGCCAGTTTAAATTGTCAACAACTTCATTAAGTTAATTTAAACCCTTGCCATATAAGAAACTCAAAAGAAGTTGCAATTAATTTTGTACCCTTTATTCCTAAAAATTGCCCAACGCATAAACAAACCCCATAGATTTAATCAATGGATACACACATACATACATATACATATACATATACATACATATACATATGTATATATATACATATACATATGTATACACACACACATATATATGTGTATATATATATATATATATATATATATATATATATATATATATATATATTTCTTCCTTATGGTGTAACCCAGACAGTAATCATACACCTCTATAATATGACTTAATGGTGACTACCATATTGCTTCTGATCTGAGCCTGAGCTTTAGGAATTCTAAGTCTACTGGCTACCAGGTGATGGAATATTTTCTAAGAGCTCATTCAACATTGGGAGGCCATATCCAATGCACTGGTAGATTACCCTATTGTGAATAAAAAATATAAAAAGGCCTCCTTAATAGATACTAAGTCATCATGTAGTCTTTGACTGAAGAAATATTTTTAGGGTCAAACACCTTATGAAGGGAGCGAATTCCAGTTTTTCATAGCTACATTAGGTTAAAAGCTTTTCCATAAAATAAGTGTAAATGGTCTTCTCTCAGTTTTGTACCATGCTACTTTATATCACCTAGGGGGACAGCAAAATCAGAATTGCATTTAGATTTGGAAGATATATGCATGATTTATAGATATGTGTGTGTATATTACATGAATAGTAATCACCTCTATAATGTGCCCTGCAAGTATTCAACCAGATTCCACAAAAAGGACACCTATCCCATTGCCCCAGTCTAATCTCAAACTTCAATCATTTGGGGTTTATTTGCTACAAGACAGTGTCTTATTTTTAAGGGCTCCCTCAGCCCTAGGAGGCTTAATGAAGAAAGCCTCATACAATCTCAGCATGTCAGAGCTCAGAGTGGTATCTATAGCCTTCTAATACACTCAAAAGTAACTCGAACAAGTATTCATTCTGCTATATTTATAGCAGAAACCAATTTGTCCTACAATCAACCATACCACTCTGACCTATGAAAGCTTCATTCATTCCCACATACACTTGATGGATGAAAATGATTTATATTCCCAGTAAATTCTAGGAGTTCTTGTTCAAAGACTAAACAGTGCTGGTAGGCATCTTTGTAAACAAATAGAATGTTATTCATCCTTCATTTTCAAAGATACATCACAGAGTGATGTACTGACTTGCAGAGCTGTGCAAAGTCAACAGCCTTACTCTCTCTTCCTGAACCAATGAAAGTCCAGTGGCAGGACAAATGTCAAGATGACTGGTGACAGCCCAGGATGCAGTGTATGACCTTGGCATCTTCCATTCCTGACCAAGCTCTAAGCACTCTACAGTTCCTGCCTTCAGCTGCCTTCATGGCCTGTGGAACAAATTGTCCTCATCTGCCCATTCTGCCAGCAGAAGTCTTCACAGGTCCATTCAACTCTGGTAAGCTTTGTTCAAAGAGTCACAGAATCACAGCCTCTAAGAGCTGGTAGAGACCTCAATAGCCAAGCAAGCCAACTATATACCTTCGAGTTTTTTGTTTTGTTTTGTTTTTACTCAAGAATTGACTTCTAGTCGTAGAGTCATAACTTTGTAGATTCAGAGCTGGAAACATTATTCCAGGCAAATAAATTCAACCTCATTTTACAAATATGGAAACTCAAACCCAGAGAAGTTAAGTGACTTGTCTAGGATAACACAACTATCAAGTGTTTGAGGTGAAATTTAGATTCAGATTTCTCAGACTCCATGGCCAGGACTCTAACCATTATACTTTATTGCCAAATAGAATCACAGAACCTCCAAAATTTAAGATATATCTATCTGCTAAGTTAAAAACTATGCATGAATATGAATCCTCTCAATTGACCTGCCCCAGCAGTATTCAGCCATATTTTCCTACAAAGTCCAATGACCCGTGGCCATAGATCTAACTCAGGACTTTGCTGAGAGTACTTATTAAAAGGGGTTGTATTATTTTCTAAAGGCTCATTCAGTTCTAGGGGCTATCTTCTGTGAATCACAGGACCTTAATGGCTTTCTGACTCTGGGCAAATTAAAAATTGCTACAGAAATTCTCTAAGACTATAAATTGCAGAGAAAGCATTTCCTCATCCTGAGTCTTTGCTACATTGATGAAATCATATGTCCTGTCCCTTGTTACTTCCCCATATAGCTCTTCTCTGTCATCTTCAATGAATCACAGTTGAAGTGAACCTTGAACATTAGCAAAAGTAACTCCCAGAGAAGTATTCTTTCTGCTTTATTTCTGCTAGAAAACATCTCATCCCACAAAATTAGCCACACAACACTCATCTTCCTCTAAATCAATCTTTTCCATATACCTTTGATAGAAGATGATGAGATGTACTAAAGACTCATTCAACGTGGGGAAAGTTTTTTCCAAAGAATCATAGAAACATAGCATCTGAGGGCTAGAAAGGACCTCAGCAGTCAAACAGCAGACCAAGCTGACCTAGAAAATCCCCAGAGATTTTGTGCATAAGAACATCCCCTAAGACATCATGCAGCACTTCAAATGAGTATCTCCAATGAGAGGACAAAGACCAGCCTCAGGGGGCAGCCCATTCTCTTGTGCCATAGCTCTACTGCTTGATAGAAAGATGTTTTTTTCCTGTATCAAGCACAAATGAGCATCTCTCTGTTGCTCAGTTATTTTCTGTACTGCAAAGAAAGAGTCAAACCTCCTCATTCCTGTCCCTCAGAATTCTGGTGGCCGTTGAGATTCAGCTCCCCAAAAATTCTATTCACAGCAGCCACTCCATTGATGGCTATATTGATAAATATTCCATAAAATGTGAAATTATTTACCTGTTGATAACATATCTCTGGAGCAGCTAGGTTGTATAATGAATAGAGGGCTGGGTCTGGAGTCAGGAAAAATATTCAAATCTAACCTCAGAAACTTATTAGCTGTGTGACCCTGGGCGAGGACTTTCAATCCTCTGTTTGCCCCAGTGTTCTCATCTATAAAGTGGGAATAATCAAAGTAAAGTCCTTAGTACAGTGCCTGGTACATACTAAGTGCCATGTAAATGTTAGCTGTTAATATTTTTCTTTTCATTTCTCTGGCAAATCTTTAGTGATTCACAAAAACATTCTTCAAACGCATCATTATTGAAAAAGCATTTAAGTATGTTCAAAAAACATCTGAATGCTATACAACTATATCGCAAATCTCCCACACAATATAAATTGTTCTGATACTTGTTTCCTTGAGTCTTCAGTTATGTTTTCTATGTGTCTCCCAACAGTAATTATTAACAAAAGAATGCATTTTAATTTGCCACCATTTTGTTTTCTGTTTATTATCTTAGCCATTTTACCATGGCAAGAAGAATATGTGTTTCCCAATGGCTTTCAGGCTTTTATTTTTCACTAATAAGTAAAAAACCTCAAAAGAGGATTCTAAACATTTATCATCAAGTTTACCATAATTCTATTAAGGACAGGATTCAGTAACACCTGACCTTAAAGATGACTGAAAAAAATAGAGGTTTGTTTACATGTTCTGGATGCTTAGTTTTTAAATGACTAATTGCAACTCCTCCATCTTTCTTTCTGCCCTTCTTCACACATTCAATCAGTTGCCAAGTCCCATGGATTCTACTTTCCCAACATCTTTGGTATGCACCCTCCCTCCTTTTCCTCAGATATTACCACCACCTTGCTATAGGTTCTCCTTGTTTAACGGATGGTTTCCCTGACTCAAATTTCTTCCCATACTAATCCATCCTCCAGTCAAATTGCTCTTCCTAAATCACAAGTCCCTGACCATGACATCCCTCTTTTGGACATATTCCAGTGGCTCCCAAGACTCATGAATTCCAGGATCAAATATAAAATCCAGTGTTGGACTTTGAAGTTCTTCATAGGCTGGTCCTTTCCTTCCTTTGCAGTCTTCTGACCACTTATTCTCCTCCCACTCCCTTTGATCAAGTGACACTAGCTTTCAAATCATTCCCAATTCCCCCTCCCTCCCCTTCCTACTGGTGCCTTCTTTCTGTGATTATCTTCAATTTCTCCTGTCTATAGTATGTTTGTATACCATTCGTCTCATCTTGTCTCCCCCATTAGATGGTGAGCTCCTTGAGATGAGGGACTATGGTTTTGTTTTGTTTTGTTTTGCACAGTGCCTGAAACATAGTAGGTGCTTAAAAATGCTTGTGGCCTATTATCAACATAATATACACTATGACTGAAATTCAGAGTTAACAGTAATGGAGGTATAACAAAAATGAAGTGAATAAAACAAGAGGAAGAGGTGAAGCCATGTTTCAAGTCATCTTGATCATCTCAAAAGTGGCTGCTTGCATCCTCATTATTTTTGCCTTATGATGTAAGGGACAGGAGTTGGAGAAATGTGGGCTCTGTCATGTACTTGTTGTTTGTGATCACATCACTGGTAAGATCTTCAAGCTGTGATTTCTTTGAAGAAATCTTTTGAAGTCACTTGTTTATTTGGTGAAGAGTAATTTAGATAAAAGCAGATCATATGATGTGTCAATCCGAATTAGCCAGGCAGATGGAAACTGCCATAGGTGGAAATATTCAGAAAAAGAACAAAGGCTTTCAGGAGCTATTCTTTTCTCAGAACACCCTGCACACATTATTTATCCTCCTGACTGTCTGCCATAGGGGCCAACTGAGAATGCCAGTGATCACAGGCATGCCAGCAATCATCAATTTTTTAGCTAAAAATTTTTTTAGCTAAAAATAGATAGATGAAGCAAAGATCCAGTAGTTTATTATCACCCTCCACCCTTTCTACTAGGTCATCTTACATATACTGTTTTGCACATAGTATGCACACCCCAGCTTAGAAACTGCTGATTTTTCTATAACATATTCTACAAATAATTTCTTATTGTGCCTTTGAATGATGATCTTTAATGGGGGAAAGGGGATACTATATCCTGAGACAGCTGTCCAGATAGTTCTTCTGAGGAAGTTGTCCTTATACTTAGCTCCAATTTACCTCCCTCTGTTATGTCACTGTAAGATAACAGGGAAGGGCCCTTTCAGTTTGGGAACTTTGTGTTGAAAGGGTACAGAATCCCAGCATTTCAAACCTGCTGGGGACCTGAGAGGTCATACAGTTCTAGATAAAGAATCCCCTCTGCACAGTAACTCTATTGGTGTTGAACCAATCCCTGCTAGCAAATCCATCTTTCCTTCTCAATCCAAACCCCTCAAACTCTGACCTGTGCATTCTAAGAGCCTGTGCAACTATGGAAACCTGTAATCCAAGTCACAGGATCACAGAATCTCAGAGCAAACAGGAACCTCAGAAGCTCTTTAGAAGCAGCAAAAAAATTCTATTTATTCACCCTACTTCTTCTAGAAGCTTCTGTCTCACCACAAATCACACATCCCATACTTAACCTGGGCTGATGTCTTCCCATGAGCACTTGTTGCAACATGATGTTTGTCCAAGGACCAGATCAGCTCTGCAATGCTGTGTTCAATATGGCACAAAAACACAGAATCTCAGAGCGAATTTGATACCTCAGCAGTCATTAAGTTCAACCTGTGTTTGGGAAGAAAAGTAATCTCAAGACCACATACACTCCAATTCATCATAAAGCTTATTAGTCAATCAAATCAATAAGAATTTGTCAAAGATCTACTCTGTACCAGACCCTATACTAGACACGAAAGATACAAAGACAAAAATGAAATGTCATTGCCCTCAAGAAGCTCATAATCTAGCTAGGGAAGGCAACAGACATAAATATGAGTACATACAAAGTTCAGCCAAAATAAATGCTAAGTGATCTAGATGGGAAGGCACTACAAAGGATTCATGGAGTCTGAGCTGAGCCTGGATGAAAACTAAAATTTGTAAGTGATGGAGGTGAGAAGGGAATACATTCCATTGAATTATTGCAACAGTCTCCTAATTGTTCTCACTATTTCAACTTTCTCCCCATTTCAAGCATTCTTCCATAACTGCCGAAGAGAGGTTTCTTAAGCAAAGATATAATCATGTTACTCCTCTTGCCCCAATAAACTCTATTAACTCCCTATCTCTTCTAGGACCAAATATAAAATTCTCTATTTGGCTTTTAAAAACCTTCCCAACCAGGCCTCAATCTCAGCAGGGTCAATTGCACCCTAGTTTCCTTCCCATACTCTATAGTCCAATCAAACAGAATTTCTTGCTGTTCCTCACACACAGCACTCTATCTCCTGTATCCGTGCTCTGCACTGCCAATCCCCTATTCCCAATGTAAGACAGATCTCCTATTCCCCATTAGCATCTCCTCACCCCATCACAGGGCAAGGAAGACCCACCCCAAGGACTGCTCCTTCCAAAATACATTTTTTTCTAAGTTGAACAGTCAAATGTATCATGATGATGATATGTACACTAAGGGCCTGTTCACCTCAAGAAGGTGGTGTTCAACAGTTCATTAAATCACACCTTCTCAGACATTAGTGACCATCCTGTATCTAAAAGAGAATCAATCCTCTTTACACCATACATTACATGTGATCTACCAGCCTCTGCTAGGAAATCTATCTCTCCTCCAAATCTTAGCTTCAGGCCTGCCCTAGTCTCAAACTTTCCCCATATGTACTTGCTACAAAAAGAAGTTGCATATTCTAATGGCCCTCTCAATTCTGTGAACCTATAATCAAAGTAACAGAAAAAATAGGCACCCAGAGCTGATGGGGACATCAGAGGCCACAGTAGCTGTGATAGAAGCCCACTCTCACCCCCACAATGGCCTATTCCGTGACTGTTCATCCTGCCTTTGCTTAGAAACCTGACCCCTCTCCCAACACCAGATCCCACAGTAACCCTGGTTTCATACCTTCTCAAATGTACTTACTATAAAACAATGATGAGTCTTCTAAGAACCTGTTCATTTCTGGAATAAGTGTTCATAAGTGGAATAATAACAGGATTGTCAGATGGCACCTAGTCCAACCTGGATTGAGGGAAAATAAAAGAAAGAAAATATACCACAAACAACTATGAAGTTTTAGGTAAAGATCCTTATTGAGGGGCAACCTAATGCCTTTGGGACAGTCCGTTCAGCTATCAGGTAGCTCTGTTTGTTAGAAAGTTTTCATAACATGAAGTATACATTTCCCATTCGTTTCTCCTGGTTCTGATGTCTAGAATAAGAAAGTATGGCAATACCTTAGACTTGAAATTTACCTCAGTTTGCCATCTAATCTAATCCATATGTGAAAAAGATGCCCCTCCATAATATCCCATTTAAGTAGTAATTGTGCTTCTGCTGGGACACTCTCCCTTCCATCGTCCCATCATGAGCTTTAACCCTGGGTTCATTTCTTCCTAAGTTTAGTTCATGGAAGAGGTATCTGTTCTAAAGGCCCACTCAGTTCTTGGGCAACATAATCACAGAATTCTACCTGCATGAACCTTCCAGAGACCTCAGAAGTAATGCAGTTCAAACTATAATTTTAAAAGATTCATCTTCTTGAGATATATCACAAGTGCTCATCCAGCCCTTGACTGAATATCTTCAGTAGGAACGAATTCACTGACTTCTGATACAGTCTTTCAGATCACTTTAGTTCTTGGGAAAATTTCCTCTTAACCAGCTAAAACGCGCATTTCTTTGACTTCCATTCACTAATCTCACTTATTCCTTCTGGGGCCAAGCAGAATTATAGAACCTCAGAGAAAGCAGGGACCCCAGATACTCTTCAGTATAACAAGTATCTGAAACAGGATCTCTTCTACATTGTAACCCACAAGCAGTTTGATAGATCTCCAACATGTAGGAAATGGAACTCAAAGTTCATTATACTTAGGCATAACTCTGATAGGAAGATTTTTTCATACATCAAAAAAATGGAGTTGATGAGATATAGTATGAAACACACACACACACACGCACACACACACAGAGTATAGAGATAAGAAGGCCCAGGGCAGAGCCTTGGGGAAACACCCATAATTAATGGGTATGACCTAGATAAAGATCCTTCAAAGGTGACTGAAGAGTAGTCAAAGAAAAAGGAGAACCAGGAGAAAGTAGTATTATGAAAACCTAGAGAGAAGAGATTATTCAGGAGGAGGTGATCAATGGCACCATGTGCTGCAAAGAGATCAAGAAGGGTAATACTGCGAAAAAGCCATAGTTTTGTAAACGAGTAACTTTAGGGACAGAAATTTCAATTGACAGATTAGACCGGAAGCTATGCTGCAGAGAATTTAAAAGAAAGGAAATAGAAGGATTGATTACAAATAACTTTCTTAAGGAGTTTAGTCACTAAAAGGAGAAAAGAGATAGCACAATAATCCCATCTACAACATTTTCTATAAGTTCACAGCTTACCTCTACTATGAATTCTAGACTGATCTTTCTTCTTTCCAACTGCACATCACTACATCATGTTATGCTTTCTAAGGGCCTTTTCAACTCCAAGAACATGTAGTCAAAGTCATAGAGTTACAAGAACTCGGAGCTGATAAGGACATTAGAGGCTCTCTAGTTCCTGCAAAAGAACCCTCTTCATAACATAGACTGGAACTATTGTGCCATCAACCATATACAACAGACCTATATACTTCCCCAAGTATATGGGGAATAAGATGATGATGTGTGTTCTGAGGGCCCAGTCAACTCTGGAAATCTATGTTTAAAGGGCTGTAGAATCACAGAACCCTAGAGCTGGGAGGGACCTTAGAGACCGTCTTGTGGAAGGGGTATCTGAAACAGAATATGCTCAAAAAACAAATTCCATAAGCAATCATCCAACCTGCAATGTAAAATCCCACTGCCTCGATACAGTCTTTTTGAAAAGCATACATTTTAGAAAAAAATCCTTTTTTCAAGGTCAAATGTCTCTCTCCTGTGACTTCTTCTTATTGTTCCTATCTAGTTCTGCATTCTGGGGGCAAGAAGCACCTTTAAGATCAAAAAATTGAAAGACACTTCAAGGTCTTTAAGGGTAAATGTATAGATGAGTGAGAATTCCTTATTCAACATATCCAACAAGAGGTCACCAAGCCTCTGCTTAAAACATGTTACTCTCAGGTACATGTACATGTAATAAGATTATGTTATATGTTCTAAGGGTCCATTCACCTCTCTAATGTATTTGGAGCATCAAAGTATCTATCTACATGCTGCTAGAGACCTCAGTGGCCCTACCTGAGCAAGATTTCTTTACAACCTCTCACAGGAGCTCTGGTAGGAAAGTCATTCTTGCTTCACAGCCAAAGACTAGCTCTAAGCACAAAGCTCCCTACATGCCCTCGCTACAGAATATGGTCTGTTCAAGGGTCTATTCAACTCTGAGAGCTACTGAGTAAATGTTTGTACAATCCAAAAATATCAGAACTAGTAGGAAGCACTAAGACATTTAGCTATATAGTCACTGAAAAAGAGTTGCCTCTTACAGCATAGCCCACAACTTGTTATTCTGCCTTGACTTGACCTACCTTTGAATCAGAGTTAGTTTTCCCTTCCCAGTTTCTCAGAATGAGTAGGAATCAAAGATTCCTACTAAATAATAACTAAATACCTAATACATACCTAAGTAAAAATATCTAAAACAGAATATACCCAACAGGGGGTCCCCCAAGCAGTAATCTTGCCTTTGACTGAAGATTTCCAATGAGGAAGGAACTTACTACCTCTCCTTCCATTTTACAAATAAATTGTCATTGATGTTTTGAGGTTGGGTTTTTTTTTTTAACATCATCAGAATTTCTCTCAGAATACTACTCCCTCCCCAATTCCAGAGAATCATTCCATACATCAGATAATATTTTTAAAGAGAAAAAGAGGAAAAAAAAACAGAAAAGCTAATCAATACATTGTACATCAAAAAAAAAGCCTGAAAATATATACAATGTGCCATATCCACAGCCCATACTTCTGAAAAGGAGTAGGGTAGGGGATTTTTCTCATTTCTCTTTGAGTCTATACTTATTCTTGGTAATTTGAAAACATTCAAATTTGATTGTTTTGGTTTTTTTTCCTATTTGTACTACTGCAAGCAGGTAGAGAGAAACAATTTTAGGATTGTGGAAATACAATCAGGATAACACAAGATCTAGCATCTTCTCTCTTTTCTGTAGGGCAAGATAGATTTCTATACTCCATTATCTGTATTTCTTAATTTTTAATTTTATTTAAAATTTTTATAAACATTCATTTTTTTTCTTCCTTCATTTCCCCAATTGCATAAATAGAAAGAAAACCCTATAACTAGTAAGGAAAAATTTATGTCTTATTCTGACAGTTTCAGAGGAAACTGGGGAAACTGCCATAAACTGATGCATAACGAAAAGCAGAAAGAAGAGAAAATTTATACTAGTGTACAGGAAAAAAAAATTTTAAGACTTTATAACTGATCATTGCAGTAACAAATTACAAGTATAGAGAATAGAAAATGAAACGTTACCCTCCTGCTAGAGTAATGATGAACCTAAAATGTAGCATGAGATGTCAAATTATCCATATTGGTTATGATGGCTTCTAAATCCTTCTGGATATCAAGATTTTTGGGGGATGAGGGAAATAATTTATATCTTGTGCAATTTCTTTTTCTGATACTGGGTTTTTTTAAAATAATCTCTTCCTTCTTTTATTGACCTGGGTTTTTTTGTATTTTTGTAAGTATTCATCCATTCCCTGTAAATTATTACATTTGTTGTTTGCTTTCTTCTTTTGTTAGCATACAATTGTCAAAATAGATTTCCTTTATTTTCAATTCGGTTGTGTGAATTTTTATTTTTCACTTTTGGGGCAAACTATAAACTCTCTTTTAAATAAGATTGGCTGTGTATTTAATTGGTCTTTTCTTTGCTTCAAAAACCAATCTCCTAGTCTTATTCATTCATTTTTGTTTTAATTGTCTTAATCTCTTCTTTGATTTTTAGAAGTTCTACTTTGTTGTTTAGTTGGGGGGGGTTGATTTATTTTTCTTTTATGTTTATTTAGTTGCCATGTTTAATTCAATGATTTGTTCTCAGTCTCTTGTTGATGAAAATGTTTAGAGATATAAATTTTCCCTGAGGACTGCTTTAGCTGAATCCCATAAATTTGGTATGTTATCTCACCATTGCTATTTTCTTGGATGAGATTTCCTATTGTTTCTGTAATTTATTCTTTGACCCAAGAGTCCTTTAGAATTATTCTTTAGTCTCCAATCTGAATTTTAAAAGTAGTTCACCCTCAGTGGAGATCTTTGATCAAAGACAAATTGATCACTTGTAGAATGTGGTTTAGAGGTGATTCCTTTTGAAGTAGCATATGCAGTATGCACTAAAGCAGGACTTCTTAAACTTTTTATGACTCCTTTCAGTACTTCCTAAACTGTGAGTCACAACCCAATATGGGGTTGTGGCCCACAGTTTAAAAAGCAAGGAATTAGAAGGTCTTAGGAACACTAAGTCCCAGAGCTGAATGGGTCCTTTGAACGAACGTAAGACATTGTTTTACAAAGGTATGTAGGAGAAAAATTGAGCCTATGATTAGATTTAAGAGGGATGTGGAGGAGGGATGTGGATTTAGCAGAATCTGTATGACCACTATTAGAAATGTGTAAAGGATCTTCGTGTTCAACCATTCCTCAGTTGATGAGCAACCCCTCAATTTCCAGTTCTTTGTTACTTCAAAAAGAACTGCTAAAAATATTTTAGTACATATGAGTCCTTTTCCTTTGATCTCTTTGAGGTACAGATCTAAGAGTGATATTGATGGGTCAAAGAGCATGAAACAGTTTTATAGCCTTTCGGGCATACTTCCAAATTCTTCTTCAGAATGGCTGAACCAGTATCCAGCTCCACCAGAAATACGTTAGTGTACCTATTTTCCATCATTCTTTCCAGCATTTGTCATTTCTGAAAGGGGTGAAGCAATACCTCAGAGTTGCTTTAATTTGCATTTCTCTAATCATTAGTGATTTCAAATCATTTTTTATATGGCTATGGATAAATTTGATTTCTTCTTCTGAAAACTTCTTGTTTATATCCCTTGACCAGTTATCAATTGGGAATGGCTTTCTTCAAAACTCAACTCAAATCCTTTTTATGAAAGGCTTTTCAGAGTTTTCCTCTACCAATACTGTTAGTGTCATCCTGCTAAGATTATCTCCCTGTTATACTGTTTATATCTTGCATGTCCATAGTTGTTTGCATGTGGGTGAGATTTCATTAAAATGTAAACTCCTTGAGGGCAGGGAATCCTCCCGTGCTTGGCACAGTGCTCGGGACAAAAAGAAGCTTAGGAAATGCTTGTTGATGATATATTAACTGAGTGCCATCGGAGACACAGCAATTTTTTTGTATATTGCCTCATATGTGCATTTCTCTATCACGATATTTTAAGAAAATCAAGAAAAATGTTCTCTTCATGCTTCATAACACAAACCTACCATGTATGTACACATTTTCTTCTTTGGAACAAATGTGATGCTAGAAATTCCTGTAAATAGAATATCTTTTGTCATTTTCAGGGCAGATAATTTAAAGAACTAGATGGGGAGAGGAGAAGGTCAGTGAAAATTCAGTTTTCTACACTCACTCAATTGCCTTTTTCATCCCTCAATCCATTAATCCATCCCCCATGCTCCCTAGGTTCAAGGACCAATAAATCGTCAAGCCTATGAGAAACCTAATCAAGTCAGAAGTGGAGCTGCTTCAGTAGCAACCTGGTTCTTCTTACCTTTGACCAAATGTATACACAACATGCATATATATATATATATATATATATATATATATATATATATACACATACATACATACATATGTACACACACACACACGACAGAGCAAGAACCAAGGGAAAAAAGAATGCGAAAGTCAACTAGATTTCTAAACTCTTAATAGAGTTCAGCTTGTCTTTGGCATGAGATGTAGGTCAAAAGTCAGCTATTTCATTCCAATCAGTTCACTCATCTCATTTTACCATAAACACTATATGGGGACATATCAAAGCTGAATTAATATGGCAGAAGGACCAGGATGATAAGGAAGAAGGATGATTCTGTTTATACCAAAATACTCGGATAGCAAGAAAAATGAGAGAGCAAGCCTGACCTATGGTTAATGTGTATTTGTGATGGCAATCAGCTCCTTGGCCTGAGATTCTGTGAACATGGGACCAAGATGGTTTTACGATTAGGATAAAGATACCTTTCTGTGAGTCTTTTAAATTGTTCAGCTTGGTTTACTTTGTTAATTTAGGTGAAAGGCTTAGCTAGCCAAATGAATTAAATTGAAAAGCTGAACTTCATGGTAAACGAATGACGTACAGAAAAATCCAAGGAAACAGTCCGTGTGAGTCCTTCCCATTTTGGGCTTTGTGGGTTCAGCATTTTTGGTTATAAGCTGTCTCTGCTCCATATATGTCTCCTCTTCCTCTAGCCATCCCTGGTTTCTGTAACCCCAGAAACTTCAATAACACGTAAAAAGTACTGGACCACTTCTGCATCACTGTTCAGAGCAGCCCAGGCATGTGTGCATGTGTGCGTGTGCGTGTGCGTGCATGCATATGCATATGTGTGTGTGCCTGTGCATGTGTGTGTGTCCGTGTGTGTGTGTGTGTGTGTGTGTGTGTGTGTGTGTGTGTGTCCCACCTCCCTTCCCACCAGGTGCTCTCCAAGTAAAATGGGCGGAAGGACTAACCAGAGCCCTAGATTGGGGCTGGGATAGGAGGACTCTCAAATGGTGACTCCCCTTCCTCATCCACCCCCTTTAGCAGTATCTTCCTTCCTCCCTTAGCCTCCCCTCCTCCCCCTGATCTCTTCAGAGGCCAGAACACTTCCCTTGCCCTTCTCTTCATGCCCTTGATCAGCTCAAGATAAGCCACAAGCCTTAACATGAGTTGAAATACACCAAATAAAGGCCCATTGCTTTTAAAATCACTGGTCAGTTTGATGCTTTTGAAAAATCTCAAATTGCTTTGAAACAGCTTTAACACACTGGGCTATAGGCTTGGCAACCTCAGGAAACATTGCTTCCCAGCAGGAAAGGATTTCATTTGTGATACAATTATTGTCCAATGAACCATGAAAAGAAAGACAGAATTCAAGTTGTAGGGACAGCTGTGTTTAAGAATTCAGCGGAATTAAAGATGAGGAAACTGAGAGGGGAAATGACTAAGGAAGTTAAGAACGGGGGGAGACTAGAGTCTAGCCCATCTGTGTACTCCACTTTGAAATCTGTATTATTCCTTGGCATGGAGGAAAATTCTGTGGTAAAATACAGAAGGTAATCCTCTCTGTCAAGTAATGAGGCTCCTCCTCCAGTAACGACATCTAATATTGCCCTTGTCAATGCTTTTGGACATAAGCACACTTTACTACTTTTTTTCCTCTCATGAAAGCAGTATGGTATGGTGGATAAAGCATTGGGCTTGATTTCAGAAAGACCTAAGTTCAAATCCTGCCCCCGAAATCCTTTTGTAAGACTTATCTCCAAAGCTAGAGGGGAGATAATCTCGGTAGGCGGAGAGAGGGGGTCTTCATGCCTACAAAATCCCAGGTCCTTGGGCATAGTTGGGGGAGGGGGGCTAGCCTTGCAATCAGGAAGACCTGCATCGGAATACTACCTCAGATACTTCCATGAGGTGTGTCGGTGAACCAACCAGTTTTATTACGGTAAAATGGGGATCTCAGTTGCACCTACCTCCTAGGGTTTTGGCAAGGATTAAATACGGTACTCTCTAGGAAGCATTTCATAGACCTTAAAGCTGAAAATGATTGTTCCTCTTACCCAATATATGCAAATCAAGCACTTCTCCCCTATTCATCGTTCAACTTGGATAAAATGAGAATGTCTACAAGGTAATTTACGAACTTCAAGAAGCTTTTATTAAAGGCCCCACTAGATGCCAGACACTGTGCTAAACACCAGCAAGAGAAAAGATAAAGGCAAACAGTCAGCCACAAAGAAGCTAGAGACTGGTTAAATGGGAGATAAGAAGGCATCGGAAGTAAGGGTGACCACAAGAGGCTTCCTCTAGAAGGAGGGATTTTAGCTAGGACTCCAAGGAAGTCAGGGAAGTGAGGAAGAGGAGGTGGAGGAGGAGGAGGAGGAGGAGGAGGAGGAGGAGACAGGAGAAAAGTATTTCAAGCATGGGGGACTGTCCATGAAAATGTTCACAGTTAGGGGGCAGCCAGCATAGGAAGGGCCTTGAACACCAGCCAAAGGATTTTGTGCTTGATGCTAGAGAGATTGGGAGCCATTGAGGTTTCTTGAGTAGGGGGAGCGACATGGTCATAACTGTACTTTGGGAAGATAACTGACAGCACTGGCTGGAATGCGGAGAGACTTGAGGCAGGCAGCCCCATGATCAGCTTGTTACAGCAGTGTAACCATGAGGTGATGAAGGCTGACATTGCAGGGGTGGCAGTGTCAGAAGGTAGAAGGGGCATACATGAGAGGCCTTGGTAATAGCTTGGATTGGGGTGTGTGTGAAAAAGATGAGTGGAGAACGATACCTAGACCATAAGGCTGGATGACTGGGATGACAGTTATTGTTACAGAGAAGGTAAAAAGTATGAAGCAGCTGAGTGGCACAGTAGCTAGAGCCCTGGGTCTGAAGTCAGAAAGATTTGAATGCAGATTTGGCCTCTGGATCCTGGGCAAGTAACTGTACCTCTGTTTGCCTCAGTTTCGTCATCCATAAAATGGGAACTGTAAGACACTTACCTCCCAGGACTCTTGTAAGGATCAAATGAGACAAAAATTGTGAAGCACTTAGCGCAGTGTTTGGCACATAGTAGACACCATATAATGCCATCTATGATAATGATGATGAGTAGGGGAAGAAATGCCAGCTGTCATTATTATTCACTTTGTTATTATCATTTGAAAAGGACAGTGTGATTAAATTGATCAGACCAATAACTGCTATTATCATCCCATGATCTCCACTTTCCCAGGAATGCTTTGGGGAGAGTCTAGAGAAGGGGTGGGGAACCTGAGTCCTCAAGGCCACATGTGGCCATGGTGGTCCTCAAGTGCCACCTCTGATTGAATCCAATTGTTACAGAACAAATCCTTTTATTAAGAAGATTTGTTCTGTGAAGTTTGGATTCAGTCAAAGAACTGTACTTGAGGACCTAGAGGGTTACATGTAGCCTCGAGGCCACAGGTTCCCCAACCCTGGTCTAGTGCTACAGTTTGTGACTAACAGAAAATACCTAGAAGTCTATCTACCAAGACAGATCCAGAAACTATATGAATATAACTACCAAACATTATTTATGTCAACAAAGATAGATAAATAATTGGTGAAATATTAACTGCTCATGGATAGACTGGACCAGGATGATAAAAATGGCAATGCTATCTAAATTGATTTATTTATTTGGTAGCATACTAAACAAACTATCGAGGATTTCTTTACAGAGATAGAAATTCTTCAAGAAAAACAAATGGTCAAGGATCTGAAGGAGAACAGTGGAAAAAATAAGTGGGAAGGGAGGGAACTGGCAGAACCTGATCTCAAACTGTACTTCAAAGCAGCAATGATCAAAAGGATTAGGCATTATTTTTAAGTAAATGACTAAACTAAGTTTTACGTGTGAGGTTTCCACCATCATTGGGGGAAAGCAGTTGCATTCAGTGTAGTCAGTGCTACAGATAAGTTTGAGGCCTGGAGAAAAACCATAATAATTTAGATGGTTCTCATTCACTAACAAATTTTGTGCAGTTGCCTCTCACGTGGGGAATGACTGAAAGAAAAAAAAAACCGTGTCATAGAAAGGAAATGAGATATTACTTTTTAGTAAGAAATGATGACACAAAATTCAGAAAAGGAAAAACAAACCATGGGAAGTTTTGTAGGAACTAATGCAGAGTGGGGAAAAACCCAGAGCCAAAGCAACAACGTACACAATGATGACAACCACATAAGCCAGAAAATTCCCAAGAGGGAGCCAGAATGTACTTAGGACTGAGGTCAGCTGGAATATTATAGTGGAAGTGCTTAATTATCTTTTTTCTCTTGTTATAAGGGAGGGTTCAGCTTAGGAAGTGAGAAAGGAGAGTGGTTTCATAATTAACTGGGATGTCATAACAGAAGGCATGGAGAATTTTTAAAACCAATCCATGTTGGACCACTATGTCATGCCAAAGCAATAGCTAAGCAAACAATTTAAGTCTTTCTCAGGGTAGTAGAAAATCTGAACCCTAAACTCCCATGACTCGTGCCCAAAATGCCTAGCCTAGCCCAGGATTGGGCAAATTCTCTTCAGTCTTCTTCAATTTTTGGCGCCCATTCCCAATTATCTTATCCCAATATCTTATATTGAACCTTCAGGAACATAAGCCCTATCCAAAGTGCAGGAATTAGACTGTGGCTTTATGTGGTGGAGTAAATAGAGCATTATACCTGCAGTTGGGCAGCCTGGGATGAAATCCCACTCCTGACACTAGCTGTGTGACTCTGAGCAAGTCACTTCACTTCTGAACCTCAGTTTTCTCCTCTGTAAAATGGCAATAATAGAATTTGTCTCTTCCAAGGTTGTGAATTGTCTCAGTCTGCCTCATCTGTAAAATCTGCAACTCCAGTTTGCCTCAGTTTCCTAATCTGTAAAAAAAATAATAACATCTATCTTCCAAGATTGTTGCAAGGATCAGATATTTGTAAAATGCCTTTGTTCAGTCATTTCAGTCACTTCCGACTCTTTGTGATTCCATTTGGGGTTTTCTTGCGGTTTCCTTTTCCAGATCATTTTCCAGATAATGAACTGAAGCAAACAGGGTGAAGTGCCCAGCATAGTGTTGAAGCACTTAGTAGGTACTTAATAAATATTTGTTTCTTTCCTTCTCAAGGAGCTCACATTTTAATTGTGTGTGTGTTCGTCCTTAGTTGCCAAAGAAGACCATGCCATCAGAGGAATGATGATGTGACTTGCACTTGACCTTGTTTTGAGTGAGGGAGGGCTGTACAGGTCACCAGCCTCACTTCTCCTCCAGAGTCATCTGAATTCAGTGACCAGGTATTCATGAGGATGACTGGAGATGACCCAGGATGAGGCAATTGGGGTTAAGTGACTTGACCAGGGTCACACAGCTAGTGAGTATCAAGTGTCTGAGGTGAGATTTGAACTCAGGTCCTCCTGACTCCTACACTGGTGCTCTATCCACTGCACCACCTAGCTGCCCACACATTTTAATTAAGAAAGACAGCACATATCATACCATAGAGTTGATTGTTAAAAATTCAGTGTATTTATGCCTTGGAAGTTGATAAATGCTACAAATCAAGGCTTGAGTTATTATTTTGTCAATTATTCTAGACTTTAAAAAGAGAGAAAATATTAATACTACAGAGTAAAGTTTAAAAATATTTCCTATGTATGTCTTTTTTGTCCTGGAGAGCTGATTGTTAAACACTTCTCAGTACAGTAAAATTGCGGAGGAGATTCACCAGCCAGGCATTCCTATGGCACCATGCCAGGGAGGCCATCAAAGCCCTGGAGTCTTTACAACACAATGGCAGGAGTCTGGAGGCCCGGTGGCAGGCAACTAGCAAAACCCCACAAGTTACTTACTTTCAAATAGGTTTGCTATCAATAATAATTTTCCCCCTCTTGCATCCTGACTCCCAGCACTAAAAAGATAGGCTTGGCTAGCAGTATGATGGAAGCGGATGTCACAAAAGCAAAATAAACACACAGGGAAATCAAAGAACTGTACAAAGTAACTCTGGCCACTCACAAGGCCCCATGAGTTCCCAGAGGGCTCTTCAACTCCTTTTTATTTTGCAGGCTTACTGTCCTATTTGGGGTCATGAATTATGGAAGCCATAACCTGGGCCTCAACTGATACATCAAGAAAATCAGACCATCCCAAAGGTAAGTGGATTCAATTGAGCCAAAACAAGAAGAAGTAAGTAAAGACCAGGGCATTGCAGCCAGTAGCTCTGTGATGCCCAAGTATCACAGAAGTAAGCCAGGGGTCAATTCCAGTCTTGAGTCTCAGTTCAATACAATGCCCAATCCAGAGGCCCACAGGCAGATGGAAACAGCTGTTAACCATTGAAGATATCCAAAGAGAGACAAAGAATGAATTGGGATGGATTGCAGCTTATTATAGTGGGGGCCTGGAGACCAGGGTTCTGTTCCTGACTCGGATAGCAACACATCCAGTGACCTTGAAAAATTTCTCTAACTCGTTCCAGACATCAATTTCCTCATCTGTTAAATGAGAGGCTTGGATAAGGTAGTCTCTAGTCTTCTGGCTCTGACATCCTATGATCCTAAATGTCTTCCCCTTTCTGGGCGTAATTTGTCTTGTCAGTAAAACTGCTGGTGGGCAGGGGCGGGGGAAAGGATGAAATGGTCTCATGATCTCCTCTGGCTCTGACATTACAGTTACCTAGGCTTTCAGGCCCTGCTTTGGGAGCTCAGGACACTGATACCAAGCCTGTTCTGCCCCCCAAAACCTCTAGAGAAAGATGGTACTTTCTCCATGGGCCTGGCAGCTTCTCTGGACTGCCATGACCCCTGTTCGCTGGCCCAGGACTGCACAAATGTTAGCTCCCCTCCTCGCCAGTGAAGAAACTAGTTTGAGGACACACCGAGGCCTCCATGGTCCCCATCAGTTCTGCAGCAATCGCTGAATGAAGACAGTACATTATGGGAAATATTAATAAAGAAAATAGCTCCAGTGTCAGAAACCTGGAGATAGGAGCATCAATAACGGCACAGGCTGCTTGGCTGAGGGAGAAGCGCTGTCCTTCTCTGACCCCTGCTCGCCTTGACTCCTCCTCCTATCCCCCTCCCAGACTATAGGAAGAGGGTTGGGCTCCCCTGCATTGCAGAGATTTCCAGCCTGCTTTGTTCACGTCTGCATGGCCAGCCTGGCAATTTTCTCAAAAACACGAACCTGAGTCGTGAAAACCCAGGAAACAGAGGGAAAGCTAGTTACTGGGAAAGGAAACCTTTTTGGAAAACTTTGTAAGACACACCACCAGGACAGACAAAGGGTAGCCCCTGACTTGTTCATGACCCCAAATAGTTGTACTTTTCTCAGTTATCCCAAGATTCTGTCAATTCGATATTCATTTTGGAGATTTTTTGTTAAGTTCTAAAAAATTAAAATACTTTAGAGACAGTTAAAAGGATGCCAGTCATCCACACTGCATTAATTTCATTCTTAAAGCTTAAAGCATTGATGAAATGGTTTAGTGGACAATTCAAGACAATGGAATACTCTAGAGGTGGGCAGGGCTGCCTGAGGAGAAGGGGAGAAGGGAAGAAGAGCGATGCCAAAGACAAAGAGCATCTGCTGAAATACTGTGCCAGTTGAGGGAGGAGGGAGAACAGTCCTTATCATTCTTTCTGGATGACATGACCCTCTCTTTGCTCCCAGGTTCCTCCAGAAAGCTTGGTACCATCAGCACTATCATTCAGTTCCATTATGGGGGAACAGGCTTTTGTGGGCTAGCCTGGGAACCCAATCATCACATATAGCAGAGTTTATTGGAAAATGCTTTCTGGGATCCAAAACAAACTACTTTTAAAGTGCACTTTGGGAACCCAATCTGTTCATCTATTGGGAACAACCTTCCCAAGGTAGCCTATGAAAAAACAAATACACAGTTTTGAATCCAGGCTTTCCAGTGCCCTTCCTGTGATACAGATAAGCCAGGAATATATTTTCAATTCAATTCCTCAGAGTTGTCTAAGTCTTGTTCTCAAGATCCTGTCCCTAAACAATAGCCATGTCTATTCACACAAATGAATTCAACGAATCAGTTACTAAACCTTTTCGTGTGTGTGTGTGTGTGTGTGTGTGTGTGTGTGTGTGTGTGTGTGCTGTGTTTCCTCCCCTAGAAACTCCCTTGGTTGGGGCTGGGGGTGGGAATGGAAAAGTGGTGGCAGAAGAAATCACCTCACTCTTTTCTTCCTCTCTGGAAACTGTTGAGGCCTCAGCTGTCCCTTATTCCACACGCAGTGGAACAAAGAGCTGCAAGTGATTTAGTTCCATTGTGGAGCACCTGTGTACTCTACAACCTAGCAAAGCAGCATCAGTCTCTGGAGAATTTGAAAGAAAAATGCCCCTGTAGGGGTTCCAGATCTCAGACTATCCTGCAAAGCTGTAATCATTAAAACAATCTGATCCTGTGTAAAAAATAGTGTGTGGGTGGGTGATTAATGGAACAGATTAGGTACACAGTATACGGAAGCAAATGAGTGCAGCAACCTAGGGCTTAATCAATCCAAAGATCCCAGCTGCTGCAGCAAATACTCACTACTCAATAAAAACTGTGGGGAAAACTGGAAGGCAATCTGGTCGAATCTATGGTATCTCACATGGTAGCCCAAGACAACCTACACATAGGGACATGATCTAGACTTAAAGGGTGACATCATAAGCAAAGTAGAAGATTCCCTGTCAGATCTATGGAGAGGATTCAGAACCAAACAAGAGAGAGGTTCATAGGAGGCAAAATTGATTATATGAGATTAAAAAGGTTGTGTAGAAACAAATCCAAAGTTAGTATAAGTAGAAGCCAAGCAATAAAATGGGAGAAAATCTTTTTAGCAGGTTTCTCTAATGAAGCTCTCCTTTTTAAGATCTATCTGTATCTATCTACCTGTATAGAACTGAGTAAATTATAAAAATAAGAACCATTCAAGAATTGATACATGGTCAAAGAATATGAAGTTTTCAGTTGAAATATAAAGACATATATCTTTTCACATAGTGTAGTGGAATATAAGCTGCCTGAGTGGAGGGCCTTTTTCATTTTTGGTTTTGTGTCCCTTGCACCTGAGAGGTAGCGTGGACTAGTGGATAGAGAGCTAAACTTGAATCCAGGAAGACTTTGTATATTGTCTGTGTGGCCCTGGGTATGTTACCTCTTAGGGACGAAGGCAACTTTCAAAGTCTCACCTATAGTGCCCAGAACAGTAGCAACAAAACAGGGAGAGGGATTTGCCTCACTGGGAGTTCTTGACACCAATGTAATCACAGATATTATCTACAAGAAACATTCCCAGGGTCTAGCAGAGCACCCAGCATATAGCAGGTGCTTCATAAATGCATGCTGAATTGAAATGATCACTGAATTTGAAGTCAGAGTCAAGTCTCAACTGCCTATATAACCTCAAGCAAGTCACTGTCTTAAGACTTCATTTCCTCCTTTATAAAATGAGTATATTAGGTTCTTTCAGATTCTAAATTCTGTGACCCCAAGTATTAGAGTCAGGTCTTAGATATCATCTTTCTGTCCAATTCATGTATGGGATGGGGGGGAGGATTTGTGTGAAGAACTGCTCAGCTCAGCCCTGTCAATATGTGGCCCACAGGGATCCTCAGGTCCAATTTAATGGTCCCTTTGAGTTTGACACCACTATTCTAGAGCATGGATGTCATCACTTAATTATCTCAGGTCTTGTTCTTGGGCTCATGTTTTCCATTTAATGTGGGAGCTCTGATAGTCCAGGGAGCAAGCAGCTGCCTTGCTTTGTCTCACCTACATTACCTAGCACAGTAACAACATTCCTTAGTTACCCTAATAGGATCACGAGAATTAGCTGAGAACCTTGGTTCATACAGAACAAAGTGAACAGCTGGCAATTTCTTGGTCAATGGTATGATGTAGACTTGTAGAATGTAGACATTCAAGAGCCAAATCCCACCATGGCCCTCACTGATGGAGTGACTCATGGAAAGGGCTATTTGAGGTAATTGGCTGTTAGCTGGTTGTGTGACTGCTATACATACTCCATGAGTATCCCTGTATTATCAGGAGAATGAGAAGGTGCTCTCCAGCACTGAGTTGATTCTCTATACTAACTATATGGGAGAGTGTGAAGAAGACTTATGCAGGGTAGACTGCTACCTGCATAACTAGAGGGAAATAGCCATATCTGGAAGGTCCCAGATCCATTGAAGGACTGGAGATCATGATCAACCCCATATTAAAAAGCTTAGCTTTCAGGGAACTGGAAGGCTACCTGAGGCAGCGTGAGGCCCCTGACCACAACTCTCCTTAGGGAATGGGGCAAGGGCTAGGCAAATGGGTCTGTGTTCATCATTCATTTTCTTCAGCATTTTTTTCGGTCTCCTTTAGCAAGGTATTGACCTGTTTTTCATGCTTTTCTTGCATCTCTCTCATTTCTCTTCCCAGTTTTTCCTCCTCCTGTCTAACTTGATTTTCAAAATCCTTTTTGATCTCTTCCATGGCCTGAGCCCATTGGATATCTATTTCAGAGGTTTGGGATACAGAGACCTTGGCTTCTATGTCTTTCCCTGATGGTAAGCATTGTACTTCCTCATCAGAAAGGAAAGGTGGAAACATCTGTTCACCAAGAAAGTAACCTTCTACGGTCTTTTTTTTCTCCTTTTCTGGGCATTTTCCCAGCCAGTTACTTGACTTCTGAGATTCCTCTCCACCCCTGCCTAGATCCACCCAGCTAGTGCTTGGGTCTGAGATTCAAATGCTGCTCCCCAGCCTCAGGGCTTTCAGTGGCAGGTGGGGCTGCTATTCAATGTGAGCTTAAGTTCTGGTGCTCAGGTCGGGGTAGGGCTGCCTCCAAGGCTCAGTTCCCTCAGGGGGTTTATGCAGATACCTTCAACAATGGAGCTTCTGCCTGCTCTGGGAGCCCCTGGCTGCTGCTGCCTCTGCCGCTGCCTCCTGAGGGGCCCCGAGTTATGGAGACACCCTGCTTCCCTCTCGGCCAGCCCAGAAGTCTCTCTCACTGACCTGTGGCACCTGTGGGTGGAGGGACCTTTGCTGCTGCCGGAGATTCTGTCCCTGCAGCCTGCTCAGATCTCCTCCTCTTGGGGCCACGTGGGCAGGGCTGGGCTCCGCTGTCCAGTGCGTGATGGACCTTTGGTGACGGTTTTTCTGGGCTCTCTGGAACAGAGATCTCCTCCACTGTGTTGCTGCATGGCTTACACTGCTGCAGAATTTGTGGGGAGTTCTTTTTACAGGAAATTTATGGGCTGTGGATTTGGAACTAGCATACGTGAGTCTTTCTACTCCACCATCTTGGCTCCTCTCCCCTCATCATTCATTTTCGAAGGAGACCGTGACATCAGAGAAATGATGACATGACCTGCACTTGACTTTGTTTTGAGTGAGGGAGGGCTATACAAAGTCACCAGCCTCACTTTCCTTCCTGGGCCATCTGAATCCAGTGACCAGATATTCATCAGGATGACTGGAAAAAACCTAGGATGCACTGGGAAACCTTAAAGCAGATGGGTAGTGATTTATTCAAGGAGGTCTGGGAAAAGGAGGCAACTCTATCTGCTGATATCAAAAAAAACCTGATGCTCCTGTAGCTGGGCATGCTGGGGCCACCTGCCCAGCAGGGAGCCTAGCCAAGCTGTGCTTCTTCTCCTTTTGAGGCTACCCTTAATGATCCTCTGAACCAAATTTCAATGTATTCCAATATGAGAGTGAAGAAGAGAAGGAAGTCAGATTTGTCACAGAGTCCCCCAGGTAGAAAGGACTTGAGAACAGAACCAGTACAACTTGGACCGAACAAGGATTTTTGATCCCACCACACTTCAAATATTTGTTCATCTAAACTGTGCTTGGAGAGTTCTAGTAACATCTTACTACCTCCCTACAAAGAAGACCATTCTATTTTTAGCGCCCTTCGAGTAGAAAGTTGGGGGGTTGTTGGGGGGAATGGAGGGCTAAATCTGCCTCCAGGAAAGCTCTCTTCCTCCCCTCTCCTTTTCTAGCTCTGTCCCCTAGAGTGAAAAACAATACTTATCTCTCTTCCACTTGAGACCTCAGCATTCTCTTAAAGAGAATTTTCATGTCTGCCCCATTGTCTTCTCTTCTAAAGGCTAAATTCCTAGGGTTTTTCACCTGATCACTTTACTGCATATTCCTGAGGTCTCTCACCACTCTACTTCTCCTCTTGTGGACAGTATCCAGCTTATGATGCCCCTAAACCATGGCAGCCAGAACTGAACACAATTATCTAGATTTAGGTTCTTTTTTATGGGGAGGAAACAAACCAGTAGAGGCGAAGTAGTCTGTCCAAAATTGTCAGCATCACAACACAATAAGAATCTGAGACTGTAGATCTCAGCAAGTTCTAGGCCTCTTGGGGCCTAAGTTAGTACTTAGGTATTTATCCAATTCATTTTCTTTTAGCTTCCAATGGCATGAACATGACCCTATCAATGAATTGCTTTTTAGTTGTTTTCTATTTACAGATATTAATCTAAGTCCAAGTCATCCGTTCTCCAGGAGTTTTGGATGGTGTCTCAATTGAAATTTGACCCACTTTCAGTGAGACACAACTATTTCCAAACGAGTAGATCAGTCTCACCCAAATGGAAAGAACCATTTAGGAGCATTGGAACTCAAGTTAAGCCATCCCTGTTCAAGTGAAAACTAACTCTATTTTCTTTTTCTGACTAATTTGCCACAACTAAATTCTCAAAGCCCAAATGGTTCACAAGCACCTCCTGGTACCTCCAAGTACCTAATGGTTTCCTTGTTTGTTTAGTCTATTTTTTTCTCAACTGCAGTTAAGTTCACATTTGCATTCCTTAGGAACCTCTTTCAAAATGTGTTGACATTTTATTTGGTTTCAATTGAGTTCTGTTTTTCTGTACTTGGACAGAACTGAGCAGTTGATTCCCAGATTGGTAGCCAGTCCTTGATTATCAATATCAATTCGTGGAAAATTTGGATACATGCAGAGAAAGATATGGTGTGAGAGGGAGGAGCCAAGATGGCAGAGTAGAAAAATACACAGACGCTTAGCTCTTACCCCACAGCCCATAAAACACCTGTAAAGAAGAACTCTCAACAAATTCTAGAGCAGCAGAAGCCACAGAACAACAGAGTGGAGGAGATTTCTGTTCCAGAGAGACCTGAAAAACCAACACCAAAGGTCTCTCATGCCCCAGAACTGGAGCAGAGCCCACCCCTGCCTTGGCCACATGGCACCAAGAGGAGGAGATCTTAGCAGGCTTCAGGGATGAAATCTCCAGTAGCAGCACAGGTACCTCAACCCACAGGCGCCAAAGGTCAGTGAGAGGGACTTTTTGGCTGGCTGAGAGGGGAGCAAGGTGTTCCCATGACTCAGGCCCCCTTGGGAGGCAGCAGCAAAGGAAGCAGCATACAGGGGCTCCCAAAGCAGCCAGGAGCCTGGATCCATTTTTGAAGGTCTTCTTGTAAAGGCCAGAGGGAACTGAACCCAGTATGGTGGCCCTGCCCTGACCTGGGCAGCTGAACTTCATCTCACACTGAATAGCAGCCCCACCCCACCAAAAGGACCTAAGGTTTGGGAGCAGCATTTGAATCTCAGCCCCCAGGGGCTGGCTGGGCAGAACTGGAGGCAAGGTGGTTGTGGAGAGGAAACTCAGAAGTCAAGTAACTGGCTGGGAAAATGCCCAGAAAAGGGAAAAAAAATAAGGCCATGAAAGGTTACTTTCCTGGGGAACACATGTCTCACCCCATCCTTTAGGATGAGGAAGAACAAGGCAAACTATCAGAGGAAGTCAAGGCCCCTGCCTCCAAAGGGGATGTAAACTTGACTCCGGCAATAGAAGACCTTAAAAAACAAGTTAGCAGTTTACTAAAGGAAAATTAAAAAAAAATGCTTAGGAAAATAACAGCTTTAAAAAGAGGCTAACTCAATTGGAAAAAGAGGTCCAAAGACCCAACGAGGAGAAGGAGGTTTTAAAAAGGAGAATTAGGGGGAGGAGCAAAGATGGCGGAGTAGAAAGACTCACGTATGCTAGCTCCGAACACTCAGTCCAGAAATTTTCTGTAAAAAGAACTCCCCACAAATTCTGGAGCAGTGCAAGCCCTGCAGAAACGAAGGGAATGAGATTTCTGTTCCAGAGAGCCCTGGAAAGCCATCCCCAGGGGTCCATCGTGCACCAGAGGTGGGGCCCACCCCTGCGCTGCCCTGGCCATGGGGCCCCAGAGGAGCAGATCCGAGCAGGCTTCAGGGACAGAATCTCTAGTGGCTGGGAAGGTCCCTCCACCCACAGGTGCTACAGGTCAGTGAGAGAGACTTCTGGGCTGGCCGAGAGGCGAGTGGGGTGTCTTCATGACTCAGGCCCCCTAGGGAGGCAGTGGCAGAGGCAGAGGCAGCGGGGAGCCAGGGGCTCCCAGAGCAGGCAGAAGCTCAGGGCCATTATTTAAGATCTCTGCATAAAACCCCTGAGGGAACTGAGGCTGCGAGGTGGCCCTGCCCCCACCTGAGCACCAGAACTTAAGCTCACATTCAATAGCAGCCCCACCCACTGCTGAAAGCCCTGGGGCTGGGGAGGAGCATTTGAATCTCAGACCCCAAGCACTAGCTGGGTGGATCTAGGCAGGGGTGGAGAGGAATCTCAGAAGTCAAGTAACTGGCTGGGAAAATGCCCAGAAAAGGGAAGAAAAATAAGATCATAGAAAGATACTTTCTTGAGGGACAGATGTTCCTAACTTTCTTTTCTGATGACGAGGAACAATTCTTACCATCACGGAAAGATGTGTAGGTTGGGGCCTCTGTATTCCAAACCTCTAAAATAGATATCCAATGGGCTCAGGCCATGGAAGAACTCAAAAAGGATTTTGAAAATCAAGTTAGACAGGTGGAGGAAAAACTGGGAAGAGAAATGAGAGAGATGCAAGAAAAGCATGAAAAACAGGTCAATACCTTGCTAAAGAAGACCCAAAAAAATGCTGAAGAAAATAACACCTTGAAAAATAGGCTCACTCAATTGGCAAAAGAGGTTCAAAAAGCCAATGAGGAGAAGAATGCTTTCAAAAGCAGAATGAGCCAAATGGAAAAAGAGGTTCAAAAGCTCACTGAAGATAATAGTTCTCTCAAAATTAGAATGGAACACATGGAGGCTAATGACTTTATGAGAAACCAAGAAATCACAAAACAAAACCAAAGGAATGAAAAAATGGAAGAGAATGTGAAATATCTCATTGGAAAAACAACTGACCTGGAAAATAGGTCCAGGAGAGACAATTTAAAAATTATGGGACTACCTGAGAGCCATGATCACAAAAAGAGCCTAGACATCATCTTTCATGAAATTATCAAAGAAAACTGCCCTGATATTCAAGAACCAGAGGGCAAAATAAGTATTGAAGGAATCCATCAAGCACTGCCTGAAAGAGATCCAAAAAGAGAAACTCCTAGAAACATTGTGCCCAAATTCCAGAATTCCCAGGTCAAGGAGAAAATATTGCAAGCAGCTAGAAAGAAACAATTCCAGTACTGTGGAAATAAAATCAGGATAACTCAAGATCTAGCAGCTTCGACATTAAGGGATCGAAGGGTGTGGAGTAGGATATTCCAGAAGTCAAAGGAACTAGGACTCAAACCAAGAATCACCTACCCAGCAAAACTGAGTATAATACTTCAGGGGAAAATATGGTCTTTCAGTGAAACAGAGGACTTTCAAGCGTTCTTGATGAAAAGACCAGAGATGAAAAGACCAGAGCTGAAAAGAAAATTTGACTTTCAAACACAAGAATGAGAAGAAGCATGAAAAAGTAAACAGCAAAGAGAAGTCATAAGGGACTTACCAAAGGTGAACTGTTTACATTCCTACATGGAAAGACAATATTTGTAACTCTTAAAACTTTTCAGTATCTGGGTAGTTGGTGGGATTACACACACACACACACACACACACACACACACACACACACACACACACATGCAAGCACACACAGAGACAGAGAGCACAGAGTGAATTGAATAGGATGGGATCGTATCTTAAAAAAATGAAGTTAAGCAGTGAGAGAGAAATGTATTGGGAGGACAGAGGGATAAATGGAATGGGGCAAATTATCCCTCATAGAAGAGGCAGGCAGGAGACTCTTTAGTGGAGGGAAAAAGAGGGGAGCTGAGAGAAAAACAAGAAGTTTACTCTCATCACATCCAACTAAAGGAAGGAATGAAATGCACACTCATTTTGATATGAACACCTATCTTACAATACAGGAAAGAGAGGGAGAAGGGGATAAGCAGGATGGGGGAGATGATGGAAGGGAGGGCAATGGGAGGAGGGAACAATTTGAAATCAACATTCTTGGGGGGACAGGATCCAAAGAGAGAATAGAAGCAATAGGGAGCAGCATAGGATGGAGGGAAATATAGTTGGTCTTACACAGCACGACTATTATGGAAGTCATTTGCAAAGCTACACAGATATATCCTGTATTGAATTGCCTGCCTTCCCAAAGGAAATGGGTGGGGAGGGAGGGATGGGGAGAAGTTGGAACTCAAAGTTTTAGGAACAGATTTTGCGTATTGGTCCTGCTACTAGGAAATAAGAAATGCAGGTAATGAGGAATAGAAAGTTATCTGGCTCTACAGGGCAAAAGGGAAGATGGGGACAAGGGAAAGGAAGGGTGATAGAAGACAGGGCAGTTTGGTCATAGGGGAAATTAGAATGTTTGGTGTATTGGGGTGGGAGGAGGGGAAAAATGGGAAGAAAATTTGGAACCCAAATTTTTGTGAAAATCAATGTAAAAAGTTAAATAAATTTATTTAACAGAATAAATAAATAAAATTTACAAAAAAACAAAAAAAAAGAAAAAAAGCAACACATATTTATTCCGTATTGAATTGCTTCCCTTCTCAGTGGGGCTGGAGAGGGAGGGGTGGAGGGAGAGAAGGTGGAAATCAAAGTGTTCAAAACGAATTTTGAGAATTTTTATTGCATGTAATCGGGAAATAAAACCTATATGGATAGGGGTATGGAAATTCATCTTGCCCTGAAAGAAAAGAGAGAAGATAGGGATAGAAACGGGGTGGGGTGTGATGGAGGAGAGGGTACATTGAGGGAAGGAGTAATCACAATGAAAGTTATTAGGAATCGGGGGAGGGGAGTGATGGGGAGAAAAATTGGACATTTTACAAAGTGAGGTAAAAGCAATTAGCATTAAAACAATAGACTGAATTAATTACTGAGAATAAATCAATGACATCTTTAATTTGGAGAAAAAAATTTCAGTCTAAATTTCCAAGAGGAAGGTAACCTCGGGTAAAATTTGGCATTGATGGAAAAGTCAAAGTTTTAATGGTAAATTAGAATTTATGATTGCCATTTAATCAGGAACCAGAACATGTATAGAAAGACATGTAAGACATTTAAGACTTGCCTCAAAAGATGTCCCTTAGCCAAAGTGAAACTATAATCATATTTGAAACCTGGTTATTGGAACTTGCCATTTTTAGATGCTATGGGACTACACAGGGACTGTTCTTCTGAATCTAACTCCAAGTATGGGTAGCAAGAAAGGCAATCTGAGCCTCCAATACATGATGTCAGTAAGCTGATGAGATGCTGGTATGAACTGCATAGGTGATCTCAAGGGAAGGGTGGGAGAGCGGCTGTTCAGCATGGGCTGAGGTGGGATTCTCCTGACTCAATTTCCCCATTGACACCTGGCAGACTTTAAGCCTGACTGAATGCAAGTGGATAATCTAATGCTGCGTTGGGATGACATCAAGTTGAGGAGATATTGTATCCCTGCAATGTCCATACTATTGGTGGCAATTTCTTATAGTCAAAAGGTTTGTAAGCTTAATACCAGATCTATTCAATTATAGATTATGGGTAGGGGAACATCCGAGGTTAAGTCTAAAATTAAGCTATTAGGCATAGGACTTTAGACCAACAACATTAAATTAGGGTCCTTTAATTCTTAGTAACACTGTGGAAACAGTTAGGTCAAGAGCTTGGAAAGTTAGCAACATAAATATTATTTGTGTCTCATTTGGTTAATCTTTAAAAAAAATTCTTTTGTGGCCCATATTGTAAATGCTTCAAAAAGATGTATCGCCTGACCAAAAGTTTGAATTGTTTATCTATTTAAAACTGTGTTCAAAATAAATAAAAGAAAGAAAAAAAAGATATGGTGTGAGTCTGAGTATGTGTCTGTGTGTGTGTGTGTGTGCTGTGTGTGCAAAGGCTCCAAACCCTTAGTCAACCTTGCTTGCTTCCCATTCCTGTTATACCACTTTTGCCACCAAGTTTACTTATTAAAACAGGTGAGGAAAACATAGAATTGCTCTATCATTTTCCATTAAAATCATATCAAAGAAAATCGCTGGTGGACAGAGAAAGGAAATTGAAATCTAGGGCAGAACAGGTCTTTGTCATTTCTGAAATCTGAAAGGAATATTGCCAACAAGCTCCTTTCCCCCAAACCAAGTTGAGTTTGAAAGAAGTTTTATAAACCATAGCATGAAATGTCATGAACCTTGAGAAGGCAAATCAATAAGGAAAAAAAAGCTTTCACATCTCATGTTCCTAGGAAAGACAGGTTTTAGTACAATGCCTGACATGTGTGATTTGACTGGGGGCTTCAGATCTGCTGAGAAATCTATAACCCAAACTAGAAAAGACTGTACCCTAACCAAGAGAGCTACATGGAGTAGAATAAGACTTAGGCCCAGATACCCCAGGTGGATTTCCGGTGGGCTCAGGCCATGGAAGAGCTCAAAAATGATTTTGAAAATCAAATTAGACAGGTGGAGGAAAAACTGGGAAGAGAAATGAGAGAGATGCAAGAAAAGCATGAAAAACAGGTCAATACCTTGCTAAAGGAGACCCAAAAAAATGCTGAAGAAAATAACACCTTGAAAAATAGGCTCACTCAATTGGCAAAAGAGGTTCAAAGAGCCAATGAGGAGAAGAATGCTTTCAAAAGCAGAATTAGCCAAATGGAAAAAGAGATTCAAAAGCTCACTGAAGATAATAGTTCTCTCAAAATTATAATGGAACACATGGAAGCTAATGACTTTACGAGAAACCAAGAAATCACCAAACAAAACCAAAAGAATGAAAAAATGGAAGAGAATGTGAAATATCTCATGGGAAAAACAACTGACCTGGAAAATAGATCCAGGAGAGACAATTTAAAAATTATGGGACTACCTGAAAGTCGTGATCACAAAAAGAGCCTAGCCATCATCTTCCATGAAATTATCGAGGAAAACTTCCCTGATATTCTACAACCAGAGGGCAAAATAAGTATTGAAAGAATCCATCAATCACCACCTGAAAGAGATCCAAAAAGAGAAACTCCTAGGAACATTGTGGCCAAATTCCAGAATTCCCAGGTCAAGGAGAAAATATTGCAAGCAGCTAGAAAGTAACAATTCCAGTATTTTGGAAATAAAATCAAGATAACTCAAGATCTAGCAGCTTCTACATTAAGGGATCGAAGGGCATGGAATAGGATATTCCAGAAGGCAAAGGAACTAGGACTCAAACCAAGAATCACCTACCCAGCTAAACTGAGTATAATACTTCAGGGGAAAATATGGTCTTTCAATGAAACAGAGGACTTTCAAGCATTCTTGATGAAAAGACCAGAGCTGAAAAGAAAATTTGACTTTCAAACACAAGAATGAGAAGAAGCATGAAAAAGTAAACAGCAAAGAGAAGTCATAAGGGACTTACCAAAAGGGAACTGTTTAGATTCCTACATGGAAAGACAATATTTATAACTCTTAAAACTTTTCAGTATCTGGGCAGTTGGTGGGACCATACACACACACACACACATGCACACACACACATGTACATGCATGCATGCACACACATACAGACATGCACGCACATACAAAGACAGAGAGCACAGAGTGAATTGAATAGGATGGGACCATATCTTAAAAGAAATTAAGGTAAACGGTGAGAGAGAAACGTAGTGGGAGGAGAGAGGGTGAAATGGAATGGAGTAAATTATCTCTCATTCAAGAGGCAAGCAGGAGACTTTTTAGTGGAGGGAAAAAAGAGGAGAGCTGAGAAAAAAACAAGAAGTTTACCCTCATCACATTCTAAACTAAAGGAAGGACTAAAATGCACACTCATTTTGGTATGAAAACCTATCTTACAATACAGGAAAGTGGGGGAGAAGGAGATAAGCAAGGTGGGGGGGATGATGGAAGGGAGGGCAATGGGAGAAGGGAGTAATTTCAAGTCAACACTCTTGGGGAGGGACAGGATCAAAAGACAGAATAGAAACAATGGGGGGCAGGATAGGATGGAGGGAAATACAGTTAGTCTTACGCAACACGACTATTATCGAAGTCATTTGCAAAACTACACAGATAGGGCCTATATTGAATTGCCTGCCTTCCCAAAGGGAACGGGTGGGGAGGGAGGGATGGGGAGAATTTGCAACTCAAAGTTTTAGGAACAAGTGTTTAGTATGGTTCTTGCTACTAGGAAATAAGAAATACAGTTAATGGGGAATAGAAAGTCATCTGGCCCTACAGGACAAAAGAGAAGATGGGGACAAGAGAAATGAGGGTGATAGAAGAGAGGGCAGATTGGTGATAGGGGAAATTAGAAAGCTCGGTGTATTGAGGTGGTGGAGGGGATAAAAGGGGAGAAAATTTGGAACCCAAAATTTTGTGAAAATCAATGTAAAAAGTTAAATAAATAAATTTATATTAAAAAAAAAAAGACTTAGGGCCCAAATATAATTAGATGGAAATGTGAACCTTAAATGCCTTGAGTCTTCCTTGAAAAAAACTTCCTTGTTTTCAGTCTGGCCAAGTTTGTTCAATTCAATTTCAACAACAACTTCTATAAAACTCCTACTATGTGCCAAGCACAATGCTAGACTCCGAGGATACAAAGACAAAATAAAACCTGTTCTGTCTGCAAGAGATTTATTGGCTGATGTTTCAAGTCAGAGAGTTTAAGAACTGAGGAGCAGTCTGGGTGAGCCCCATGGCCTCACTTTCTGGCCTAGGGTTCTGGTCGAAGTTTCCACCATAACAAGAGATCTAAAGGAAGCTGCTGAGCAAACGATCCACAGCCTTAACTGCTGATGGTTTGACTTGCCCCTCACGACTCTTGGGACGTTGGAATCCTCAGCTTTCTGACCAAGCTACGCACTGCCAAAACTACAATGGGAGGGGCCTTCTGCTTCTAGTCACGTTATTGTCATTCTTTCATCCCTTCACGCCCTCGTGAACAGGGAGACGCATCCTTTCTAGAGATTGGAAGAAGCTGAGAAATGTTCCATACAGATATACAGAATTGAGGATGGTTCCTCCTTGCTTCTAGGATAAAATACAAGTGTCTCCACTGGGTAATTAACACTTTTCACAACTGGGCTCCTGTATCATCTCATTTCTTATTCCATTTCTTACACAATGGTGGATATACCTTAGCTTTCTATTCTACCACATCAACTTACTAGTTGTGTGATCCTGGACAAGTCACTTAACCTCCATGAGATTTGGCATTCTTATTTGAAAAACGAGGTGGAGGAGGGAATTCGATGACCTCAAAAGATCCTTACAGCTCTAGATTAATTATCCTGTGATCTCTTTATGCAATCCACAGGTTCTAGGTCACGCTAACCTATGAAATGTAACACACACCTGACATTCAATCTCTCTCTTCTTCCTGTCCCTTTCCTGATGCCTAGAATGCACACCCAACTCACCCTCATCCCAGAAAATCCTCATTTTCCTTCAACACAGAGCTTTAGTGATTCCTCAGACCAAGTAAGAGGCTATTCCTAATCTTTCAAACTAGTTGCACTCCCTCCCTCTCACAATTGCACATACATGGCGTATTCCCCACAGAATCAGGTAAGGTCTATGAGAGATTGTTGCTGTTTGGTCATAATTCAGTCGTGTCCAACTCTTCATGACCCCATTTGGAGTTTTCTTGGCAAAGATACTGGACTGGTTTGCCATGTCCTTCTCCACCTCATTTGACAGAGGAGGAAACTGAGGCAAACAAGGTAAACTGATTTGCCCAGGGTCACACAGCTAGGAAGTGTCTGAGGCTGGATTTGAACTCATGTCTTTCTGACTCTAGGGCTGCCCCATTTTTGTCTCTATTACCAACATCTAGGATTGTGCCACACATAGGAGAGTTGCCTAGTAAATGCTCAGATTGAGTTGATTGGACTTTCTGATCATGATTCCCAATTCCAGTATTGTTACTCAAGGACCCAAGATACAGGCCAAATTTCCTGATCCATGAACCCCCTATCTCCCTGTAGCCCTCCCTTTGCACCACCCCGACTTTCTCCTACACTAATTCTCTGAGCCATAATCATAAAAGTGCTTTACAATTATTGTCTCATGTGACCCTTCCAACAACCCTGGGAGGTGGGTGCTATTAGTATTATTATCCCCATATTACAGTAGAGGAAATGGAGGCAGACAGAGCTTAAGTGACTAGTCCAGGGTCACACACCTAGGAAGTATCTGAGGCTGCATTTGAACTCAGGTCTTCCTGACTTCCTAAAAGCTAAAAGATACTTAACATTCCCTCATGTATCTTTCTGTATCCCTTCACTTCTTTTCTCTGTCTCACTTCTAAACAGATCTTACTATACATATTCTCCTCACACTTTCCAAGCCCCACTGAGAAATGGGGGGAATAAGTATTTATATAGCACCTACTATGTGGTAGGCACTGTGCTCAGGGAATATGCACTTATTAAATGCCTCCTGTGTGCCAGTCCTTGGGCTAAAAACACTGTACAAATACTATCTCATTTGACCTTCACAACAACCCCAGGAGGTTGTCTGAGGCCAGATTTGAACTCACGCAGAGGAGTCTTCTTGATTGCAAACCCAGTGCTCTATCTACTGGGCCAACTAGCTGCCCACACCCCCATTTTATAGATGAGAAAACTGAGGCAGACTGCAGAGAAGTGACTTACTTAGGGTTACACAAATAATATGTATCTGAGTCAGGATTTGAACTCCCTCCAGGCCCACTGTGTGACAATCCACTCTTCCCTCCCCTATCTTTAAATGCCTTCCACACATCTAGTTTCAGTCAAGACAATATTAAACACTTGCAATAAGGAGAATATCTCTACCCACATTAAATATACCAGGGCAGAAGGTAGCTGTGAGCAGCCTAGAGCATCTTGGCCTTGTTTTACTTCAGCACTCTCCAATCTTGACTTCTAAGGTACCATCTTCGGCTCTTTTGGGGGGTAGGGAGAGAGGGGAGGGGTAAATGGTGTGCAACACTGGGATGAGATTGAGAGCAAAAGGAGGCCACTCATACCAGTGAAGGACAAAGTCATCCAAGCAGACCCTAAAAACCAAAGCAATGAGCTGGACCTGCCTCATCTACCCTCTGCATGTGGGCCACAGGGAACTTGTTTTTCCTATTCAAGAGGGCACTTGATGTTCATTTGAACCTGACTGTTCTTGGGTGGGCACATAATGTGATTTGCTCCAAGCTCCACGACTGGTGAGGGATGTACTAAATCCTTCCTTCAAGAACTCAGGGTTCTCTATGCCTTCTTGATTTCAGGTCTGGCCCCAAATAGATTTTCGGGTTTGTTTTTTTGTTTTTTTTTTTTGGTTTATTTTTTGAAACATTAATTTATTTATTTATTTTTAGTTTTCAACATTCATTTCCACAAGATTTTGAGTTCCAAATTTTTCCCCATTTCTCCCCTCTCTGCACCCCAATACACCATGCATTCTGATCACCCCTTCCCCCAATCTGCCCACCCTTCTATTATGCCCCTCTCCTCCCTTATCCCCATCTTCTCTCTTTTCTTGTAGGGCAAGATAGATTTCTATACCCCATTATCTGTACTTCTTATTTCCCAGTTGCTTGCAAAAACAATTCTCAACATTCCTTCCTAAAGCTTTGAGTTTCAACTTCTCTCCCTTCCTCCCTCCTATCCCCACTGTGAAGGCAAGCAATTCAATATAGGCCATATACGTGTAATCATGAAAAAGACTTCCATAATAGTCACATTGTGAAAGACTAAACTATACTGCTCTCCATCCTATCCTGCCCCCCATTTATTCTATTCTCTCTTTTGACTTTGTCCCTCCCCAAAATGTGTTTACTTCTAATTGCTACCTCCTTCAATTTGCCCTCCTTTCTATCACTCCCCACCCCACTTATCCCCTTCTCCTACTTTCCTGTAGTGTAAGATAGATTTTCTTTTTTATTAATTAATTTATTTATTTAACTTTTTACATTCATTTTCACAAAATTTTGGGTTCCAAATTTTCTCCCCTTTTATCCCCTCCCCCACCCCAATACCCCAGGCAATCTAATTTTCCCTATCACCAATCTGCCCTCTCTTCTCTCATCCCTCCCTTCTCTTGTCTCCATCTTCTCTTTTCTCCTGTAGGGCCAGATGACTTTCTATTCCTCATTAACTGTATGTCTTCTTTCCTAGTAGCAACAACAATACTAAACAGATGTTCCTAAAACTTTGAGTTCCAAACTCTCCCCATCCCTCCCTCCCCACCCATTCCCTTTGGGAAGGCAGGCAATTCAATATAGGCCATTTCTGTGTAGTTTTGCAAATGACCTCCCTGATAGTCATGTTGTGTAAGACTAACTGAATTACCCTCCATCCTACTCTGCCTCTCATTGTTTCTTTTCTGTCTTTTGGTCCTGTCTCTCCCCAAGTGTTGACTTTAAATTGCTCCCTCCTCCCTTTGCCCTCCCTTCCATCATCCCCCCCTTGCTTATCTCCTTCTCCCCCACTTTCCTATACTGTAAAGATAGGTTTTCATACCAAAATGAGTGTGCATTTTATTCCTTCCTTTAGTCAAATGTGATGAGGGTAAACTTCTTGTTTTTTTGTTTTGTTTTTTTGTTTTTTTCTCAGCTCTCCTCTTTTTCCCTCCACTAAAAAGGCTCCTACTTGCCTCTTAAATGACATAAATTACCCCCTTCCATTTCACCCTCTTTCTCCCCACTACATTTCTCTCTCACCATTTACCTTAATTTCTTTTGAGTTATGGTCCCATCCTATTCAATTCAATCTGTGCTCTTTGTCTCTGTATGTGTGTGCATGTGTGTATGTGTGTGTGTATGGACCCACCAACTACCCAGATACTGAAAAGTTTTAAGAGTTACAAATATTGTCTTTCCATGTAGGAATCTAAACAGTTCACTTCTGGCGAGTCCCTTAAGACTTCTCTTTGCTGTTTACTTTTTCATGCTTCTTCTCATTCTTGTGTTTGAAAGTCAAATTTTCTTTTCAGCTCTGGTCTTTTCATCAAGAATGCTTGAAAGTCCTCTGTTTCATTGAAAGACCATATTTTCCCCTGAAGTATTATACTCAGTTTAGCTGGGTAGGTGATTCTTGGTTTGAGTCCTAGTTCCTTTGCCTTCTGGAATATCCTATTCCATGCCCTTCGATCCCTTAATGTAGAAGCTGCTAGATCTTGAGTTATCTTGATTTTATTTCCAAAATACTGGAATTGTTACTTTCTAGCTGCTTGCAATATTTTCTCCTTGACCTGGGAATTCTGGAATTTGGCCACAATGTTCCTAGGCGTTTCTCTTTTTGGATCTCTTTCAGGTGGTGATCGATGGATTCTTTCAATACTTATTTTGCCCTCTGGTTGTAGAATGTCAGGGCAGTTTTCCTTGATAATTTCATGGAAGATGATATGTAGGCTCTTTTTTTGATCATGACTTTCAGGTAGTCCCATAATTTTTAAATTGTCTCTCCTGGATCTATTTTCCAGGTCAGTTGTTTTTCCAATGAGGTATTTCACATTCTCTTCCATTTTTTCATTCTTTTGGTTTTGTTTGGTGATTTCTTGGTTTCTCGTAAAGTCATTAGACTCCATCTGTTCCATTCTAATTTTGAGAGAACTATTATCTTCAGTGAGCTTTTGAACCTCTTTTTCCATTTGGCTCATTCTGCTTTTGAAAGCATTCTTCTCCTCATTGGCTTTTTGAACCTCTTTTGCCAATTGAGTGAGCCTATTTTTCAAGGTGTTATTTTCTTCAGCAATTTTTTGGGTCTCCTTTACCAAGGTATTGACCCTTTTTTCATACTTTTCTTGCATCTCTCTCATTTCTCTTCCCAGTTTTTCCTCCACCTGTCTAACTTGCTTTTCAAAATCCTTTTTGAGCTCTTCCAAGGCCTGAGGCCACCCGACGTCCCCCTGGGATGTCTGGGATACAGAGGCCCCGCCCTCCACATCTTTCCCTGATGGCAAGAATATGTCCTCATCTTCGTCAGATCCGAAAGTCGGGATCATTTGCATCTGTTCAAAAAAACTCTCTATAGTCTTATTTTTCTTCCCTTTTCTAGGCATTTGCCCAGCCAGTTACTTGACTTCTGAGATTCCTGTCCACCCCCACTTAGATCCGCCCAGCTAGTGCTGGGTCTGAGATTCAAAAAAATCAAGATAGATTTTCATACCAAATTGAGTGTGTGTGTTATTCCCTCCTTAAACCAAATGTTATGAGAGTAAGCTTCACTTTTTCCCTCTCACCTCCCCACTTTTTCCCTCCATTGAAAAAGCTTTTTCTTGCCTCTTTTATGTGAGATAATTTGTCCCATTCCATTTCTCCTTTTCTCTTCCCAATATATTCTTCTCTCATCCCTTAATTTTATTTTTTAGATATCATCCCTTTCTATTCAACTTACCCTGTGCCCTCTGTAAGTATAGATAGATAGATAGATAGATAGATAGATAGATAGATAGATAGATAGAGGTATATAAAATTCCTCCCATTACCCAAATACGAAGAAAAGTTTCAAGAATTACAAATATTATCTTTCCATGTAGGAATGTAAACAGTTCAACTCTAGTAAGTCCCTTAGAATTTTTCTTTCCTGTTTACCTTTTCATGCTTCTCTTGATTCTTGTGTTTAAAAGTCTAATCTTCTATTCAACTCTGGTCTTTTCATCAAGAATTCTTGAAAGTCCTCTACTTCATTGAATGACATTTTTCCCCTGAAGTATTATACTCAGTTTTGCTGGGTAGGTGATTCTTGGTTTTAATCCTAGTTCCTTTGACTTCTGGAATATTATATTCCAAGCCCTTTGATCCCTTAATGCAGAAACTGCTAGATCTTGTGTTATCCTGATTATATTTCCACAATACTCGAATTATTTCTTTCTGGTTGCTTGTAATATTTTCTCCTTGACCTGGGAATTCTGGTGTTTGGCTGCAATATTCCTTTTGGGATCTCTTTCATGAGGGGGCTGGTGGATTCTTTCAATATTTATTTTACCCTCAGGTTCTAGAATATCAGGACAGTATTCCTTGATAATTTCATGAATGATGATATCTAGGCTATTTTTTTTATCATGGCTTTCAAGTAGTCCTATAATTGTAAATTATCTCTCCTGGATCTATTTTCCATGTCAGTTGTTTTTCCAGTGATATATTTTACATTGTCCTCTATTTTTTTCATTCTTTCAGTTTTGTTTTGTAATTTCTTGGTTTCTCAAAAAGCCATTAGCTTCTATCTGCTCCATTCTAATTTGTAAAGAACTATATTCTTCAGTAAATTTTTAAATCTCCTTTTCCACTTGGCTAATTCTGCTTTTTTAAGCATTCTTCTCCTCCTTGGCTTTTTACATCTCTTTTGTCATTTGGATTAATTTATTTTCAAAGGTGTTATTTCCTTCAGCATTTTTTCAGTCTCCTTTAGGAAGCTGTTGACTCGCTTTTCATGATTTTCTTGCAACACTCTCATTTGTCTTCCCAATATTTCCTCCACCTCTCTTACTTGATTTTCAAAGTCCTTTTTAAGCTCTTCCATGATATGAGACCATGGAATATTTTTATGGAGGTTTTGGATGCAAAAGCCTTGACTTTTATGTCTTCCTCTGATGTTATGCATTGTTCTTCCTCATCTGAAGGGATGCAAAAAAATACCTGTTCACCAAGAAAGTAATCTTCTATAGTCTTATTTTTTCCCCCTTTTTTGAGCATTTTCCCATCCAGTTACTTGACTTTTGAGTCCTTTATCAAGTGGAGGGTATACTCTGGGCACCTATATTTTCTCAGTTCCTCCAAAGTGGCACAATCAAGGGAGAGGAGTTTACTCCTCTCCTGGCCTACACACTGGTCTGGGAGCCATCACAAGCACTTTTATGCCCAGGATCTGTGAGTAAGATTCCCTCTCCAGAGCCTTCACCAGCTCCACCATGCCAGCACTCCTTCTCACCCCAAGGCCACCCCTTAGGACTGAGATCCAGATCAAGGGCTCAATTCCACCAGGGTCTTTCAGCCAAGGGCTCCAAAAATGAATGCTCTGGGAGGACCCTGCTTCCTTCTCACCCTGGTGAAAGTGCTTTCTCATTGACCTTTGAGGCTATCTTTGGCATATGTGACTTGAGAAATCTGGGGACAGCAGCTGCTGCCTGTGATTTTGCACCCTGGAACCTTCTCTAGTCCTGTCCGAGCTGCGTCATGTGGCCAAGGCTGGGTGTCACATGGCCAAGGCTGGGTCTGGCACTCCATGGTCTGCACTCTGCCCTGAGCCCAGTGTAATAGACATTTCCTGTTGGCCTTTCAGGCTGCCTTGGGCTGGCAATCTCTTTTGCTCTGTTGTTTTGTGGCTTCTGCTGCTCTAGAATTTGTTTAGAGTCATTTTTATAGGTATTTTATGGGCTCTGGGAGGAGAGCTACAACAGTACCGTCTTTCTACTCCACCATGTTGACTCTCCCCCTCTCACCCCCCCTACTCCTGCCCAACTAGGCTTTCTTGCAGACCCCTTAACCTAGATTCTTAGCTGATTTCCCCACTTCTGTTGACGACTCCTGTCTCATTGGCTTTGTTTATGGTTCCACAGAATCTCATATATATGATTGGAAGGAACTTTATAGGTCATCAAGTGCATGCCCCCTTCTCTAATTTTCAGGATAAGGAAATTGAGACCTACATTGGTTAAGTCATTTGTCCAGGGTCACACAGGATGCATACCTGGAATCTTACCTCGAGTTCTCTGGTTCCAAATCAGCATTCTCTCTATTATGCCATGAGAATGAGAAGCCATCTCTCTCACCCTCTACAGAACCAAGAATCCCCTTTACAATATACTTGCCAAGTGGCCATCCAACCTTTGCTGAAATACCCCTAGTTCAGAGGAACCATCCCACTTTTAATTGTTGGGAAGTTTCTACCAACCCCAATCCAAAGTCTGTCTCCTCTCAAATTTCTGTTCATTGCTTCTAGCTACACCATCTGGGGTCAAGCAAAAGCAATCTAATAAGCTCTCAGGGTCAAGATCCCACACCCAATCCTGCCATGTAATAATTGATTATGCCTTCTGCCTCAAAACTTCTGAAGTAGCTGAGCAGTCCGAGTCTATCAAGGTTCATATCTGGCATTAGAAAGGGTTGGGAGATTGAACCTAACCCATAATCAGATGGTATGAATGGACTGTGTCCAGGCTATCATGACTGGCAGTTCTGTAGAAGCAGAGGATCTCACCTCATCCTTCACTGAAAAAAATTGAAGCCACTCATTCTTTCCAACCCAACCCCAACTCACCTCACCCAGTCATCTTTCCTCACTACTTCCTCCTTTGCTCCTCTATCTAATAATTAGGCCCCCCTTTTTTTGCCAAAGCCAACCCCTCTGCAGCTAGTGCTAGGCCTGTCAGGAAGATCTCAGTTTGGGTCTAACTTCAGATACTTCCTGGTTATATGACCCTGGAAGAGTCATTTTATCTCTGCCTCAGTTTCCTCAACTGTAAAATGGGGATCATAACAGCACCAATACGTGAGGATCAGATGATGTCATATTTGTAAAGCACTTGGCACAATACTTAGCCCATGTGATTTGTGGTTTTTCAGTCATGTTTGACTCTTCATGACCCCATTTGGGTTTTCTTGGCAGACATACTGGAGTGGTTTGCTCATTTTACAGATGAGGAAACTGAGGCAAACAGAGTGGAGTGACTTACCCAGAGTCATACATCTAGGAAATATCTGAGGCTGGATTTGAACTCAGGAAAATGAGTCTTCCTGACACCACGCCTCTACTGCTAAGGCACAGTGCCTATAATGCCCTTGGCACAGTTACTAGCCGACAGTGAGAGCTATAGAATGCCTGCTCCCTTCCCTCTACAACCCATCTCCTGCTATCTTCTCCATGATCATCCTCACTCTCATCGTGTATCTCTTCCCATCTATCCAGGTCATTCCTCGCTGTCTACAAACATACCCATTTCCCCCATCCTCACTCTTCCTAGGCCATGCTCTTCCCCTAAAGAGCATGGCACTTTGCTGTTGCCCTTGCTGGACCTTCATCCAGGTCATGTGCATTAATCATGGAATCATGCCTTGAGACATCCCCCACAGATTCAGGAATACTTTCCTCCTCCACCTACCTCCCTAGGAAATCACCTTCCATTGACCTGTATTTATATTGTAGGCACTACTCTTTTCATGTTCTCTTCCCATTAGAATAGAAGCTTCTTAAGGGCATGAACCATTTTTTTTTGCTTTCTTTGTATGTCCATGTTTAAAACAATATCTGGCACACAGTGAGCTTAGCAAATGCTTACTGATTGACTGACAAATCCCAGGTCACAATCACAACCTCTCTGAATTTCAATTTCTTCAACCACAAGATGAAGATAATGAAAATAACAGTGAATCCCTAGCTCACAGTGTTATGGTAAGAATCCAGTGAAATAATATAGGGAAAGCACTTTGCAAACCTTCCAATGCTTCATCAAGGTGAAATCCTACTTAGTATCTCACCCTCATCTTTTGCAACGGCATGGGGCACTATCCTGTCAGCATGCTTTCATAGTTTATGCTCTTTAGACTGTTCATAGGAAGATAAAATGGCCGTATTTTACAATTGAATAAGATGCTCACTTGGCCTCTGTGAGGTCAGGTTACTCCAGGAGCAGCCAAAATAATAATAATGTTTATGATTATTAGCAGCAGCAGCATTATTCATATTCTGATCTCATTCTCATTGTTTTGAAGGGGTTCAGGTAGAAACAGTCCTGAAACAAGTCACTATGTAATCACTTTTGGGTGTGTTTAATTCCATATAGGGGGCAATTAGATGTCTCAGTGGATGGAGTGCCAGGCCTGGAGTCAGGAAGACCTGAGTTCAAATTCAGCCTCACTTACTAACTGTGTGACCTTGAGGAAGTCACTTCACCCTGGTTGCCTCAGTTTCCAAATTGGAGTCACAAAGATTTGGATGCAACTAAAAAATAAGACTAAAAATGCCCTACAGACTATCCTATAAGTGAATAACATTGCTGATGTTTGTACTTGGATAAAAGTATTAGGATCTAAGCTATCCTATCATGATCATGATTCCAGTTACAAGAATGGCTGTCTATGAACCTTCCCCATGAACCACTTAAAAATGGGGTTTCTTAACTAAGGGACCCAGTGGGTGAGCAGGTGATTGTACACACAGTATTCTCTGGAGCATTGCCAATGGGGTCTCAAGATTTTTCCAAGGAAGGAGACTGCCAAGAAGTAAAGCTGATTGCTCCAGCAGGGCCCAGGTTGGCATTAGAGCAGGTGGCTGGCCCAGGACGTGGCCGAATATCAACCAGGGTCGTTTGCCAGCCACCTTCAGGGGAAACCCATAGATCCTATCTAGGGTGAGTTTGCCAGGGGAGGCCATGACTTCCCTGCCCATCCCCATCCAGTGGTGCCTCTCCATGGAACCTGTAGCAGTTTGGAAAGACCTGTCTGTCACCTGGGGCAGGAAGCAGATGGGGAAACTAGCTGGTTTCTGTAAGCAGAAAGCAGGACTTTACAAGAGATAACAAGTAGGCTGAAGAGAATGGTGATAGGCCTTTCCAAAGGGATTAGAAGATACACACAGAATATGTAGTACATTATTCATTGTTTGTCCTTGGTTCTCAAAGACATGAGGAAGGTGGTGATGCCATGACTTGCAAGTGAATTGGATTTAAATGAGGGAGAGCTGTACAAGGTTATCAGCCTCACTCTCTCCTCCAGAGCCAACTGGGTCCGGTGGCAAGATAAGGATCAGGATAACTGGAGATGGTCCAGGAAGGATGCAGTGGGAGACCTTGGCCTGTTTAAGCTAAGGCTTTTCTCAGATCTCAGTTTAATTTCAATAATTAAGGTCAGGTAAGAAATGAGGCAAATATTGGCAAAGAGCAAAAAAGAAGCAAAAAGAGCAAAAAATGAAAACCAAAATCAATCTAGGAGAGGGAGACTCTCAGGGTTTCTGGACAAAACAGAAATAACTGCTTTTTATATTCCCTCTAAGACACCATAGCCCAAAGAATGAAGGACAAACAATGATCTGTGAGTAGGAATAGCTGCTCCACTACAGACCCAACTTGCCAGTTCCAGTTGAGCAATGCAGCTCCATCCATCCATCCATCTTTCCCTCCATCCCTCCCTCCCTTCCCTCTTTCCTTCCTTCCCTTTCTCTTTCCTTCATGCCTTTCTCTCTTCCTTTCTTTCTTCTTTCCTTCTTTCCTTCCTTCCTCCCTCCCTCCTCTCCCTTTGTCCACATGTAATTAGGGTAATAATACCCTTAGCAGCAGGTGCTCTGCCCAAAGGAATATAAATTTTGGTCACTGAAACCTCCCAAGATACCTTGGGGTTTAAGGCCTAGATTTCTTTCTTAAAGATCATGCCTTAAACCCAAATCACTCTGGCTCTCATTGATTGGCCAACAATAGGTTCTAGCCCAAGCCTCACTTGGCCATGTTGAAGAAAAGCTGCCAACCTCACACCCTGGCCCTGCTAAAGAATTTCCAGGGACTTTCGAGGTAAGCCTGTTCTAGGATCTAAGGACACTTCACTCTCCCCACCTCCAGGATGTGTGCCAAGAAAATGACAGGAGCTCTCCACCTGTGTAGTGAAACAATTCTAGGCCCTTCTTTCATGCCTCCCTAAGCCACTACCTACTAGATGACTAGGATTCTGGGGAGATGTAGGACAGGGTCAGCCAAAAGTTCCTGTTTATATAGTGACAAGTTCAACAGCCCTACAGTAACATAATCTGTGGTTTGAATTGTTAACTTGCTTGCGAGTGAGGCACAACCAATATAATTTAAGACCCAATAACCACAAAAACCCTTATGGTATCTGAATCGGAAAAAAAGGTACATGGGGAGGTGAGCAGCAGCTCAGATCTGCCTGGACTGAATCCTAAGGAAGGCTTTGCTGAGTGCCCACAATGTGCCCTGGATGAAGGAACTGCCATGTATGCTGCCCTGGAGTCTGGAATCTTTTCAGGGAAAGGAGACAAGCTGTCAAAAATGTCCTTCCAAACTTGAAAGTGGAACAGAAATGTTTCTCATTATTAATAATGATAATAGTTAGCATTTCTATAGTACTTTAAGGTTTGCAAAGTGTTTTATAAATATGATCTCCATGGAATCCTCATAACAACCCTGGGAGGTAGGTGTTATTGCTATCCCCATTTTAGATGTAAGGAAACTGAGGCAGAGGTAAAATAACTTGTCTGGGGTCACATAGCTACAAAGTGTGTGATGATGATGGTGGCGGTGGTGGTGGTGATGGTGGCTGTTATTAATACAGTCCAACTAGGAAGAAAAGATTCAGTCCAATGTCATAAGCATTTACCATGTGTAAGCCTAGCACTGGGTACTAACAATCCAAAGACAAAATGGAAATAGGTTCCTGCCCTCAAGGATTTGGGTGGGATGCTGCCCAAGGGCTATGACATGTGTGCAAATCAATACAAAATCATTTCAGGAAAATTTTATTTTCATTGTTCAGTTGTTTCAGTTGTATTTGACCCCATTGGGGGTTTTCCTGGCAAAGATACTGGAGTGGCTTGACATTTCCTTCTCCAGTCCATTTTACAGATGAGGAAACTGAGGCTAACAGGGTGAAGTGACTTGTTCAGGGTCATACAGTCAGGAAGTATCTGAGGCTGAATTTGAACTCAGAAGTTTTCCTGATTCTAAGTCCAGCACTGCCCCAAGTGTGTTAGAACCAACCTCTCCGTTATCAACCAGGCAATCAACAAGTATTTATAGTTCTTGTATGTAAGGCATAGTGCTTTGAAGGCAAGAAAAGTGAGGACTGAGTCTATTCCAGGGATGGAGGGGGAGCCTGGAGAGAAGACAGGGAATGTCTGGTGTGCGGAACCCCAAAGCAGCCGGTTTGGCTTGAATAAACAGTTAGTAAAGGGAGAATGCATCAGCAGTAAAGGAAGCCTAGAGTCAGGTCCTAAGGGTCTCCAGAAGTCAACACAGAAGCTTGTAGTAACTGCAGAGTTCATTGGGAGCCATCAGGGTCTACTGAGTAGTGACTGGAATGCCATGGTCTGACCTGTGCTTTAGGAAAAGTACTTCAGAAGTTACTCTGGGATTCATCTTTGATTCTCCGACTGGAGTCAGGAAAATCAGTTAGGAGGTTACTCCAAGAGTCTAGAAGAGGAGAAACGAGGTACAAAGAGAGGGTGATAGCAATGGGAGTGGAGAGAGACCAGATGACAGAGATAGTGCCCAGGTAAAGAGGACAGAGCTCAGCAACTTGATTGGACTTGTGGGTTGAGGGATAAGCTTGACTTCATCATCACTGTTGACTCTTTCCTCTCCCTCATCCCCTACTCCCCATTAATTACCAAGTCCTCTCCTTCCCACCTGGGCACTATCTCTAGTATTTGGCTCCTCCTCAGTACACCCTCTGCTACCACCCTCTCTCTAGGCCTTGTCTCCTCTCCAAAATAGTCATGGAATAACTTCCTCACCAGAGCTGCCAAACTGCCCACAAAACTCCCTAGCATACACTCTAACTAGATTAGAATTTAAGTGGGAAATGTTTAATAAAGTAAATAAAAATACAACACAGGTAATGTTAATTTGTGGTTTTCTAAGTCAAAACACTGTGTTTCTATGTAAATTTGGCCCCACTGACCTAACTGATCTCCTTGCCTCAAGTTTCTCTCCTCTTCCAGGCATCTGTACATATGCTGCCCAAGTAACCATTCTAATGCCCTACTATGACTGCCCTTCAGTGGTTTCCAAGTCCTGACCCATCTTGTGCTGGTCTACCTATAAAAATTTCTACCCATGTCCTAAATACCCTCTACCCTCTAGCCACAATCCATCCCCAATTCCTGTTCTTCCCTCCTCAGTAGTCATTCCCCAAGCCTGCCATGGGCCAGTTTCCATTTCTATGTGGTAAAGTCCCTGCCTCATGCCAGCTCCCAATGCAGACCCCTTCCTCCAGTGAAGATCTCCCTCAAAAGCCCTCTACTCCTTTGAGGTACAACTCAGACCTCACCATTTGCAGAGGCTTTTTTCATCTTCCCCCAAGGCCAGCACCCTCCCTCCCCAACCACCTTGGACTGAACTTCTTGGTTTATTTGTATTGACTCAGCTTTCATTGACGCAATATCGACTTTTATATGTACTTCTTGTCCCTTCGATTTGAATGTAAGCTCCTTGGTTTGTTTCATTCTATATATTGATAGCCCTCTGCCTAGCACAGTGCCTGGCCAACAGTACATGCTGATGGATTGACTTTTAAATTAGCCAAAGTCTTAGCACTTAGACTAAAGTCCAGGATTGATTTTTTTCAATAGAGACAGCCAAGCTTTGTTCACAACTAGTTCATGGCCCCAACCGATTGTTCTCACCTGACAAAGGTATCCGGCCTGCTTAAAGCAGGTGGAGTAATTGATTGATTAATTCAACCAACTCCCACTATTACCTAAGCAGCTGCTATTTCTTCCTTCTTCTAAAAGAGCTTTTGACACCCCCCTCAGTGGGATGAGCTGCTGAAACCCTGGAGTACTCTCCACTTGAGGTTTCCGAGTGTGGAAGGCCATGTGATTCTTCCTGGCAAAGAGCACACCCACTCCCAGCTCACTAAAGAAGGTAAACAGCTAATTACTTGCAGAAGACTGGGAGCACAGAAAGGAAGGATAGAAGGCATTTTGTCCGGCCCCCTCATTTTCTACCTTGGGAAAACTGTAGATCAGAGAGGGAAAGACATTTGCCCTGCTCCCAGAACAAAATCAGGTTGGGGGCCAGAGCAGGCATTAAAACATGGGCTTCCGGACTGTTCCCTGCTCTTTTTGCCAAAAAACAGATTTGAGCTTAAAAGGACCTTCCAGATGAGAAAAGCAGACCTAATTTTCCTGCTCATTGATGTCATCAAAAGGCTCAAATTCCCCCGACTTGAGAGCTAGGTTTTAGAGAGATTTGAAATAAGATGTCATCATAAGGTAACACAACTCCCCAGAGTCTTTCAGCAAAAGGCCAGCACCACTGGGCATGAACACTGAAAGAGATACATAAGCTGCCCAAGAAGCCCCTGCGTGTCTGGGAAGCTGAACTTAGCCATCTGCCCCCACCTGGAACAGTGATCTGGGAGCACTTCTTTTTCTAGATTCCCACTAGCTCCCAGTTGTTCCAAAAGGGCCCTGACCTGGGACTCAAGATGCCAAGATGAGTTCCGAGGCCTGCTTTGCCGTTGTGTGACTTGGGCAAGTTTTTTTTCCTGTCTCTGAGCCTCAGTTTCCTCAGTTGTAAAATGAAAAGCTGGATACTCAAGCTCTGACAAATCTGTGAGTCACTGTTTTGGAGTGGGGACTTTTGAAAAAACGTTTTTATTGATGCTTTAAGAAAATATTGCTGTTACTTGCTAATGCCTAGTTCCATCCCCAAAAGAACTCTTATATCAAAGAAGTAATGTACACCTCATCCTGTGCCTAGAGATCCACTTTTTTCAAGAAAGGGGAGAGGGGCTCTAGGGGCAGATGGTCACCAACTTTCCTCTGCAGTCACGACTGCCTACTGAATGGATATGAGCTCTGAAGTCAGGCAATGTGTTCCTCTACATTCTTGGGATCATTGTGTCAACTGTGGACTTCTTACAGAATGCCTTTTCTTGTCTTTTGCTCTCCTGCTTTTACCCAAGTGTTGGCCGCTGAGGAGCTTAGGGAGCAGGCAGAAGTAGGCTTAGGAAGCTATGCCAGAAAGTTCTAGGCAGCAGCAGACACAAGGAAGACTTTCATTAGAGAAAGCTATTGGTGATCGTTCCTGAAAATATCAAACACAAGCATGTATTGTTCTTTAGATTATAAAGCGATCCCAGGAATTGAAACCCGAGTCCACTGGGTGGGACTGAGGGGACGACAGGACACTGTGTTGGAACAATGACTTCTGGCGAAAAGGCTCAGAGATGCTTTCTTCCCATCATGCCTTACAGAAAACACATTCCATTGTAATGAACATATCTGATGTCTTTGGACAGTACTTATGCACTGAAAACCCCATCTGACCAAAATTCAAGCTAGGGGCAAAGTACAAGAAGGCAGGCTCTTAAAGATACAGATGGCCAATTTTCAGAAGATCATAGATTGTGGGCCTGAAGCAACCTAAGACATTATCTTGTCCAATCCCCTTTGACAGAAGAGGAAACTGAGGCCTAGAGAGATGAAATGGTTATAGAAGCAGATCGGGGATTCAAATCCAGGCCCTCTGCCTCCAAATAAAATACTCTTCCTCAACTAACATTGGGACACATAGCCTTGCATCTGTGATATCTTTGCTGGGGAATCACTGGGCCAAGTGTAGGTAAGCCTGGCTTTGATCCAGGAATCCAGTGATAAATGTATCTGCTCCACAGAATGCACATCAGTGGCTACTCACTCTGTTCTTGTCAGCTCCTTTGCCCAGCCGCCTGGAACCTGCCACCTCTCATTCCTCTGGTTCCCTGAGAGCCAGTAGCTGGCACCTCTGACAGAAAAGCTATGAAAGCAGCCTGCCTGCACGATTCATCTGAGCCTCACTGTGCCTTTGTTATAGAAAGAATGCAGATAGTACAATATTATCCCCACTTTCCAAATGAGGAACTGAGGAACAGAAAGGGGTAGGCACTTGCTCCAGGTCTCAGAGCTAGGAAATGATAGAGCCAGCACTGTGGCTGTCCACAGCTGTACAGTACTACAGAGTGCTCTGGGGAGGGAGGGAGGGAGAGAAGAGGAATGAGTACCTGGGATTTAATCAGTGGAGGGTTGCCAGGTTGGAAATTCCCTCCGCCCATGAAGACTGGCAATGACTTAATACATCATTTAGATTCTTCAAGAAGGTCTGGCTCATCACTTAGATTCTTCGAGAAGGTCTGGCTCACTGAGGGAAATTAGTGGCTTGCCCTAGTCACACAATGTATCTGTGTCAGAGGCCACACTTGAACCCCGAGCCTCCCAGACTCCAAGGCCCGCCCTTCATCCACCTCTGGCAGGAATGTTTCCCCTGTGTGTTCTAAGCCCAAATGCAATGACTTCAGGCATTTTACAGCTGCTTAGCTGGGCCCCCTGAGGGTCTCAGTAACAATCCTTTACATCTGTAAAATGCTCTATTACATACCCTGTTCTCATCTGCTGTGAAGCAGGAGGCTCATTCTTTTCATTACTACTGCTAGCTAGTGTTTATATAATGCTTTACGGTTTGCAAAGCAAACTAGCTAGCTGGACCGCTAAGCAGCCTGTGACTTTGGGCTACTCATTTCTCCTCTAGCCCACCAGAAAGATGAAAGGGTTGAGCTAGATAACCCCTAAAGTTCCTTTCTGTTCTATGACTCTTCTGTAAATATGGATGGGGCTTAGCCCCTGCAAATCCTGGCATGTATTTCAGGAGAATGGGATAATAAAAAAGATCTGTTTCATGGTGGGTTGGGTGCTAGTCCTAGAGTTAGGAAGCCCTGGGTTTGAATTCTGCTTTTAACACTTGCTGTGTATGACCTCTGGGAGAGTGTACAAAATGGGATTCCTAAAGATCCCTGCAATGCTTACTTCCCAAGGTTATTGTAATACCAAGCTGAGAGAATGCATGTAAATCAATAACCCATCAGCAAACATTTATTAAGTTGCCACAATATAAGCCAGGCACTGGACTATTTGCTAGAAAGACAAAAAGATCCAAGTCATTTCAAATTTTAACATGCCTGAGAAATGCCGATCAACTGTTTTTATCAATCTGATCTGAAGTTTTCAGAAGCTTTTCACACTGACGAATTTTCCCCAAGTTCATTTCAAAATATCTGCAATTGTTTGACACTCCTGCCCCATAGGATTCGGCAGTTTTGACTCAGTAGTTGAAAGAATGAGTCTGGGCTTTAGAGGCTTTTTAGAACCCAGACACATCTAGTATTAGCAATCATGTCCTCCTAGGACGGGATTCAGACCCTGGAGAACACAAGCCTGCTGTGTTGTTTTGCAAATATTTTGATAAGTCTCTTAATGCAATAGCTCTGTTTGTAATCTTAGGTATCTTATTATCTGAATAGGCTGCCAAAAGGGTCTGTGGCCCCCAAAAAATTAAGAACCCCAGTCCAAAGAAAGAAAAAAACTCTCTGTTTTATAGCTCTCTGTTCTTTGAGACACTAAGGGGTATGGCCAAGAGGAACAGCTCAGGTTGGCTTCCTTTTATCCACTGTTGGCAGCCCAACAACAAAGCACAAAGGGAGCGGTTTGGCCATCAAAGCATCCTTGGACTCTTGTGACTTTGCTTGGGCACTAGCATGGGGGGATGGAATCATGTGCTTTGGAGGGCAGTCCCTGGCAGAAACTGAGTGTAAGGTGTGGCTACCACAGAAGCAATACAAAGAAAAGCAAAGCAGGGAGCCCACGCTCTCGAATCCTGGCTGAGAGTCCACCAGAAGTCTATGGCCCAGCTGCCAGGTCGGGGAGGAGATTACGTTACATGGGACAATGCTTTCTTTCCCTTGTTCTCTCCTGTTCCTTGTCTACCAGCCTCTCTTTTTTCTCCAGTAACACTGATATAATCAATCATTTGCAGTAAAGCACTCATTCCCCAAAGGTGACTTGGTCCTGCTAGGTACATGAGTCATGGAGGATTCTATGCCTATCCCAGTCCACTAGTCCTCTCGGAATAGCTTAGGGAGAGAGAGAGATAGTTTCAGTTCCAACCCAGCAATTTGGCTAGTGTAGGATTGGAGGGAAAAGTGAAGGCAAGGGCAGAAGAGACAGAGATAGATGCGACACATTCCCTGCCCTCAAGAAAAATATACATTCTACGTAAACAAGAGTAATTCCTATTGTTTTCATTATTTCTGTAGATGTCACCTCCTTCCAGTAAATTGTGAGTTCCTTGAGGGAATATATTTTGTCATTTTATTTTTCATTTCTGTACTCTTGAGCACCTAGCCCAGTGTCTTGTATTTAATGAATATTTACTGAACTGAATCAGTTCCCTGGGAACAAGACATGTGAGGTGAAAGTCATTTCCTTTTTTGCCAGGGTGACTGTACTGCTAGATAAGGCATCACACATCTGGGTTTCAGCAAAGCATCTGACAAGGTGTTTCACACAATTATCCAATTCCACGGATTTGCAGCTGCTTGAATGAACATGCCTAAGGAATGTCATCTAATGGAACCATCTCGTATTCCTGCAGGGGCTCTTTGTCTGTGCGCTCAACATTTGCTATCAATGACATGAGAGAAAGTACAGAGATGGCCACTTATAAGATATGTGGCCAATCCAAAGCAGGGAGATGTAGCAAGTTCTTTGGAAGCCAGGGTCAGGCTGCAAACATATACTGATGTCCAGGGATGAGGGACAAAAATCTAACAGGGTGAAAGTCACCGCAACACTTTGAGTACCCAGGATTTAATTGGGGGAGGATACTCTCTTGACCAAAGCTAACCAGAACTGCCTCTACAGTTTTATTAGATGGCTTCAGGAGGAGCCATGCCAAAAAAATTGGCTGGTGGCTAAGCCTGTAATCCTCCCCGAACTTCAATGGGCTAGCCCTTGAACTACAGATGCGTATATTCCCTGCCTTTTGGTCATATACAGCTGGGCCTGTGCTTTTGTGGCTCAGAAGAATTTGCATCATTTTCCCTGCAGAGATTTGGAGAACCCAGGATTACTTCCATGCTCCAGTGAGTCACTGGAGATGACCTGGCTCAATAGGAGATCTATGTAAATGTCTGCAGTTTCAGGAAATCAACTATGCAATATAGGATGGAGATATGTGGTAGATAGCTATGTATATGACAAAGACATGGTGGTGGTGGTGGTGGTGGTGGTGGTAGTGGTGGTGTGTGTGTGTGTGTGTGTGTGTGTGTGTGTGTGTGTGTGTGTGTGTATGCCCTATAAGCTCAATATAAATCAGCATGACCTGGAATTCAAAAAAGGTAATGAGATCTTAGGTTGAATTAATGGCAGCACAGTATCTAGGGTCCTTCCACCCTCTCAGATCATATCTAGAATATTGTGTCTATTTTCAGATACCATCTTTCAGGAATGACATTGACAAACTAGAGTTTAGCCAGAGGAAGACAACCAGGATGGTAAAGGGATTTAAGGCTATGCCATATGAGATCTGGCTGATGTTCCCCTGGGAAAGAGAAGACTTGTAGAAAGTATGAATGAATGAATGAATGAATGAATGAATGAATGAATGAATGAATGAATAAGAATTTAAGAGCTTACTATCAAAGCATTGTGTAAAGTATCAAAGCACTGTGTAAAACAATGGGGATGCAAATAGGGAGAAAAGATAACTGCCTACAAGGAGTAACCATTCTAACAAGGGAAGCCAACACATATAAGGGAGGGGTATTTCAGACTGGATGTCAGAGGTAGGTGGAGCCACGGGGAAAGTGAACTGATTCATCCCTCCAAGAACAGTAGTGCTGTCCCCAAAGCTAGAGGTGGAAAGGTGGAAGGTGTGTGGGGGTGGGGGGTGGGGGTGTGGGGGGGATTGGGCTGTGTGTAAAGAACAGTCACCAAATGAAACACAAAGCCCCCAGGTCAAGAGCTAGAAAGCAGGGTTGGAGACTGGAGAGGAGTTGGCCCAGACTGCAGTTTTCCAATATTCAAAGCAGAAGTTGTCATATTTTTGTATCATAGACCCTTTCCGTGGTCCATCTGGTGAAATCTTTTCAGAATTGAATGAAATACTAAATTTCAGTTAGAGGTCAGTGAAAATAAAGGTGCCATTTTTTCCCATCTGAGTTCACAGACCCCATGAAATCTAACCAGGGATGCCCTGGGGGTCTGTGGACCCTAGATTTACATGGAAGGTATATATATATATATATATATATATATATATATATATATATATATATATATATATGCACACAGAAAGAAGAATTAGACTCAATGTCTAGCAATTACACAGAGGAATATTTAAGCTAATCACAACAAAAAGTTTCTCACCATGAGAGCTATCCAGAAAAATGGGCTAAATCTAAAGGCAATAATTGCCCCTTCACAGAAGGTCTTTCAGTGAAAACTAGATGACCACTTTCTAAGCTATCATGGTTATACAGATAACCAAATGTATGAGCTGAGATACATGGGCTACATAAGACAACCCCTCAGATCATTTCTAGCTCATGGGAGGTTCTATGACTCTAGGTTTTGGGGATGCGGATTTGGATCTCAATATACAGAAAAAGTTTCCTAACAATCAGAAGAGTCTGCAAATGCAGTGGGCTGCCTTGTAAGGAAATGGATTTCCAGGTGGGGATGGTATAAAGGGAATTCCTCCATTGCCACATCTACTTAAGAGTTCTATGATGTCATAACTGTTTACTTCTTTCTCTCCTCAGCAGAGATTTTCCTGACACTGTGCAGATGAGGGAAAAAGGGAACAGGGGGTAAGAGAGAAGGGGATGAGGGAAGAAAAAGGGAGAGAGGATCTTGGCTTGGCAACTACCCAGTTCTGAGACATTCTTGGAAGTACTCCACTCCAGCTGTTAAGTGAAGGCCTGCTCATTATACAGTAGAAGTTATTACAATTACAACTCCCTAGAGTTTGTTAACTTCTTAACTACAGTTTCTTAATCGAAATCCAAATAGTAATTAAGTGCAAAGCCTTCTCTGAAGTGGCTTGTTGATGATAAAGTAGAAACCAGATGCTGAGGTTGCAGAGTAGGCTGAGATGAAAAAAACAAGAGATGACTTATTGAATTCCAGCTGCTGCCTCTGAAAAGTATTTGCTATGCCACCTGATAGGTCCAGAGCAGGCTGAAAAAAATCTTTAGGCATTAATTCTCTTAATTGGTTCCAATAGCTTTGTAGAGCAGTTCTGCCATTAATGACTCAAATCTCTGACAGTCATGGGAAGGAAGAAAGAGAATTTCTACAAAAGCTTTCTGAATAATAAAAGGCACTAAGAACTCTTCACTAAAAAGGCTCTTATTTATAAAATACCACTAGGAAGAAGAGGCTGACAGTCACACAGAAGATACAAGTACCCAGTAGTTGCTGTTCAGAGCAGAATGCCATTATATTTTCCAATGGATTCTCTGACATTCAAAGTGCCCCCTGAGGGGCCAAGGTGACATGGAGATAGAGAGGCCCACAAGCACACTATGCACTTCTCTCATCAAAGCAAGTGCAAAAGATATTTTTAGCACAAGGCCCACAACCACACTATGCACTTCTCTCATCAAAGCAAGTGCAAAAGATATGTTTGGCACAAGCTCTACTGACCACAGAAGGGATCCCAGAAGGATAGAATCTATGATGTAGCAGAAACCTCAGCAGCCATCTCATACAACCTGGCCCAGGACCAAAATTCCTCCTCCAACACAAAAGATAACTCCAGGTGCCTTCAGCCTCTGCTTGAAGACTTCCAGTCAAGGGCAAGGGCTCCCCTTTCCACCTGAGAAAGACTCTAACTGGGGGAAGTACTTCTGGATATATGACCTAACTTCGACTCTGTCTCCCAGGACCAAACCAAGCATGTCCAAGCCCTCTTCCACAAGACAGTCCTTCGAATACTTGCAGACAGCTTTCCTGTTCTTTCCCCACCCACTCAGGCTTCTGTAACCTAAACACCCCTAATTCCTTCAAGGGATCCTTATGGAGCATGGCCTTGGGGCCTTTCAGTACCCTGGGTGCCCTCCTCTGGACACTCTCTTGCTTACCATACTTTCCTTTCTGAATTCATACCTCCAACACTAGGCACACTATCTGACACATAGTAAGTGCTTGTTGCTTATTGTACCAATAGAGAAAAAGCAGTCATTGCCCAATAGGCTGTGGTCCTAGGAATACAGCTGGCAGAGGACTGGGTTATATTTCCATGGCAATCAGGAGCCAGGAAAGCCTCCATTTGGGCCCTATCTGAACAGTATATCACAGCACCTTCCTGTAGATAATCAGCTTATCTTCCCCTTGTTATTTCTCAAAGAGAGATAACAATCACCAGAAACTGTCTCTAATTTACCAGCCCAAGGTTAGGTCAGACAGAGACTGGAAGAAATGGCAGGTTCATTCTACAAGTCATTCAAACATCTATTACTACTGGACTCATGAACTTCTGAGGGCTATCTAATACAAGCCAATCAGGGTCTACAGAGCACCACTGCATAATGGGCACTATGCTAGGAGGCAAAAATGAAAAAAACAAAACACATGTCTGATCTTGAAAAGCTTAACTTCTATTGGGTGATACAACATGCAAACAGGGAAGTGGAGACACACAGCCATTGTAGACTTAGAAAAGAGACCTCAGAGGTCAGCTGGTACAAACCCCCTACCAACTCCCAGATTGGTGATACAGACACTGAGGTACAAACTGGACCTGGGTCTTCAGCAATGTTTGTAGGATAGAAAGCAGACTTTTCTTTTTGGCATAAGTGTCCAGACAAAAAGTGACAAGTCTTTTATAGTCCTCAGCATCCAAACCCTTTATGTGATTCTAAAATTAACTGAGTCCTAGAGAGCTGGATAGCCCAGTGCAAGATCACTAACTAGATCATAGGACTAAAAATGTCAAGGCTTTCAAAAGCTTTTGAGCCAGACCCCTATGTGACTGTAGGAAAAATGGAGGCCTACGGAGCATCAGAGACCTGTATGTGATCACCTTCAGGTTTCAAGGCCTAGAGATAAGAAGGCCTTAAAAGCATTTACACTTGAGGGCCCTCCTTGGATTCTGCCTAAACCTGGGGCATTGAGAGCTCTGGGAACCATTTCTTGATCACCCACAAGGGTCCAAGGACTAAAAATGACACATCTTTCAGAGACCTTGGAATTCAAGCACTTCATGTGAGTCCAAAGGAGACTGAGTACAAAAAAATACATCTGAATGAATAAATGAAGTCCATCCTTCCGGAGCTGCCACTTTTCAGTCTAAAGCTACTAAGTGGCTCTAGAGGCAGATTCTGGCTTGTATTAAATATCCAACAAAATGAGGCTTGGAGTTAGAAAGAAAATTAACCTAACTCCATTCTAGAAGTATTCCATTTCTGGTCTCGCCTCACATTTCTGTGCCGATGAATTGGTGGTAGTTGCTTTCAATCTAATGCAATTAGGTATTTGAGTATGTGGACTATCAAGTTCAGGGTTCAAGGCACATTGCACTTGAGAGACAAGTTTACACCTTATGGTGAAACAAGCATCATGATGGCAGATACAGAGAGCTTACTGTGGAGACAGGATGAAAAAACCAACGAATGGAAAATACTAGGAACAGGCCTTCTCCCAAAGGAACAGTGCTGCTTCTGGTGAGGGAATGAGATTCTAACCTCAAACATGTCACTTGCTAGCTATGTGCCCTTGTGCAAGGCAAAAAAACACAGACTTTTCCAGTTAGAAGGAAGCTTGGGAGCCACTGAGTCTATCTGTCTCTCCTTTCCACTTAATTTAATAAACACCACTCTTACATCTTAATGGCTTCCTGCTTGTCCTCCTGCCCCCCACAACAAAGAAGTATAGCTAAATGGAAGAAATCTACACATTGGCTATAGCTTCTCAGATAGGTACCTAGAGTCTCCACTACATCTAAGTTGAGAGGAGGGACACATGTTCTACCAACAGTTCAGCAAGGCCAGATTAGTCATATTAAATCCCTCACCTGTATGACAGCCTTTTGAGAACTTGAAGGTAGCTATGATGGGAGAGTATGGGATTTGGCATCAGAAGACCTGGGTTCAAATCCAGACTCTGCCCTCATCTACCATGACCAAGTCTCTTAACCTATCTGACATTCACTTTCCTCAAACAAATAAGGAGGGTGCTGGAGTAGAAATTAACTCCCAAATCCCTTACATCTCTATAGCTAAGATCTAAAGATCCCCTAGCCCCCAATCTTCTTTTCTCCAGGCTAAATGTCTCTATTTCCTTCAACTAATCCTCATATGGGTTGATATTAAGGCCCTTCACCAACCCGGCTGCTTTCCCCTGGATGTTCTCCAGTTCATCAGTATTCTTTTCCTAAAATGAGTCTTTGGATGCTAAAAAGTAAATGCTACTTCCCTACTGATTATAGGTTTTTGTTGGCTGTGGAACAGGCTTTGTAATGAACTGGAAGGGAAACTATTGATGTTTTACTATATTATTCTTTCAGTGATACTGCATGACTACAGATTTGTTGCATACAAGAAAGATGTTAAAAATATTTAGATGCAAAAAGTGAAACAAAGTGATTGAACAAAACTGTGCTTCAGGCAATTTAAAAAGCTTTCTAGAATTTCAATCAAAATTTTGACTCAGGCAATAATTAAAATTGACAAAATCAAGAAGAATAAATGAGCAAATGATAGTATGTTTAAAGACACCATAAACAATGAAAAATCATGATTAAATATAGATGCATCAAAGAGGTAGTGAAAGAAACAAAAGAACAGTTAAAAGAGTTAAAAGAAAGGAGACCAGAAAAGAAAACAGAGTACAAAGGAGTACAAGGGATGGAGCCAAGATGGTGGAGTAAAAAGAAGAAATTGCTCTAGTTCTCCCTTCATAACCCATAAAATACCTGTAAAAATGACTCTAAACAAATTCTAGAGCAGTAGAAGTCACAAAACATTTTAGGGTTAGAATCAATTCGTAATAATGCAAAAACTTATTTAAAAAAAAATCCCAATGGTGGTTTTCTAAGGCAAAATGCCTTCCACACTCAGAGAAAGAAATATGGAAGTCATTTGCAGAATGTAGCAGATCATGTTTGTGTATGTGTGTGTGTTTTAGTGTATTTTGTTTTGATTTGGTATATGATTTCTTCCATTTATTTTAGTTCAACTACACAGCATGACTATAGTGAAAACATACTTAATAGGAAAGTATATGTAGAACCTATACAGAATTGAATGCTGTTGTGGGGAGGGAGGGAGGTAGTGGGGGGTAGGTGTGTGGGGGGGATAAAATCTTAATTTTATAGTAGTGATTGTAGAACATTAAAAAAATAATAATAAAATTTTAAAAAATTTAAAAAAAAGAAGTCACAAAACAACAGAGTGAAAGAGCCCAAGGCAGCCTGGAAGGCAGACAGGAAAGGTCTATTCCCACCAGCCTCAGAGTGGAACACAGCCCAGCCTTGGCCCCACAGCAAGGACAGGACTGGAACAGGCTTCAAGGCACAGAATCACATGGAGCTTCTGCAGTTCCCAGATTTCTCAACCCACAAATGCCAAAGACAGCTTCAAAGGTCAGTAAGAAAGCTCTTTCACTTGGGTGGGGGCATACTTCTGGCTCCAGCCCCAGGGTGGCAGCAGAGTTCACTTTTGGAGTTGTTGGCCTAAAGACATTGTGGGAATCAAGCAGCTGATCTGGATCTCAGCCCTGATGGGAGTCCCTGGGGTGAAGAGAAGAACTGGTGCTGGCACGGTGGAGCTGGTGGTGACTATGGAGAAGTTTGTGGTTGATCACAGACCAGAGCTCAGGTCAGGAGAGGAGTAAACTCCTCTCCCTTGATTGTGCCACCTTGGAGGAACTGAGAACTTATGAGTACCTAGAATATAGCCTCCACTTGACAAAGGACTCAAAAATCAAGTAAATGACTGGCAAAATGGCGAAAAAAAAAAGAGAGAAAAAATAAGACTATTGGGAGTGGAGACAAGATGGTGGAGTGAGAGCAACTACCCACCTAAGCTCTCTGATAAACTACTTCAGATACCTCTAAAAAGAGAATCTGACCGGACTTTGGAGGGATAGAATCCAATAGGAGCCAGACTGTGGCAGATTCACAACGCAGGATAGACTGAAAGGTCAATGGGAAGGATCCATCGCATGGGGCTACAGGAGTGCACATCTCGCCACTGCAGGGCTGAGCAGGAAGCCCCAAGCTCTCTGAGGAAGCAGCCAAACTGCAGAATCTCAGACATATCAGCCCAGGATGGGAGTCCAGTGGAATCGAGCAAATGAGAGCCAAGGAGCCCCAGGGATCTGCAGCAGCTGCTCCTGAGACTATCAGCCCATAGATTAAATGTCTATAAATCACCTACTTGAACTCCTGGGAGCAAGGTGGCATAACGATCAGTAAATGCTCTCCCCTTCCCCTTGTTGACCTTGAAAGACCCATAAAATATTTCCCCAGAAAAATTCTGGAACAGTGGGATCAGCCAAAGGGGCTAACAGTCTCTTAGCATGTAAGGCTAGAAAGATTGCTAAGGAAGATTCCTCTTGCTGTGACTAAAGAGACCAGTGCAGGACCAGAGCTGCCACAAACAGTCCCACCTCAGCAAACTGGGAGGAGATCCTGAGCCCCAGAGGGGTGGAGCCTGTAACCGCCAACACCAGGACCCCAGGCATGCCTCACCACCCCAGGGGAATCGGGAAGACACTAGTGCAGATGGGATTACCAACCACTGAGCTTGTCTATGCTCTAACTCAGCAGAGAAGACCAGCTGTAGTAAGACCACCCTGCTCCCACATTTAATACAGCTAGCTCCAGGACAACTCCAGGGAAACCCAGAAAGATTTCACCTGGCCTCTGCTTTCTCACACCAGCCAGCTCACCACCAAGTAAGCTGCAGCATTTTAGCTTCTAGCTGAAGGAACCAGAGGCTGCAATACACAAAGCCTCAAGTTCAAGGCACAAGAACTGTGGGTCAGAGCCCCTTGTGCTCTAGAAGCAGAGATCTATTTTAAAAGCCAGGAAAAGGGTGATCATCATGAGCAAGAAGCAAAGCAGAAATTAAAAGAACATAGAATTTTTCTATGGGGACAAGGGACAAAAACAAGAATACCAAAGAGGTCAACATTGAGACTGTTCTCCCATCTGAAACTTCCGAAGGGAACATGAACTTATTGCAAGCACAAAGAGCACTCTTAGAAGAGCTGAAAAAGGATTTTAAAAGCCAAATTAGAGAAATAGAAGAAAAAAATAGTCAATGATTTTAAAAATATGAAACAAGAATTCAACTGAAGAGAACAGCTCCTTAAAAAGGAAAATTGGACAAATGCAAAAGGAAACACAAAACCTAATTGGGAAAATTTGACAAATGGAAAAGGAAATACAAATTACATCGCAGGAAGAGGCACAAAATTATATTACAGTACAGGGAAAGAGGGGAGGGAGATAAGCATTATTTGATATTTACTCTCATCTGATTTGGTTAAAGGAGGGAACAACAAATTCAGTTAAGCATAGAAATCTAACTAGCTCTATAGGCAGTAGAAGGGGGAAGGGGAAAGAAAAGGGAAAGGAGGCTAAAAGGGAGGGCAGAAGCAGTAAGGGCAAAGGGGAGTAAAAGAGAGGGAGACTGAAAGAAGGAAGGGAAGACTGAGAGAAGTGATGGTCAAAAATTAAATCTCTGTTGTGGAGGGGAAAGAAGGAAGAACTAAAAGCAAAAACTGGGTGAAAGAGGATGGAGGGAAAGACACAGATAGTAATCATAACTGTGAATGTGAATGGGATGAACTCTCCCATAAGATGGAGATGGATAGCAGAATGGATTAAAACCATAATCTAACAATATATTATTTACAAGAAACGCATTTGAAACAGGGGATACACACACTGTAAAGGTAAAAGGTTGGAGCAGAATATATTATGCTTCAGCTGATGTAAAAACGCAGGGGTAGCAATCCTTATCTCAGACAAAGCAAGAGCAGAAATAGATCTAATCAAAAGAAATAAGGAAGGAAACTATATCCTGCTAAAAGGCACCATAGACAACGAAGCAACATAATTGCTAAACATATGTGCTCCAAGCGGCAAAACATTCAAATTCTTAGAGGAGAAGCTAACGGAGTTACAGGAAGAAATAGACAACAAAACTATACTAATGGGGAACCTCAGTCTCCCCCTCTGTGAACTTGATAAATTTAATATAATAAATAAATAAAACACAAAAATAAATAAATATGAATATAAATATAAAATAAATAAAAAATTAAGAAATAAAATAAAAAAGAATAAAAATAAAATTAATAAAAAATAAAAGAAGTTAAGGAAGTGAATAACACTCTGGATAATGTAGATATGATAGATTTCTGGAGAAAATTGAGTGGATATAGAAAGGAATACACCTTTTTCTCAGTGGTACATAACACATATGCAAAAATTGACCATTTACTAGGCCATGTAAACCTCACAATTCATTGCAGAAAGGCAGAGATAGTGAATACATCTTTCTCAGATCATGATGCAACAAAATTTATATATAATAAAAGATCATTGAAAGACAGATCAAAAATTAATTGGAAACTAAATAATATAATCCTAAAGAATGAGTGGGTCAAACAACAAATCACAGAAAAAATCAACAACTTCATTTAAGAGAATGACAATAATGAGACAACCTACCAAATCTTATGGGATACTGCAAAAGCAGTTCTTAGGGGAAGTCTTATACCTTTGAATGCCTACATGAATGAAATAGAGAAAGAGGAGATCCATGAAATGCGGATGCAGCTGAAAAAGCTAGAAAAAGAACAAATTGAAAACCCCAAGTAAATACAAAATTAGAAATACTGAAAATCAAAAGAGAGGTTAGTAAAATTGAAACTAAGAAAACTATTGAACTAACAAATAAAACAAAAAAATTGGTTTTATGAAAAAACAATAAAATTGATAAATCTTTTGTCAATGTAATTTTAAAAAAGAAAGAAGAAAACCAAATTAGCAATATCAAAAAATGAAACGGGTGAACTCACCTCTAATGATGAGGAAATTAAAACAATAATTAGAAATTATGTTGCCCAACTGTTTGCACATAAATCTGACAATCTAAATGAGATGGGTGATTATCTTAAAAATCATAAATTGCCAAGATTAACAGAAGAGGAATTTGAATACTTAAATAACCCCATCTCAGAAAAAGAAATTGAACAAGCCATCATTGAATTACCTAGGAGAAAAATCTCAGGGCCAGATGGTTTTACAACTCAATTCTATCAAACATTAAAAGAACAGTTAATTCCAATACTATATAGACTATTTGGGGAAGTTGGTGAAAGAGTCAAATTATTTTTATAACACAAATATGGTTCTGATATCTAAACCAGGCAGAGTCAAAACAGAGAAAGAATATTATAGACCAATTTCTCTAATGAATATAGATGCAAAAATTTTAAATAAGATTTTAGCAAAGAGAATACAACAATGTATCATGAGAATAATGCATTATGATCATGTAGGCTTTATACCAGGAATACAAGGCTAGTTCAATATTAGGAAAGCTATTAGCATTATTGGTCATATCAACAACAAAACTAAGAAAGACCACATCATTAGCTCAATAGATGCAGAAAAAGCTTTTGAAAAAAATACAACACTCATCCCTACCGAAAACACTGGAGAGCATAGGAATAAATGGAACTTTCTATAAAATAATAAGCAATCTGTACCTAAAACCTTCAGTAAGCAATATATGCAATGGGGATAAGCCAGTTGCATTTCCAATAAGATCGGGGTGAAACAAGTATGTCCATTATCACCACTATTATTCAATATGGTATTAGAAATGTTAGCTGTAGCAGTGAGAGAAAAAGAAATTTAAGAAATTGGAATAGGCAAAGAAGAAACTAAGCTATCACTCTTTGCAGATAATATACTTAGAGAATCCAGAGAATCAAGTAAAAGCTACTTGAAATAATAAACAACTTTACCAAAGTTATAGGCTACAAAATAAACCTACACAAATCTTCTGCATTTCTATATATTACTAACAAAGCCCAACAGCAAGAGATAGAAAGAGAAATCCCAGTTAAAGCTACAGTAAACACTATAAAATGTTTGTCAGTCTACCTGCCAAAGCAAACCTAGGGACTATATGAACAGAATAGCAAAATACTTTTTGCACAAATACAGTCATATCTAAGTAAGTGGAAAAGCATCAGTTGCTCATGAGTAGGCTGAGACAATACAATAACAATGACAATACTACCTAAATTAATTTATTTATTCAATGCCATACCAATCAAGCTATCAGATAATTATTTTCTAGAGCAAGAAAAAATAATATCAAAATTCATCTGGAAGAACAAAAGGTCCAGATTATCAAGGGACCTAATGAAAAGAAATGCTAGGGAAGGTAGCCTAATCCTACCAGATCTCAAATTGAAGCAGCAATTATCAAAACCACTTGGTACTGGCTAAGGAGGGGTAGTGGAATAGGTTAGGTACTCAAGACACAGTAGCCAATGAATGTAGCAGTCTACTGTTTGATAAATCCAAGGACCCCAGCTTCTGGATAAGAACTCACTCTTTGACAAAAACTGCTGGGAAAACTGGAGAACAGTGTGGTGGAAACTGGGCATAGACCAATGCCTGACACCATACAGAAGAAAAAAAGTTCAAATGAGTATATGATCGAGGTATAAAGATTGATACTATAAACAAATTAGTGGAGCAAGAAATAGTCTATTTATCACATTTATGGAGAATGGAGAAATTTTTGATTAAACAGGAGATAGAAAACATTATGAAGTGCAAAAGAGATAATTTTGATTACATTAAATTGAATAGGTTTTGCATAAACAAACCCAATGCAACCAAGATTAGGAGAGGAGCAGAAAAATGGGAAAGAATTTTTGCAGCTAGTGTCTGTGATAAAGACCTCATCTCTAAAATATGAGAAATGAGTCAAATGTACAAGAATACAACTAATAAATGGTCAAAGGATATGAACAGGCAGTTCTCAGAGGAAGAAATTAAAGCTATCTATAGTCATATGAAAAAATGCTCTAAATCTCTATTGATTAGAGAGATGCAAATCAAAGCAACTCTGAGATACCACATTACACCTATCAGATTGGTTAACATGACAAAACAGGATGATGACAAATGTTGGAGAAGATGTGGGAAAGTTGGAACACTAATTCATTGTTGGTGGAGCTGTGAGCTGATCCAATCATTCTGGAGAGTAATTTGGAACTATGCCCAAAGGGCTACAAAAATGTGCATACCCTTTGAGCCAACAATACTGCTTCTAGCACTGTAAACCCAAGAGATCATAAAAATGGGAAAGGGTCACACATGTACAAAAATATTTATAGCAGCTCTCTTTATGGTAGCTAAACCTGGAAACATATGGGATGCCCATCAGTTGGGGAATGGCTGAATAAATTGTGGCTTATGAATATAATGAAATGCTATTGTGCTGTAAGAAATGATGAACAGGATGACTTCAGAGAATCTTGGAAAGACTTATATGAATTGATACTGAGTGAAAGGAGCAGAACCAGGAGGACATTTTCCATAGCAACAACTACAGTGTGTGAGGAATTTTTCTGGTAGACTTAGTACTTCATTGCAATGCAAGGACTTTAAAAATTCCCAATGGACTCTTGAGGCAAAATGTCTTCCACATCCAGAGAAAGAACTATGGAATTCTATCACAGAATGACATAGACCATGATCTTTTTTATTTTGTTTTGTTTGTTTTATGATTTTTCCCATTCATTTTAATTCTTCTTTGCAACATGATTAAGGTGAAAATATATTTATTAGAAATGTATATGTAGAACCTATATAAAATTTGATACTGTCTCAGGGAGGAAGTGGGGAAGGGGGAGAGGGAGGGGAAAAAATCTAAGATTTCTAGAAGTGATTATAAAACTCTGAAAACAAATAAAACAATTTAATTTGAAAAATAAAACAAAACCAATATCCTAAAAAAATAAGACCATAGATTACTACTTTCTTGGTGAAAAGATATTTTCATCCATCCTTTCAGATAAGGAAGAACAAAGATGATACCTCTGATAGTATCATTAGATCTCTCTAATAACAGATCTCAGGCCATGGAAGAGTTCAAAAAGGATTTTGAAAATCAAGTGAGAGAGGTGGAAGAAAAAATGGGAAGAGAAATGAGAGCTATGCAAGATCATGAAAAACAAGTAAACAGCTTGCTAAAGGAGACCCAAAAAAACGCTGATGAAAATAACACCTTTAAAAATAGACTAACACAAATGGCAAAAGAGGTCCAAAAAACCAATGAGGAGAAGAATGCTTTAAAAAGTAGAATTGGTCAAATGGAAAAGAAGGTTCAAACGTTCACTAAAGGAAATAGTTCCTTAAAAATTAGAATGGGGCATATAGAAGCTAATGACTTTATGAGAAACCAAGTAATTATAAAACAAAACCAAAAGAATGAAAAAATAGAAGACAAGGTGAAATATCTCATTCAAAAAACAACTGACCTGGAAAATAGACCCAGAAAAGAAAATTCAAAAATTATTGGTCTACCTGAAAACCATGATCAAAAAAAAAAAAAGAGCCTAGACATCATTTTTCATGAAATTAGCAAGGAAAACTGCCCTGATATTCTACAACCAGTGGGCAAAATAGAAACAGAAAGAATTCACTGATCCCCTCCTGAAAGAGATCCCAAAAGGAAAACTCCTAGAAATATTGTAGACAAATTTCAAAGTTCCTAGGTCAAGGAGAAAATATTACAAGCAGCCAGAAAGAAACAATTAAAGTATTGTAGAAATACTCAGGATAACACAAGATTTAGCAGCTTCTATGCTATGGGATTGAAGGGCTTGGAATATGATATTCCAGAGGTCAAAGGAGATAGGATTCAAACCAAGAATCACTTACCCAGCAAAACTGTGTATAATACTTTAGAGAAAAAATGGAATTTCAATGAAATAGAGGACTTCCAAACATTCTTGTTGAAAAGAGAAGAGTTGAATAGGAAATTTGACTTTCAAACATAAGAATAAAGAGAAACATGAAAAGGTAAACAGGAAAGAGAAGCCTTAAGGAAATCAATAAAGTTGAACTGTTTACATTTCTACATGGGAAGCTCTTATTTGAAACTCATGAGACCTTTTTCAGTATGAAGGTACACACACACACACACATATATATATATATATATATATATATAATATATATAGGTGTGTATGGATATGCATGAACACACATACATAGAGGGCACAGATGAGCTGAATATGGAGAATACCTAAAAAATAAAATAATTTACTGTTGAATGAAATGTATTAGGAGTAAGAGAAGGGGAGAGGTAGAATGTAGCAAATCATCTCACATACAAGAGGGAAGAAACAGCTTCTACAATGGAGTAAGAGAGGGGAGATGAAAGGAAATAATTGAACCTTACTCTCATGAGATTTGGCTTAAGGAGGCAATAACACACACTCAATTGGATATGGAAACCTATTTTACCCTGCAGGAAGGCAAAGGAGAAGGGGATATGAGAGGGAAGATAATAGAAGGGACAGCAAATTGAGGACAGGGATAATCAGAAGTAAACATTATTGTGGGAGGACAGGTCAAGGGAGAGAATGGAATAAAGGGCAGGATAGGACAGAGGGAAATGTCTTTTACAACATAACTATGAAGGAAGTGCTTTGCATTTTTACACATGTATTACCTATATTGAATTGCTTGTTTTCTCAGTGAGGGTGAGTGGGGAGGGAGGTTGAGGATATGGAACTCAAACCTTTAAGAATGAACGTTAAAAATTGTTTTAGTGTGCAGCTGGAAATTAAACTATACAGGCAATGGAGTATAAAAATCTATTTTGCCCCACAGGAAAATAGAAGGGACAGGGAATGGAAGAAGAGTGGGTAATAGAAGGGAGGACAGACTGGAGAAAGGGGTGGATGGGCTACATGCTGTCCTGGGATGGGGGGTAGGGAGATATGGGGAGAAATTTTGGAATTCAAATTCTTGTGGAAGTGAATGTTAAGAATTGAAAAATAAATAAATTGTATATTCAAAAAAAAAAAACAAAGGAAAAGAAAGGTATACATCCCACAAATATTCTACCAAAACCTTGAAAGATTACCAGAGAAAGCAGAGATCAGTAAATCCAAGATGAAAACAGAGAAGAATCATTTTTCCAGCCTGTTAATAGGCTGTTGTTGTGTTTGTCCTTCGTTCTCAAGGAGGACCACAACATCAATATGATGACATGACTTGCAGTAGAATCTTATTTGAGTAAGGGAGGCTATGAAAGGTCAACAAACTTATTTTCTTCTCCTGAGCCTCCTGAGTCCAGTGGCCTGATATTCATCAGGATGATTGGAGATGACCCAGCATGTTAATAGGAGGAAAGAACCAGAAACCTGCAGGCACTAGAGGGAGGCTCCAGCAAGAGAGGCCTGGGGCAGAGCCTGGGAGACTAAACTAGAACCTGAGACTATATACTAGGTCAAAGATCAATCAGACTCAATAGTGGCTGGGCCTCGCACAGTGTACCTACTGGGAGAAAGAACAGGAGCCAGCTGGCAGTTGCATCATGAAACCACTATGGTCTAAGAAGGGGACCTGTAACTATACTTAGGCCTCCCCTGTGGCTGTGATTAAGGTTCCAACTCAGAACTGGCCTGAGGCTGTGTACCGAGTAAGAAGCAGTACAAGGAAGCAAGTGACTTCCATGTGGAATTAACCCCAGAGTAGAGGCACAAATTCAGCTCCCAAACCTAGTCTGAGGCCTGCAGCCCAGTGACCAAGGAGCAAGGGCTCAAACCTAAGGATAGCCTGTGGTTTCATTAGTCTGAACCTGAAGAGCCTTCCAAATAGTTAACCGGGTCTGGGCAGTCCACTGGAGCTTCAGTCAGGTGAAAGGCTACATTTATGTCATCCAAACCCAAACTGGCATCAGACAGGAGCTTACAAAGCTCAAACCAGGATCAAACTTTACCCTAAGTCAGACTGTTCACGATGCACTGAAAATTTTGAGGTTCCTGGCATGAACCACCTCTTATGTCCTTGAAAAACAAAGTATTCAATACTCAGAGAAAGCAGTTACAGCACACACACACACACACACACACACACACACACACACACACACACCATCCATACGCAGTCACATGCACAAGAATACAAATCAGGATCCAACAAGGCCCTGGAATTCCCCCTAGGAGCATGCAGATATAGTTTCCAATTCAGGAAGTAAGGCTAAAAGAATGAGTAAATAAAAAGAATCCCATGATAAAGAGTTATTATATGTCAGGAGCACCCAAAACACAAACCCAAAGAAGAGACTACGACTTCTACAAGCAATACCTCAAAGACAAACGTACCTTGGCCACAAGGTCAACTAAAAATTTCTCAAAAAAAATGAAGCAAGAGCTTTTTTAAGTTTTAAAAATCATATTATAAATTGTATGAGAGCTCTAAAAGAAAACAATTGGAAAATATGAGAGCTTGGGAAGAAAGACTCGGAAGGAGGATGAACAGCTTAGTACAAGAGATTCAAAAGCTTTTCCAGTAAGCAGATTCCTTGAAAATTAAAATGGAACAAAAAAAAAGTCAATTGCTTCATGATACAATAAGAAACAAAAACAAAATCAAAAGATTGAAAAAACAGAAGAAAATGTATTTCATATAAAAAACAACTGACTTCAAAACAGATCAAGGAGAGACAATTTAAAAATCATCTTGGTATCTGAAAGCCAGGACTAAAAAACTAGCCTGGCTATCATATTTCAAGAAATAATGAAACAAAACTGCTCAGACCTATTAAAATTAGAAAGTAAAGCAAAACTGGAAAGAATCCCCTGGTTACCTTCTGAAAGAAACCCCAGAATGATAACTCCCAGGAACATGATAGCCAAAATCCAGAACTGTTTTATCAAAGAAAAAAGTACCTCAAGCAGTCAGAAAGCAAATGTTCAGGTGCCAAGTAGCCACAGTAAGAATTATACAAGATTTAGAACCTATGTCAAAGGAATGATGATGTAGGGATATCATATTCCAAAAGGAAAAAGTTATAAGATTACAACTCAGAAAAAGTGACTCTAAGATTTCTGTAACATGAGACCAGGAAGATATAGGACTAGAAATGTTCTCTGATCCTTATAACTTATCAAAATTCCCCCAATGAGAATTATGTACAAGAGGTAAAGTAATTGCAGCTGTTTCTGTAGGCTAGACAAGAACCCTAGTGAAACAACTAAATGATGAATTCATGTTAACAGCAAACAAGGATAATCCCTAATCTCTAATGTGCTCACTCAGTATTCCCTTAGAAAAAAGCACAGAAAATGTATAAAACAGAAACAAAAACCAACCTAACAAAATAAGAAGTTGAAGGACAAGTGAAAAGGGGAGATTTTATTGAGCTACTTAAGTGAGAGGAAAAGAAGGCAGGAATTTAATAACTAGATAAAAGAAAGAAAAAAACAATAAAGCTTTAGGGAAAGAGGTAAGAAATAAGGTGAGGGGGCCTGAATTGTATATATAGAACTTCCCTAAAGGGAATTAAGCATAATTAATTGGAGGCAAGGTGCTGTCTTTATAGAGGAAGAAGAATCCAAAAAAAAAAAATACTAATTCAGAAAAAAATCAATATTAGAGACAAATGAGGGAAAATATAAACCTAATGCAACCCCACTTGGGGTTGCTAAAGGAAAAGACTTGGAAGAAGCCAACATGAGAAGAGCTGTCAGGTTTCACCAGGTTTTTATCTCAGCTTGCTAAACTAGAGACTTCAGGGGACTTCCCCTTGGGCAAGATTTGGGACTCTGTCTCTTGATTAAGATAAACAAGGTAACTCCCTACTTGATAAAACTCCTGGACAAACTAGAAAAGCACTCCAGCAGAAATTGGGCTTGCCAAAATCTTCAACCATATTTTACAATAAATTAAAAATCCATACTTGATTTTAATGTTAAAGATCACACTATCAAAAAATTAGAAGAGAAACAGATCACATACCTTTCATTGCTATCTGTAGATGTATTCTTAGTCAAATGGTTAGAGGCAATTGTAAAAGAAAAATAGAAAACATTATATGAAACTGAAAGGCTTCTACACAAACAAAATGAATAAATCTTGTATAAGGGAAGGAATTGAATGCAAAACAAAGTTTTTGCTATTAAATTTCTCAATAAGAAATATATAATATGTATACATACATATACATGTGTGTATATGTATGTATACATATATAAATACATTTATATATAAAACCAAGAGCCAATTCCTCAAAAGATAAGTAGTCAAAGAATATGAAGTTTTCATAAGAATTGCAAACTATTACCAACTATGTATAAATGAATGTTCTAAGAATAAGAGACAATAAAATCAAAACAGCCCTAAGATCTTACTTCACACCCAACAAATCAGCAAAGATGACAAAAGATGAGAGTCAGTAATGTGGCAGGCATTATGGTAAGAGAGGCACATAAATGTACTAGCGGTGGAGCTGGGACCATTTGGGAAAAAAATTTGGAATTACACAAATAAAATTACTAAAATATTCATACCCTTTGATTCAGGGATTCTACTACTAGGTTTATACCCCAAGGAGGTCATTAACAAGAAGAAAGTCCTCATACACAACAAAATATTTTTAGCAGAACTTTTTGTGGTAGCAAAGAACTGAGAACAAAATAGATGCCCATTGATTGGGGAATGGCAAAACAAAAGGTGGTACATAAAAATAATGGAATATTACTGAGTTATTAGAAACAATAAATTTGATGACTACAGAGAAGTTTGAAAAGACCTATATGAATTGATACAGAGTTAGATAAGCAGACAATGAGTACAATGGTGCAAGTGGAAGAACTATAATGACAAAAAAAATCAAAAATGAATGCTTCAAGATTACAAAGAACAAGCATGTTTCCAAAGAAAACACATGAGAGGGTGTCACTCGACTTCCTTCTGGAAATGCAAAGTGCACTGGTGTGGAACATTATTTACATTCTCAGATTTTTTCAAGCTCTGGATTAAGTTTGCCTGTTTTTTCTATTCTTCCTCTTCTTTTACTTTTAAAATATAAAAATACATGGGATTGTTAGCTTTAAAAAATACACAGAAGTTGGGATTCTGGGAGAGATTCTGATGATATAAAAAGATATCCATAAAATTTATTTATCTATTTTCTTTTAACATAATTTTTTTAATTTTCATTTTTCAACATTTACTTCCACAGGATTTTGAATTCCAAATTTTCTCCCTATCTCTCCCTTCCCCCGACCTTAGGAGAGTGTGTACCCCAACCATCCCTTTCCCCAATCTGCCCTCCCTTCTTTCACCCCTCCCTTTTCCCATCCACCTCCCCTCTATTTCCCTGTAGGGAAAGATAGATTTCTATACCCCATTGCTTGTACAACTTATTTCCCAGTTGCATGCAAAAACAATTTTTAGCATTCATTTTTAAAGCTTTGAGTTTCACATTCTCTCCCTTCCTCCCTCCCCACCCACCCTCAGTGAGAAAGCAAAAGATTCAACATTGGTCATACATGTGTAGCCATGCAAAACACTTCCATTTAACAGTCGTTGCAAAAGACTAACCACAAATCCTTCTATCCTGTCCTGCCCTCCATTTATTCCATTTTCTCCCTTGACCTGTCCCCCCACATTAGTGTTTGCTTCTGATTACCCCTTTTCCCAATCTGCTTTACCTTCAAGTATCCTCCCTCTCCTATCCCCTTCACCCCTGCCTAGCTGTAGGGTAAGATAGATTTCCATACCCAATTGAATGTGTGTTATTCTCTCTTTAAGCCAAATCCAATAAGATTAAAATTTACTTCATCCTTCTTACCTTCCTTCTCTTCCCCTCCATTGTAAAAGCTCTTTCTTACCTCTTTTATGTGAGATGCTTTACTACATTCTACCTCTCCCTTTCTCATTCTCCAATTTCACCCCTCTCAACGCTTAATTTTAGTTTTTTAGGTACCCTCCCTTCATATTCTGCTCACCCTATGCTCTCTATCTATCTTTCTACACACATGTAATATATATATAAACATACATACATATACACATATGTACATATACATATACGTACACATATGTAATATACACCTACACACACACACATACATATTCCCTCTGACTACCCTAATGCTGTGAAAAGTCTCATGAGTTACAAATATCATCTTTCCATGTAGGAATGGAAACATTTCAACTTTAATGAGTCCCTTTTGGCTTCTCTTTCCTGTTTACCTTTTCCTTTTGGCTTCTCTTTCCTGTTTACCTTTTCATGTTTCTTTTGATTCTTGTGTTTGAAAGGTCAAATTTTCTATTCAGCTCTGGTCTATTCAACAAGAATTCTTGGAAGTCCTCTATTTCACTGAAATTGCATTTTTCCCCTGAAGTATTATACTCAGTTTTGCTGCATAGGTGATTCTTGGTTTAAATCCTATCTCCTTTGACCTCTGGAATATCATATTCTAAGCCATTCAATCCCTTCATGTAAAAGCTGTTAAATCCTGTGCTATCCTGACTGTATTTCCACAATACTTGAATTCTTTCTTTCTGGCTGCTTGGAATATTTTCTTCCTGATCTGGGAACTCTGGAATTTGGCTACAATATTCCTAGAAGTTTTTCTTTTGAGATCTCACTCAGGAGATGATCAGTGGGTTCTTTCAATTTCCTATTTTACTCTATAGTTCTAGAATATTAAAACAGTTTTTCTTGATAATTTCCTGAAAGATGATATGTAGGCTCTTTTTAAAAAATGTTTATTAATTTTTAGTTTTCAATATTCATTTCCACAAAATTTTCAGTTCCAAATTTTCTCCCCATCTCCCTCCTCCCTCACACCATAACATCTTGCATTCTGATTACCCCTTCCCTCAATATACCCTCCCTTCTATCACACTCCTCCCTTCCCTTATCCCCATGTTCTCTTTTTTCTTTTAGGGAAAGATAGATTTCTATACCCCATTACCTGTATTTCTTATTTCCCAGTTGTATGCAAAAACATTTCTCAATATTTGTTCCTAATACTTTGAACTCCAACTTCTCTCCCTTCCTCCTTCCCCACCCATCTCCACTGAGAAGGCAAGCAATTCAATATAGGCTATATATGTGCAGTTTTGCAAAAGACTTCCATAATTGTCATGTTGTGTAAAACTAACTATAGTTCCCTCTATCCTATCCTGTACCCCATTTATTCTATTGTCTCTTTTGACTTTGTCCCTCCCCATAAGTGTTCACTTCTAATTACTCCGTTCTCCCATTTGCCCTCCCTTCTATCATCCCCCTCACCCTTCTTGTCCCCTTCTTCCCTACTTTTGTGAAGTATAATATAGATTTTCATACCAAATTGAGTGAGCAGGTTATTCCCTCCTTAAGCCAAATGTGAAGAGAGTAAGCTTCACTTTTTCCCTCTCACCTCCTCCCTTTTCTCCTCCATTGAATAAGCTTATTCTTGCCTCTTTTATGAGAGATAATTTGCCCCATTCCATTTCTCCCTTTCTCCTCCCAATATATTCCTCTCTCACCCCATAATTTTATTTTTTAAGTATCATTCCTTCTTAACCAATTCACCCTGTGTGTATGTATGTATAATCCCTCCAACTACCCAAATAAGGAGAAAAGTCTCAAGTGTTTCAAATATTGTCTTTCCATGTAGGAATGTAAACAGTTCAACTTTTGATTTCTCTTTCCTGTTTACCTTTTCATGCTCTCTTGATTCTTGTGTTTGAAAGTCAAATTTTCTTTTCATGTCTGGTCTTTTCATCAATAATGCTTTAAAGTCCTCAATTTCATTGAATGCTCATTTTTTCCCCTGAAGTATTATGCCCAGTTTTTCTGGGTAGGTGATTCTTGGTTTTAATCCTAGTTCCTTTGACTTATGGAATATCATATTCCAAATCCTTCAATCCCTTAATGTAGAAGCTGCCAGATCCTGTGTTATCCTGATTTTATTTCCACAATACTCGAATTGATTCTTTCTAGCTGCTTGAAACATTTTCTCCTTGATGTGGGAACTCAGGAATTTGGCTGCAATATTCCTAGGAGTTTCTCTTTTTGGATCTCTTTCAATAGGTGATTGGTGGATTCCTTCAATATTTATTTCACCCTCTGGTTCTAGAATATCAGGGCAGTTTTCCTTGATAATTTCATGAAAGATGATGTTTAGGCTCTTTTTTGGATCATAGCTTTCAGGTAGTACCATAATTTTTAAAGTGTCTCTCCTGGATCTATTTTCCAGGTCAGTTGTTTTTCCAATGAGATATTTCACATTATCTTCTATTTTTTTCATTCTTTTAGTTTTGTTTTGTAATTTCTTGGTTTCTCATAAAGTCATTAGCTTCCATCTGTTTCATTCTAATTTTTAAAGAACTATTTTTTTCAGAGAGCTTTTGAACCCCCTTTTCTGTTTGGCTAATTCTGCTCTTTAAAACATTCTTCTCCTCATTGGCTTCTTTGGGTCTCTTCTGCCATTTGGGGTAGTGTATTTTTAAGGAGTTAATTTTTTCAGCATTTTTTTAAGTCTCCTTTAGCAAGCTGTTGACTTGCTTTTCATGGTTTCTTGCATCACTCTCATTTCTCTTCCCAACTTTTCTTCCACTTCTCTTATGTGATTTTCAAAATCCTTTTTGAGGTGTGCCATGGCCTGAGACCATTTGACCTTGCTGTCGTCCCCTGGCTGTATGCTTTAATATTCCTCGTTGAAAGAAATTACTTTTCACCAAAAAAGTAACCTTCTATAGACATTTCTTCTCCGCTTTTGGTCATTTTCCAAGCCAATTACTTGATCTCTGAGCTCCTTGTTAAGTGGAGGGTATACTTCCCCAAGTTTTAGGGGCTTTGTGCAACTACTTTCAAAGATATCTCCAGGGATCTGTAACTTCTCAACTCCTCCAAAGTGATATGATCAAAGGAGAGGTGTTTACTCCTCTTAGTCTGCACTCTGGTCTGTGAGCAACCACAAGCATTCTTTTCTTCTCTGGATCTTCCCTCTCCACAGCCACTACCAGTTCCAGCATGCCAGCACCCCTCTTTGCCCCAGGGCTGCCACCCAGTACTTCAAATCCAGATTAGCTGCTGGATTCCCCTATTATCTGTAGGCTGAGAGCTCCAGAAGCAGTTACTTCCTCGAGGCTGGGGCTGGGGCTAGGGCCTGACTAAATTTCTCTCTTACCCAGGTGAAAGAACTTTCTTACTGACTTTTAAGCTGTCTTTGGCGCTTGTGGGTTGAGAAGTTTGGAAACCACAACACAGCGACTTAGAGCCCTGAGTCCTGCTCCAGTCTGGTCTATGCTAGCATGGTCTGTGCTGGGTTGGGCTTTGCCCTGAGCTTGATGCAGTAGACCCCTCCTGTCAGCCTTCCAAATTGTCTTCGGTTGGAAATCTGTTTCACTGTGTCATTTTGTGACTTCTACTGCTCTAGAATTTGTTCAGAGTGATTTTTTACAGATATTTTGAGGGGTTTTGGTGGAGAGTTCAGGCAGCTCTCTGCTTCTACTCCAGCACTGTGACTCTGCCCCCATAAAATTTATTTTTAAAAAAGTGAATTTACTCTTACAGTGGGGAAAAATGGACCTTTAATAAAATATAGGACTTCCAAGCATTCATGCTCAAAATACCAGACTTGAGTAGAAACTTGAAAATACAAACAGGTGTCAAGAGAAACAAAAAAGTAATTAAATATTCAAAACAATTGCAAATGACTGTACAATAATGAGTGGGCAGAGGAGATGTTACAAGTGTAAACTTAGAATGCTAATGACATCATCATAGATGGAGTTCAATAAGACAGAAGGTCTTGGAGTGGTTTTGTTATGTTTTTTTGGTCTTAAGGGAGAAATGAAAAGAATGGAAAAAGGAATATACTAGGGAATAATGGAGGAGGAAGAATGGAAAAACTGCTTATTTCACATAACCATGGATATGCAAGTAAAAGATGAAGGTGAGAGTTGGTCAGTCAGTCAACAAACATTTAGTAAGCACCTATTATGTTCCAGGTGTTATTCTATGTACTGGGGATATAACAAAAGGCAAAAAAAACTGTCAGTTTCTGCTCTCAAAGAGCTCATAATCTGATGGAGTAAGAAGAGTAGGAATCACTGGAACCCCAATTCCATCCCTCCTGGGCAAAAGAGGGTAGAACACTCACAAAGAGTTTGGTATAGAAAGATATGCAATTCAACAGGAAGAGAATTCAACAGGGGAAAATAAGAATGAATATAGATTCAGGGAGGGATTGGTTATAATCAAAACAAATTCTAACCTGGAAGGGCAGATCATGAAGTAAGTTGTTTAAAAGGAAAGAAATCATGGAGTTGAATTTGTGATTGGGGTGTAGGTAAAGAACCAAGAAGAGGGAAGGGAGTGGAAGCAGACTGCATCAAGCATGGACTGCTGGTGCTGAGCACATTCTTTTCTTCCTGTCCTCCTCTTCTTTGAGAGGGGTTGGGGAGCAAAGATATTAAAAAATGTAAGAGAAAAGGATGAAGGAAAATGTGCAATTCAATGATCATATAGGATTGCAAATGGGATAAGCTCAACCATAAAGGGAAAAGGATAACAAAATATATTGCAAAGAAGAATCCAGCAATATGTGATTTATAAGAAACACATTTGAAATATGAAAATTCACAGAGTTAGAGTAAGGCGCTAAAGCAAAATCTATTATTCTTCAGATAAAGTAAAAAAAATGCACGTGGCAATCAGAGTCTTTCATGAGGCAATGGTCAAAATATACTTGATGAAAAGAGAAAAATCAAGGAAAGTACGTTATGATGAAAGTTATTATAGACAATGAGCTAATATCAATACTTAACAAATATGTACTAGATGGCACAGCATAAAAAAATATTTCAAAGGAAAAGCTAAGCATATGCTAAGCAAATTACAGGACAAATAGATAGAAAACTACAATACTAGGAGACTTTGGACCTGTTAGAGCTAGACAAATCAAAAAAAACATAAACCAGAAAGAAGGTAATGAACTGAATAAAATTTTAGAAAAGTTAGATATGCTAGTTCTCTGCTCATTATAGGATGGGAATGAAAATACAAAGAGATAGATGGTAGATACTATCTGTCTTCTATCTATGTGTGTATATAGATATACATGCATAAATATGGCCATGTGTACATATATATCAATAGACAGATAGATAGATATTGATATAGATTTACCTATACTGGGCACCTTTCCAAACTGACCACATATTATCTGTCTGTGTTCATCCTTCATTTTCCAAGAAGACCATGCCATCAGAGAAATGATAACATGACTTACACTTGACTTTGTTTTGAGTGAGGGAAGGCTGTGCAAGGTCACCAGCCTCACTTCCCCTCCTGGGACATCTGGGGTCAGTGACCAGGTATTCATCAGGATGACTGGAGAAGGTCCAGGTTGCCCTGGGAGCTCCTCCCTCCTTCCTTCTTTCCTTCCTTGACCACATATTATATAGAAAATAGAAATGCAGAAATATTAAACACATCATTTACTGACCATGACATAATAAAAATTCTACTCAATAAAGGGCAGGCAAACAAAGGACCAAAATTAATTGGAGACTGAATAACTTAATCCAAAAGAACTGATGGATCAAAGAATAAATCATAGCAATGATAAGATAATTTCATTAATAATAATGACAACAAGGAGATAGCATGGCAAAATTTGGGGGATTCAGATAAAGTAGTGCATAGGGGAAAATTTATATCTCTAAACATTTTCATGAACAACAAAAATAAACTGATAAATTAAGCATTTTTTTAAAAATCTTAGAAAATAAAAACAGCCAATTAAAAACCAAAATAGAAATTCTGAAAAAAATCAAAGAAGAAATTAACAAAACTGGAAGACACTGAATTAACAAATAAAAAACAGGCATTAAAAAACAATAAAACAAAAATCATTAACTAATTTGGTAAAAAGGAGGAAAGCTAAAAGAAATCAAGGAAATTACTAGAAACTATTTTGCTCAACTGTATGCCAAAAAAAACAACTTAAATGAATTTCATATTTATAAAAGTATACAATATCTAGTCTAACAGAATAAGAAATAGGTAATTTGAATAACTTTATCTCAGAAAAAGAAATTGAACAAGCCATAAATGATCTCCCAAGGTAAAAATATTAGAATCAGATGGACTTCCAAGTGCATTCTACAAAACATTCAAAGAATAATTCATTTCAATATTATATGAAGTATTTGTAAAAAATAGGAAAAGAATAGAACTTATAAATTCTATGATGCAAATGTGACTTTGATACTTAAACCTGAGAGTCAAAACAAAGAAAACTATAAACCAATGTCCCTATTATTGGACACATTTTTTTTTAATAACAGCAAGGGGCTAAAGCAACATATTGAAAAAATTGTACACTATGAGCTGGTTGGATTTATACCAGGAATGCAGAGTTGGGTTCGATATTGGAAAAACAATAAAATTGATAGACAATATTAATAGCAAAAATAACAAAACTCGTGATTATATCAATAAAAGAAGAGTTATTGACAAAATCCATCACTTATTCCAATTAAAAACCCCCCAAAAATGTATGAATAAATACATCATTCCTTAATGTGGTAAATAATATCTATCTAAAATCAAATCTAATATCATTATCCATTAGGATGATTAACTAGTAGTCTTTCTCAAATCAGCATAAGTAAAGCAAGGGCACCTATTATCACCACTACTATTTGATATGGTGATAGACTTGCTAGCTATGCTGATAAAGCCAGAAAAAGAAATCGAGGGAATAAATATAGGCAATAAGGAACAAAATGATCACTTTTTGTACACGACATGATGGTGCATTAGGAAACGTCGGATCCAAGCGAAAATTAATCAAAACAATTAATATAATATATTCAGCAAAGTTTCAGGGTATTAAATAAATCCATATAAATCATCAGCAAAACTCAACAGAAAGAGATGGAGAGAGAAATTCATTGTGAAATATTAAAATAGCGATTTTGTATTCTATGAGTTATTTTACAAAATAACTAAAAGTTATTTTGTAAAATAACTATTAAGATAACTATAGAATTTATTAAATACTTGGGAGTCTACCTTAAACACTATCAAAATAAAGACAGACCTAAATAATTGGAGAGATAATAATTGCTCATTGGTAGGCTGAGCCAATAGAATGAAAATGACAATACTCCCTAAATTAATTTACTTATTTAGTTCTATATTAATCAAAATTCCAAAGGATTACTTTACAGAGCTAGAAAAAATAGTAAGAAGTATCATTTGAAGAAACAAAAGGTTAAGAAGTACAAAGGAAACAATGAAAAATAATGGGAAGGAGGGGCCCCCAGAAATACAATTTGGTACTAATTTAAAAATGGAGACATTAAATCAGTGGAATAGATTAGATATGCAGCATGGGAAAGCAAAAGAACTTAGTAGCATAGGGTTTGATTGCACCTTTTGGACAAAGACTCAGGATTCAACAAAGATTGCCAGGAAATGTAGACAGTAGTCTGACATAAATTGTTGTCGTTCAATTGTTTTTCAGTCATGCCCCCATTTGAAGTTTTCTTGACAAAGATCCTGGAGTGGTTTGCCATTTCTTCCTCCAGTGTATCCACATTTTACAAAAGAGGAAACTGAAGCAAACAGGGTTAAGTGGCTTACCCAGAGTCACACACAGCTAATAAGTGTCTGAGGCCAGGCCAGATTTGAACTCAGGAAGATGAGTCCAGTGTGACTTTGCCACTGTGCCACCTAGCTACCCATTGACATAAATTAGGTATACAACATCTCCCATCATTTACCAAGATAAGCTCCAAATAGATATAGGATCAATATGTTAAAAAGTACTGATAGTAATGGCAAAGTTTCAGAAACTAAGGGTTATGTGTCTATTGGAGAAAGGCCAATCAAATTATGGAATCTGGATAAAATGGAATATTATTATGCCATAAGAGATAAGGAAACGGAAGGTTTTAGACAAACCCAGAAAGACTTCTATGACCCGATGGAGGGTGAGGTGAGCAGAAGCAGGCCAAAATATAAAATAGCAGCAATATTGTGAAGATAACCAACTTAAAGACAGTTAAGCAATCTTATTAACACAGGAGCCAACTATGACTCCAGAGGAGCGATACTGACGCATTTGGCCCAGCTCCTGAACAAAAGGTGATGAACTCAAGGTGTTGAGGAATATAGATAGTTTTGGACATGACCAAGTGGAGAATTTGTTTTACTTAACTTTGCATGTTTCTTACAAAGGATTTACTTCTCTTCCTCTTTCTCTTTCTCAATTGGGGTGGAGAAGTAGGAGGAAATAAATGTTGGTGAACTGAAAAATTTTTTTTAAGACTCAGGAGAATCAAAGGAATGTGGAGAATGTAAACTTACCCTGCATTAAGAAAGGAGGCGTGTCCAGAATACCGAGGCACTAATCCATCTGTCCTCTCCCATGGCCAGTCCTGTTCTGGAGTACTGGATTCAGTTTGGGGAGCCACAGCTCAGGAGGGATGTTGGGAAACACAGGGGTGTGCAGTGGAGGGCAGACAGGATGGCAAAGAGTCTGGAGTCCACAGCCTTCGAGGATCTGGGAATCAGCTGAAAGACGTGCTGTGGGAAGACGGGTAAAGAAATCATCTTTCTGATTCTTAGTTTCCCTATCTATAAAATGGGGATACTTATGGCACTGACAGCACAGGGCTATTATGAGACTCCACGTGATGGCAAATGCAAACCTTAAAGCGCTTTAGAAATGTCAGGTGTTGTTACTGTTATTGTTACTACCACAACTACAGCTACAACAGTTACTACTCCTGCTACCACTGCCACTATTACATTGTGATTCTAGGCAGTCATTTAACATCTCTGTGCTCAGCATATGATGAAAAGTGAGGGGATGGACGAGATGACCTCTGAGGATCTCTTATGGCTCTAAATCAATAAAATTATGAACCTGGAGAAGAGACGGCATTAAGGGGGTGGGAGGAACACACACTAGTATTTCAAGTATTTGAAGGGCTTATGAAATAGGAAAGGAATTAGAATTTCTCTGAAGTGGCCCCTCACTGCTATAAAGCAGTCCTATTATTTTCCCTCATTGATTCCCTATCTCATACCCCACAGAAGCTATTTCAAACTTTCTCTTCCTTCCTGAAACCTTTTTTCCCCTCTTTCCACACTCCCCCTTTTCCTCCATCTCTCTCAGATGAGTTTCCTTTTACTTTACTGAAACAAAGGTGAGTACATTCAACATAAGTTTCCTGTTGCTCCGTTCTCTTCATCTCAAATCCTCTTGACATTATCTCCCACTGTTCTCATTTCCCTCAGTCTCTAGCAGAGGTGGCCCTGCTCCTTATCCAGGCCAGCCCCTCTGGATGTCCCCTTCTATCTTTGCCAGCAGACTGCATCCTCAATCACTCCTCCCCCTTGAACCTTCCGTATCTCCCTATCAACTGGTTCTCCCTTAAAATTCCTTCCCTGGATCATCCTATCTCCTCAAGCTATTGTCCTATCCTCTCTTTTGCAGCCAAACTCTTTGAAAAAGTTGTCCAAACCCAAAATTTCCTCTCCTCTTCTTCCTCACCCTCAGCAGTCCCTGACCTCATCCCAGAACTGAAATTGCTTTCTCCAAATTTATGAATAATTTCTTAACTGTCAAACCCTATGGTCTTTCCTCAGTCCTCATTCTTGTTGATACCTTCTCGATATTTCAAATGGGATTTCCCAGAGATATATTGAATCTACCATGTTTAAATCGAAGTGCATTATCTCTTCCAAATTTCCCTGTCTCTGTCCAAGGTATCACCATGCTCCCCATCTCAGGTCACAATCTCAGCATTACCTCTCATCCCATATATACAACTGGTTGAGAATTCCATTGTTTACCACATTTTTTATGTCTCCCACAGCCACCACCTTAATTGAGGCCATCCTCATCTGTCACCCAGATCATTGCAACAACTTCCTAATTGCCCCCCACCCCGCCTTGTCTCTCTCATCACCCACTCCACAGGACACCCTGCCACCAAAGTCATTTTCCCTCAGCTAAAATATGACCATGTGACTTCCCTAGTGAAACAACTCCAGTGGGCTTCTATTGACTCTCAGATAAAATAAAACCTCCTCTGTTTTGCTTTTAAAGTCCTACACAAACTGGTGCCAATCTTTCCAGCTTCCTTGGACATTCTATCCCTCTCATCCTTTGTGATACAACCAAGTTGGCCCTGTACCATTCTCTCTCCCTATACGTTGGCTCTTCTCCAGGCCTAGAATGCACCTCCCACCTTCCCTCCACCTCACAAAGCCCCTCTCTTCCTTTACACTGCAGCTCAGGAATTATTTTCTTTTTTTTCTTCTTTTTCTTTTTTTTTATTTAATATAAATTTATTTATTTAACTTTTTACATTGATTTTCACAAAATTTGGGATTCCAAATTTTCTCCCCTTTTATCCCCTCCCCCACCCCAATACACCAAGCATTCTAATTTTCCCTATCACCAATCTGCTCTCTCTTCTATCATTCCTCCCTTCTCTTGTCCCCATCTTCTCTTTTGTCCTGTAGGGCCAGATGACTTTCTATTCCCCATTAACTGTATTTCTTATTTCCTAGTAGCAACAACAATACTAAACAGTTGTTCCTAACACGTTGAGTTCCAAATTCTCCCCATCCCTCCCTCCCCACCCATTCCCTTTGGGAAGGCAGGCAATTCAATATAGTCCCTATCTGTGTAGTTTTGCAAATGACTTCGATAATAGTCATGTTGTGTAACACTAACTGTATTTCCCTCCATCCTATCCTGCCCCCCATTGTTTCTATTCTGTCTTTTGATCCTGTCCATCCCCAAGAGTGTTGACTTCAAATTGCTCCCTCCTCCCATTGCCCTCCCTTCCATCACCCCCCCACCCTGCTTATCTCCTTCTCCCCCACTTTCCTGTATTGTAAGATAGGTTTTCATACCAAAATGAGTGTGCATTTTAGTCCTTTCTTTAGTCGAATGTGATAAGGGTAAACTTCTTGTTTTTTTCTCAGCTCTCCTCTTTTTCCCTCCACTAAAAAGTCTCCTGCTTGCCTCTTGAATGAGAGATAATTTACCCCATTCCATTTCACCCTCTCTCCTCCCACTACATTTCTCTCTCACTGTTTACCTTAATTTCTTTTAAGATATGGTCCCATCCTATTCAATTCACTCTCTGTCTCTGTATGTGCGTGCATGTGTGTATGTGTGTGTGTGCACGCATGTACGTGTGTGTGTGTGTATGTGTGTGTGTGGTCCCACCAACTACCCAGATACTGAAAAGTTTTAAGAGTTACAAATATTGTCTTTCCATGTAAGAATGTAAACAGTTCACCTTTGGTAAGTCCCTTATGATTTCTCTTTGCTGTTTACTTTTTCATGCTTGTTCTCATTCTTCTGTTTGAAACTCAAATTTTCTTTTCAGCTCTGGTCTTTTCATCAAGAATGCTTGAAAGTCCTCTGTTTCATTGAAAGACCATACTTTCCCCTGAAGTATTATACTCAGTTTTGCTGGGTAGGTGATTCTTGGTTTTAGTCCTAGTTCCTTTGACTTCTGGAATATCCTATTCCACGCCCTTCGATCCCTTAACGTAGGAGCTACTAGATCTTGTGTTATCCTGATTGTATTTCCACAATACTGGAATTGTTTCTTTCTAGCTGCTTGCAATATTTTCTCCTTGACCTGGGAATTCTGGAATTTGGCCACAATGTTCCTAGGAGTTTCTCTTTTTGGATCTCTTTCAGGCAGTGATCTGTGGATTCCTTGAATACTTATTTTGCCCTCTGGTTCTTGAATACCAGGGCAGTTTTTCTTGATAATTTCATGAAAGATGATGTCTAGGCTCTTTTTTTGATCATGGCTTTCAGGTAGTGCCATAATTTTTAAATTGTCTCTCCTGGATCTATTTTCCAGGTCAGTTGTTTTTCCAATGAGGTATTTCACATTCTCTTCCATTTTTTCATTCTTTTGGTTTTGTTTTGTGATTTCTTGGTTTCTCAGAAAGTCATTAGCCTCCATCTGTTCCATTGTAATTTTGAGAGAACTATTTTCTTCAGTGAGCTTTTGAACCTCTTTTTCCATTTGGCTAATTCTGCTTTTGAAAGCATCCTTCTCCTCATTGGCTTTTTGAACCTCTTTTGCCAATTGAGTTAGCTTATTTTTCATGGTGTTATTTTCTTCACCATTTTTTGGGTCTCCTTTAGCAAGATATTGACCTGCTTTTCATGCTTTTCTTGCATCTCTCTCATTTCTTTTCCCAGTTATTCCTCCACCTGTCTAACTTGATTTTTAAAATCCTTTTTGAGCTCTTCCATGGCCTGAGCCCACTGGACATCCACCTGGGATGTCTGGGATACAGAGGCCCTGACCTCCACGTCTTTCCCTGATGGCAAGCATTTTATTTCCTCATCAGAAATGAAAGGCATGAACATCTGTCCCCCAAGAAAGTAGCTTTCTATGGTCTTATTTTTCTTCCCTTTTCTGAGCATTTTCCCAGCCAGTTACTTGGCTTCTGAGATTCCTCTCCACCCCCACCTAGATCCTCCCAGCTAGTGCTTAGGGTCTGAGATTCAAATGCTGCTCCCCTCCCTTGGGGCTTTCAGCAGTGGGCGGGGCTGCTATTCAATGTGAGCTTAAGTTCTGGTGCTCAGGTGGGGGCAGGGCCGCCTCCCACACTCAGGTCCCTCAGGGGGTTTATGCAGAGACCTTTGGTAATGGCCCTGAGCTCCTGCCTGCTTGGGGAGTGCCGGGCCACCACTGTCTCTGCCCCTCCCTCTGCCAGTGCCTCCCAAGGGGGCCTGAGTCACGGAGACACCCCACTCCCCTCTCGGCCAGCCCAGATGTCTCTCTCACTGACCTGTAGCACCTGTGGGTGGAGGGACCTTCGTGGCCACCAGAGGTTCTGTCCCTGAACCCTGCTCGGATCTGCTCCTCTGGGGCCGCATGGCCAGGGAAGTGCAGGGGTGGGCTCTGCATCCGGAGCATAACGGACCCCTGGGGACAGCTTTCCAGGGCTCTCTGGAACAGAAATCTCTTCCACTGTGTTTCTGTGAGGGTTCCACTGCTCCAGAATTTGTGGGGAGTTCTTTTTACAGGAAATGTATGGGCTGTAGGTTCCGGAGCTAGCATCCATGAGTCTTTCTACTCCACCATCTTGGCTCCTCCCCTCTCAGGAACCATTTTCTGCCTGAACCCTTTCCTGGCCCCTGAACCCCATACTGCACTGTAGACTGCAGATCACTATTGTTCATATTGGCATTTATTCACTATGCTCTCTAGATTCTTACATCTTCATCATTTCCCTCCTTAGAATATAAGATCCTTATGAGTAGGGGTTGTTTCAAACTTTGGACTTGTATTCCCAAAGCCTACCACACAGTAAGTAATTAATAAATGCTTAGTGATTGGTTGGACTTGATCTGTTTGCCTATCCAGGGCAAAACCAAGAACAATGAGTAGAAGTTTCCAAGAGGTCAAGTTTAGCTCAATGTCAGGCAAACTCCCCTAGGATGCCATTCTAAAGTGTCACAAGCTCCATTGGGAAGAGAGGCCTCTCCCTCAGCCAACAAAGGCCGGCTGAATGTTTGCCAGGAATATTATAGAATGGCTTCTCATTAAGGGTTGGCTCCAGCGGCTACTTAGGCCCTTTCTGATTGTAGGATTCTCACCCCACCTCCACCCCAAGGCCGTCAGGATGTCAGGATACTCCTAATGATAGGTGACCTAAAGGCAGCACCAGGTGAGAAAGAAGACATCTAAAAGACAGGAAACAGAGGCAGGTGGATCAGGTAGTGAGAGAGAGAGAGAGAGAGAGAGAGAGAGAGAGAGAGAGAGAGAGAGAGAGGAGTCACTGAGCAGTTTTGGACAAAGGTCCAGAAGCAGGAGGCCAGTAGGGAGACATGGACAAGGATAAGCAAAGGATGAAAGGCCCTGGTGGATTACATTATGCACAGAATAAAAGAGGAGTCCAGGAGATGCCACCTCCAAATACTGGAGTGACAGCTCAGAGACAGGCACAAGAGGGTCCTAGAGTCTCTGCATGTGCCCAGCCATGCCCAATGTCTCAAAACCATCTAGGATTTTGTGCTTCGTTTCATGTTGATATTTATTGAGTCAAGGTTTCATTGTTAATTTTTAAAAATAAAACATTTTAGATAAGTTTTAGCTACTTTAGTCTGTTTGAGGAATACAATATGTCCTTGATGATGTTCATCTTAAAAAACAACAAATCAGATTCTAGAGGCACAAACCTTAATGAAATATGCTTCTCCTGACTCTCAATAAGTCACTAGTCTCATTGAATGTAAGGGGATAAGGACAGATATATATATATATATATATATATATATATATATATATATATATATATATATATATATTAGGTATATTACATCTCTGAATCTTCCATTTTCTCATGTGTAAAGTGGGTATAAAATATTCACTTATCAATTCTTGGGAATATTGTGGTACTCTAATGAGACCTTGTCAAATATTGACTGCTCAACAGAAGTAATCAGTACACAGGGGGAAAGTTTAGTCCAATTCAAAGAAAGAGAAAGAAAAGGAAGGGAGAAGGAGGAAGCGCAGATTGGCAGGGCTGGCTGGTGATGAAACCCCCCAAATATCCCCAATCCCTCTGACCAGTCATTCCTCAGATTTCCTCACCCTGTTCTTTTAAAATGTCAGTGTTTTCTGGATGTTAACCCTAAAAGTCACTTCCCAGGAATTCTAGTGCTGTGGTCCTGTTACGCCTCCTTCTTCCTGAGCAAAATCTGGTCACCCAGAGACAGGTGGGGTACAGAGACACAGTGAGGGTCTCCCAAACATTTCTGACCTTGAGGCTTTCATGGAGGGCACATCATCCTTACCAGTGAGAACACCCACATTTGTCTTGGGAGCCATTCCTTAGCACCTGCTCCATGTTTCCCCATTCCCTGGTCTATACCAAGTGTTTCCTAAGTCCCAAAAGGAAAGGTGGTCAAGTGTTGCGGGTAAAACCCTGAAAGTAACTTCAGTTTCACCCAACCATGCCGGGGAGAGTCCAGGCCTTCACCTCTCTCACTGGGAGTCCCGAGTCTCAGAATCTTAGCCTCCACATTTCATCACTGAGCCTCAATGAAATTCTGAACACTTCCCATGCTGACAGAGCACAACACATAGTCAGTCCACAAGTTTATAATAAACCCTCTATGGAGTGGCAAGAGGGCAGGACTTGGAAACAGAGGATTTGACTTCGAATCCCAGGTCTACCATATATTGCCTCTGTGACCTTAGGCAAGCTCCTTCCCAGTATGTGTCGTAGTTTCTTCATTTGGGTAATAAGGGAATGACCTTGCAGATACTTCCCATTCTCACCCTAAGATTCCATTCATCTTTGCTTATAACATGCCTGTGTCTGAGAGCTCATCCCTGCTCTTAAGAAGTGGAAAGTCGAGTTGGAGAGACAAGACTATTATGCATGAAATGATTCATGTACAATGCAGACAAGTATATCATTAGGGACTTAATTAAGTGATTAATGTAGAGCATGGAAGAAAATATTATTAAATTCAACCACCAACAGCGATTAGGCACCTCCTAGGTGGCAAGGAGTATGCTAGGAGGCAGTCACCAGGCTGAATGGCATCCAGTCCCTGTCCTCGGAGAAGTGTCATGCTAAGGCAGGAGCTCTTCCTCACTGGGGTGTCCTGGATCCCTTGAGCAAGGCAGCCTGGGGAAGCTGGTGGGGGAAACCTATGGATCCCTTTTCCCAATAACATTTTTAAATGCATCAAGTCAAATCCATGAGATTACAAAGGAATGTATTAAAGACAGCAAGTTGATAGACTGGGTCTCATGACCCAAAACAGCAGAACAGCTACACCAACGACTATGGGGCATCAGGGAAGGGGATAAAGGAGATGAAGGGCAAAGCAGAGTCCAGGGGGTGAAATGTCTGAAGAAGCTCAGGGGTATGAAGGAGCCAGCTCTCATCTCAGACAAATGAGGCCTTGATTCATTGGTTTGTTAATAGTCTAGACTGGAGTGATGAAGGCCAAACCTAGAAGTATGTCCTGTAGCGCCATTTGGTTTTGTTTTTTTGTTTTTTTTCTCAGAGAGCCAGTTGTTAAAACCTTTGCTAACATGCCCCTGGAGAGAGCCCTTTCAGCTGGAAGGATATGGAAGAGAGCAATTAAGTGCCTACTATGCGCAAGGCCTTGTGCTAAGTGGGTCCCAAATATTATGGCATTTGATCTAAACTCGGGTTGGTGGGAAGTGGGAAAAGCTTCCCCAGGAAGGTGGGATTGGGGCTGGGCCTTGAAGGCCAGGTTGGATTTGGGTAGGATTCACTTCAAGGGAGTTTGGGGAACAAAGATAAGTGTGGAGGGAGGAAGGATATAGCACAGCCTGCCCAGCCCCCCACCCCTCTGCCTGTCATTCTCGCGGAGTTGACTTCCTTCTCATTCTGTTCTATGTATTCAGTGCCTTCCCTGAGTCATCAGGCTTTAAGCAAATACAGCAGGGATTGCGCTGCTTTGGTCTAAGCTATCAGGCCTTCTGTTTCCAGGATCTGGCCTCTCAACTGTCTGCCAGGTTGCCATACCAGGAAGCCCAAGCCTGACTCATTCCCACTGGAAACAGTTCTTTTGGGAGTTTCATCCCAACTGGCCTGGAGCCCAGGATGGCACCTTGTGGTTTCTCTCAGGGTATAGACAGAAAGCTCTTTAGTGGGTGGCTATGTTAGAAAGGCAACATGCTGTGGCTTTCTGTTTGTGGGTGCCATTGTGGAGGTCTCTGGCTAATAAGGATAGGAAGGGGGTGATCCAGTGCACAGTCACATGAGCAGATTGCCTGGCTCAAGCCTGCACTGGGTTTACTTTGCCCCATTATAGCCTGCAGGAAGGCATTCCATTTTCAGAGACACAAACTGGTATGGAGGGAAGAGGAGATCTCCTGGTGGAGAGGCCAGGGTTGGGAAGGCTTTCACAGTACCAGTGAGCCTCTCAAGATAAATCCTCCTTCCTTTCCATGTGCCTGAATTCCACATTCCCTTAGAGACTTAGCAAGGCACGGTGGCAAAAAGTGCTGGCCTTGGAGTCAGGAGCCAGCTGGGTTAAAATCCTGCTGGGTGGCCTCAGGAACATTCCTTCCCTGATCAGGGCCTCAGGTTTCTACTCAGGAAAACAGGCCCTTCCTGCCCTAAAGCTCTGCTCAGGAATTTGAGCCCCACTTAGCACTAGCACTCCTGGTCTAACACCAGCAAGTGGAGTGTGGCCTAGCACTTATATGCTCTGCTGTCCCACTGGCCCAGAGAGAAGATCTCAGGCCTCTGGTACCATCCAGTTCCAGCCTTCCCAAGATGTCTCACACAAGGCAGTTCTGAGAGAGACCCGCCTAGGAAATAAAGCCTGGAAAAACGAATGAAGCCCCTGGGATAGTCATGGATGGAATTCATGCTGCCTTTGTTTTTTTTATGCAAGTCCTGAAGAGGAAAGCATGAGAACAGGTGAGGGTAAGGCCTCTGCCTTGCCAGCTGTCTCTGTGTTAGTGGTGTCAGTGACAAGAGCTAAAGAGAAGACTCAGGATCCTGCTAGTCAGGCCCAGGATGCTTCAGCCCTCTCAGGATGCTTAATGTCATGTCTCCAGCTCCTGCCCTCACATTAGGGGGTCTTCAACAATCACATTAATGCTCCCTTTAACACCCCAACTGCCTACCTCCTCAACTTTCTCATTTCCCATGACTCTGGCACCCCGCCTTGGCTACACTCAGACATCATTGGACCCTGGATCTCACCATCACTTACATATGCACCACTTCTATGTTTGGTGACTGAGAAATTCCACACTTTTGTCATTCCACCCCTCCCTCTCCCTTGTAACCCTAAACCTGGTCTTTCATCCTGACCGGGAGCTCCAATCTTCCTCCACCCTCCAGGCCTTTTCCAAGCCATTGCCCCAGCACTGGGCACATTCTCCTCTATTCCCTGTCTTGACCCCTCAAAGAGCCAGTTCAACTCTGTAATCCTTTGTCACTGGATTGCTCCCGCCATCCACTGTTCACTCACGTGTGTTGCTGAATGAAGCCGGAGAAAATCACCAAGTGGTGGTGACTGGATCCACTGCAAACTAATGCTGCAGCATCTCAACCAGGCCCTGACTACATCAAGACAATCCCTGCAGCCCTTCTAATCAGTTTCCTCTCCACTCTACCATGGCAGCTCTTCCAAACCTTTTTATCCCTCCACAAACCACTCATAGCTGCCCCACCCTCTCAACTAAGAACCTTGATTCATATTTCACTGCTAAAATTGAGGCCATTCACTGAGAGAGCTTTCTTCCCCTTCTCCTCATCTTCTATCACTCAGAGGCCTTCTGCCACTCTCTCCTCTGTCCTTGTCCCATAATGAGTGGCTCTTCTTCTGGCCAAGGCCAACCCTTGATCCCATTCTATCTCATCTCCCCCAACAGATCATCCCCTCTGTCTTCCTTACTGGATCACTTATCTTTAATCTCTTCTTGTCTGATGGTTCCTCCTGTACTGTCAACAAAATGCCCAAGTCTTCCCAATCCTAAACAAAATCCTCACGTGATTCATGCCTTCTTGCTGTCATCCTGTATTTTTCCTGCCTTTTGTAGCTAAATTCCTTGGGAAGGCTATCTACAATGGGTGTCTTCCTCCCTGTTCTGAACTCTCTGCGAAGAAGTTTTGTTACTTCATCTTTCAAATGAAACTGTGATTCCTGTCTTTTCTCAGTCCTCATCTTTGCTAAGCTCTCTGCAGCCTTTGGCTTCTCCTGGGCACTCTCTCTCCTCTAGGTTTTCAGGACACAGTTTTGTCCCTGTCCTCCTCAAGGACCTTCCCTCTGAGACCTTCCCATTTGCCGCCTATGAGTCTTGTTTTTCCACAGTGTCATTACGATGGGTGTGCCTTGTCTTTTACCTTTCTACACATCACCAGTGCTGAGCCCAGTGCCTGGCACATAGTAGGTACTTAATAAATGCTTGGTGGTTGGCCAACTACACAAACTGGCATGTGGTGCCTTGTGATAACTCTAAAATATTAGTCTATGGGTTTGCTGAGAATTCTTGAGCTTACAGTGTCCATACAGCCAGAGTCAGAGAGGCTGCACCTTACAGGTCCCTTGGCTCTTTTGATAGTGGAGATTGGATGATGGCCAGCTGAGAGTGGGCCCTTTAAGGAGCAGGTCACAGTATAAGAGCTTGTGGGAGGCAGTGTCAATAAGAGGAAAGGGGCCCAAAAGGTGAGACCAAACTTGACCTCCTTCACTGTTGAGCTTAGGATCAGCCCACCTCCCTGTCTAGTTAGCTTGCCATGCTCATTCCTCTAGTAGTATCATTCCCAACTTTGGAATGGCCCAGGCAGAATCTGTCCTTCAAGGCCCTTTTCCCCCCAGAAGCCTTCCTGGTTGATGTGGGCCTCCATAATGCTCTCATCCTTCCCCTGTACATCACTTCCAGAGCTAAATTTGGCATTTAATTAGTTAATGCCCTGAATATTCACCATTCACAGAAGGGGAAAAACAACTCTGAATGAAGGCTGCCCATTGTCCAGATGGATGAAAATTTTGTTATTGGTGGGCATATGCATGTGTCCACATGCATACATGTATTGGCATGAACTTAATTGACAAAAGGTGAAACTCAGGTCTGCCCCAAAGAAGATAAAAACAATGAAATTGCCCCCTCCCACCACCTCATCCTTAATACACTACCAAAAAGCCTGCTTATACCTCGGATGAACTTGGCCAATGCTTACCTGACCCAGACAGGCTTTTGGGGGGTGAGGCTGGGTAGGAGAGGGCACCATAGAATCAGGCACAAAGCTGAAGAGGCACGTAGGGTCAGGCCATTGAGTACAACCTTGTCATTTTCCAGGGCTGGGGACTAAGAGTCCTAGATATTGAATGACTTACACAGAATCCAACAGGGAGTACATGGCAGAATCAGAATGGAAATCCGGTGTTCTCAACTTCACTCCCAGTGATTTATTAACTGTGCCATCTAGCTGCCAGTCATTCCTTATTAGTCTCTCCAGGCCTTACTCCTCTGCCTCTCCTCCTACCCCTCCCTTCCCTCTGCTTGCTGCCTCAGGTGATCTAGAATGTGGCTCCTTTGTTGCAGATAAACAGGTGGGTGCAGTCTATTCTAATTAACACTCTGAGGCTTGGCAACCCCAAGGGTCCTAAGAGAGAAATGAAATGCCAGTGGTTCATTCCATTCATTGGCCTGGCCAGGAGTGGGGAACCTGTGGCTTCAAGGTCACATGTGGTTGTCCAGGTCCTCAAGTGTGGCCAAACAAATTCCCTTTATAAAAGGGTTTGTTCTATAAAATTGGGACTCAGAAGGCCTCACCCAAGGACCTAGAAGGCTACATGTGACCTTGAGGCTGCAGGTTCTCCACTCCTGAGATAGTCCAATCAGAGTGCAAGGAGAAAATATAGCCAAAACAGGCTTTCTTGCTTAGGCATGTACAACTTTTTAGAACTGCTGCTACTGAGTCAAAGGCTTTCTAAAGGACATGTGGCCAGGAAATTCTTAAGTGAAAATTTCAGAGCCCAACAAAAACCAATAGCTAAGTCCTCAAGTGCAGCCCTCCTTTGATTGAACCCAAACTTTACAGAACTAATCCAACTCATAAAAGGATTTGTTTTGTCAAATTTGGACTCAATCAGAAGGCCACATCCAAGGGCCTTCAAGGCTACAGGTTCCCCAACCCTGGAAGGGATTGCTTTCAAGCCTCTAAAGACTTGACTAAAGATATTCCATCTATTCAAAATGCCCACTGGAACAAAACCCTTGAAATCTGGAGAGCTATTCAAACTCAAGTTGTGGAAGGACAATCTGTGACCACTGTGGCTATCACCTAAATGATCAGAAGGAGAAATTACCAGCATTCCTCAAGAAGCCAAGCTCCTCAAGAAGGGAACTAGCACAGCTACTGCTTTTTCAATTACCAGTTTTCATTATTTGTGACAATCACAGGGCCTAGACCGGTGACTTCACTGGTATAGAGAGAGCTCCCTCCACTAGGGCAGGTTGGCAACTTCCCTGCAAGTTAGAATCTTAGAAAATTCCCTGAAAGCTGCCTTGCCTAGGGTCACACAGCCAGTATGCAACAGCATTAACACTCGAACCCAAGACCTCTAGATCTTGAGACTCACTCTCTAGCTTCTCTACCTCCAAAAGAAGACTTCCTTTCACATAGACCTAATAGAAAGGGCTTCTGGAAGGATGAGGGATGCTCACTATTCAGTTCCCTTTCGCACTGAAAACAGTAGGATGACAGTAACACACTCACTGCCACCTTTTTCTCATAGGTCTTGGTGGGGCTTCAGATTACCCCTAGTTAGGTGATAAAATTCCATGGACCTGAGAACTGGGAATTTGCCACATATATGAGAAGGAAAAGGTGAGAGTGGAGGACAACCAAAAGACAGCCTTCAGAAGGCACTGCAATCTCTAGGTCTCTGTTTCCTCATTTGGAAAGTGGGAGAGGAAGAAGCTATAGGAAATGACCTCTAAGGTCCCCTCCAGCTCTAAACTGATGCTTTTATGAACCACCTTCAGTTTAATTCATGGGCTCTATAGGTTAAAGTTCAACTAGAGGAAGAGAAGTGGATTTTAGATTTTTTTGTCAATTCACAAGCATTTATCTTCCCTCTTCCTGCCCTTAAAAAAAAAGAAAGAAAAGAAAAACTGAAATCTTGTAACAAATATATGAAATTCCAACATTACTCACATCCAAAAATGTGTTTTTTCATTCTACACCCTTGGGTCCTCAATACTGTAGCAGGAGGCAGGGAGTAGACTTCATCACTGGTCCTTTAACAGGTATACCAAACCAGGCATTTCTGCTTTCATACAAACCAATTTACAGGAGCATTGTTTTTGCCTGAATGAAGGACCAGGTCCTCATTTGGACTCTCCACTTAATTCATTAGATTCTCTTTCGGAGAAAATTTCAGATCCAAGTCTGAAAGTCCCCAACAGCTGGAGCTGACTCACAGGACAATGGGCTGCCTGGGGAGGTCGCTTCAAGTAAGGGCCAGATGGGCCCTGGTTGGGGAGGCCAGAGGGGAGGCTCTTGCTCAGATACAGCTTGGGCTTCTAGGGCCATTCTAATCGTGCCACTGTGTGATTCAGCAGAAACTGAACCAACGGAAACATTAGACCTGAGCTAAATCAAGATGAAATGATTAAGTTTCATTAAGTTTGCCACAGTTTGAGACTGGCAAAGAAAGCTGGTAATATTAAGGACTGTCAATAGGTTGGAAGCTGCCAGTGCTGCCCTGGTGCCCAGTTATGGCCACACTATTTGGTCAGACCAGGAGAACTCAACCTATTGGCTTCCTTGAGCACCTAGTGATAGGGGCTCAATCCAATTCAACCAAATGATTGATCTTTCCCTGACGAGTTTTCAAAACAATTATTTCTCCTATTTCTACTTTTTGCATCTGACAGCAAATATATTTCCTCAAAATATACACAGATCAGCCAGTGACACTATTCTTTGTCCAAGGTGAAGGAACTGGCATGAGAAGAACCTTCAGGAGAGTCAGCTCAAGTCAAGAGCTAGGAGATGGAGTAACTTGTTGGAGGAAAAGTCAAGAGGCTGGTGCCACCCAACTGAAGGGTACATGGAGAGGAGGAAGGTAGAAGAAGACTGGGACAGTGGGAGAGGGCAAAGTAGGGATGGCTCTGCATGCCCAACAGAGGATTTGAGATTTGATCCTGGAGGTAAGAGGGAGCAACTGAATTTATGCGATATGGAGGTGACATGGTCAGACTTGTGATTTAGAAGGAACAGTTTTTATGACCAAAGGGCTACAAAACCATGCATACCCTTTGATCTAGCAATACCACTACAACGTCTACACCCCAAAGAGAACAGAAAGAAAAAGAAAAAGGAGCGATATGTACAAAGATATTGACAGCAGTTGGAGACAAAGAATTGGAAATTGAGGCATGCCCAACAATTGGGGAATGGCTGAACAAATTGTGGTATGTGACTGTGATGGAATACTATTGTGTTATGAGAAATGATGAGCAGGATACTCTCAGAAAAACCTGGAAAGACTTTCATGGGCTGATGCAAAAAGAAATGTACTGTGTACAAAGTAACAGCAGTATTATGTGATGATCAACTGGGAATGACATAGCTGTTCTCAGCAATATAATGATCCAAGACAGCTCTGAAGGATGAAAAATGCTCTCCATCCCCAGAGCAAGAACTGATGGTGTCTGAATACACACTGAAGCAGAAGTTTTTGTTTTCTTTATTTTTCTTGAGGGATTTTTTTTGGGGGGCGTCTATGTTTTCTTTCACAACATAAAGGTTATGGAAGCATTTTGCATGACTACACATGTATGACCTATATCCAATTGCTTGCCTTCTCAATGAGGAAGTTGTGGTGGGTGGAGGAGGAGGAGGAGGAAGGGAGAGAACTTGGAACTCAAAATTTTAAAAACAAGTGTTAAAAATTGTTTTCACATGTAACTGGGGAAAAATAAAATACTAAACAGAAAAAAAGAAAGAAGGAACAGTTTTGGCAGCTGAGTGGAGGTTGGATTAAAGAGGAGAGAGACTTGAGGCCCTTGAGAGACCCATTGGCAGGCTGTTGCAATGGTCAGGTGTGAGGTTATGAGGGCCTGCAACTGGGTGGTGGCAGCGTCAAAAAAGACAAATGGGTGAATAGAAGGGAGGGGTTCAAAAGGTAAAAGGCAACAGAACTTGGGAATAGATTGGAGAGAGAGAAAGTGAGGAGTCCAGGATGATACCTAGGTTGAGAGCCTGGACAACTGGAAGGATGGTGGTACCCTTGACAATAGGTGTGTGTGTTCATCCTTCATTGCTGAAGAAGACTACGTCATCAGAGAAATGGTGACATGACTTGCACTTGACTTTGTTTTGAGTGAGGGAGGGCTGTGCAGGTGTCCTCCAGAGCCATCTGAATCCAGTGACCAGATATTCATCAGGATGACTGGAGATGACCCAGGATGAGGCAATTGAGGTTAAGTGACTTGCCCAAGGTCACACAGCTAGTGAGTGTCAAGTGTCTGAGGTGAGATTCGAACTCAGGTCCTCCTGACTTCTGCACTGGTGCTCTGTGCACTGCACCACCTAGCTGCCCCCCTTGACAATAACAGTGGAATTAGGAAGAGAGGAAGGTTTGGAGTAGAAAAAGTGAGTCCAGTTTTGGACAGATTGAGTTTAGGATTTAGCCAATAAGGAGTGGAAGATGTGAGATTGGAGGCCAACAGAGAGGTTAGGGTAGGACAAATAGATCTGATACTTATCTACATAGAGATGTTACCTGAGTCTTTGGGGGCTGATCAGATCACCAAGTGAAACTGTATAGAGAGAGGAGGGAAGAGGGACCCTAGGATGAAACCTGGGGAATACCCAAGTCAGTGATCTAGGATGAAACTCATGCAAAGGAAACTGAGAGGGAGTGATCATATAGGTAGGAGGAAAACCAGGCTAGATGATGTCATAGAAACCTAAACAGAAGGCAGATTGAATAAATGAGTGAATGAAGCATTTATTAAGAACTTATTATGTGCAAAGTTCTGTGCTAAGTGCTGAGGGTACATAAAGGCAAATCAGACAGTCCAGGCTCCGAGGAAACTGACATTCTAATGGGGAGCAACACAGCTGCAAGATTGCGGGCAAGTCAGATGGAAAGGCCCATGGTGAAGTAGATGTTAATGCCTCTTCTTCCTTGTCCTTTCCACTAATAAAACGATGTCACCTTTCCGTGTTGAATTCTTTTACAGGGCCAAGGGCTTTAATGTCAGGAACTCTCTTTTCTAGGTCTTCAGGAATTATGGCCAGAATACTCACAGGAGTAGCAGCCAGACTGAATCTCCATAGTGACTGCTGCCCAGGAGGATGGCTGAGGACACTGGGCTGCAAACACTGCTGATCCCAAGGCTCTGGAGATCAAGGTGCTGGGCTGTCCTCATCAAAGTCTGAAGGGAGATAGCGGTCAGGGTGGTGGTGGTTTGATATACTCAGCACATGCTGCTTACATATTAGATGACATTTTAGTATCCAAAAGATCTTCACAGACTAGAAACTCAAGTTCAAATCTAATAAAATAAAACTTAATATGTATAAATAAGAATTCTTACTCTTCAAAAAGGCTTAACAAATCAACTATGCAAGTCCAATTTGGGTCAGGTGTGAGTTAGTTGCATTTCATCTGAAGAAGATTTTGGGGTCTTAGTAGACCACCAGTACAATGTAAGCCAACAGTGTGCTATGGTAATCAAAAACAAATGCAATTTTAAGTGTGAGTAGTTGAAACTACATCTTTGTGATCTGGTTCCTTGGTTGGGTGAGCACATTTGGATTAAATCAATGATCGAAACCACAGAGGACTTGCACATTTCCTTGAATCCATCAGCACCACCACATTAAAGACTAGGTCCTCTGCCCTACGTAATCCATATCAAATTGACGAAGTTATCTCTATACCACTTTGAAAGAGATCCTGGGTATTTTAAGCGGAGGTTTGGGCAAGCAGGGCATTGCCAATCCACTTCTGAGGGCTAAAGGGAGGACCGAATTGTGGCAGAGAGGAGAGATCCTGGGTGGGGCTGCTGGTTCTCTAAGGATCTCAGAGCAAGGTTCTAGGCTGAGCAAACTACCAACTCTTATCTAAAATAAATTCTGAAGCCAAAGGGGGAAAGAACCACGTGGACCTGAAGTGCTATTATGTCACTCCACTGGACTCAATACTGGTTATTGATATTAATTGACATTAAGCAATCACACAGGCTAAGGATGCAGAATGGGGAAAGCAACGGCACTGGTGTACTTTTTCCCAGTAAAATCAACATATTGGATTCTTTTGTTTGTTTTTAGGTATCACATCATTAAGAAGGACATTGATAAGTCAGAGGTCTCAAGGAGAACTAGAGTGATAAGGAAAGACCTCACAATCCTGACCCAGGACTCCCTGGGTAATGAGCTGAGTATCTCTGTCCTAAAACAAAGAAGAATGAGGATGGTTCGAGTATGGTTCGAGTCTGCCTTACCAAAGAAGGGTTCCACTTGTTCTATCTGGTGTCCAATATCCAACCAGGAACAACAGGCGGAGGTTTCAGAGAGGTAGATTTGTATGCTGTTAAGAAAATCTTAGCAGTCAGGTCATAAAAGAAATAATGAATAGTAAATCAAAAGAATATAGCTAGCATTTACAAAGTACTTTAGGATTTGCAAAGTACTTTTATATATGTTAACTTATTTGATCCTTATAACAACCCTGGGAATTATCATTTGCATTTTACAGATGAGGAAAATGAGGAAGACAGGTTAAATAACTTGCCTCAAGTGTCAAGTGACTAGGGAGTATCCGAGTCTGGATTTTAACTCAGGGCATCCTGATTCAGAGTCCAGGGCTCAAGTCCCTATGTCCCCAGGTGCCACTAGCTGCCTTACTAATAAAATGATGCCATATAATAATATACAGAAAGTATATAACAATATAGTGATAGTTATCATCATTGATATAGCACTTCAAGTGAACCTCATGGGAAGAGGGTAAGGCTCCCTTCCTTTGTGACACTGAGATCTTGGAGTTGACTTGCAAGGGACAGCAGCCATTGTTAAGAAGTTTCAGTCCTGTGCAACCCCTTTTGGGGTTGTCTTGGCAGAGATACTGGAGTGGTTTGCCATTTCCTTCTCCAGCTTATTTTACAGATGAGGAAACTGAGGGAATCAGGATTAAATATCTTGCCCAGGATCACACAACCAGCAAGTATCTGAGATCAGATTTGAATTCAAGTCCTCTTGACTCCAGGCAGGGCACGCTACCACTGAGCCACCTAGTTGCTATATCACAAAGGGTGTGCTCCATATAAGAACCAGCATGAATATTTGTGCCTGTAGCTATATAGACACACCGTTTTAAAGATCTTGGCAGGACGTTGTCACAAACTAGATATTTATGAGGCATCTCTAATTCAACATGTCTGAAACAGAACTCATTAACTTTTCCCTCAATCTCTATCACTGTTAAAGGTACCACTGTCCTCCCAGTCACCCAGGCTCACAACCTAGGGGGCATCCTCACTCCTCACTCACTCCTATCTCCAATCTGCCGCTCAGGTCCATCAATCCTTTCTCCATGACACATCTCACATGCATACCTACCCCTTCCATCCCACAGATGCCACCCTCGTTGACTGAAGTAGGCTGTACTTTGAGACATACTGATGAACTTGGGGTCATTACAGAATAGGTCTTCCTATATTAGAATGTTTCAAATATTTAGAGAGAGAATCACCATGCACATTATCCCTAGCAGAATTATAAATGGGTGACATCTTTCTTACATTAAATGTAAAGTAGATGGGAAATAAGGAAAAGTGTGTCTAATATACCCTCAGTGGAAATGGGGGCCACTCGTGCAAACATATGATCCCTGTGGGTGGCATTTGTCTCCATTTAAAAAAAAAAAAACTAATGCTATCTATGTTTTACTATATTTTCTCTTACTTTATTAAATACTTCCCAGTTTTAACGTGGTTTGGGTTGCACAGATTTGATACCTCTGCTCTATACAACAGTAGGTCACTGGGGAGAGCAACTTTGTCCTTGTGAAAAGGAGGCATTAGAACCCTGTGGGAGTCAATGCGTTCATGTCTCTCAGTCTGAGGTTATGGGAGTGTGGAGGTTATTTATTCACTTCTATCATTCAAAGTATGTCTTAAGTGACCTGAGGACTGCTGGGTCCTCTGTGGGTCTGGTAGAATGGATCTACATGATCTCCATCCGGGGTGGCTTCGGAGCACCTCTGTAGGACTGAAACCTGATTTCTGGAGGGCTCTTGGTCAAAAAGGCTCCATTTTTCAGATGAGATTATATCCTTAGCTCTGATTCCAGAATGCATCTTACTGATGTCCAGGTCAGGGAATGAAGCAGAAGGTCTGTGAGTAAAATAATATCTGGTCTTTGGCTTAGGAGAATGGTGCTCTTTCAAAGCCTTGGAGGCAACTGGGCTGAAGTTATCTGTCTATCTTTTTTTGTCAAATCTCCATTATGCAACTTTAATTTATGGACAGCCTCTGCCACACGATGTGATTTGTTTTCTTCTGTGCCAAGGTTTTTGTGGGGAATGCATCCGGCATCACTCAGCCCTGTCTGCTGCTCAAAATGCTCAGTGCTCTCTGTGTCTGTTTTAAAATAAAAGAATAAGAAAATTCATGATGACGTGTGTAGCCTTGTCCTTCACCACTGGACATGCAGTTGCTGCAAGCTGAGGCGGTTATGGTAGGAGAGTATAAATTAATATCTCCTTCCTCAACCTCGGAAAGTTGCTGGCGCATACGATCTGATATGGTTGGCTTTTTCCATAGAACCTCCATGTTAGATAGAAGAGTCATTGGGTACATGGAATCTTTCAGGAAGTCATTCTAACTGAATTCCCAGTGATGGTGCACTCCAACTGGCAGGGACAACTGGCCTAGAAGCCCACCTGTTCCATGTTTAAGGGCAGCTACATCTGGTTTCAGTGATGCCATGAGGTATTTTGCTAAATACAAATTCAGAGCTTAGATTCTCACAGTGAAAGTCTATAGGAGTTTTGCAGATTTTGCACCTGGTGAAGGAGCAAAGGGTCTCAAGTAGATTCCATGCAGAGGCTATATTGACTGCTAGGCCTCCATGGGGAAGGGTGAGGTAGGAAAGGGGAAAAGGAGAAGGGACAAGTCACAGTCCTGAGGCTCTGGTACTGACATGATAGGAAGCTAAGTCTAGTAAGATCCAAGCCGACCTCAGTAGAGAAAAGTAGAAGAAAAGTAGAAAAAATAAAAGTAGAAGCAAAGTAGAATAAAAGGAGGAGCCCACATTTTAATTTTAGGCAGCGTATAAGTTGGTTTATACATGATCAAAGGGCCGACCTTTGACGTATATTTGCTATATGACCCCAGGCAAGTCATTTAACCAATCTCAGTGTTCTAGGCAACTTGCTAAGATTCAAAGGTACAGAGAAGATGCTGACTTTCATTAGTAGATGCAGTGTCACCATCTGGGAATGTCCTATACCAATCAAACCAATCCACATCCCTATCCTACATACAGGATACATCCATAGTGGATGGGAGAAGGCTCTAGAAGCTGAGAGGACTGGAAAAGGCCATCTGCAGAAGGTGAGATTTGAGCTGGGAAGGCAGTAGGTAGAGGTAAGAAAGGAAAGCATTCCAGGAATGGAAAAGAACCAATGCAAAAGGCTGGAGTGAGGAAATGGGACATTATGTGTAGGGAATGGTTAAGCTCTGAAGAATTTCAATAGCCAGAAAGAGGAGTTTATATTTGTTCCCGGAGATAACAAGGAGTTGCCATGGTCATACATATGGGTTGAGATCGCTTTGGTGACTGAGGCGAGGATGGATTGAGGGGAGGATGAATTGGAGAGAAGGAAAAGCCTGAGGCAGTGAGGCCAACCAGCAGGCCATGACAGTCATCTGGGGGAGAGGTGATGAGCAACTGGTCCAGGCTGGTGGCAGCATTAGTGTAGAGAGGGTGACACATATGAGAGATGTGGCCAAGGAAGAGGGCCAAGGTGTGGTAATTGATTGAATGTGGTGTGAGTAAACCAAGGATGAATCCATAATGTGCTAAGCAGCACAGAAGAACCTATTCTGTTTCATTAGGGGAGGAAGACTTTCAGAAATCAAGAGGGATTTTAATCCCATCAGCCTCTGCCCTGGAGTGAGGTCACATGTGGAGGACTGTTTGTGTTGACTTCTAAATCTTATCCTTCCTTCCTCCACTATATCTCTTTTATCTCCTGCTCTCCACTCACACAGCTACTAACTTATCACCTGGCCCCTGGACCTGGGCCATAGCAAGCTCTTCACTTTCCCTGCCTCACTCTCATCAGTCCTCCATCTGGTCACCAAAGTGATCTTCCTAAAGCACAAATCTAATCATCTCACTGCCACATTCAGTAAATTCCAATGGTTCCCTATTTGCACCCTTTGCCTCTTTTTGTATAACCAGCAGCCCATAGTAGGTATTTAATAAATGTTTAGAGGCCTTACTTCCATAACAAATCCAAGCTCCTCTCTTTGGCATTTCAAGCTCCACACAATGGGCCTTCCTCACTTTCTAGCCTTTGTATATATGTTATCCTTCTCCATGGACACTATGATCCAGCCATGATGGTGTCCTTACTCCTGCTCATGCATGACACTCCATCTCTTACCTTCCTACATTGGCGTGGCTACACCCCATGATCACCTCAAGTACATCTGCCCTCCCTGCTTCTGCCTCACTATTCCTGATTTCCTTCAAGACTCGGCTCAAGTACCGTTTTCTATTTGAGGACTTTCCTTGTGTCCCCAATGGAGACCATCTCCTTTCCACTCCATTACACCATACCAGCTTTGTATGGGTTTTGTATATATGTGTGTTGTCTCCTCCACTAGAACCCAAGCTCCTTTACGGCAGGTACTGTTTCTTTGCTGTCTTTGTATTCCCAATACTTAGCACAGCACCTTGTTCCCTGGAAGCATTTAATAAATGTTTCTTGGATGGAACTGAGGGTACTAGGGGCAGGGGAAGGAGGAGGGACACAATAGGCATCTTCAAATATCCAAAAGGTTATTGTATGAAAGATGGATTCGACTGGGTTCCAATGAGGGCAACAGGCAAAGAGGGAGATTCCAACTAGACCTATAGAAAAGCACCCTCTCAGTCACTTGAACCATGCAGGGACTGTCTCAAGAGGCAATGGCTTCCCCCTCACTGGGGGTCTTCAGGTAAATATTGGATGAACCCTTGGTGGGGATGCCTTAGAGGGAGGATTCTTGGTCAAGTGTGGCTGGGACTCAAGGACTCTGAGCTCACTTCCAATTTTTCATTTCAATAGGTAACCAAGACTAAGTTTCTTAACCTTTCTGAGCCCCAGGAAGCTAGGGCAGACAATAAGAGTTACTGAGGGCCAGCTCATCAGTAGTGAAGGAGGAGGGAGTTCCCATAATAATGAAATCCCAGGCCCAGGACAGGCTGGGGAATTCCCTGTTATCTCAATTCCTGCTAAGAGTCATGAACACTTTACCAGCTATTTCAGAGATATTCATGGTCTATCACACCATGAAAGAAGCTTAGACACTGTCTCAACTATCTCATTTTACAAATGAGGAAACTGAGGCTCAGGATGGGCAAGAGACTTGTCCAAGGTTACTCAGTTAGCTGGCTCCCATCTTTCTAACACAGCTTCTTGATGTGTGATCCTGAATCTGGTTTACTAAATTTTCAATACTGCTCAGCACAATCTGCCCCTTCTGCCTGAAATGCATTTCCTTTTTACCTCCATATCTTAGAATTTCTCATTTTCTTCAAAACTCAGCTCAAATGCCACCTTCCACATGGAGCCTTCCCTGATTTCCCCCAGATATTATATATATATATATATGTATGTATGTATGTATGTATGTATGTATATATACGTATGTATGTATATTGGGGATGAGTGATCTGTGTATATTTTGTTTCCCCTGTTAAAATCCAAGTGCCTGATATAGTAAAGATCTGTGACTCCATCAACATGGGGGATTCTTGGTGTGGGAAACCCCTTCCACCAAAAACATATTACAACTCAACCATAACTTAGTAACTAAATCCCAGGGAGTTGCCTAAGCCTCAGAGAGGTTCCGTGTTTGTCTCATGGTCACAAAGCTGACAAAGACAGGGCTCAAGCAGAGGTCTTCCTCATCCAAGCCCATCTCTATCTCCTATGCCCACTGACTGTTCAATAATTTGAACAATAACACTCCACTCCTCTCTTCTTGAGGTCCAACTGGCTCAGGATCTCTAGAGAAATACTCCGACACCTTGACCTCAGACTTGAAATTACTTCCAGAAACAGGATGTTACCAGCCAAGTGTCAGTGTGTTTAAATAATTAAGAATGGATCACATCCCAGATGCTCTCTGCTAAATTCATGTCACCACCCAGACTGAAAGTGTGACTCACTCGTTTCCTAACTGGCAAGTATCAGATCTGATCCAGTTACTCATCTCCAGGTCTGATCTCCACCAGAGTTCTGAGCCTTGCCTGGCAGGTTACAGTCTCACTAATACAGTATTTGCAAAGAGCACTAATAAGGCATCTCTTTGGTAACAAGAGGGCTTAATCTGGGGGTGTTTTTTGCCTGCTTCATCCTGTGGTGTTTGAAGGAAATGGTGTTTTATGCCTTGCCTAAAAGGGAGGTACTTACACATAGGTAAGCTGTTCCCTTGGAGGCTCAGAAAGCTCCCCTGGGTTTTAGCCCTCCTTTTTGAAAAGTTCCATGATGTCCCAATCATCTCTGAATGTATCTCTGACCCTGGACTCCCTAGAATCCTCTGGAGGGTAGGACAGTAACTCCTATACCGAGCCTGCTGCCTGGTTTCATAAATGTCTACTAACTGACTTGATTGACACAAGGAAACGCATTTAAGTAAAACCAGCAGACACAGCCACTCACCTCGATGGTGTACATAACATTCCATAGCCCTAGATTCCACTTCTCCACAGAGAAGAGCATTCATCATTTGAGTCATCATCTATTCTGTGTATTCAAGAGCGATCGCTGCCTTTCTGTATGAGGGGGAGAGGGGGAGAGGAGGAGTGGGTGATGGCACAAATGGCATCAGTGGTCTCTTCCAGCTCCAAGCTTCTGATCCTGTGAGTCTCAAACTTGTCTTTCCTCCTGGAACAATGCTGCTCTATCATTATGCTCATTCTCCAGTCAAAGGGCATCCACTTGGAGCCTAATCGTTGGAGAAGGGCTTGGTTACCACCCAAAAAGTGGCAACCCTTATTCTAGCAGCATCTCCACTCTGGCACATTTCATAACTGGAACACAGACTTGGTTTGGGTTGTCCCTGCTCTGTGCTCTACAATTCTAGCAGCTATCACATCCTAGACCTAGGGCACATCTTAGCTTTCTTTTTGTATTTTGGAATTTCAGGGTTTGGGTTTGGTTAGGCTTTTTAATGGTCTCACTTCACAAGGCCCTTTGGTCACCCATTGATCTGCCGCTGGACCACTAATATGGTGTAGACAAGGCAGCATAGCATGGTAAAGGGGATGGAGTGCTGGACTTAGAGTCAGGAGACTTGGGGTTCAGGCCAAGCTCAGTCAGTTCAACTGGTCACTTTGGGAAAGTCACATAAACGCTCACTTAACCACTAACAATTTAAGAGAATCACTAAGCACTCAACGTCTAGTTTTCCCATCTGCAAAATGGGAATAATCACATTGGTACCACCTCCATCCAAGGCAGCCATGAAGATGGGCTGAGATGATGGCTGTGGATATATTCTGTAACAGTAAAGTATTCACTGATGAATGTGTGTCAGTATTTGTGGGGCAACTGCCGTCTGGGACTCTCTTATGTTGGGACAAAGAGGAGCAGGAAAATGGGGGATGGGGGGTGGGGGACAGGAACCTATTAGGGAATCCAGAATCCCTTTTAACTGGCCAACTGAGCTGGCAGTCAGCATTGTTTGTTGTGAGTTGTCTAATGACAACACAACAACCAGAGGAAATTATCAGGGCTGCCTGGTGGTTCATTGGCAGCTCAGTCAGTAACACTGATAGATCTCATAATTTCTGGACTTGACCTGGAGTTCAGAAAACCTGAGTTCAAATTCAGCGTCATACACTTACTAGCTGGGTGACACTGGTGAAATCCCTTCACCTCTGCCTACCTCCATTTCCTCATCTGTCAAATGGGGATTATAATAGCATCTATTAGCCCACTGCCTCCATCATTGTGGTGAGGCTCAAATGAGATATCTATAAAGTACTTTGCAAATGTTAAGGGGCTGGGGCACGGCTAAGATGGTGGAGTAGGAAGAAGAAACTGCTCTAGCTCTCCTCCACAACCCATAAAATACCTGTAAAAAATACTCTAAACCAATTCTAGAGCAGCAGAAACCACAAAATGACAAAGTGAAAGACATTTCCAGCCCAAGACAGCCTGGAAGCCCAACAGGAAAGATGTATCACTCCTGGGCTCAGAGCGCAGTGCAGCCCAGCCTTGGCCACACAGCAGGGACAGGACTATAGCAGGTTTCAGGGAGCAGAATCACAGGCAGCAGCTACAATTCCCAGATTTCTCACCCCACATATGCCACAGATAGCTTCAAAAATCAGTGAGAAAGCTCTTTCACCTGGCTGAGAGGGGTGTATGGTCTGGCCTCAGCCCTGGTCCCAGAGAGATAGCAGCCACTGCAGCACCAGTGTCCACTTTTGGAGTTCTTGGCCTAAAGACACTAGGGGATTCAAGTGGCTGAACTGGGTCTCCATCCTGAGTGGTGATCCAGGGGTGAGGAGGAGCACTGGGATGGTGGAGATGGTGGTGGCTGTGGAGAGAGAATTCTACTCACAGATCCTGGGCAGAAAAGAGGTTTGTGGTTGCCCACAGACCAGAGTGCAAGCCAGGAGAGGAGTAAACTCCTTTCCCTTGATTGTGTCACCTTGGAGGAACTGAGAACTTACATGTCCCTAAAGTATACCCTCCACTTGACAAAGGACTCAAAAGCCAAGCAAATAACTGGGAAAATGCAAAATAAAAGCGGAAAATAAGAAAGTTACATTCTTGATGAAAAGGTATTTCCTTCCATCCTTTCAGGTGAGGAAGAACCAAGTATACCATCACAAGAAAACATCAAAGTCAAGGCTTCTACATGTAAAACCTCCCAAAAATATGCAATGATCTCAGACCACGGAAGAACTCAAAAAGGATTTAGAAAATCAAGTAAGAGAGGTGGAAGAAAAATTGGGAAGAGAAATGAGAGCGATGCAAGAAAATCATGAAAAGCAAGTCAACAGTTTGCTAAAGGAGACCCAAAAAAGTGCTGAGGAAAATAACACCTTTAAAAACAGGCTAACTTGATATAAACCAAGGGGAGGAGCCAAGATGGCAGAGTAGAAAGATTCATGTATGCTAGCTCCAAACCCACAGCCCATAAATTTCCTGTAAAAAGAACTCCCCACAAATTCTGGAATACTGCAAGCCACACAGAAACACAGTGGAAGAGATTTCTGTTCCAGAGAGCCCTGGAAAGCCATCCCCAGGGGTCCATTGTGCACCAGACACAGAGCCGACCCCTGTGCTGCCCTGGCCTTGCGGCCCCAGAGGAGCAGATCCTAGCAGGGTTCAGGGATGGAATCTCTGGCTGCTGCGAAGGTCCCTCTGCCCACAGGCGCTACAGGTCAGTGACAGAGACTTGTTGGCAGGCCAAGAGGGGAGTGGGGTGTCTCCATCACTCAGGCCCCCTTGGGAGACAGTGGCAGAGGGAGCAGCAGAGGCAGCAGGCCAGCAGGCAGGAGCTTCACTCCGTTACTGAAGGTCTCTGCATAAACCCCCTGAGGGAAGTGAGGCTGGGAGGTGGCCCTGCCCCCACCTGAGCACCAGAACTTAAGCTCACATTGAATAGCAGCCCCGCCCACTGCTTAAAGCCCTGAGGCTGGGGAGCAGCATTTGAATCTCAGACCCCAAGCACTAGCTGGGTGGATCTAGGCAGGGGTGGAGAGGAATCTCAGAAGTCAAGTAACTGGCTGGGAAAATGCTCAGAAAAGGGAAGAAAAATAAGACCACAGAAAGCTACTTTCTTGGGGGACAGATGTTCATGCCTTTCATTTCTGATGATGAGGAACAATTCTTACCATCATGGAAAGATGTGGAGGTTGGGGCCTCTGTATCCCAGACATCCCAGGTGGATGTCCAGTGGGCTCAGGCCATGGAAGAGCTCAAAAAGGATTCTGAAAATCAAGTTAGACAGGTAGAGGAAAAACTGGGAAGAGAAATGAGAGAGACATGCAAGAAAAGCATGAAAAGTGAGTCAATACCTTGCTAAAGGAGACCCAAAAAAATGCTGAAGAAAATAACACCTTGAAAAATAGGCTCATTCAATTGACAAAAGAGGTTCAAAAAGCCAATGAGGAGAAGAATGCTTTCAAAAGCAGACTTAGCCAAATGGAAAAAGAGGTTCAAAAGCTCACTGAAGATAATACTTCTCTCAAGATTAGAATGGAACAGATGGAGTCTAATGACTTTCTGAGAAACCAAGAAATCACCAAACAAAACCAAAAGAATGAAAAAATGGAAGAGAATGTGAAATATCTCATGGGAAAAACAACTGACCTGGAAAATAGATCCAGGAGAGACAATTTAAAAATTATGGGACTACCTGAAAGCCATGATCAAAAAAAGAGCCAAACCTCATCTTTCATGAAATTATCAAGGAAAACTGCCCTGGTATTCTAGAACCAGAGGGCAAAATAAGTATTGAAGGAATGCATCGATCACCACCTGAAAGAGATCCAAAAAGAGAAACTCCTAGGAACATTGTGGCCAAATTCCAGAGTTCCCAGGTCAAGGAGAAAATATTGCAAGCAGCTAGAAAGAAACAATTCCAGTATTGTGGAAATACAATCAGGATAACTCAAGATCTAACAGCTTCTACATTAAGGGATCGAAGGGCATGGAATAGGATATTCCAGAAATCAAAGAAACTAGGACTCAAACCAAGAATCACCTACCCAGCTAAACTGAGTATAATACTTCAGGGGAAAATATGGCCTTTCAATGAAACAGAGGACTTTCAAGCGTTCTTGATGAAAAGACCAGAGCTGAAAAGAAAATTTGACTTTCAAACACAAGAATGAGAAGAAGCATGAAAAAGTAAACAGCAAAGAGATGTCATAAGGGACTTACCAAAAGGTAACTGTTTACATTCCTACATGGAAAGACAATATTTGTAGCTCTTAAAACTTTTCAGTATCTGGGTAGTTGGTGGGACCATACACACACACACACACATGCACACACACATGTACATGCGTGCACACACACACATACACACATGCACGCACATACAAAGACAGAGAGCACAAAGTGAATTGAATAGATTGGGACCATATCTTAAAAGAAATTAAGGTAAACATGTGAGAGAGAAATGTAGTGGGAGGAGAGAGGGTGAAACGGAATGGAGTAAATTATCTCTCATTCAAGAGGCAAGCAGGAGACTTTTTAGTGGAGGGAAAGAGAGGAGAGCTGAGAAAAAAACAAGAAGTTTACCCTCATCACATTCGACTAAAGGAAGGAATAAAATGCACACTCATTTTGGTATGAAAACCTATCTTACAATACAGGAAAGTGGGGGAGAAGGAGATAAGCAGGGTGTGGGGGATGATGGAAGGGAGAGTAATGGGAGGATGGTGAAATTTGAAGTCAACACTCTTGGGTATGGACAGGATCAAAAGACAGAATAGAAACAATGGGGGGCAGGATAGGATGGAGGGAAATACAGTTAGTGTTACACAACATGACTATTATCGAAGTCATTTGCAAAACTACACAGATAGGGTCTATATTGAATTGCCTGCCTTCCCAAAGGGAATGGGTGGGGAAGGAGGGATGGGGAGAATTTGGAACTCAACGTTTTAGGAACAACTGTTTAGTATTGTTGTTGCTACTAGGAAATAAGAAATACAGTTAATGGGGAATAGAAAGTCATCTGGCCCTACAGGACAAAAGAGAAGATGGGGACAAGAGAAGCGAGGGTGATAGAAGAGAGAGCAGATTGGTGAGAGGGAAAATTAGAATGCTCAGTGTATTGGGGTGGGGGGAGGGGATAAAAGGGGAGAAAGTTTAGAACCCAAAATTTTGTGAAAATCAATGTAAAAAGTTAAATAAATAAATTTATAGTAAAAAAAGAAAAAGATATAAACCACCAAAAAAATAAATAAATATAGGTAGACTAACTCAACTGGCAAAAGAGGTCCAAGAAGTCAATGAGGAGAAGGCTTCAAAAAGTGGAACTGGTCAAACAGAAAAGGAGGTTCAAAAGCTCACTGAAAAAAATAGTTCTTTAAGAATTAGAATGGAACAGATGGAAGCTAATGACTTTATGAGAAACCAAGAAATTATAAAACAAAATCAAAAGAATGAAAAAATCAAAGACAGTGTGAAATATCTCATTGGAAAAACAACTGACCTAGAAATTAGAACCAGGAGACATAATTCAAAAATTATTGGTGTAGGGGGGCGGAGCCAAGATGGCGGAGTAGAAGGACGCACATTCACGAGCTCCGAACCCACAACCCATGGAATTGAGGTAAAAGGAGAGCCCCATAAATTCTGAATCTCTGCAGGGGGTGCACAAACATAGGGGAAGAGATTTCCGTTCCACTGAACCCTGGAGAGCCGTCCCCGGGGTCCATCGCACTCCAGAAAGCGGACCCCACCCCCACCCCTGGCCGCGACCCAGAGAAGCTGACCTGAGCAGACTTCTGAGAGGAAAGCTCCAGGAGAATCTCCGGCAGCCGGGAAAGTCCCTCTGCCCACAGAAGCTAAAGGTCAGTTAAAAAGAAGCCTGCGCTAGGGGAGGGGAGCGGGCCCCCTCGGGAGGAAGCGGCGGCGGCAGAGACGGGGTCAGGAAGCGGCGGAGGCAGAGACGGGGGCAGGAAGCGGCGGAGGCAGAGGCGTGGGCGGGCGGCTGAGGCGGCAACGGCCCGGGACTCAGGAATCCCCCAGCAGCAGGTAGGATCTTCAATACTGAAGGTCTTTCCAACCTGAGGGAGCCGAGCAGGGGAGAGGGCCCTGCCCCCACCCCGCTCTACTGCTGAATGCCTCTGAATAAAACCCCCAAGGGAGCTGAGCACAGCAGGCGGGGCCCCCCACCCCACCCCCACCCGCTCTGTTCCTGAAAGTCGCTTCAGAAAGTCCCTGAGGGCCCAAGCTAGGAAGCGGCCCTGCCCCCACCCTGCGCCAGAACTAAAGCTTGCCGCGGGAAAGCGCATTTGAATCTCAGAGGCCAAGGACTAGCTGGGCGGATCCAGGCGGAGGTGGAAAGGAATCTCAGAAGTCAAGTAACTGGCTGGGAAAATGCCTAGAAAGGGAAAGAAAAATAAGACTTTAGAGAGTTTTTTCCAACAAATGCAAATGATCCCGACCTTCGGATCTGATGGGGAGGACGAGGACGTATTTTTCCCATCAGGGAAAGATGTGGAGGGCGGGGCCTCAGTACCCCAGACACCCCAGGGGGGTGTTGGGTGGGCTCAGGCCTTGGAAGAGCTTAAAAAGGATTTTGAAAAGCAAGTTAGACAGGTGGAGGAAAGACTGGGAAGAGAAATGACAAAGATGCAAGAAGAGTATGAAAAAAAGGTCAATATCTTGGTAAAGGAGTCCCAAAAAAATGCTGAGGAAATTAACACCTTGAAAAATAGGCTCACTCAATTGGCAAAAGAGGTTCAAAAAGCCAATGAGGAGAAGAATGCATTCAAAAGCAGAATGAGCCAAATGGAAAAAGAGGCTCAAAAGCTCACTGAATTTAATAGTTCTCTCAAAATTAGAATGGAACAGATGGAGTCTAATGACTTTATGAGAAACCAAGAAATCACCAAACAAAACCAAAAGAACGATAAAATGGAAGAGAATGTGAAATATCTCATGGGAAAAACAACTGACCTGGAAAATAGATCAAGGAGAGACAACTTAAAAATTATGGGACTACCTGAAAGCCATGATCAAAAAAAGAGCCTAGACATCGTCTTGCATGAAATTATCAAGGAAAACTGCCCTGACATTCTAGGACCAGAGGGCAAAATAAGTATTGAAAGAATCCATCGATCACCACCTGAAAGAGATCCAAAAAGAGAAACTCCTAGGAACATTGTGGCCAAATTCCAGAACTCCCAGCTCAAGGAAAAAATCTTGCAAGCAGCCAGAAACAAACAATTCCAGTACTGTGGAAATATAATCAGGATAACCCAAGATCTAGCAGCTTCTACATTAAGGGATCGAAGGGCGTGGAATAGGATATTCCAGAAGGCAAAGGAACTAGGACTGAAACCAAGAATCACCTACCCAGCTAAACTGAGTATAATACTTCAAGGGAAAATATGGTCTTTCAATGAAACAGAGGACTTTCAATCATTCTTAATGAAAAGACCAGAGCTGAAAAGAAAATTTGACTTTCAAACACAAGAATGAGAGGAAGCATGCAAAAGTAAACAGCAAGGAGAAGTATTAAGGGACTTACCAGAAATGAACTGTTTGCATTCATACAGGGAAGGACAATATTTCTAACTCTTAAAACTTTTCAGTATCTGGGTGGTTGGTGGGATCACACATACACATGTACACGCATGCACACACATACACACATGCATTCACATGCAGAGACAGAGAGCACAGATTGAACTGAATAGGATGGGACCATACCTTAAAAGAAATTAAGGTAAATGGAGAGAGAGAAATGTAGTGAGAGGAAAGAGGGGGAAATGGAAGGGGGTAACTATATGTCATTTAAGAGGCAAGTAGGAGATGTTTTTAGTGGAGGGAAAAAGAGGAGAGCTGAGGGAAAAAAAAAACAAACAAACAAACAAAAGTTTACCCTCATCACATTTGACTAAACGAAGGAGTGAAATGCACACTCATTTTGGTATGAAAACCTATCTTACAGTATAAGAAAGCGGGGGAGAAGGAGATATTGGGGGGGGGATGATGGAAGGGAGGGCAAAGGGAGGAGGGAGAAATTGAAAGTCAACACTTGGGGAGGGACAGGATCAAAGGACAGAAGAGAAACAATGAGGGGCAGGTTAAGAGGGATGGCAATTCAGTTAGTCTTACACAACACGACTATCAGGAAGGTCACTTGCAAAGCTACACAGATATGGCCTATAATGAATTGCCTGCCGTACCAAAGGGAATGGATGGGGAGGGAGGGATGGGGAGAATTTGGAACTCAAAGTTTCAGGAACAATTGTTTAGTATTGTTGTTGCAACTAGGAAAGAAGACATACAGTTAATGAGGAATAGAAAGTCATCTGGCCCTACAGGAGAAAAGAGAAGATAGAGACAAGGGAAGGGAGGGATGACAGAAGAGAGGACAGATTGAAGATAGGGAAAATTAGATTGCTTGGGGTATTGGGGTGGGGGGAGGGGAGAAAAGGGGAGAAAATTTGGAACCCAAAAATTTGTGAAAATGAATGTAAAAAGCTAAATAAATAAATAAATTAAAAAAAAAAAAAAAAAAAAATTATTGGTGTACCTGAAGACCATGATCAAAAAAAGAGCCTAGACATCATCTTCCAAAAAATTATCAAGAAAAACTGCCCTGACATTCTTGAACCAGAAAACAAAATAGAAATGGAAAAAATTCAGTGATGCCCTCCTGAAAGAGGTCCCAAAAGGAAAACTCTTAGGAATATTGTAGTTGAGTTGCCAGGTCAAGGACAAAATATTACAAGCAGCCAGAAAGGAGCAATTCAAATTTTGTGGAAATAAAATCAGGATAGCACAGGATTTAGCAGCTTCTACACTAAGGGACTGAAGGGTTTGGGATATGATATTCCAGAGGTCAAAGGATATAGGATTAAAACCAAGAATTACTTGCCCAGCAAACCTCTGTATAATACTTCAGGGGGAAAAAAATGGAATTTCAATTAAATGGAGGACTTCCAAGCATTTTTGTTGAAAAGACCAGAGCTGAATGGAAAATTTGACTTTCAAATACAAGAATCAAGAGGAATATGAACAAGTAAACAGGAAAGAGAAGCCTTAAGGAGCTCATTAAAGTTGAACTATTTACATTCCTACATGGAAAGATATTATTTGTAACTTATGAGACCTTTATCAGTATTAGGATAGTTAGAGGGAATATATATATATGTGTGTGTATATATATATATATATATATATATATATATATATATATATATATATATATATGTATATATATACACATGTAGGTGTGTATGGGTATGTATGTTTAAATTATATATGTGTAGGTATGTGTATGTACATGTGTATGTATATATAAATATATGTGTATACATATATATGTATATTGTATATATACACACATAGACATAGACAGAGGGCACAGGGTGAGTTTAATGTGAAGGGAGAATACCTAAAAAAAATAAAATTTACTGTTCAGTGGAATGTACTAGGAGTAAGAGAAAGGGAGAGGTAGAATGTAGCAAATCATCTCACATACAAGAGGGAAGAAATAGCTTCTACAATGGAGGGGAAGAGGGGGAGATGAAAGGAAATAATTGAACCTTACTCTCATGGTATTTGACTTAAGAAAGGAATAACACACATTCAATTGGATATGAAAACCTATTTTACCCTGCAGGAAGGCAAAGGGGAAGGGGATAGGAGAGGGAAAATAACAGAAGAGACAACAAATTGGAGAAAGGGATAATCAGAAGCAAACACTATTGTGGGAGGACAGGTCAAGGGAGAGAATAAAATAAATGAAGGGCAGGATAGGACAGAGGGAAATGTGGTTAGTCTTTTACAACATAACTATTATGGAAGTGCTTTGCATTGTTACACATGTATGACCTATATTGAATTGCTTGTTTTCTCAATGAGAGTGGGTAGGGAGAGAGGGACAGAATATGGAACTCAAAGCTTTAAGAATGAATGTTAAAAAATTGTTTTAGCATGCAAATGGAAATTGAGCTATACAGGCAGTAGAGTATAGAAATGTATTTTGCCCTACAGGAAAATAGAGGGGAAAGGGGATGGAAGAAGCCTGGGTAATAGAAGGGAAGGCAGAAAGGAGGAAGGGGTGGATGGGGTACATGCTGTCCTGGGGTGGGGGGTTGAGAGGGATGAAGAGAAAATTTTTAATTCAAATTCTTGTGAAAGTGAATGTTAAGAACTGGAAAATAAATTATATATTAAAGTAAAAAAAAATGTTAAAGGGCTATACAACTATTTATTATTATCATCATTATTTTCAATCCCAAATTCCCCTGCAAGAATGCCTAACTTTGAGTTAACCTAAGGGACTTGTACCAGCTCTTAAGGTAAAACAGATTAAATCTGGCTAATAATAACAGCAATTGAGATTTTTTTTAGCATCTTGACGTTCCCGAGCACTTTGAATGATTATATCTTCTGTGAGGCCCACAACCATGTGAAGCCAGTAATTCAGGCATTATTAACCACGTTTGACAGATGAGGAAACTGAGACTAACACAGGTGCAGGGACTTGCTGAGCCTCAGAAATGGGATCTGAGCCTTCCTGAGATCAAGCCGAGCCTTCTTCATTAGCAGTCCTCCCAAAGCTGGCAGGAGAAGAAAGGTTTCCATAGTTCCCCCACAGCCTCCTAACTAGTTCCAGCCTGAAGACCCAAGGCCTATTAATAGTTGGCCTAAATTCAGCACTGGACATGATGGTACATAGCAAAAGGTCAAAGGTTCTGCCTCCAAGGGCTCTCAATGAACTTCCTGCTGTGTGGATATTGATCTTAGAGATCTGGGGCATGTGAGTTCATACCCACATTGTTCTTAGATGGTCATTTAGTGAGGCCAGAAGAACAGAGTGTTTTGGGACCTCTTATCATTGAAGCTTTGAAAACTGTCACGCCTCTGATGGGGGGCTTTCATCAAATGGGGGCCTAAATGGTTGCAGTTAGGGCTGAGAAATGGGACAAAGGGAGCATTGGAGATCTTACAACTTTATTTCTAAAATTTCTATTAAATTTCTATTGACAGCATGTCCACCTGTCCTCCCAGCTGATTTGTTTTTTAGGAGGCTGGGTCCCCTTGTTTGCATTCTAGGGACTGTGTGGGGAGGGAGTATGATAAATAATTTGAAATACTTTGATTTTCATCTCTTGTGCGAACTTGTCCATATCAGTAAAAGGCAGAGGGGAGGTCAATTAGCCAGGATCCCCCAACTGGAGTGACTATCTGTCACTCAAATGTGAATAAAACATGTGGGGCAGAGATGATTTCACTGACAGGGGCCAGCCTGAGCAACACAGGCTCCTCTCAGGGGCTAGCTTGGAGGCCTAAAGACCTTGGACCTCAGGTTAAGGGGCTAACAGGCCCCACAGTGGCAGCTTTTTCTACAGCCAAATAGTATTCCATGATTTTCCCAGGTCAACTATCTCTGCCTCCCCCATCCCTCTCTGGGCCTCAGTTTCTTCATCTGTAAAATGGAATGGCTGGACTGAAGTGTCTTCACAGTTCTTTCCAGCTCCAAATGTATGTTCCTCTCATCAGCACTGGAACACAAGCCAAGCCTTCATCACCTCCTACCTGGAATATTGCAATGGCCTCCAAATCAGTCTCCCTGCCTCTCCATTCCATCCTTCAGAGTGACCACAGGGATACTCCCAAATCACAAGTCCCCCACACAGGCCTCTAGCGCAAAAACCAATGCTTTAGCCAGAAGTAAACGCCTTCTAGAATCTGGCTCAGGTCTGACTTCATGTTAATCACTTGAGGCAACCTAGGGGTCTAGATTTGGAATCAGAAAGATGTGAGCCCAGATCTTGTCATAAACATTTGACTAGATGTGTGAGTGACCTTGGGCAGGTCACTTCACCTCACTTCAAGAAAAGTGAAGTCAAGAAGCATTCATTGTGTCCTTAGTACGTGCCAGGTTGCCCCTCCAAGAGTTTACATTCTACTGGGGTAGCTGAGACAGGGGAGGGGTGCCTGCAGCCCCGAGGGACTGAAGCCATACTTGGCCCAGGCAGCTTCCTTCAAAGGGAGAGTCCAGGAGGAGCTAGTCAATTAGGAGAGGCCGCAGGGGTCCAGTACTTCTTCTGTGAGAGCTCACTGAATATACTTACTTGTTCTCCCTTGTGCAGAAAATCGGGCAGTGGGGCACTGGCCCTGAAAGGAATGCCTTGTCGTTAGCCTCAGTGGCTTCGTGCAAAATAAGAAGGGGATAGCCCTTACTTCACCTGCTTGGTGTGAGACGCAAATTGTGGGAGTGCATACAAACCCAAGGCTTCCTCCACCATGGCCTCCCGGGATTCCCTTCCTCCTTATTCCACCTTAGTCCCAGAGCATCCTTTCATGCCAGGAAGCATTCCCTCATGCGTATTTAGGGTTAGGGTTAGCCGCCGAGCATTAATGCCCTTCTCTCCTCGTGGCACCTGTCAGTATTGCGGTGTGTGAAGCAAAGCCCTGCTTGGAGAGTGGATGAAAACCCGCTTAGGCCAGGCACAGTGTGCTTCGTGACTCTACGTCCCCACAGCTTATCGCAGTGCCTGGCACATAATCCAACAGAAATGAACAAACAAACATTTTAAAATATATGTTTCTTTGTTTCATTAAGTATCTCCCAATTCCATTTTGAAAAGTTTCATAGAAATTTTAAAAAACTTTGAGTCTCAAATTCCCTCCCTTCTGCCTGCCCCTTGAGAAGGCAAGCAGTGTATTAATTATATGTGAAGTCATGCAGAACACCATTTCCATATTAGCCCCATTGCAGAAAAATATGTACGCACACAAACAAGAAAAAAAAAGAAAATGATGAAAGTGTGCTCCAATCTGAACACAGACTCCATCAGCTCTCTGAATAGCATTGTTCATTCTGGTTCCCTCGGAATTCTCTTAGATCATCATCTTAATCAGCGTGGCTATGTCTTTCACACTTGACCATTCTTACAATGCTCTCCTGCTTCTGCCCACTTCACTTTGCATCGATTCAGAAAACCCTTCACAAGTTTCTGTGAAGCCATCCCATGCTTTGTCATTTCTTACAGCACAATAATATCCCATCACAATCATTACTGTCGTTCAGTCAGTTTTCCATCGTGTCCCAGTCTTTGTGACCCTATTTGGGCTTTTCTTGGCAAAGATACTGCAGTGGTTTGCCATTCCCCTCTCCAATTCCTTTTACAGATGAGGAAACTGAAGCAAACAGGGTTAAGTGACTTGCCCAGGATCACCCAGCTAGGAAGTGTCTGAGACGAGATTTAAACTTAGGAAAATAACTCTTCCTGTCTTCAGGCTCAGTACTCTATCCACTGAGCCACCTAGTTGCCCCTACAATCTCCACTCCCCAGACACCAGGTCCTATTGTGCCAATTTTCTGATGGTGGTAAGTAGATTTCAGGCAGATTTCAGAGTATGAGCAGTAATATAGAGGCAGGTATTGTGTAGTAGAAAGCTTGCCTTGGAGTCCAGTGTGCTGTGTGACCACAAGCAAATAATTTAATCTCTCTGAGCCTTGTCTGTGAAACTGGGATAATACTAACAGTAGTGAAGAATGTATTGATTTGTGTTGCTTAAGTTAACTTATTTGTTTAGACCTTCTGTTCTGCTGGGGGGAGTAATCAGGAAGTAATAGCTACACACACACACACGCGTACACACACATATACACACACACTTACCTATACACATATACACACACATATACACACACAAATACACACACACATGCACACACATATACATGCACACTTACCTATACACACACACACATATATGTGTATATATATATATATATATATATATATATATATATATATATATATATATACACACACATAACTACTTCCTGAGGCCTCTCTACCTTCCGATTGTGAAAGGTCAGCTGCCTTCAGATATCTTTGTGGCCCTGTCAGATATCTCTTAGCAAAGCTTACAGATGAGGAACCAAGGATAAGCATTCATGCTCAACCTTATGAAATAAGTTATTGCCTGGCTATGGATAGAAGAACAGATAACAAACACATCAGAACCACTGGCATTAGGCTAGACATCCTACCTTTCAAAGGCTGCTCCAATCTCATCTATCTTCTCCTGTTGAGTTGACTTATGAAGTGTTGTGTTTATATTTGAAAATCCCACCATCCAGCAGGCATTCTTCTCAGCAAAGTGGAAGGCAGTATGGGGCAGTTGGAAGAACATTCCATTTGGAGACAGAGGACAACAAGGTTTAAAACCTGGTTCTGCTACTGCCTAGCGGTATGACCCTGGGCAAGTCACTTTACTCCTCTGGCCCTCAAAATTGGGGGGGGGGGGGAATTGTACAAGTCACCTCAGAGATCCCTTTCGGCTCTAAATTTAGGATCCTGTGAGCACTAAGTGGCTGCCAGGAGTATAAATATGGTACCTTCCCACTCTGTTAATTACCAAATAATGGGCCAAGCAAAGCAAGAGCTTCTCATCATTTTACATTTGTCTGCTCATCTCAGGTTCACTTTCGAAGGACCTGGCACATCTGAACAAAATCGGTCATATTAAGGAAAGTTACCAAGATATTGTTGTTGGCAAAGATAATGGGATGGTTTGCCATTTCCTCCTCCAGTGTGTCCTCATTTTACAGATAAGGAACTAAGGCAAATAGGAGTTAAGTGACTTCCCCAGGGTCACATAGTTAGAAAGTGCCTGAGGCCAGATTTGAACTCAGAGCTTTCTAACTCTAGGCCTGGTGCTCTATCCACTGTACAACCTAACTGGCCCATCAAGATTATCCATACATACGTACATACATACGTACATATATATATATATATATATATATATGTATTCAGTTCAAGTTATGGTTTGGTCTCTTGTCTCAAAAAGCAAAATGGAAGTTGATAAATGTTTCAGAATGATCATATCTTGTCATTTTTTCACAAATCAATCAACAGATCTCCTTTTAGCATTTGTTTTATTTTAAAATAATTTGTATTGACATATTTTGTTTTTATATTGCCTAAATTTCTCCATTAATTCTCCTAATTCCCTCCTACCTGTCTAGAAAATCCTCCCTTATGACAAATTTTTTTAAGAAAAGGAAAACAATCAGCAAAACCAATTGATATGTTGACAAAATCTCAGCTTGTGCAGTGTTCCATCCATACAGAAGTCCCTCCCATCCCCCCCACACCTCAGTATCTTCCAAGAAGTGGGGAGAGATGGCCTGCCATATCTTTTTGAGAGGACCAAGCTTGTTCATTGTCATTTCACAACTTTCTGTTGTTGCTTTGATTTACATTGCTCTGGCCATTGGGCATATTCTTTTCCTGGCTCAGCTTACTTCATTCTCATGGTTTCTTACTGCATGGTCAGTTGGACTCCATGACAGGAGAGAACCCCAGTTGATTTAGCTCTATCCCAGCTGATGAGTAGCTCCTGGATTTCCAGTTCTTCGCTGTCACAAAAAGGGAGCAAACACTTCTTTTCAATCCAACACCATAGGCACTTTTGTCCAAGGCCCGTGCTCGGTGCTAGAGATACAAGGTCAGAGGGGACACCTGCCACCTAAGAAATGGCATTCTGCTACTCCCCTGGCCCTGAAGCACAGGTACTTGCTGGGGCTTATTATTGTTATTTGGTCACTTCACTGTAAACTCACTGTAATCCACTGCCTGATGTTGCTCTGTCCCTGGTTTCCAGACAGTACAGAAAAGGCCTTTAAAAGGAAAGGTTTGCTGTTGTTGTTGACCCATGTCCAACTCTTTGTGACCCCACGTGGGGTTTCCTTGGCAAAGATACTGAATTGGTCTGCCACTTCCTTCTCCAGTTCCCTTTAGAGAGGAGGAAACTGAGACAAACAGGGTTAACTAACTTGCCTAGGGTCACACAGTCAGGAAGTATTTAAGGCCAAATTTGAAGTCAGATCTTCCTGACTCCAGGACTGGCATTCTATCCACTGTCTACACTCTATTAACTGTCTACAAAGTCACTAGCTTAGGTGAATGTCCTTATTAAAAAGTGGTGTTGGGATTTCCCTGGTCTTATGTGGTCTAGAGGAACTTCTGATAACCCATCGGGTCCCGTGCCAAGCTTTCTGCTCTGAGCTGGGCATACTTGCCCAGCCAGGGGTTGGCATCCAGCTTGCCTATTGTTTGTCAGCTGTGGAAGGAGGAGGTACCTATCTGTGTGGGGCAGGATTAATCACAGTGTAAACTGGGTTTCAGATATGCTAATGTTTTACACTGATTAAGAATTGTTTGACAGGCAGGCTGTGTGATAGCTCTCACTGGGAATGCTCCTCTTGGAAAAGGAAAGATGCAACTTACAAATGAAAGAAAATCCGAAAGCTCTGGTGACAAGCCAGTGGGCTGGACTTTGGTGAAGCTGAGAAGTGCAGATCTGATTGGAAGGAAACTAGGTGGTCCGGTAGAATGAAAAGCCAGCAGGAAGGAGCCAGAGAAGAGAGTTTGCTAAACAGATGCTGAGAGGGATCCTGGGGATGGGAAGCCCACCCAGCAAGGCAGTGTTTGGGAGGCAAAGGAGAGGGCAGCTCCAGGGTGGGGCCAGGCCCCAGAGGTCAGCATGGAAGGCCTGAGGAATCCCAGGATCGGGGCCAAAAGGTGGGAGCCAGAGCCAGATCAGCAGCCTGTTCTCTGAGTCAGCTGCTGCCAGCTAATTTAAATAATGGGATTGTTTACCTGCAATTGACCTAATGTGTCTTATAATTTGTAAGGGAAGGAAATGTCCACACATGATTATTGTTTTTCCCTGTAATTGGCTGACTGTGCATGTCTTCTGCTGCCCCAGGAGAAGTGGAAGGGACTTCCATAGTCTGAGGGCACACTCTTTGGAGGCAAGCACCCTCCCCACAACCTCAGGTGGGGAGTGTGATAGGGGGAGAGCTTCCAAGTGGCCACAATTTAGGAGGCCTAACGGTGAGCTTGCCCTCTGCCTACCTTCTGAGGGGCTGCTTCTGCTTCTGGGGATAGAGGTTTGCCCAACTGCAGAGAGATTTCTAGGACTTGCTGACTGGATTGAGAGCTAAAATCTTGCCAGGAAACTACAGTTTTATTCCTGGTTCCATAGGAGTCCTACTGTGTGCCATCCCACCCAGTACTCTACAGCTCTGTGTCAGTTTTGATCTGTGCAGTTTTCAAAGTGGGAGGCAGAAGATGGTGCACTGGACAGCATGCCAGCCTTGGCACCTGGAAGACATGGGTTCAGAAGTACCATTTATCAGCCATGGCAGCACCGGAGAGTCATTTCATTGTACTGAGCTTCCATATCCTCATGTGTGAAGGGAATATAATAGAAGTCAAACACTGAGTAACTGTCCTTACCACTTTTCATCCCCCCTTCTCTTTAGAGGTGGGGGACTATGGGTACAGAATAGTGCACACACTATCAAATGAAATCATCAGAGGGCACGGACTGTTTCATCATAGGGAACCTGGGATAATGGTTCAAACATAATAGGCATTTAATAAATGCTCCTTGGGTTGAATTGAATAGATGTTGGTTTTTTACATGGTGATGGTGATAGGCATATCCAGAAATTACAAGTGTCAAAGTCAAAACCATCACTAAGAGAAACAAATGCCACAAAATGGGACAATAATGCCTGTATTGTCTACGTCACAGGGTTGTCCTGAGGCTCCACTAAAGTCACATAAGGAAAGATCATCGCCATGACTGTCACCATCGTCGTCGTCGTCACCATCACCGTCATCATCGTTTTCATTGGTGCCATTGATGTCATTGCCATCATCCCCGGCACCATCCTGCTGCCATTGTCATCAGGGTATTTCTGGTGTCATTCTTTGCTTATAGTCTCTCTAAGGTTTATAAAGCTCCCTATGTTCAAAATCTCAATTAATCCTGAGTCCTCTGAGGCAAGGGCTACAGGGATTCTGATCCTAATTTAGAGCTGAGGAATCGAAGGCTCACACAGGTGATGTCACTTGTTGTTCAGTTATTTCCAGACTCTTCATGACCCCATGTGATGTGTTCTCAGCAAAGATACATTTCCTTTTCTAGTTTTACAGAAGAGGAAACTGAGGCAAACAGGGTTTAGTGACTTGCCTAGGGCCACACAGCTAGTAAGAATCTGAGGTCAGATTTGAACCCAGTGAGATAAGTCCTCTTAACTCCCAGCCTGGCCCTCTGTTCACTGCAGCACTCCCTAGCTGCCTGACTTGCCCAAGGTCATAGAACCAGTAAATGGCCCAGGTAGAAGTTAACTTCCATATATAACATAAATCTTCCACACCGATCTTCCTAGAGGGAGTCACTATAATCAATAAAACTCTTGGGGACAAGGGGTGTTATAGAAATGTGTGGTCTTTTTAAATGATTTCCTGAATTTTTTCCACAACACTTTACAGACAAGTGTTAAAGACACAGTTCCCTTTTTTACTTCCAGACACCAAAAACACAAACAAGTGAGTCAGGTTATAATCCCACTGTAACCTCCCCTGGCTGATATTGCATAATTTCCAGCTACTCAAGATGCCCAGCCTCACTTGACAACAACTCAGCCACTGAGAAGGTAATATTAGGCAGTAGGGGTGAGTGTGGTAGCAGATCGACTTTGCGGCTGGCCACCAGGACCTGCCCCAAGATGGCAGCTTCCTCATTTCCTAGGCGCTCCTGCCTAAGCTACAAGTTTTCTGAGCTCAGTTTCCACTGAAGGCAAGTAGATGGGTAGGTAAGTCACAAGACACCCTTCCAAGTGGATAAGCCCAGATCTCCTCCTCCTCCACTGTCCCGGAATTCCAGAGCTTGTGGACTGAGATAGTGAGCAGGTGTTAAGTGGTTAGCTAGGCGGGTCCTGGAAGGGAGGATATTAATGATTGTTTGCTTGGTACTTGACAGAAGGGGAAGAGAGAGGAGAAACGTAAAGAAGAAAAAGCAGAGACTTTCACAGGCTATGGAGTTGGCCAGGAACCTCACTCAACTTCATTTTACTGGTGAGGAAACTAAAGCTCAGAGAGGGAAATGGACTTGCCCAGGGTCACACAACTAGTTAGTAATAGAACTAGAAGGAGTTCTAGATTTTCCAACTTCTGTAGCTTTTTTTTTTTTTACTTCAGTGGGATAATTCCCTCATTCCTCAAATATGAAAGCCAGAAGAAACCAGAGAGATGATCTGACAACCTCACTCCCATTTTGCAGATAAGGACACTGAGGTAGAGAGGGGAAGAGTTTTGTTCTAGGAGGTACTACTAGGAAACTTCAGGGTCAGAATTTGAACTTATACCCTCTGGCTCTAAATTCAATAGCACCACACTCCAGTTTCTCAGTGTGATTGCCACTGCGTGTATAGGATGCTTAAAAACCCTTTTTGTGGAAGATGCTATCCAATAACATTGTCATCTATGACAAACACTCCTTTGAAATCTTTATCAGCTGACTTTTCCCCCCCAACATGACTGTGTTGAGAGAAGTAGACTGGAAATTTTCTGTATCGTACCAGATTTTATTTAACAACACACACTGATTAAGCATCTAATGTGTACTGTATGTCACAATAATCCCACCCCTTGGGGAGCCAACATTTAGGGGAGGAACAACAAATACATGAAAGCAAATTCGAAGTAATTAGGGGCACTGACACTCAGGCATGTCCACAGAGGCCTCTAGTAAGAGATATTTGGAGAAGAGAGCTAGGGATTTCAAGTGCAGAGGTGCAGACAGCAAGCATTCCAAGCATGGACTAGAGCCTGGACAAAAGAATGGAGGGAAGAGATGGGCCGGCATGTATGGGGTCAAAGTTAGCATGGAACAAAAGGACATGGGAAATATAGAAAAGGTGAATTGAAAGAAGTCACATTTCATGTGGCCAGTGATTTGATAACAGAGATTTGAGAGGCCCCCGAATTGCGTGTACCCATATTTACAGCCCTTGAAAGCACTTAGGGGTCATAAGATCAGAGACCTATAGCTGAAAGGGACTGCTGAGGCCACCTATTTTCCTTCCACCACCATTCCCCATTTGCAGATGAGGAAATCCGGACCCAGAGAGGGCAAGTAGTTAGCCAAAGTCACACAGCTAGCAAGCCACAGAGTCAGAACATAAACCCTGCTTCTTGGTTCCTAAAGCCAGTACTTTTTGTACAGCCTGCCATCATCATCTCCTATATTCCACTCTCATTTGCAGGATGTGAAATCTTGTCCTTTAATTTATAACCCTTGGGATTATCCCACTTAGACCACATTGAGGTCCTCAATGTCATTGTCCTTCATTGAAGGAAGACATTTAAAAATGTGTGGGAGCCATCTCCAGTGTAAATCAACACAATCGCTCCCAAACAATTGGTTCCATCTTTCCAAAGGATTCAGGCAGGTGGGGTTCAGAATGATGATATCACTAAAAGTGAGCTTCGTCTTTCAAAGGCAAACCCCAAGGGAATCATTCACCCTGCGGATCAAATGGAGCTATTCCACAAAAGTCTCCCCTAGTGCCACTGGATATAGTTTTAAGGGGTGGCAGTCCACATGTGCCTATAGCAGGCCATTTAAAAGGCTGAATTGTAAGACTTTTCTCCTTTCAGTTATCTCAGGTCTCCCATGCCCACCCCACCCCCATCCTACACCCACGAATTGAGCTTCACCCTACCTTCTTTCAAAGTTGGCCAAGGTTATACATACAGTTGGTCTTGTTTTATGTCTTAGATAACAACATGAGCCCAGCATTCTCTTTTTATCTCCAGCATGGAAGGGTTGAAATGTAGGCTGCGGAAGGAACTGACTAGTGGATATCCAATGTACAATGACTTTGTGAGACCTCTAGCAGGTGACTCTTTGTAAGTGGCCCGCTCTGCAAGCTATCAGGAAGCCAGCCCAGAAGGGTATAGTTGAGTGATGTGGGGATAGAAAAGACTTCTTCAATCTCACTGAGACCTTTCCCAGGTCTTGAAACAGACAAGGGTTCCACAGGCAAAGGAGGAGTGGGTGCAGCCAAGCCATGTGAGGTCATTCCTTCTGTTAAGCGTGTAACTAGCCCAAGATATGTAGCATCAGGCTCCTATGAAACACCAGAAATGCTACATGTGTACAGGATTTTCCAGGCTGCTACCTGTTTCCTGATTACTGTTGTCCAGGGATGGGGAACCTGCCACATGTTCCCCACCCCTGCTATTCCTTTTCCTCCTAACAAGGAGCTAGTTTTTTTTTTTCCTTCTCTTTCCCCTTGTCTTTTTTCTTCCCTTCTTCGGCCCAATCCCTAGGGCCTTCTAAGGCTATAGATTACGCTGTGATCACTATAAGATCACATATTCACATGGAATTAGGAAACCAAATAAAGAACTTTGACCTTCTGGTCAACCTTGACCTTGATGCTGTTGTGTGGTTTGGGGAAATCAGTTGGCTTCAGTTTCTCTGTCTAAGTCTCAGTTTCCACATCTGTATGTGGAGTTGGACAAGACAACTTCCCTATTCCCTTTGCAAAGACCTCGAAGATGCCTTGAGCTCTAGATCTTCAATTCATTCTATCTCCAATGGTCAATGAAACACACGACATTTTAGAGGCAGAAGGAGCCTTAAGGAAAATGCTTTTCTTTAACAGATCAAGGTTGTATGACTTCACCAGAGTGGCTGATGACTCCAGAGTGACTTGGAGGGCGATCTTCAGGAGCGGCTTTGGTAGCCAAATTCATACCCCTCAAGGCAAAGCAGATGCTGAGCCTCTCCAAGCTTGGTTGTGAGGTGACACGGAGGTGGCCCCATGTGGTGCTCACTCCATACCTGGAGCCTTTCCAGTTTGGAAAACAAGAGGTTGAACTTGATTGGTAGAGCCTCCAAGAAGCCACCCTGACCTCTGTACCCCAGCCATGTGTCGGAAGAGGGCTTTAGTGGAACCAGGCAGTCAGCACACACTCAGTAAATGCTTACTCAGTACTGGGCACTAGGAGAAGCTCTGGGGACACAAAGCAAGGTGAAAACTTGGTCCCTGCTCTCCATGAACTTATATCCTAGAGGAAGAGAGAGCCTGGAAATAACTAGTTTCATGCAAGATACATGCTGAGTAGATGGAAAGTAACCTTAGAGAGGAAGGTACCAGCAACTGGGGAGGCAGGTACCAGCAGCTGAGGGGATAAGCACAAGCAGTTGTGGTGGGATTTGAGCAGGCAATTGAAGGATGCCAGGGAAACTAAAAAGCATCAGGAGAATATTACAGGCACAGATGGGGGCTAGGGAAAAGGCACAGAGAGGGTGGATGGAGTGCTATGTGTAAGGAGCATCAAAAAGGCCAGTGTTCCTGGGTCACCAAAGGCAGGGAGGGCAGTGAAGAAACAATCTGGAAAGGTGGCAGTAGCCATCTTCTCATGGGTTATGAAGAGCCTGAAATGCCAAACAGAGGATTTTACATTTGATCCTGGAGATAATAGGGAGTCAGTGGGGCTGGGGGTGGGGAGTAACATAGTTAGACCTGGGTTTTAGAAAGATCACTTTGGCAGCCAAATGAGACTGGATTAGAGAGGGGAGAGGTGTGAGAGGGCCAATTAAGAGGTTGCTGTAATAGTCCAGGCAAGAGGTGATGAGGTCCTGAGCTAGGGAGGTGGCTGTGTGAGTGCACAGAAGGGGATGGATCTGAGTGAGATTGTGGAGGTGGAAACAATGAGGTTTGCCAATGGCTTCGTTATGTGGTATGACTGTGAGTGAAGAGCTGAGGGTAACACCGAGACAGAAAGACACTGACCCCTAGGTTAACCTAGCTGAGGGCAAGGAAAATAGTTGCATACAGTGGGCTGGGTAAAGTCCATATGGTGAGATCAGGATGGGCCAGTGGGGATGGACTGTCATCTGCTCACTGGAGAGCATGCCCACAGCCATGAGAACTCTGGAATATCATAGTCCAGTTTCCATGGAAGAAATAGCTTTTGATCAAACAATTTTTCATCTACCAAATCCATGCAGATCTAGTCCCTGATGTTTGGATTTGTGTCTCTGACCTCCCCACCCCACCCCACTCCCATTCATTTCATCCGTTAAAAGTAACAGGAGTTGTGCTGGGAGAAGTTCATGGTAAGACAACAAAAACCCACATATTGTCGGGAATTATGGAAGTGGTCAAGCATCTTGATGTTTGGTGTGCTAATGTCCCCTCTCAGGGGTCTGCTCAGGCCCTTCCAAAGGACTCGGATCAGGCTTAAGGTGGCAGGTACCCTCTCTCTTTAATTGCCAATAACTAAGCCTTGAAGACCTGCCCCAAAACATGACTTCACACCATTACCACATAGACTTAGTCTTAATAAGAAGGGAGGAGATTGCTATGCGGAGTGTCTCCTTTGCTTCCTGAACAAAATCACAAATACCGGCCACTTTCAAATGCCTGGCAATTTTTCAACCTTCACACTCAGTAGTGGAGATTTCGGTTTCGGTCAGGTTTATGGGAAAACACCACCTCTCATCACCTACCATCATACATCTTTGCCTTCTTGGGCGTCCCAAAGAAGTGACCCCCTATTGAAAGTCCAGCTTTTCAGTAGCTGGGGGAGATGAGATCACATGTGGTGTTTTGGACATTTCTTTTTCATAGCTCACCTACTACCTGGAGCAGGTTATTCCCCTGCTCAGTCAAGCCCCCTGTCCTAAAGGATTGCCCACCACTGCCACAAGAGAAAGGCAATATAGATGAGGGGACAAATGGGGAGGCAGAGGGTCTGAGTTTGGGTCCTGGCTCCCCTACTTCCTACCAGTCTACCTTGGGGCAAGTTACTTGACCTTTCCTGGGGCCTGCTTCTTCTGCAGGTAAAAGAGGGCTTGGACAGGATAACATTACCCCCTCTTCTAGCTCTAAATTCTGCACTCTGTGAGTTGTACCTAATCCTTTGTCTCCCAAGTCTCAATCACCTCACCCTTCTTCCAATCTCTCCTTTTCCCGAAGTGTCTCAACACCCCAAGGCAAGGGTTCACTGTGAACGTGTAGCAGCTGTGGGACCAATAATCTGGGGGCACCTAGCAGTGGCTCTCTCTCATCTGCTGCTGAGGATGGGAATTTGGGGAAAAGCTTTGGCAGTTTTTCCTGGGAAAGATGCTGGGGAAGGCAATGACCTCGGTGCCCGTTCCCTCCCCGGTCAGCAAGCGTGGACCAGTCTTCCAAGTTTCCTTTTAGCCCTCGCCTTTCTTATGAGTGGGAAGGGGTATAAGTCTTTGTTAGGTTTTAGGTTTCCCATAACCCTTCTCCCTAAGTTGCTTCCCTTTGGTCTCTTGGAAGTCACACAAAGGATGCCTGTGGGCACAGAGCTCTCACCTGGGAAGGGAGAGAGTCCTAGGTTCCAGAGCTGAGCTGCCTCTTACTACGCTTTGCCAGGCAGCTCACTTTACCTCCCTGCTGGCTCCATTTGGAAAGCAGACAATGCGCTTAGGGTTCCCCAGGACAGCACGAGTCCCCTAAAGACTAAGCCCTCTCTAGGCTGCGGGGAAGGTATAGAAAGGGCTTTGGCGGGGAGGCTAATGGTGGGGCAGAGATTCGGCCGGTTGGGAGAGTACCAGGTGTTCTGGACAGTCTAAGAAGAACGAATGGGGCGGGGGGAGAGGAAGATGAGAGGGAGGGGACGGGGCGGGGGGGGGGGAGGATCAGCACTAGTCCAGGAGACAGGGTCGCAGCCCAGGTGAGGAGGGGGAGGGCAGTGGCTGGGGAAGGGGAGAAGGCTTGCAAAGGGGCTCTGAGGTGACCCCTGCCCTTCACCAGTAGGGCGGCGTACAGGCTCACCTGGGTCAAGTCAGAGCTGGGCTCCCGTCGGGCCCTTCCCGTGATTGACACAAGGAGCCCGGGCGGGCCTGGGGCAGGGGGGCGGAGGGAGGGAGGACTGGAGGGCGGGAGGGCAGAGCAGCCTCCATAAATGGTCCCACCCCTGAGGAAGGTGTATCAGTCTGCCAGGTAGGGACCGAGGAGCCCGCACCTGCCAAGGCGCTGCCCAGCCCAGCCCAGCCTGCCAGCCTGCCTCTGAGGTGCCGAGAGCCCAGAGGACACACGACGGGAAAGCCAGCACAGCATGGACAGGTTCAAGTTACTTGCCTTCCTACGACGGGGCAAAGAGGTATGGGCCAGGACGGAGGCTGTCCAGTGGAGGCAGCCCGGGGGTGTCTCTGGGGGCTTCGCTGCGGAGGCAGCTGGCAGCTCTCACTTCACTCTGCGTGCTCTAGGTCCTCGCTCTCCACCTCCCTCCCTCGTCCCCCCTCCCTCCCTCTGTCCGTCCCGTGTCTGCCCTCCTTGCCCACTCCATAGCGAGTTCAAGTGCGGCTGGCAGGGAGCCCCAGGAATGGGGGGGAGTAAGATCTTCCTGGACTGAGGTGGACTCGGTATCAAAGATGAAGAAGTGTGAAGGGTCTGAGAAGCCCTCAAGTTCTACCCTCTTATTTAACAGGAGGACGAGGCCAGGAGGCTGCCTGAACCATAGAGATAGCAGTTAGAACGGAGAGGCAGGGCCTCTCTGGCTCACTCGTTCCCTTGAGCATCTTGGAGTGCCACATCGCAGTTCACAAATCGTCTCTGCCCTTTCTTTCTGCCCTCCTCCTCCAGGCTATCCTAGTGGTTGAAGTGGGAGGGTAGAATGGGGTCCCTTCCAAGACAGACAGCTGGTTCCTCCCTCCTTGGTGCTGCCCCCCCCCCCCAATCATTCTGCTTGCCCTCTTCTGGGCAGGGAAGGAAGGGTTTTGTCTTTTCCAGGTCCACATCCCAAAAGAGAACCAGTGACCCACTCTGTGACTTCTTGGCAGAGATCCCCTAATGATCCAATCTGTCAAAGATTCCCAGGAGCCTTCAGGGTGTTGACTTTGCACTTTCCTCCTTTAGGGAATTTGTCATTGGAGTCTCCATTTCTCCCTATTTCCTTCTTGCTGGGATGGGATCGAGGTTTGTTGATTTTTCATCAAATGTAACTGGAACTAAGTGAAGGAGGTACCTAACCTCCCCTCCCTCTCAACTCTTTCAAACTTGAGTCCTGACAGGGGACAGGCCCAGTGGCCAAGTGAGATAAACTATGTCTAGCAATCTCCAGAACTTGGTGGAGCTTTTAGTTAGCACATGGTCCACTCTTCTCAGGACTTCCCCCTTCCCTGCCACTCTGGCCATGGGAAAGAATGCCTTGTATGATGCTTCCTAGGCTACAGACCTCATCTAGTGACCAAAGATGTCTTTTTTATCATCCTTCAGAAAGTGACTACTTCATCGGAGAATTTCCATGTGGATGAAAATGATGAGAACCAGGAACGTGGGAACTGGTCCCAAAAATCTGATTATCTTCTCTCCATGGTTGGATATGCAGTAGGACTGGGAAATGTCTGGAGATTCCCTTATTTGACTTACCAGAATGGAGGAGGTATTTTAAAAATATAATTTTAAAAGAACTGTCCACTGAGTGACCAATAAAGTCTACTGAATACAAATTGGAGGGGGCAGGGAAGTCAAGGTCCCTGGAAGGCAGACGTCGTATATGGCACACTGCACACTGGAGGTGGGAAGTTCTTTGTGGAAAGCTTCTTTACCTCTTGTATAAGTAGTGTGTCATGTAAAGGGTTCCTCCTTCTACTCCATCTGAATCTAAGAACAGATCAGAGGATTCTAGCTAGCTCTTAGGAAGTCTGTTGAATCACAGCATTATGTTGCTTTTTCCTAGAGGGAAAGGTAGAAGGAGGAGTCTTTTAAAATGCTCAATTTGCCTCCACTGTAGCCTGTAGGCAGAAGACTACATGGACATCATTTTGGAGCCAGAAGAGATTGAATTGCAAAATTTGTGGGTTTTTGGAGAAAGTGAGGTCTTAAATGATGGTAGACCTAGAACTAGGAGAGACCTCAAGAATAAGCTAGTTCAATCCCTTGATTTGGCATTGTAGGAAACTGAGGCTCAGAGAGGTTAAGCAGGGATGTGCCCAAGTTCATCCAAGTGGGAAGTATCTGAATCAGGTTCTTCTCAAAGCTTTTCTAGTTTAATTCAAGCTTAGGGTGTGTAATTCATTTTTGTAAGATGGCATTATTTATAGCTTGTAGGCCATTTAAGCAAAGAAGATTAGAAGGGGGGGATGGAATCCTAATCTGATACACAAAGGGAGGCAAGAAGGCATTTCACAATCCCTTGGTACTGTCGAAACAACTTTTCACTTACACCCTATTTTATTTGCTTGCTAATTACAGGTTGCAATAAAAGTGCAGAGGTGACGTGCCCTTGTATTTCATAACTCTCTCCCAGTACCAATGAAACTGTGCCATTGTCATGACTTTTGTTTGGTACAATAGGATTCTGTGCTTGAGATCTTCTAGCGTCATGCCTCCTTTTTAATTGGGTGAATGACAATTTTTACACTGGCCTCAGATAAGGAAGAAAGAGCCCTGGTTACTACAGGCTTAGGTGCTGCCACAGAAACCCCCCCTCTGGCTGACTTAAGCTCTTTCAGTCACATGTATGATTTTGCTAGAAGATGAATCAGGAGCCATGACCTTGTTTGGCTACAGTGGTTCAGAGATCAGCTGTTTGGGATGATGGAGAGACATGTAGGGCAATCTGTCAACCCCTTCTCATCTGCCCCACGAGAAGGAGTCGACATGCATCTTACAATGAGGTTTTTTCCAGGAGTGACCCCAGAAATGCTCCCTAGTCTCAATCCCAGTTTCAAATCCTTGTGGTGTATTCAAGCCAATAGTTGCCCTGAATTTAGCACCCTGCACCAGGTTTTTCCCCCTCTCTTTCTGACCAGGATAAAGAAAACATAATTAGGCTCTATGGATTCCAAAATCAACTCTAACAGTTGGGGATGCCAGAGAGGGCATTCCTGGAAAGGTATTTGCTAGCCTAGGTGGCCTCCGAGGTACATACAGCTCTGAGATTCTGGGAATATGATTATTCAGAAGAGTTAACACATGCAGGAGTCACATACTATCTCAAATATCTCTTCCTTCCCACTGATCTTTTTTTCACCAATCAGGGTTACCTCCAACAGAGGGGTAGGGGGGGTAGATTAAGAAAAGGAGTCATAGGTCAAGTAGTCCGACATTTAGTTGAGGTTGAAAAGCTATGGTAGGCATTTGAGATTCTTTGAATACTGCTTGAGTTTAAGTCTCTAGAGTCGAGAGCAGCCACTTTAGCCTATACTTCAGCGCAATCGTGTTTTTGCAAGGTGGCCTCATTACATCAGGAGCCAGAAAGCAGGATTTTTGCCCTTAGTATAGTCAGGGAAAAAAAAAACAATCGTTGTTTTCTCTTTTTAAAAAATCAATTTTATTCTACGTTCTGTTAAGTGCAAGTATTCAAACCTAGAAATCAGAAACAAAGGACAAAAAAACACAAGCAAACAAAAGAAGAGATTGTAAACAAGTGTGTAGGTGTTCCTGGCCTGCCACAATCCACCAAGTGTTAAGCACATAGGCTGAAAAACCAAAGGTGCCCCAATGTCTTTGCATACAAATGCAAACAAAGAAACAATTCCATCATCCCTTTGGAGCTTCTTTTCTGCGTATTATTCATTGCTGGGACTGATCTCTTCCAATGCGCAGCTTGAGTCTATGTGTTTCCTGTTCTTTTGGATCTGACTTCTTACGCGTATGTCAGTACTTAGGTCTCCTCATATTTCTTTGATTTTTTTTCCTATTTGTTTGTTATTATGGCTTTATGTTGTTATGGTTATTATGCCATGCATTGTTCAGTTATTCCTTAATTGTTAGACCTAGAGTTTGCTTTCAGGGTTATGTGGAGGGAGGGGGGAGGGGTTGCTACTCTGACAAATAGCCAAGCTCAGAACATTTTAATGTTGGTAGGTTTTCATTGCCTGTTAATAATCTCCAGAGGGTTTATACCCTCATTCACAGTGGTGGGACAATGGTCCTTAGGCTACCGGGTCTAAGGGGACAGACACATCTGTAAGACTTATTGTTGAGGTCTTTAGTGATCTCCAGCTACAGATTCTTGGCACACAGGCTCTCTCAAAGCCACGTCAGCATTGGCTCTCAGCATTTCACTCCCTTTGCCAATTTGATGGGTATAAGGTGGAATCCTGAATCGAACTGAACTTTGTTTTTTTCACATGGCCATTCATAATTTGTGTTTCCTCTTTCAGAAACTACCTAGAACAGGTAGATTTTCTTCCACAGAAAATACTTCAGCTAATTTTTCAAACTTGCCCTCACCATGCAGTTTAGAACATGTTATCTACCTCGCTTTGATGTTTAAATGTAAACCAAATGTATTAGTATCCTCTTAAGGAATCAATGAAATTATAAACCATCCAGCTGAAAGTTTTAACTCATTTGGTAGTAGTTGATAGAGTACTGAGCAGGGACTTAGAGTCAAGAAGTCCTGGGTTCAAATTGTGGCTCTGACATTTACTAATTCAGTAGCCTAGGCATTTCAGTTACTGTTCTCATATTCAGTCAATCAATAAGAGTTTACTAAATGCTTACTATGTACCAGGCCCTGTGCTAAGTGCTAAGGATACAAAAAGAGGCAAAAGACATTTGTCTTATTTCAAGGATGGGGATAATAATCCCTTTAGCACTTAAATTTCATAATAATTCAAAATAGATATTTTCTTTCTCCTCCCAATGAAGTAGTTTTGGTTTTGGTTTCACACTAGATATTCCATCATACCACCAGTATAATTTAAGGTTAGATCATTCCTAGTGATGATTTTCACTGTATCATCCACCCTCCCCTACACAGGTCCCAACGAACCAATGCAAATAAGGCTTAGGTGTTCACATCGTAAGGGTATGTCCACTTGGAAGTGAATATAAGGAAATTTCAGACTTTTCCAGTTAAGTGATGGAAAAGTTGGAGTTTGGAGTTCCTTAGCATATGTGAAGGTAAAGATTCTGCTATCCATTTCAGTAGGGGAAAGGGCCATGGGGTGAAGAAATGTCTTGCCTGTATTACAAAAGCCTCATTTTAGCCTCTAGTTTGATTACTTCCATCAACATTTTTACAAAGCCAATAAACTGAAAAGTTGGCCAATTAGCTGCAATTTTCTTTTCATGTCTGCCATCTGGTAAGATAAGTGAAGGCTTTTTTTTTCATTTTTTGCTAGGGCAGAAAAGATGAAACATAATAGGGATAAATATAAGTCTTAAACATGGACTCCAAAACCCACTTTCCAAACACAGATTAAGGGCAGGGCTAGACAAGATTCTGTCTGAAAAAGATGTGGGCTTTGGTGGACTGCAAGCTCTGTATCAAGTGGAAGGAGGAAGCAAGAAATTTTGATGACTCATACACAAGTTAATCCGTCCCTAAGAATCTACAGGTGACTATGAACATTTCCTTAATGATCAGGAAAAGACCTGAGGTTCTTATACAATACCAGGAAAATCCTAACTACCCGGGGAAAGAACTTTGTCACTCTTTACGGAATGAGGAACTCTGTTCGATCAGTTTCTTCCGCTAACTGAGCAAAGAGGCAAGCAACATTTCCAGGTACCATTCCCTGCAATCAGAAGCAGTGCTGAATGCCTGAATGCTTGACTTTTTACTCAAACTAGAATCCAAATTCTGAATGAGGAATTCTTTCCAAAGTCTGGAAGGAAGCTTTCAACAAGCACCTATCTTCTCATTTAGAAGTCAACTACTTCATTCCAAAGGAAACTTGACTTCAAAAATAAAAAGTCCTGTCCCTGATGCCTTAGTCAGAGAAGGCAAACATGATTTTGTTTTCTTTTCCCCTTTGAAAGGTGCCTTCCTCATACCCTATGCAATAATGTTGGCACTGGCGGGGCTTCCCTTGTTCTTTTTGGAGTGCTCACTGGGACAGTTTGCCAGCCTGGGGCCAGTTTCAGTTTGGAGGGTTCTGCCACTTTTTCAAGGTAGGTATTAGAGCTACTTCCTTATTACATCCCTTTCTCCCCACAACCCTCTTCCAACCTCCCCATTCCCCAGTTTTACAGCTTTCTGACTGGAAGTAACCTCTCCTCTGGTCCTTCTGGGACTCCATCGGCCTTCATGCTTCATTTTGACACATCTCTCCTCCACTGCCTTCACTTTCTCCCAGCACTTGTTCATTTTCTCTCTCTGGCCTCCTCTTCCTGCCCCTCTCCAGCCTAGAGCTGGCCTAATTAATGTTGAAGGGCTGGGGCAAGGCTCAGATTAGATAATACATACAAAAGCATGTTGCAAAAGCTATCAAGTAGTCTCTACATCTAAAGTCACCTTAGTGAATGCTCAAATTTCTTGGAGAGGGATGGAGGTCAACCAACTACATAACGTATAATAGCAATGCTAGAATAGTAGTCCTTAGTTGCCTCTCTCCTCTCTTCTAATTGCCCTGAGACACAGCCCTGGTGTCCAGAACCTAATTGGTTGGAGGATAAAGGACTTGAAACTGCCTTTGGCATCTCTTCCTCCATATCTCTTTTCCAATGCCTGCTTCAGAAGAGCTTGGCGCATTCTGCTGTGTGTATTGGATGGATCCTATAGAACAGGGCTCCAATGTGCAATGGATGCATTTCTTGGCTCCACTCCAATCTCAGGACCCCAGATAGGTTTTGCTACGGGCTAACTTCCAAAAAGCATCAGGAATATTTGGAATGCTCCATGAAAATACATTTTGAGAAAGGTAAAGGAGCTAATAGCTTGGTGCATGTTAGAAAAACTGCCATGGAAGGAACCACAGCAAACATTTTCACCTTATTTGGGGCAAGTCTCCAATTTCTATTGCTCCTGATGTCATTCACATCAGCTCATCCCATTCTGTTGCTGGCCCCACTGGCAACAAGTGATATACTTATCCTTATCTAGGGCTAAGGAGAGGCAGAGATTTCGACTAGCTTGGGTTAAGTGCCAGATTTGAGGCTGGAAGGCCTAGGTTCATATTGTGCCTTTGATACTCTGACCCTTGGTAAAGTCAAGTGTCGGTGGCCATTGTCCCTGAGCTACTTTCCTCCTGTGTAAAATGGAGCACATACCATCGTCAGTACCTGCCTCACTGGGCTTTTGAGAGGCTCCAGGTTGTTCATGTCTAGAAAGCACTCTACAGACTTGAAGACGCTCCAGACATGCTGCTGATGGTCCTTGTTCCTGTTACTTTGATCCAGGCAATCAGACTAGTGTCCCACACAGATCTCTTCCTCCTGGGCTTGAATCGTGAGGCCAATCACTTGAGGGGGTTTCCTGCATCATTCACTTCCTTTGACTTTGTGCCCATGGTGACCAAGTCTCCTCTCTTCTAGGTGTGGGACTCACCATGATCTTGATCTCAATATTTGTAACCATCTATTACAATGTCATCATTGCCTATAGTCTCTATTATTTATTTGCTTCATTTCAAAAAGTCCTGCCCTGGTCTGAATGCTTCTACTGGGCAGATAGCAACTGCAGCCGAACCCCCATAGGTAAAGTACCCTTTTGGATGCAATTGGGCTGGGGAGACTTAAGTTGTTCAGAAGAAATCTGAAGGCCTAAGGACTCTTCTTGACAGTAAAGGAGTAATGATTTGTTTGGGTTTGAATTTTGGTGAGGGCAAGGGAAATCTGAGTAAGACGAGTGACCTGAGAGAGAAGAGGGGATGTGTGGGCAGTCTATCTAACTCTGAGTCTTGCCAGTGTGACTGAGTAAAGCCTGGACTGACCATTGGTAGGCCTTCCTTACAAGCTAGGGAGAAGGCAGAAAGGAAGATGGGGGAAATGGAGGAAGGCAGGAAGAGGAGACAAGGCAGTGAAAGAGAGGAAGGGCAGGAAGAGGCGGGGAGAAGCAGGAAAATATTGATACAGAGAGAAGAACCAGAGTAAATCCTTCAGTGCCATCACTGCCAGAAACAAAGCACTTCAAAAGATAACTCAGGACTTCTGGGAACATTTCAGGGAATACAGTGGCAAGCAAACACCATTTAGACCTTAGGAGCAACTTCATCCTCTGTGCTACTTGCAACAGATGTTAGCTAAATGTCAACCGAAGGAAGCCATTATGGTATTATTGCCATTTCAACTTCATACAGTTCTAGCAAGACTGTTGCTCCTCTGAAGGTTAGGGTATGGGAACAATTGCCCCTTAGCTGTTCTTCTGAGGATAATAGGAGAAACTTAGAGGGGTTATTCTTATTTTCATTCCACTAGAAATACACTGGGTTTTTTCTGCTCAGAAATGAACAGTTGAAATGATACTTTCAATCTTGGAAACATGAAACCCAAATACACAGTCACACCCACAAGTGAATTCAGGAAAAACATATGGCCTTTTGCAGCGCTGGTGACAGGCATCTTTTTCTCTTCAGTAACTCACTGTAATGTGAACACGGATATGGGAGTCAGCATCCAAATGAACTATTCAGAGGTACTTCACAACAATCAGACCTGCATAAACGGAACTCAGGTGGAACGACCTGGGCAGCTTCCCAGTGAGCAGTATTGGGAGTAAGTACACCCCTCCCCCCCTCCCCCCATAATCCGGGCCTGAGCAATGGTCCAGCAGAATGCCAGAGAGCCTTTTGGAGAGGCAGGGTCAAATAGAGCCTCATCTCTTCATCTTGCCCTCCAAAGAAGTTAAAGAAATGAAATCAGAGTGGTTTCCATTGCCAGTACAACGTACACTCTTTAAGGACAAAGACTGCTTTCATGTTTGGCTTTGTCCGGAACACAAAACAGATTCCTAACAAGTATTGGTTGAGTTGAAATGAATGGAATTGATCTTACTCCCCACACAGCCTGGGAGCTACAACTACAGTTGGGGGAGGGGCTGAAGTTTTCCCCCAAGTTGTTGACATTTCGAGGAGCTGAGGACACTCAGCTGTGGAATGAACAAATGAGCCTAACACATGGTGAGAATAATTGGTTAAACCAGGAAACTCTAGACTGGGGTGCAGATTCTTTCTCCTTAGTTGGTCCCCACCCTCTTTGCTTCCCCAGCAGTGTCCTCATAATATCTGGGGTCCCCTAATCCCAGGAGCTAGCAACCTGGGATTTCAGTCTCCCCAGCAAGGGTCCTAGTGTCCTGAAGTTTGAGATTCCCCGCCCCCCTTACCTCCCTTGCTTTTCTGGCCCTCACCCTAGCACCAGGATTGCTACTAATGGCTTCTCTCAGCAAGGGGCTATCTGCAAACCTGGCTTGTCATCAATTTATTCTTCAAGCATTGATTGAAAAGTCAATCGTATGCTTTACAATGTACATACTAGCTAGAAAGCACTTTAGAAAGTCTTCGTGGTGGAAAGGCCAGGAAAGGTCATGGAAGCCTCTCTGCTACACAATTTGTGAAACCCCTCCGCAATATACCTGCTAAATGTTTGTTTGGCCTGTGCTTGAACATTTTCATGGGTACCACAGAGAAGTAGAAAGCGGGCTAGCTTTGGAATCAGAGCTCGACTCTGGTGCTGCCTCAGTGATCTTGGGCACCTAAGTCATTTAACCTCTTGGCTCTTCATTTCCCTCCTGTGGGAATGATCACCAAGGCCTCTTCCAGCTCTTGGACCTGTGACTCTGACTTCTAGTGTCAGAGCACTCACCATTCATCCAGGCATTCCATTCTACTGTTGGACAGCTCTGCTTGCTGGGAGATCCCTCCTTACAGCAAACTGAAATCTGCATTCTTGTACCTTCTCCCCATTGCTCTGAATTCTGCTCCTTTGAGCCCCCAGAACCCTTGACTGTCTTCTATACTACAGCCCTTCAAAGACTTAAAGCTACATTCCTCCAGGCTTTGGCTTCCTTGGTGCCTTCAGTTATCCCTCATCCACCACCCTAGCCTAGTCACCCTCTAGAGATATTAGGCACAGCCTCCAGAAGGGATCCCACCAAGGAGGAGGCCTCTATTCCGGGTAGCCAGGTTGTTTGGGGGAGGAGGTGTCATGGTTGAGGACAAATTTTAGAACTATTGGGATCAGGTGAAGCCTCAAAAAGGGATGAGGTTAGAAACATGAAATACAATTCAAGTGCACTCCCCTTCATTTGTAACTTGGGAAACAATGACAGCAACAGAAAAATCCCCATTCTCCAGAAAAGGCTAGCAATGCTTCCAGAATGCACGCTGAAGGCTTTCGTCCAACCCTTCTGTCTCCTGGGGTTCCGAGTAGCCAATGCCTGAGTTTGGTTCTGATTGACAATGAGCTGTTTTAGTGACAACGTAAAAAAGGGTTAATTACTGACTTCCATAAGCCTTCTGGGATGAACTTGGGATACAAATGAATTAAGAATAAAAACAGCTGCCATTTCTATTGTGCTTACTGGGTGCCAGGCACTGTGCTAAGCGCTTTACAATGACCATATTATCTGATCCTTACAACAATCGTGAGAGGTAGGCGCTATTATTAGCTCCATTATACAGATGAGGAAACTAAGGCAAATAGCAAGGTTTACAGGATCACAGACAAGTGTCTGAGGCCAGATCTGAACTCAGTTTTTCCTGACTCCAGGCCTGATGTTTTATATGATACTTACCCAAAGCTTTTCTGTGAGTAAAAGACCCCACGAGTGGTTCTATGTTCATAAACAGGCTTTTGTGTTTTCAGCAAGGTGGCACTCCAGCGTTCCAGTGGCATGGATGAAACTGGTGTGATTGTTTGGTACCTGGCACTCTGCCTTCTTCTGGCCTGGCTTATAGTCGGAGCAGCACTGTTTAAAGGAATCAAATCTTCCGGCAAGGTAATTTGAAGGAATGAAAAACAAGCACTGGAATGAATGATGGGGCTAAAAATACAAAAGCAGAGACATCTGAGTCCTGGAGGAGCCCCCATCCTGACGGGGGAAGCCCTGACACACACACACACATACACACACACACATACACACACACACACACACACATACACACAGGGGAGTGGTGGGCAGGGAATTTACTGGCAGCTGTTGACTGGGCAGGTTTGCCAGTTTCATAGCAAGTCAGTTTCAAGCATTGTAACCATGCATGTTTATATATGCTGTATAGTCATGTTTAAATATGTAAAAAAGGTTTACCTTTAATCCTCTAACTGGAAAATCCAGCCCTAGATCATTGAGTTCACTAAGTCGTTCACCAGTGACTAGTACAGTTTTGCCACAAGGAGAGGCTTTGACTGTCTTATCTGTGTGCCCATTGTGAAGCCAGGACCCTGAGATTAAGAGTCTTAGAGTTTTCAGACTGAGAAATTGGGCCAGGAGACTTCTATGAGAGAGTAGAGTGGGCCTGTCCTCTGGGCTTGGGCAAACTTATTAGCAAGACTCTACATTTGCTTTCCCTTGGCAGTCAGTGGTCAAAGCCAAGCCACCCTCGAGGGGTCACTCCATTTAGGGATGCCAAGGCTCCAGTTCAAAATCCCTTTGCTCCCTACCACTCCTATGTTACCAGGGAACATCCTCCATGCCTATTTCTGGGATTTGATCCGTCCCATAGTTCTGAAATGTGGGAGGGCCCTGGGAGGGAGGATTAGGAAGTGTTCTAGGATGTTAGCTCGGAATCCTCCCTTCCTCCACCAAACCAAAAGGTCTTTACTTGTGCTCTTAGAGATCACACTATATTGTCCTTGAACTCCATCCACTGAACCTTAAAGTTTCCTAAATAGGCCTTTTCCTCTTAGAGGCTACCCCTATTCCAGACAGCAAATGGGACTCCACCTTGGGTCTGTCTATACATTAGAATTACCCATGCTAGGACAGAGGAAGCTTGGCTGAGGTCCACCTTCGTGTGGACCTGTGGTTGGCTCCTGTAAACACTTTGGCAGTGCCTACATACAGAGGAGCAACATCACAGGATTGCCTTTGCCACTGAACATTTTGAAAACATAGCACCTCACTTCTTTGGGCTATCAATATTGAGAGAATCCCTTTGAATACTATCTTGCCTGAATTTGGAGAGCCTTTGAAGGCACTTGTTGAAGCTGTCTCTGGGAGAATGTTCTAAAGAGAGCCCCTATTTATGACAGACCACAGTCATCGTGACAGCTTGGTAGAAACACATATAATCCAGAACACCCAAGCCTCACACTGGGATTCTGACTATAGGACTAACACATTAGCAGTAGAAGTCCAGCAGGCATTTGCAGTTGCTTTTAGAGAATGGAAGGATGCATTTCCAAGCACTTTGATTTTCTCTTTGAGGACTATGTGCAAAAAATGGAGATAGGGATGGGGACTGCACCTGTGATTTCATTTGGTAATAGGGAACTTGCAGGTTGGCAAAATTTTTTGCAACTTAAAAAGCTGCCTAGAGAAATAAAAGGTTAAGTGACTTACTCAGGGTCACACAGCCATGGTAGTGGTTCAGAAGTGAAATTTGAACCTGGCTCCAAAGCTGGCTCTCCATCCACTATGCACAGTGCCTCTCATAGATGGCACCCTACAGCACCAGTTCCCACATATTCTAACCAAGAAGGGCAAGCCTAATCTAGTTTTCCCAGAAGAACATGTGTTTTTATATTTACTTTTAAGATTATCAAGGCTCTCTATGCTTTCACTTACAAACAGAACTGGAAATGTTCTTCTAAGGTGTTTTTGCTTGTTTCTTCTTTTAAATGGATCCTTCGAGAAAAGCCAGAAAGGACAATTAATCATTATGGAAGGTAGCATGATTTTGGTATCTCTGGGTCCCTTGGAAGATTATTAGCTAGTAACTATTGCTTCTATTTGTCCTGGGTAGTCGCTCTTCTTTATGTAAAGTAGAATCCCAGACCTTTGTGGTTGTTAAGTTTATTTTTTTCAGTTGTGTCTGACTCTTTATGGCTCCATTTGGGGTTTTCTTGACAAAGATCACAGAAGAGGAAACTGAGGTAAACAAGTTTAAGTAACTTGCCCAGGGTCACACAGCTAGTAAGCATCTGAGGCTGCATTTGAACTTGGGTCTTCCTGACTCCAGGCTTAGCACTCTATCCATTGCAGCATCATCTAACTGCCATAGCCCCAGACCTGATGTTTACAAGGATGATGACCATCATTCCCGATCTCTTTTTTCCTTGACAGGTGGTCTATTTCACAGCCTTGTTCCCATATGTGGTCCTGTTTATCCTGCTGGTGCGGGGTGCAACCCTGGAAGGTGCCTCCAAAGGCATTTCCTACTACATTGGTCAGCAGTCAAATTTCACGAAGCTGAAGGAAGCAGAGGTAAGGTCCAGTTCAGCGTTCAAGATGATTGGATGAGATAATATATGTAAGACACTTGGCAAACCTCATGCAGTGCAAAGAATGCTGGGTCTGACATCAGAGAGATGCAATCAGTTTTTGCCTCTGCTGTTTGCCACCGGTATGACCTTAGACCAGTCATATAACATGTCTGAACCTTAGTTTCCTCATGTGTAAAGCCAGAGGGTTGGACTGGCTGACCTCTGAAGTCTTTTTCACCTCAAAATTCATGACCTTAAAGAGCAACATGAAGGTTAGCTATCATCATCTCCTGATCAATGACTAAGAACATATGTAAAAGTGAAAGCTACCTCTCAATAGCCTCATATGATACCTCTATCGACAGACTAAGGCCTAGGTGAGTTTCTAAATATTTCTGTGAAACTCGAATGCAACTTTTAACCAAACACTTCTCTCCTGAACTATATGCCAGTGCTCTCTCCGAAAACAAAATCCCCCCCCTGATTTTTTAACAGCAAACTTTGAAAAAAATTCAACATATCTCACGTAGCGAGAGCTTTGTTTCCAGAGCATTTTATAGCCATCACCTCAGTTGATGCTCTTCCTGACCTTGTAAGGGTACGAGCAATTTTTTTTTTATCACCACTGGCTATACTAGCAATGGAGAGATGGCACCAAAGCCCACATTGTACATGGACCCAGTGTATGATGTGTGTGTGTCAAAAACTGGAGTTCACTATTCCCTGTTTTTCCTGGTCTCTAGCTTCCCCTACCTTCCTCCTTTCTCTTATCTACCTCCATCTTTCCAACACATACAGGCAGTGACAAGGGAGACACATTCTTTCCTTCCCATAAGGCCTTAACTAAAAATCGTGACAAGATGAAAATAAAACAGCAGGCTCTATTCTGAGGAATGCTAATTACATTCAAATCCTGCAAATGAAAAATAAACAGAGATAGCCATTATCAGTTGGGGGCAGTGGCATGGAGGCTAGCTCATAATGTACATAACATATACTTTGAATCTCCAAAGCACAGTACAAATGGAAGCCAGACCCAAATTCTAGGCCCAGCTCTGATGACGTAGCTCAATGACACTCCAGTAACTCACTTTGCCCCTCTAAGCCTCAGTTTCCTCTTCTGTAAAATGGGGATAATTATATTAATACTACTTAACTTATAGGGTTGTTATGAGAATAAAACAGTAATCATGGCAGCATAGCTTTAGAACTGGATGTGTGTTTTGTGTATGTGTGGTAGGGGAGTGTGGGTGTGGGTGTGGGTGAATGTGTGACTTAAAGGTCGTTAGTACAATCCCTCACTTTACAGAGACTATTGAGGACGGGGTAACCAGATATAGCAGTGACCTGGAGTCAGAAAGGCCTAAGTTCACATAAAACCTCAGATACTTTTTTGGCTGTGTGACCTTGGGCAAGTCTTTTAACCTCTTAATACTTAGGCAACTGTTTAGGACAAACTGCCTAAGTCCAAGAAGGACTGTGAGTGAGAAAAATCAGAGCTCATTTGTATATTTACATAATAATTATGATAACTCCCATTTCCAAGATGTTAGAAGGTTATAAAGCTCTCTCCCTGTCCCACCCTACCCCCAATCTGAGGAGGGAGGTGATACAAGCATCATTTTCCCCACTTTACAGAAAAGTAAACTATAAGGCAGAAAGGAAATAAGATCTGGACAGTTTAAATGCCTTATTCAAGGTTATATAGGGACGGAGTGGCAGACTCAGGATTTGAACCCAGGTCCCAACTCCAAAGCCAATGTTCCTTCCACTGTGCAAAGATGATAGGCGTGAAAGTGCTCCTTCACTTCCACAGTACTATAGGAATGTAAGTTATTTCTAATTGTACATGTTAGTAACAGTCATTGAAATATATTATTAGAATAAGATGAGTAAATATTTGTTGAATTGAATTGTAACAACCTCACTTACAGGAGTCAACCTTCAAAGATTCCTTTCATTGTCAATATTTGTGATACTGGGTTTTTAAGGGGCAGAATTGGAGCCAAAAGGTCAAAGTTAATTAACCTAAGATTAAGGGTAAGGCTGGCATGATGATGGTCTCTGAAATTCCTACCTTTCCATTAAGAAGTGAGGTTGTTATTTTCGATGGAAAGACATTATTAAAATGCAAACATCTTACCTGGGAGGGGATACCACATTAAGTATTAACACATGTTACCATGACTTAATTTCTGAATTTAGTTCTAGGGCCCCGAGGGGCTGGAACATGTGAAAGGTCAGATGTGTTGAAGGAGAAGGAGAAGGGGGCAGAGGTCTGGCTGAGGAGGGGGAGGGGGTGCTGGGCAGCCTGCTGCATGAACAGGGTCATCCTTCAGGGCCCCATTTCACCCAATTTGTTTCATTTTTAGGTCTGGAAAGATGCTGCTACCCAGATATTCTACTCACTCTCAGTGGCCTGGGGGGGCTTAGTCGCTCTCTCGTCCTACAATAAGTTTAATAACAACTGCTACTCTGACGCCATTGTGGTTTGTCTGACAAACTGTTTGACCAGTGTGTTTGCTGGATTTGCCATTTTTTCCATTTTGGGACACATGGCTCACATATCTGGAAAAGAGGTCTCCCAGGTTGTAAAATCAGGTATGATATGATCTATTTTAGCAGCTCCAGTTAATCTAGTGCTCATTCCATGAATTTTCTATAAATCTTTTAGAAACATAGAAAACTTTGCTTTAAGCATTAAGGACTAGAGGTGACTCTGAGCTCTCAAGGCCTCTGCCATTAGAATTCAAGCTTTGGCAGCTCCTACCAGACTGGAGAGGCTTTGGGTATAGGTCTGACAATAGGTAGCGCATGTGCCATTAGTCAGCCCAGACAAGAGGCATATGATCAGCAGCTTGGCCACAAGGTGGCAATTTCTTTGGCAGATGGCACCTTTAGTTGTGAACAGACACATCTAAAAATGGACCTTTTTGCCATCCCATTTTGCTTATGCAGTGATGGCAATGGAGAAGCTGAGAAGGAGCCAGAGGATGCTAGGTCTAAGTTCTGAGACTGTCTACAAATATTCAGTTAATACCTATTCTAAATGAGATCTTTGTTCAGTCACCAATGAGTTGATAAACAACTCAAGGGACTGAGCTACTTCCATGTTGATATGTTTGTCCTAAATAATTATAAGAGCTAGCATTCAGAAGCTAATGCTTATGAATGAAATGAGCAGACAAAAGAAAACTTGCAACTGAATGAAAGGTTGGCTTTTGCTGCAGTTCCCCTCGAAAAGGACAAGAAATTCCATGCCGTTGTTTTCATCAGGCATCCAAATCAATATAGAATGTTATTTCATGACATGCTTCACCATGCATGTACCCATGCAGTACTCCAATTGAGCATGAGCAAGTGGATGGCCATAGGAGAAAATGACTTCTCATGAGCCAACATCCATTGCAGAGGATGAAAAAATAGAAATGATCTATGAAGAACTCCACCAGGTCCTACAAACTGAGTCAATACATTCCTTGATACTCAGGGACTCCAGTGCTAGATGGTCAAAGGGGAGGATGGCCAGACTATGGGAGAAAAAACAGGTTGTTATCAAGAAATGAGAGCATCCCAAAGCTTGGAGACTTCTCAGAGGAAGATATCTGTGTCACAGAAAGCGACGAGTGATTCTATTTGAACAGAATGGTGATGAATGCCAAGTGCCATAGGCATTTCAAAAACAGATCCCCAACTCTTATTCTGAAGGTCAAAATCAGTGCCACGTTAGAAAGAAGATGAAAAGGAGATGAGTCTGTTCATAGTTACAGCACCTCTAGCCTGGCCGGCTTAAACAAGCTAAGACCCTGCTTCAATCATCATTTCTTCGGTAAGTTTAGCAAGGCAAAACAGTCATTCCGACAATAAAGTCTAGGGAAGCTCCACACTACCTCAGCAAGCAAACACTCACTCTCCTTGCCAAACAGGACATGGCAGCCAAGGGTGACTTCTGGAAGCTCATTTGCAAAACAAAAGAGGAGGAGGCAGAAGATTCTGAATCATGTTACCTTACATAACAGGGAAGAGGAATTAAAAATTAGCCTACCCAGAGCTTGGCATAAGATTCAGCTAAAAATCCAATCTTCCAAAGAGCACTTCTATGTGAAGCTGGAAGGGGGACCACATATAGATGGGAAGTGGAACAAGTCTGACAGCATATTCGTAGACCACCATCTAGAACAGGCATCATTGACGATGGTAGTAGAATTGCAACATTCCTCATACCTGAGGTAGTATTTGAAGAGCTGTAAGAGTTGGACAGATTCAACAAACAGATCTGCCATATGCTTTTTTTCTACATTTGTAGTCTTGTTTAAGTTTCAAAAATACCTCCAGGTCATATGGCTGGAAGTTAAAATAACATTCTTTGAACATATTCTATGAGAAAAATTGATAGTTGTAAATCCCAGGTTACAAAATAGATTAATCAGGGATGATTATTTACCTTATTGAAGGATGTAGGAACAGGCTCTATTCTCAGGTTCCTTTAGAATATTCACTCATTTGACAGAGCAGGAGGAAGGAACTAGGGCCATTCCATTGCAGAGCTGGAGTGGATCTTAGAAACTGGCTGGTTGCTGGGGTGGATAGGTAGTGCAGTAGGTAGAATGCCAACCCTGGAGTCTGGAGGAGCTGAGTTAGAATCTGGCTTTCGACACTTACTAGCTGGATGACCCTGGGCAAGTTACTTTAACCTTGTTTGCCTCAGTTTCCTCACCTGTAAAATGAGTTAGAAAAGGGAAATGGCAAACCACTCCAGGATCTTTGCCAAGAAAAGCCCAAAGGTGGGTCATAGCTAATTGACAAAACAAGAAAAGCAGCTGTGTTTTATAGTGCAGAGAGAGCTGGGGTTGGAGACCCGGCTGTCACTTAATCTTTCTGGACCTCAGCTTTCTCACCAGGACAATGACTTGATGATTTTAAAGGTCCCCTCCTGCTCTAAAATCTGTGATTCCTTCTCAATCAATGACTTTGTTTTCTAGATTAGGAAACTAAGGCCCAGAGAAGGAGATAATAAGAATGATGATTGTAATAATGATAGCAACATCAATGGATAGTTACAAAGACCTGCTATTCTAGTCTCTGTGTTGCAACTGAGGAGGCTAAATTTCAAAGAGGTTATTAGACTTGTCAAAGATCATGCAGCTCCTAAGTCTAAATAACTTGCCCAAGGTCACCCAATCAGAGCCTGGAACACCTGACTCCAGTGCTGGGGAAGGCCAGAGGAACTTCGAAGTCTTAGAAGCCTGACATGTATAACTTGTAGGACCTGAGGCAAGTCAGTTCGATTGACCCATCATTCAACAGTGATTAAGCGCCAGCTGTGTGCCAGGTAGCCCTCAAGGGGTTCACAATCTAATGGGGGGAGAAGACAACAAAGCAACAAATCCCTGTAAAACAAGCTATGGACAGGAAAAATAGCAAATAATGAACAAAATACACTAGAAGTTAGAAAAAATGGGAAAGATTTCCTGTAGAAGGAAGGATTTTAGATGGGACTTAAAGGAAACCAGTCTCAGTTTCTTTATCTGTAAAATAAGAGGGGTTAGGCTACATGTAGCCTAACTGGAGTCTCTTCCACTTCTGAATCTTTTCTTCTCTGATTCTGGGCAACTGAAGATAAATCAGAAGTGAAAACTAATTATCTCTGAATCTGTAATACACCACTAAAGTGAAAATAATTCAACTTATAGAATTTTCCTTTACCTACAACTTTGCCGAAGTCTCCTATTGGGTAGAGTGATATTGTAGATTGTGTAACTCATGGGGAAAATTTAGAGACAAGGTTGAACACTCAGAAGCTGATCCCTCAGATTGGTCTTTCTCTGGTCCTGGAATTAACTTGGAGTGCCAATGTTTCTGACTAAGGTAAAGTGACAAAGCGCATTTGAGCATTTGGCATGAAAGCATAGCACCGTTCCTCATGAACCCCAAAACATGAAGTGTCTCCAAAGATAGTTATTGAAACACCTAAGACTGGCTCGATGAAGGTGAATATTTTTATTTTCACATCATGGAACAAATCAATTTTTAATGTCACTGTTGATAAATAATATTATGACCAAATTGAAACGTGAAAAATAGGAAAGTGTGTATAAGTTTTTATTTTATTTTGGTTTTGTGTTTTTGTTTTGTTTTAACCGAGCTAAACCCAAATATTTTAACTTCTTCCTAGGTTTTGATCTGGCATTCATTGCTTATCCAGAAGCTCTAGCACAGCTACCAGTTGCCCCGTTTTGGTCTATATTATTTTTCTTCATGCTTTTGACATTGGGTCTTGACTCTCAGTTTGCTTCAATAGGTAAGCATTTTTTGGCAATATTTCAAAAGAAAGGCTCCTATATTTTACTCAATCCCTTTTTATATCCCAACAGCCTCCTTTAGAGTGTCTCCTGTTGCTGCATACTAGTCTTCCTTAAATGCAACTTTTATAATGCCTGTCCTGTCCAGTGTGCAATGACTTCAATGACTTTCTGTTGTCACCCCACATCATCGGGTCCTAATTCAATTTCCATTGCTTTGCAGCATGGACATTTTCTCTAGTTAAATCAGTACTTTGACTTTCCCATTCATTTGATTTTTAAATTATTAGTATCTTTTGTTTTGACATTACTTACTTTCATTGTAAAGATATCCCTCCCTCTTCCCCTCACCAGTCATGGTATCTTGTAACAAAGAACCATCTTAACAAAAACCAAGCAACATATCAAGTGAGTCTGGCAGTATATGTAATGTAATGTACCCATGGTCCCCCACCTCTGCAAAGAAAGGAAGGAAGTGCATTTTCTCAGCTTTTTTCCAAGTCCAAGCTTCTTGGTGATTACTCTTATGTAACATTCTTTTCAAAAAGTATTCTTTACATTGAAATTATTGCAGTCAAACATTTATTGAATCCCAGCTGCAGGAATGGCACTGTGACGCACGTCTGGGAGATAAAAAGTTTACATGAGACAGGATCCTTGCCTCTTGGAGCTCAGTCCCAAGTGGAAGCATGTCACACACACACACACACACACACACACGCACACACTATTAAGCATAATGGTATTATGACTAATGATTGCATTAGAGAATTTTAAAGTATACATAATCTGAACCACACAGCTAAGTACTTAGATATCCCTTGTTTAACATTTGTTTGCCCATGGTTCATGGGTACTAGTATCATGGTTGGACTAGATTATAAGCTCATTGAAGAATGGAATCCCATCTTACATCTCTTCTGTATCTCTGAAAACACCAACCATGGCATTTGGGTTCACAGTATCAGTAAAGAAACATCTAGGATAGCCGTCCATAGTACAGAAGGAAGACAATTGAAGAGGCTAAGATTTTCCTTCGAAGTAGGAAAAAATCTGACTTCAGTCCCTTTGAACACCTCACTGTCAATACCCAGGAGTGCCTCTGTTTGTCCCTATAGGGTTAATTGCAGAAGGTATGGTAGCCTCAGCCTATGGCTGAAAATTCCTCAAGGGAAGGAGAGTTTCCATGAGCTAATGGTAACAGGATGATAACATAATGGGAGCAAAGAGAAAGTAGAGTCTACCTCCATTTACATTCCAGTAAAGAGCAGGGGTGGACTGTTATTCTGAGATGTTTTCTACTTTGGCAACCCTAACCACCAGGTTTCCATTTTTGCAATGCTTTTCCGCTTTCTATCGTTACTAGTAGGAGAAAATCCTTCCATAACAAGGCAAGGGAGAAGTCGAAGGGAGTATTGCTATCTCTTCTTCAGTGGCCTAGAGAAGAGGAAATTCCTGGCTGGCAGCTCTGGGTGGAGAGTGATAAAGGGTCTGACATAAGACTGCAAAGGGTCCCCAGAGATTCCATTGGCCCTGTGGCCCAAAGTGATGTGCTCGATAACCAGCTGGGGGTGGATTCACTGCATTTGAATTCTGTAAATCATAACGAGACCCTACTGATCACTGAGCTGACATCTAAATTATTTTTCCTTTTCAGAAACAATTACAACAACCATTCAAGATGTATTTCCCCAACTAATGAAGAGAATGAGAGTTCCTATAACTTTGGGATGCTGCTTCATTTTGTTTTTATTAGGTCTGGTCTGTGTAACTCAGGTAGAACATTTACTTTTTTTCATAGCAGTTATGTTTTATCCTTCTTCAGAGGCAAATGGATCAAATAACTAAGTTCATAAATGATGATAAACTATTGGACTTGGCCAAACATATGCATGTGTTTATGTGATCTCTATTGGATGATGATGTGGCATAATTGAAAAGATACTGAACTTGGAGTCAGAGAACCAGGGTTCAAATCCCTGTTCTGCCATGAAACCTGTGTGACCTTGGACAAGTCATTCCATCTTTCCAGGCCCTCATGTCTTCATTTGCAAAATGAGGATGTTAGATTTGGTGACCTCTAAGTTCCCTTCCAATTCAAAATCTATTATCACAGAATTTTTGTTGTTCAGTTATGTCTGACTTTTCATGACCCAGTGGTCCATACTTCCCATGGGGTTTTCTTGGCCATATCTTTCTCCAGTATCATCACAGAATAGCTATATCCTAAAGAAATATCTTTGGCAATGTCTAAAGGAACCTTTCTGGGTGCCTCTTCTTATTGAGTTTTACAGGAAAGAGTGAGAGGGGATGGCTCAATCCTGCTTTCATACACTATGGGCACCCTGCACTCACACTTGAAAACCTGTCATTTTCACGTTTCTTGGGTGGAGTGGAATGCTATAGAACCTATTTAAATGCAACGAGCACCATGGAGCACCTTCAAAAACTGTTATGCAATTCCATTTCCCCCCACATATGTAGAAGTGATTTGTTGTTTTCTTTTCTAGGCTGGAATTTACTGGGTTCATCTCATTGACCATTTCTGTGCTGGATGGGGCATTCTGATTGCAGCCATACTGGAAATAATAGGGATTGTATGGATTTATGGTAAGCCACCTGTGAAATTGACAGCAAAAACCTTATTGTAAAGGCTATTACTCTGATGTTTTATTTACGTGGCTTCCCTTTCGTCACTTTTCACTACTGTGATTTGGAACTCCATGGAGCTGTCCACTCTGTTAAGCAGATGTATTTAGAGGTGTGTGCACCCTTGCTGTTGTAAAAGACAAAAATAATTCAGGCATGCCAAAAGAATTGGAGACAAAAATTCCTATTGGAGGTATATGGGATTTCTGGCCACAATGCATTCTTTGCTGGGTTTTTCCATTAGGTGGGAACAGATTCATTGAAGACATAGAGATGATGATTGGAACAAAGAGGTGGATATTCTGGCTGTGGTGGAGAGCCTGCTGGTTTTTCATTACTCCTCTTCTTTTGATGGTAAGTAATACTATGAAACATACCTGGTAGCAAAAAAACATACACGTGTATCTGACATTTTGATGTTTCTTTTAAGAATGATCAGACAATAGAGTAAAGACAAAAAACAGTAAGAGAAAGCCACTTATTGGGGCTGGGGGGACACAACCCAGGTTAAGTGACTTTCCCAGGGTCACACAGCTAGTAAGTGTTTAGGGCTGGATTTGAACTCAGGTCTTCCTGACACCAGGGCTAGTGCTCTATCTACCACACTATGTAGCCACTCTAGCAGTTTTCTTTTGAGGAGCCAAACATGACACATGCAAGAGTCCCCTGAAGGGGTAGTGCTGTGTCCTTCACAGGGGATGGGGTAGATGCCCACTTAACCAATTGAAGAAATATTTATTAAACCTCCCCATTTTGTACCTATTAGCACTGTGGGCTAGGTGCTGTGGGAACACAGAATAATTAACACATACTCCTTGTATTGAGTTTATAGGGTTGTCAGGGAAACAAAACCACATAACCGCAAGACATTTCAAGAACAATTCAAATATTGACAGTGAGTGGCAACTGGGAGGTTGAAAGGAAAGTTAGATTTGGTGACAGAAAACCTGTCTGGCATTCTCTGTAGGACCTTGGGCAAATCATTTAATGTCTCTCAATTCAGTTTCCTCATCTGTAAAATGAAGAGATTGACCTTCATCAGCCCTCAAACTAGGATCCTCTAATTCTAACTGTGTTTCCTTGGCCAGATCACTTCCCTTTCTGGCCCTCATTTTCTTCCTCTGTAGAATCAGAGAGGCAGGACTTGTGTTTTAGTGAGTTTCATTTTCAACAGAAAAAGGAAATCATAGCAATTATCCTTCTATGCATGCTCATTGCTGAGTGACTAGTGCAAAAGGTGTTTGTCTTCTGATGTTTTCATTTGTAAGAAGATCTCCATAACAACATCTGTCTGCTTGTTAGAAAGGTTAGCTTGAAGCTATCCAGAGATTTCCATTTCTTGGTTATAGAAAATGGAAGTAGGCTGAATCTCATTTTCTAATAGTATGGCTCCTACATAGATTCCTTAAACTTTAAACCTAACATTTGAGACCTATGACAGCAATGGATGAAAATTCTTGTGGGTTGAGTTAGCATTTTAGTAATCTGAGTCACCCCCAAGGGAAATGGAAATTGAACCAAGGAAGCACCATGATATCACACTGCAAAGAGTCCTGGTCTTGGAGTGAGGATAAACTTGAGGTCAGACCCTCTCTCTTACCCCCGTAGTATGTGACTGGACAAGTTGCTCAACCTTTACGAACCTCTGCTTTATAAAGTGGGGTGGGGGAGATAAAAAAAAAAAACCTACTTGATAAGGTGATTAGGAAGATCAACTGGAGTAATAATTATAAAGCTTTGTGTATACCTTAAAGAATTATAAAATGACAGCTATTATTGTATTTAATTCGAGAATTTCCTTTGAAAAAACCCTTTTGGTTGTTTGAATCACCCTGGCAGCATTTTTCATTAAGCCAGCCCAGTTGCTGTCAACACATGCATTTTACAGTCATGCTGTAAACCTTTCACTTGTGCTGTTTTTGTAGCTACCCAGGCTTTACGAGAAGCCACAGTTGAGTTCCTGGAAAGCTTGACACGCAGTTACAATTCTTAAAAATGTCTCAAACCAGGAAAATGTCCATCAGGAAGGAGGGGATTTATTATGGAGCTGAATTAATAGAGAACATCATTTAATTGTTTAAATGAATACATAGCTATGATGGTCTATTCCAGGTTCCCCATCCTTGGTTTATTATATATAATTGTTTGAAAGATAGTATGGGTACAGGGTGAGGGCAATCCTTGAAATAAGGAAGACCTGATCAGTTCTTTTTCTGCTTCAGACACAGGCAGTTATCTGAGGCTCTAAGTTTCGGACAAGTTGTCAATCTCCATTAACAGAGAGAATGCTCCACACTGGGAGTGTCATACATGGACAGAATCACAAGTCCAGCCACTGAAAATAAAATTATTGTGTATATTGCAGTAAACTTATGATCATTCCTGCCTTTGTTAGTTATACCCAAATATAAGCATTTACATTTAAAATTAAAGAGCAAGTACATTTGCAAGTTTTAGGAACACATTTTGGTTTCTTGTGAAGAAGCACTGACTCCAGAGTCATGGCCAGATACCTGCATACCAGTATGGAAAACATGAATCAAACTTCAATGATGGTATTCACAAAGTAGCTTTTCAAAAGCAAATGTGTAAAATGTTCAGTTGAGGCAACATTTAGCCAGGGTCTACTGCTATATTCTATCAAAGGAAAATGGACAAAGTTATTAACCATACAACCTAGACAATATCACTGTTATCTACATATTTTGAAATACCTAGTTGGAATTAACTTTTGACTTTAAAGCACCTTCATTTTGGTGTCACGTGGACTGGCCTTACAAGATCTTCCTTTTCAATGGCTAATTTTCTCTATGGAAACATACACTGAGTCTCGTTTCCTTCCCCACACACACTCCAAGAGGTTTGAAAATGAATAGGCATGAAGAAGAGGACCCTCACCTCCCAGGAGGGGGTAATGGAGCTTGTCCAATGCTTGTTCCATATTTGACTCTCTCATTATGGAATTATGTGAATTGATACATGTCCTAGATTTCCCCACAATAGAAAGGTGCTATGCAAGCCCTTCCCCCTACCCCACTGCCATAATACCCACATAGAATCTGACTTTTAAGCAAGTATACTGGCAGCATGGTGTTTATTGAAACACATGCAGAACACCCATCTACTTGGAGATAGGAAGAATTTCTCAAAATGGTTATTTTTGGAAATTCATAATAAGAACACATTCCTTTAGGTTGACCACATGCTATTTTTATCTTCTATCTTTGAAATATTTTTTTTAAAAAAACAGTCCTGCTAATGACTTTCTAAAATGCCCAACCAATTTCCTAGACTTCTTGTAAATCTGAATGGCTCATGACAAATGACCGGTATTTTTAAAGGTCTGACTGGATGTTTTAGTGCTGATGTCATTTAGAAAGAACACTCTGATCTTGAAGTTAACTTTTGATTTCCTCAATTTCACCCTAACAGACCATTTTCATCTGGTCCCTGGTGACATTTCAGAAACCAGAGTATGCTAAAATTCCATATCCTACTTGGTCACTTGCTCTAGGCTGGTGCATGATTATTTTCTGCATTATATGGATCCCTATCATGGCAATAGTGAAAATAATGAAAGCCAAAGGCAGCTTTGTTCAGGTGAGTTCCAGGGTTGGGGAGGAGCTGTATAAGTATTTTACTTATGGCCACAATGTAAATGAACTAAGTTTTAAGGTGATAATAGAAAAAATTAATCTCAATTATCCACCAATCTGTCAACAAACACTTGTGAAGTGCTAAGCAATGAGAATACAAATAAAGGCAAAAGACAGTCCATGCCCTCAGAAAGCTCATGGTCTAATAGGGGAGAGAAAATGCAAAAATTCTATGTACTGAGAAGTTATAGACAGGAGAGAAGCCTCATGCCCACTTGCCCAGGGACACTCTCCATGCTGGCCAAGGTCAACTACTTATGTCCTATTGGGGGATGAAATCAAACCTACACCTTTCCACCTGATATAGCATGACTTTGGAACTGTCTTGCTCTCTTTGTCCCCTTGCAAAAGTATAAAGCGATCAGGCTTGGTTAGGCTGGACTTCCTGGGGTGACTCTAGATTTGAGCAGATCCCCCAGAAATACCTTCATCCAGGTCCTTATCTCTAGGATTGGGCCTGGGGAGAGAGATTATTGGGAATTTGAGGGGGAGAGGGAGTAAGATGAAGAGCAGTTAGTCCCAGAACACTCTTTTCCTCCTCATCCCTTGGTGCCAGGCACTGGAACATCATTCTGGCTTATGAAATAATTTACATAATCAGATTTTCTACTTCAGTTAACAAAATTTCATTAACAGTAATTAAATTAAAATATAATTTCATTCTCAGTGGAATATACATTATCAATAATAAGGATAATCATTTTTCAAGCAGAAAATAAGATTTTTGCCTAACCATTTGTGAATTTGTACATTCTGTTCTCATCTTTGTTTAGCAATGATCAACTTCAATCTTTTTTAAAAATGAAAATCCCATATGTGAACTGCAACACTTAAGTTCTCAGACTAAACTTTTTTTCACCTTTCAGCGTTTTTTAAGTTGCTGCAGACCAGCTTCCAACTGGGGTCCATACCTAGAGCGGCATCGTGGTGAGAGATACAGTGGCATGGTGGACCCCAAAAAAGAGCATGACCATGAAATACCAACTGTCAGTGGCAATACAAAACCAGAATAAGATCCTTTTGCCATGTAGATTTCATGTGATTTTTTAAAACCGAGAGAATACAGAAAATGAAAAGTCACAGTATTTATTTCTGTGCTCATCAAGTAAAAGGATGTATATACTGCATATATAATTTAGTTATGACATTTTCTTGCCATGTGAGCAGGTGTTTAACATAATGGAGTGAATCTACAGGGATTTAGCATCTTTATCCGAATTTTCATCAGGTCATTGTTCTGTATCTGTCTCTCCTCATGCACACACCTGTCTATGTTGCACAATGATTTTTTGTAATAAATTATTCTTTTAATGTTTTTCTAATAACTGAAGTTTATTTTTCATTCAGTTCTTTAGCTAGCAAAAGGCTGTCTTTCCTATGGGAATATTTTTGAACCATGTGTTTGTATTTTCTTAGTGCAGTGTATGATTTTGAATAAAGTAAGGAAATAATGAACTAGGATATTAAAGGCATGATAGAAACAAGTTCCTCTCAGAAATTATATGCATCTAGGGAGAACATTAAATGAGATGATGGAAATTGGTGATATAAAATATATAAGTTGAAAATAATACCTCCAAGCATTGACTATTTCTCAAATGATCATTGTGAAATTGATAATGACTGCTATTTTACAGGGGTGAAAAAAAGGCAGAAAGAGATTCTTTATCCACTACATGATGCAACAACAGAATCCTGAATCCTTGATTTCTATGTTTCTCATTTAATTCTAATATCACCTTCCCACACTTGGTGTGGCATAAATACCTATATATATGCATATATACACACATGTATAGAGACATATACATAGCTATGTACATACATATATGCACATTTATTTTGGCTTGTGATATATGGCATGTGGGGAAAAACATTGGAACCTATCTGGTTTCCTTACTATGCTTTATGAATATCGATGGGGGACACTCTGAAACCATTTCCTATAGTCAAACCTAGTGCTCAATGGTCTCAAAACAATCATATATGTCTGACAGGTCAATATGCACTCATTTTGTCCTGATCCACATAGGTTAATCCTCAACATACCTAAGATTGATGACCTATTAAGCATGGGGGCTCTAAACGGGCCATCAAGAATTTAGTGTCTTTTGACTCAGAGTTGGTATTGTTTAGAAGTAGTGATCTCTTGGCCTAAATATTATGTCCTGTCAAAGGTAATGAAAACATAAGCTACAGAACAAGCAGGCTTATATGATGTTTCTAAGTCCTTAGATGAAATGTAACTTCAATTATGCGATCTACTCACAGGAACCCTGTTTAAGCTGCATTCGTAGTCACATCTAAAGCAGTATTTTCTCAGTCTAGCCCCAGAAGATTTTGCAACTTGGAATAACACACAAGTCATATTTTGCAGTTTGACAAAACACGCACTTGCAGGTTAAAATAACAAGTCATGTCACCCTACAAAGCACTACAAAACTGATCAACGCTGGTCCAGGGAGGGAGATAAGAGAAAATATGGGGCAAGCAAATATTTTCTAGTAGGAAACTGCCTCATATATTTCTCATATATACAAAAATTCATATTTAAATACTGTGGAGGAACACATTGCTAACCTCAATTTTTCCATGGGTCAACACTTCACATCCTACAATACCAGCGTTCCATGAAACAGTTTGGGAAAGAATAGACAGTGTCCATACTATCCCACTCTGAAACTGTTGGATCTTGATTGGCAATTGTTCTAAATGTTGTCATGTCAAAAAATGTGAAGAAAAATTCTAGGGACAGAATAGATTCCCAATTCATCTCATCATTTACATCTGTGATGACTGAAACATTTTTTAACAGTGAAATTTAATGTGTACGGGAAGGGATATGATAAATGGTAGGTATGCAGTTGAACTCTTATTAAGCTGAAGGCATACTGCATCACATATAGGTCGCTGCTGTGTTTGTCCTTTGTTTTTGAAGAAGACCATGACGTCAGAGAAATGATGACATGACTTGCACTTAACTTTGTTTTCAGTGAGGGAGGGCTGTGCAAAGTCAGCATCCTCACTTTTCCTCCTGAACCATCTGGATTCAGTAACCAAATATTCATCAGGATGACTCAAGATGGCCCAGGATGCAGTGGGGGACATTGGCCTTTTCAGGCATTCACTTAGAGGGAGGTAATGCCCATTGAGTGAATAGGACTTTTTAAGAAGTGGTCAGGGAAAGGTCCTTTTAATGAACAAAGGAAAAAAATAACTAAATCTCATTGGGAGGGAAAGAGAAATTGTTACTATTGGTAACCACTCTAAGCCAGTCATTAAGTAGAGCTTGGGTATTGAAAATGAAAAGCACTAGAGGCTCCTCCATGGAATCTGCCAGAAACTGAGGCCTAGAGAGTCTAATGAACATTTTAGGTGCACTCACAAGTGTCCAAGTACAAAAAGTGACAAGTCCTTCAGAGGCCTTAGAGCCCAAATACTTTATGTGATTTGAAAGGAAACTGAGTTCTAGAAAGCTGGATAGCCCAGTGTAAGATCACTAACAAGATCCTAGGATAAAAATGTCAAGGCTTTCAAAAACTTTTGAGCCAGACCTCCTGTGTAAGTGTAGAGCAACAGAGGCCTACAGAGCTTCAGGGACCTGTATGTGATCAAGGATGATTTCATAGACCTAGAGGTAAGAAGGCCTTAAGACTATTTAGACTACAACCCTCTCAAAGGTATGTTCCTGAAACTGAGGCCTAGTGAGCCGAATAACCATTATACGATCAACCAGAGAGGTCCAAGAAATAAATGTGACTAGTCCTTCAGAGGCCTTAGAGTCCAAGCACTTCATGTGCCTCTAAAGGAAACTGAGTCCTAGGGAGCTGGATAGACAAGTATAAGATAGCTCCCAAGCTCCAAGGATGAAAACTATCAAGGTCTTTTTAGAGACAGACCCCTTACTGTGACTTCAGGGGGAGGAAAGAGGACAAGGGAACTTGAGAGACCTGAATGTGATCACCTACAGGTTCCTAGGCCTAGAGCAAAGAGGATCTTAAGGGCATTTAGACTAGAGGCCCCTCCATGGACTCTGCCTGAAACTGAGCTAACAGAATGAACATTGCATGTGCACCTACAAGTGCCCAAGGACAAAAAGTGATGTCTTCAGAGACCTTAGAGTTCAAACCCTTTATGAGATTTGAAAGGAAACTGAGTCCTAGAGAGCTGAATAGACAAATGTAAGATCACTCTCAATCTAGGATGAAAAATATCATAAGGCCTTTTTAGAGCCAGACCCCCTACGGTGACTGTAGGTGGGTGGGGGCAATGAGGACCAGGGAGCATGAGTTGACCACCTACAGGTTCCTAGGCCAAGAGCAAAGAGGATTTTATGGGCATTTAGAACAGAGGCCCCTCCATGGACTATGCCTGAAACTGAGGCCTAGAGAACAGAATGACCGTTGAATGTGCACCTACAAGTGTCCAAAGACAAAAAGTGACAAGTCTTTCAGAGTCCTCAGAGTCCAAAACCTTCATTTGCCTCTAAAGAAAACTGAGTCCTAGAGACATGGATAGACAAGAGTAAGATGACACCTAAGCTCCTAGGATGAAAATTATCAAAGCCCCCAATGACTTTAAAGCCAAAACACCTACTGTGACTGTAGAAGAACAAAGACCTTGAGAGTTTCAGGGCCTTGTATGTGATCAAGGACAGTTTCCTAGACCTAGAGGTAAGAAGGCCTTAAGACAATTTAGACTACAGCCCTCTTCCACATATCTTCCTGAAACTGAGTCTTAGTGAGCCAAATGACCATTGTGTGATCATCCAGAAGAGTCCATGGTATAAACTTGACTAGTTTTTCAGAGGCCTTAGAGTCCAAGCACTTCATGTGCCTCTAAAGGAAACTGAGATAGATAGAGATCTGGATAGACAAAAGGAAGAAAACTCCCAAGTGCCTAGGGTGAAAAATATCAAGGCCTTTTTAGAGCCAGACTCCCTCCTGTGACTGTAAGTGGAGGGAGAGGGGGAAGGAGGGGGGAAGAGATGAAGACAAGGGAGCTTAAGAGAACTGAATGTGATCACCTACAGGTTCCTAGACCTAGAGCAAATAGAACCTTAAGGGAATTTAGACTAGAAGCCCATCCATGGGTTCTCCCTGAAACTGAAACCTAGAGAATAGAATAAACATTGCATATGTATCTACAAGAGTCCAAGGACAAAAAGTGACAAGTCCTCCAGAGGTCTTAGAGTCCAATCATTTATATCATTAGAAAGGAAACTGAGCCCTAGGGACCTGGATTGGCCAGTTTATGATCACTCCCAATATCAAAAGCTTTTGAGCCAGACCCCCTACTCTGCCCATAGGAGAAACAGAGTCCTAGGGAGCTTCAGGGACCTGTATGTGATCACCTTCAGGTCCCAGGCCTAGAGCTAACAAAGCATTAGAAGCATTACACTCAAGGGCCCTCACTGGACTCTGCCTGAACCCAGATACTCCTTCCATAAACTTAGTTCCCAGACCTTCTCCATTTCAGAAACTGCTGTGACCAAAAAATTCACAACCTTGTGGTCTTTTAGTGATGAGTCTCTCCATACTGGTGTAGGGCTTAAGGGAAGAGTCTATTGTGCAAGGCCAATGCTTGAAATATTCCGACCTTGGATAATCATAGTTTGCTTTTCTTACAGCTTTCAAGAACCCAGGCTTACTTCCACATGTGAAAGTGGAAGCAATTCTCAGGAGCAATTGCCAACAGGCAAAATTAACCTGTGTTTACGTGTACCAAGATAAAGTCAAAATGGTTACATGACTGAGATCTAAAGGTTGATACCATAAGCAAATCAGGAGAGCAAAGAGCAGCATGTCTGTCAGGTCTGTGGAGAAGGGAAGAATTTATGGTCAAATCAGATAGAGAATATTATGAAATGTAAAATGGATTTTGATTACACTAAATTAAAAAGGTTTTGCACAAACTGCACTACACAAACAAAACTAATGCAACCAAGAAGAAGAAAAAAGAAAGATGGGAAACATTTTTTACCACCAGGGTCTCTGATGAAGGCCTCATTTTACAAATATAGAGATAACTGAGTCAAATGTATAAGAATACAAGTTGACAATTGATAAATGGTCAAAGAATACAAACAGGCAATTTTCAGATGAAGAAATCAAAGCTATCTATAGTCATGTGAAAAAATGCTCTACATCACTATTGATTAGAGAAATGCCAGTTAAAACAATTCTGAAGTACCATCTCACACCTATAAGATTGGCTAATATAAGAAAAAATGAAAATGATGTTAGAGGGATTGCGGGAAAATTGGGACACTAATGCATTGGTGTGGAGTTGTGAACTGATCCAACCATTCTGGAGATCAATTTGGAACTACATCCACAGGGCAAACTGTGCATACCCTTTGATCCAGCAGTATCACTACTAGGTTTGTATCCCAAAGAGATCATACAAAACAGAAAAGGACCCACATGTACAGAAACACATATAGCAGCTCTTTTTGTTTTGGCCAAGAACTGGAAAATGAAGAGATGCCTATTGGTTGGTGAATGACTGAACAAGCTGTGGTATATGACGACAATGAAATACTATTGTTCTGTAACAAATGATGAGTAGGTGAATTTCAGACTTAGCTAATGCTATCCACATCCAGAAAAAAGAACCATGGAGCCTAAATGCAGACAAGCATATTATTTTCACTGTTTTTGGCTTTTCTATTTGGTTCTGTTTCTTCTTTCACAACATGGCTAAGATGGAAGTGTTTCCATGATTGCCCATATATAACCTGTATCAGATTGCTTGCCATCTTTGGGAGGTAAGAGGGAAGGAAAGTAGGGAAAAAAGCTGAATTCAAAGTCCTATAAAAATAAATGTGGAAAACTATCTTTACAAGTAATTGGAAAAAGTAAAATAGCATTTACAAAAAGAATTGACCTGTGCTTAATATTTCATGGATTTTTTTTAGTGTATATGGTTCTGTTATCACAGAGCCAGCATGGTGAACATCATACTTGAAGACAGGAGACTTAAGTTCAAAGGTGAGCTGACATTTATTAACCATATGACCAGGAATAGGTCACAACCTGAGCCTGTTTTCTGATCTATAATATGGAGTAATATCTGTACTACCTGCCTCTGGGTGGCTATGAGCAAATGACCTCATAAATCCTAAAGTGCTAAGTGCATTATAATCAAATATTGCTAAGACAAAACCCAAAGGATTCAGACCTTGTTTCTATATTGCAATTCTTCTGAATCAAATACTACTCTAAATAATAAGGTATCAGCAAGAGCTTGATAGGTTTCTGTTGTAAATAGGATTTGATTTCAGGGACATTTCAACAAATGACCATTATTTCTTCCTATCTCACAACGCCTTCCCTGACCACCATTCCCATTATATTTTTTCTCCCCCATGAGAATGGAAACTCCTCAAGGCATTGCGTCACATGTTTTTGTATTCCCTGTGATTAACACAGGGCCTACTACATGGTAAGTACTTCATAAATGCTTCTTTCGATTCATTTATTTCAGTGTGTTTTAACAACACTGGAATGTGGGAATGCTATTCAGATTTTTAAAAAAAGCACTTATGGATCTCAGACATACCTTTCTATTCCTGTTATCATAGCTTCTTATAAGGGCTACCCCACAATGTGGGAAAGGGAGGGAAAGGATAGGGAACATTTATATCATTTAAGTGATATAACAATTCGGATCACTTTTTCAACGTATAGATCATCTACTTAAACTTCTACCTTCCTAATGCCACAGAGTCCATTATCAATGAATAAATATTAATTTATTAAAATTCATCAGCAGATGGTCACCGAGGTTAGAGTTACTACAGCTTAAGGCTCAAAGGATACTTTCATCAGGAAGGAAAAATGATAGCTAGCATTTCAATGGCATGTTACAAATATTATTGCATTTGATCCTTTCAACAACCCTGAGAGGTGCGTCCCACTATGCCCATTTGACAGGTGAGAAAATTGAAGCAGACCAAGGTTAAATGACTGAAACAGGGTGCCATATTTTGCAAGTGTACAAGGCTGGATTTGAACTTCGGTACTGAGTCACTCTAGGTCCAGTCCTCGAGCCACTGAGGTACCAAGCTTCCTCATATTAATACCCATAACAAGAAACAAATCAACAATTGTGAGTTTATTCCATTTTTTCTATTGTTGGCTTACTTGAATATTACAATTTGGATCTTTTTCAGAGATCTCCTAGAATTCTATTTCTCCACTTAGGCCCTGTGCAAGTAGAAATTGGTGCAACTTGGCTAGCTTGTACTCCACCACCCTGAGATTAAACAGAATTCTTTCCTGCATGGCAACTACGTGTGGAAAATCAGGATTTCTTTGGAGAGGTTGTGCACAAAAAACCCATTTTCAATACTGCCTTTTAAAGGATCATCAGTTGTTTCCTGGGTCTTTCTCTGGAAAAAGAAAGAAATTATGCATCTGTGGTTATGAACTCTGGAAATTTCGAACCAGTAGTTAGATGATGTGCAACCTGTGCTTATTCCCTCCACCTCACCTCTAACCTCTTTCAAAGATAAGAGTTAGAAAAGAGTTTGGTTGTCCCTTCTGAGCCTCAAGCCCTTGGGAAACCTTGATGGAACACCTAGGCTGTGCATGGGACCCTGCTAGGCACTCTGGGTTCTTTCTCTAAATTGGGCTGAGAAAACAAGGCTCAGGAACTCACAGGATCTCTCCCCAGTCTCAGCACTAGAAGAATTCAAGAGCCAGGATCAAGTTTCCCAAGTAGATCAAGAGAAATGTTCCCTGGTTCTGAGCCACAGGGATATAAGGGACATGTGGAGTGCCTGCATGAGCCCCCATTTCAGAACTCATTTCTCTCCATTGACTTACAAGCCCTGAGACTCATGCCAACACCAGCCCCATTTCCCTGCAGAACAAAGCAAAGGCTATTTCAGTGAGGAACAATTCCTTGCCCATTCTCAAACTCATAAACACCAGAATTTGGGTGGAACATGTTTTCTGACCAGTAGAAGCATTCTTTATGCTGTCCATGCCATAGTGGTCTCAGCAGCAGAGAGGAGAAAATGAACATCTCCTAGGCCAAGGAAGTTATGCTAAAGGAGCCCAGCCTGCCAGGCGGGTTTCCCTCCTCTCCCTGTCTAAGGGCTCCAAACTCTCCTTGGGCATGGTTGCAGGATGGAGCCAAAGGAACTCGAAGTTGCAGGAAAACTGAGTTGACCTAAAACTCAACACATGTCAAAAGACTTTGTCCAAGGGAAGGCTACCCTGCCTAGCAACTCAGAGCAGTGGCTTGCTTTTCCAAAAGAAAGGCATTCATCACAGAAAAGTGCCTTTTCAAGGTCAAGGTACAGCTGCCCTTACCTCCTCTACTTTCTAGGCTTTGATTACTGGAGCTTGCTGGGAGCAGGCCATGCCAAGTCTCTTTTCCACAGCAGAGCCTGCCCCTGCCCCTGCCCTACCCCTGCCCCTGCCCCTCCCAAGTACCCAGGTTGGAAGAACCCATTTCAGTATTCTTGAGGTTGGACCTCAGCTATCTGGAGAAGTCCTCAGTGGTGCCCAGAGAGAACAGGGGCTACTGGGCAGCTTAAGGCATTCTCAGAGGACAGGGGGAGAAAGAGAGGAAGGCAGGAGAATCCCAGAGAAAAAGTGGAGGACAGAGGTGGAGTGATAAGGAGTGGAAGAGGGTCCCCAGCAGAGGCCTCAGGTGCTCCCTCCAGGTGCCTGCTGTGGTGGCTACCTCTATCTGGGGCTCGCGGGTCGGGGAGGAGAGAAGGAGAGAGTCTCCCAAGGTTGGAGCACCACTTACCAGGAACTTGGTCTCCCTTTTTGGAGTGAGAGGTGAAGGCGTGAGGGGAGGCAGAAGTGGGCAAGGAACCTGCAGCCCATCGTCCACAGCAGGGCCAAGAGTCTTGCCGAGATGGCAACGCTGAGCACGAGGAAAGCTGTGCCCAAGTAGACTACCATACTCGGGCGAGGGGCACAGGGGCCCAGGTGAGGCCGGGCGGGGCAGGCAGCGAGATGGATGCGGAGGACGAGGATGTCGAGGACGATGAGGACGATGAGGAGGACGAGGAGGACGAGGAGGACGGTGGGGGGCAGTGCGGCAGCAAAGAGGTCACGGCTGTGGAGGGGATGGTGACAGAGGCAGGAAGGACGCCTGGAGGGAGAGAGTGTCGGTCAGGAGGGACTGAGCGAGGACGTCCACGATGGAAACTAGGGTGTTGTTGTCCTCAGTCTTCTTCATAGCAGACTCAGTGGTCAGGGGGAACTTAACGATGGCATCGTGATCAAGCTTGTTTCTCCAAGGGGCACTTTTTCGAGGGTATTTGGGCTGCCTTCTTAGTCTCAGTGTCTTGGGTCAGCGGAAGGTGGGGGATGTTCAGATATTCTTCTTTTTGTGGCTATGGGCACCCTTCAACACCGCCTTCTTGGCCTTCAAGGCCTTGGATTTGGCTTCTGTCTTGAGGGGGACAACAGCTTCCTTCTCTCTTTTCTACATTGTAGTCTACATTCATAGCAGGAGGCTAGCTCATAAACTTTGCAAAGCCTTGACATTTGTAATCCTGGGATCTCATTAGCAATATTTCATGCCTATCCAGCTGTCCAAGACTCTTCTTCCTCTAGAGTCATAGAAAGGTTTTGGATTCTGAAGAGTCTAAAAGACTCGTTTGTCACTTTTTGTCCTTGGACACTTGTTGGTGCACATACGATGGACATTGAGCTCTCTAGGCCTCAGTTTCCTGCACAAGGCAAGGAGAGGCCTGAAATACAACGGTTCTTAAAGGAATCTTTGCTCTAGGCCGAGGATACTGTAGGTGATCACCTTAAGGTTCCTCACAGCAGGGGGCTGGGCCACAAGCTTTGGACTTTTCTTCCTAGATTGTTTTAGGGATCTTACAGTAGGCACTTGTCCCATTATTCATTTGGACACTTACGGCTTCTCATGTAAAGGTCATTCTGCAATCTAGGCCTTGGCTGCTTTGCTCTAGGTCTAGGAAACTGTACATGATCACAGTTCCCTCAAACTCTCTTTTCAATATTTTGCCATGAATTCACAGCAGGGAGCTGGGTCAAAATCCTAGAAAGGCCTTACCATTTCTATTTTTAATTATAATTTTACTTGTTTTCAGTGTTGTCCAGTCACTTCCACATATCTGAGATTTTTCCCCTCACTCACCTCCTTCCCCTCCTACCTCCCCATTCCCTTGCCATACGGCACACAGTTTTATATAGGGTTCTACACATATACTCCTATGAAATACATTTTCACCTAAGTCTTGTTGCACAGAAGAATTAAAATGAATGGGAGAAATCATAAAACAAACGAAAACATAATACAACCTTGACATTTTAAATCCCAGGATTTTGTTACTGATATTAAACAGGACCATACAGCTTGCTAGGACAGTCTCCTACAATCACACAAAGCATTTGGATTCTGAGGACTCAAAAATACTTGTCACTTTTTCCCCTGGGACACTTGTGGCTGCGCACACAATGATCATTCAGCTCCATAGGCCTCAGATGCAGGCAGAGCTCATGGAAAGTTTTCAAGTACAAATGCCCTTGAGGTCCTCTTTGCTCTAGGCCTAGGAAACTGTACCTGATAGCAGTCAGATCCCTCCAGCTTCATTTTCTACATTCTACCTTAAATTCATAGCATGAGGCTGGCTCACACGCTTTGGAAAGCATGGACAATTTTCATCCTAGGATTTTTTTGGGATCTTATATTGGGTATCCAGCTTGGTAGGACTCTTTCCTTTAGAGTCACATAAAGTGCTTGGATGCTGTAGACTCAGAAAGATGTCCCATTTTTTACTTGGACTCTTGTGGCTTCTCATACAATGGTCATTTAGCTCTGTAGGACTTAGTTTCAGGTAGAATTCATGGAAAGGCCTACAGTGCCAGTGCCCTTATGGTCCTCTTTCCTCTAGGCCTAGGAAATTTTAGGTGATCACAGATCCCTCCAGCTCCCATTACTATATTTTTCATGAAATTCACAGGAGGAAGTTGGCTCCAAAGCTTGGGAAAGCCTTGGCATTTTTCAACCTAACATCTTGTCAGTGATAACACACTTCGTTATCCAGCTGTCTAGATCTCAATTTCCTTTAGAGGCACATGGAGTGCATGGACACTCAGGTCTCTGAAAGACTAGTCACCTTCATGCCTTGGACCTTTCTCACTGACCAGTAGATAACATTGAGAACCCTGTTGTATAAATGGTTTGAAGGCCTCCTAATCTCTAGGTCAGAAAAAGGGTCAGAAACCACATACAGATACCTGAAGCTCCCTAGGCCTCTACATCATTCAGAGCAGGGGGCAGCCCAAACTGCTTTGGAGAGCAGTGACAGTTGTTAATGCTAGGGTATCCTTAGTCATCTTACAGTGGGGTCTCCACCTTTCCAGGAATCCGTTTCCTTTAGAGTCTTTGAAATATTTTGAATTCTTAAGACTCCAGAGGGCTTGTCATTTTTTTGTCCTGGGGATCTTGTGGGTGCACACACAATCATCACTCAACTCCACAGGCCTCAATTTCAAGGACAAAATGGGACTCAGTTTCCTACCTTCACATAAAGGCTTTGGATTCTGAGGACTCCAAAATATTGTCACTTTTGTCTTTGGACAATAGGGGAAGGACACACAGGCAGAATGGAGTGAACTCGAGTGCAAACGCCCTTAAGGTCCTCTTCTCTCTAGGCCTAGGTAACTGTAGGTGATCACAGAGAGGTCCACAATCTCCCTGTTCCACATTTTCCCCTACATTCACAGCCTTGGGCTTCCCCAAAACCTTTGAAAAGAATGGACCTTTTTAAACCTATAATTTTGTTAGCAAACATAAATTTGACTATCCACCATTCTAGACCTCAGTTTCCTTTGAGTCACTTAAAGGTTTTGTATTCTGAGGACAGTAAAAGACTTTTTCACTTTTTTCCTTTTACAATTGTAAGTGCACCCACAGAGGTTATTCATCTCCATATGCCTCAAATTCAGGCTGAAGGTATGGAGGGGCATTTAGTGTACATGCCCTTAAGGTCCTCTTTGTCTAGGTCTAGGAAATTGGAAGTGATTACAACCAGGTTCCATATACTCCCTTTTCCACACTTTACGCAAAATTCGCAGTACAGGGCTGGCTCACAAGATTTGGAAAGCCTGGACACTTTCCATCCTGGGATGTGGTTAGTGATGTGAAATCTGACTATCTAGCATTTAGGACTCAGTTTCCTTCCAGTCACAGGAATGGTTTTCTTTTCTCAGTTTTCCAAAAGGACTTGTTTTTGCCTCAGACACTTATGGTTGCATACAGTGAATACTTAGCTCCATAGACTTCAGGTTGAGGCAGAATGCATGCTGAGTCTCCATTGTAAATGGTCTTAATGTCCTCTTCTCTCTAGACCTACAAACATCTAGGTTACTACAGTCAGGTCCCTCAAGCTCCATTACCTTCAATTCAGTTGAAATTCAAGGCAGGGGGCTGGCTGAAAAGCTTGGGAAAACTTGGAAACTTCTAATCTTAGTATCTCATTAAGGTTCCTACCCTGGGTGATTCAGCTTCCTAGGACAGTGTTTGCTTTAGAGTCACATAAAGGGTTTGGATGCTGAAGTCTCAGAAAGACGTGTCCCATTTTTAATTTGGACATTTGTGGGTTCTCTTACAACAATCTTTCAGCATTTCTAGCCCTTATTTTGAGTCAGAAAGCATGGAAGGGCCTCCAGTACGCTGGCCTTTCCACTTTGCTGGAGGCCTAGGAAATTTGTAGGTGAGTACAGTCAGGTCCCTCAAGTTCCCTTTTCTATAATTTACCCAACTTTCACAGTGGGGGGTTGTAACCAAAGCTTTGGAAAGCCTTGACCTTTTTAATCTCAGGATCTCCTAGGCCATCTTACACTGGACTGTGCAGTTTTCCAGAACTCTATGTCCTTTAGAGCACTAGAAATATTTTGGATGCTGAAGACTCTGAAAGACTCCTCACTTTGTATCCTTGCATACTTGCGGGTGCCCATAAAATGGGCACTGAGCTCCCTTGGCCTCAGGTTCAGACACAATGCATGGAGGGGCAACAAGTGTCAAGGCCCTTAAGGTCCTCTTGGCTCTAGGCCTAGGGAACTGTAGCTGATCCCAGTCATGTTCTTCCGGCTCCCTTTTCTACATTTTACACTCCATTCACGGCTGGGGGCTGGTAACAAAGCTCTGGACATTTACGATCCTAGGATCTTGTCAGTGGTATTCAAACTGGCTATCCACCGTTATATGACTCAGTTCTCTTTCAGTCACACAAATGTGTTTCTATTATCAAAGACTTGTCCTTTCTGTCCTTAGACTCTTGTGGCTGCGTACAGCAGGCCTCCGCTTCAGGCAGAAGGGTCCTTTCGTGCAATTGACTCTGAGGTCCTCTCTTCTCCAGGCCTACAGACGTCAAGGTGAGCGCAGGCAGTTGCCTCAAACTCCCTTTTCCACTTTTCAGCCTCAGTCGACAGAGTGGGGCAGGCTCACACCCTTTGGAAACACTGAACCCTTTTCATCCGAAGATCTTATGAGAGATCCAACGCTGGGACAAACCAGCTGCCTAGGATTCTGCCCTCTTTAATGTCATAGAGCGGGTTGGGATGCTGAAGACTCAGAAACACTTGGCCCATCTTTGACTTGGACTGTGGTGACTTCTCACACAGTGGTCACTCGGCACTCTAGGCCACAGGTTCAGGCAGAATGCATGGAGGGTCCTGCAGTCTAAATGGCCTTTGGGTTCTCTTTTCTCCAGGCCCACAGACATCTAGGAGATCCCAATTAGGTCCCTCAAACCGCCTTTTCCACATTTAACCCTCAGTTCACAGCAGGGGGCTTACTCAGAAGTTTTGGAAACCCTGGACCCTTTTCTTCCTAGAAGCTTGTGAGTGATGAGAAACGTGGCAATGGAGCATTTTAGAACTCAGTTTCCTTCCAGTCACATACATGGTGTTGTGTTCTCAGGACTCTAAAGGACTTGTCATTTTTCTCCTTGTACACTTGGAGGTGCATGCAATTGATCTTTAGCTCAGCAGACCTCAGGTTCAGGCAGAATGCATGGAGGGTACTCTCTTGGAAATGCCCTTCAGGTCTGGTTTTCTCTAGGCCTGCAGTCCTCTAGGTGATCCCAGTCAAGTCCCTCAAGCTCTCCTTTCCCTGCCCCCCCCACCCACTGAATTCACAGCAGGGGGCTGGCTCCAAAGCTCGGGGAAAGCCTTGGCATGTTTCATCCTAACATCTGGTCAGTGACCTTACATGTTGTTATCTAGCTCTCTAGATCTCAATTTCCTTTAGATGCTCATGGAGCGCATGGTCACTCAGGTCTCGGAAAGACTAGTCACCTTCATTCCTTGGACCTTTCTGAGTGAGCAGTGGTTACCATTGAGAGCCTTGTTGTATAAATGGTTTGAAGGCCTCCTAACCTCTAGGTCAGGACAATTGTCGGGAAGTAGGTACAGATACATGCAGCTCCCTGGGCCTCTCTTTCTCCGTCACTCGGAGCAGGGGGCAGCCTCAACTGCTTGGGACAGCATTGACAATTGTTAATGCTAGGATCTCCTTAGTCATCCTCCACTGGGGTCTCCCGCTTTCCAGGAATCTGCTTCCTTTAGCGTCTTTGAAATCTTTTGGATTCCCAAGACTGAATGACTTGTCACTTTTGGCCCTTGCACTCTTGCGAGTAGACACACAATGGTCGTTGAGCTCCGTCACCCTCAGATTCAGGCCAAAGGGATGCAGGGTTGTGAAGTGCAAAGGCCCCTAAGGTCCCCTTTGCTCTCGGCCTGGAATGGTGCAGGTGATCGCAGTCGGATCCCTCAAGCTCCCTTTCCTACATTTCACCCTCCATTCACAGCAGGGGGCTGCCTCACAAGCTTTGGACAGGCTTGACGTTTTTAATCCCAGGATTTCATTGGTGATATTACATGGGCTATCCAGCTGCCTAGGTCTCTGTTTCCTTTACAGTCATAGAAAGGTTTTGGATTCTGAAGAGTCTAAAAGACTTGTTTGTCACTTCTTGTCCTTGGACACTTGTGGGTGCACATACGGTGGACATTGAGCTCTCTAGGCCTCAGTTTCCTGCACAAGGCAAGGAGAGGCCTGAAGTGCAAAGGTTCTGAAAGGAATCTTTGCTCTAGGCCGAGGATACTGTAGGTGATCACCTTGCGGTCCCTCACAGCAGGGGGCTGGGTCACGAGCTTTGGAGATCCTGGAGACTTTTCTTCCTAGGATCTTGTTAGGGATCTTACACGCGGCTTCCAGGTCGGTTGGACTCTCCTTTGCAGTTGCATGAAACGTTTGGCTCCTGAAGACTCTGAAAGACTTGTCTCATTTTTCCTTGTAAACTTGTGGCTCCTCAAAGAGAGGTCATTCTGCAATCTAGGCCTTCGTTTCAGGCAGAATGCATGAGGGTGCTCTGGTACAAATGCCCTTAAGGGCCTCTTTTCTCCGGGCCTAGATCACTGTAGGTGATCACAGTCAGGTATACAAGCTCCCTGTTGTCCATTTTACCCTACATTCACAGCACTGGGCTGGCTGAAAACCTTTGGAAAGCCTTAACATTTTGCATCCCAGGATCTTGTTTGTGATACTGCACCTGTTTATCCAGCTCTCTAGATCTCAGTATCCTGTAGGGGAACATGAAGGGCATGGACCCTAAGGCCTTTGAAGGCCTACTCACCTTTATTCCTTCAACCTTTCTTGATGATCATGCAATGACCCTTCTGCTCCATAGGTCTCCGATTCAGAGAGGGCCCGTGGAGGGGTGTCAAGTGCAAATGCCCTTACGGTCCTCTTTGCTCTTGGCCTAGGAGCCTGTAGGGGATCCCAGTTGGGCCCCGCAAGACCTCTTTCCTACATTTTCACCTAACCTCGCAGCAGGGGGTAGGCTTACAAGTTTTGGAAAGCCTTGACATGTTTCATCCTGGGATCTTATCAGAGATCTTACAACGGACTATCCACTTCGCTCGGACTCTATTATTCCCTTTAGACTCTCATAAAAGGTTTAGATTCTGAAGACTCTTAAAGACTTGATATTTCTTGTCCTTGGACAAGTAAGAGTTGCACACGCAATGGTCATTGAAAGCTCCAGGTTTCAGTTTCACGCAGAATGCATGGAGGTGCCTCAAGTGTAAATGCTGTTAAGGTCTTGCGCACTCTAGGCCTAGCCAATTTTAGCTGATCATACTCAGGGCCCTCAAGCTCCCTTTTCTAGAATGTACCAAACCTTCGCAGCAGGGGTTGTACCCAAAGCTTTGGAAAGCCTTGAGCTCTTTAATCCCAGGATCTCCTGAGGCACCTTACGTTGGACTGTCCAGTTTTCCAGACCTCTGTGTCCTTTAGAGTAACGGAAACATTTTGGATGCTGAAGACTCTGAAAGACTCCTCATTTCGTATCCTTGCACACTTCCAAACCCTCCTGGCAGGCTGGGCTCCTATAGCATAGCTTCCTTGGCCTGGGAGATGTTCATTTTCTCCTCTCTGCTGCTGAGACCACTATGGCATGGAGAACATGAAGAAGGCTTGCACTGGTCACAAAACATGTTTCCCTCCAAATTCTGGTGCTGATGAGTTGGAGAATGGGCAAGGAATTGTTTCTCACTGAAAGAGCCTTTGCTTTGTTCTGCAGGGAAATGGGGCTGGTGTTGGCATGAGTCTCAGGCCTTGCAAGTCAATGGAGAGAAAGAAGTTCTGGAATGGGGGCTAGTGCAGGCACTCCTCATGTCCCTTACATCCCTGGGGCTCAGAACCTGGGAACATTTCTCTTGATCTACTTGGGAAATCTGATCCTGGCTCTTGAATTCTTCTCGTGCGGAGGCTGGGGAGAGATCCTGTGAGTTACTTAGGCTTGTGTTCTCAGCCCAGGTTAGGGAAAGAACCCACAGTGCCTAGCAGGGTCCCATGCACAGCCTACGTGTTTCATCAAGGTTTCCCAAGGGCCTCAGACTCAGAAGGGACAACCAAACTCTTATCTTTGGAAGAGGTTAGAGGGGAGGTGGAGGGAACAAGCACAGGTTGCACATCATCTAACAACTGGTGGGAAATTGTTTACAGAGTCCATAACCACAGATGCATAATTTCTTTCTTTTTCCAGAGAAAGACCCAGGAAACAACACCACCTGATGATGATGTTCCTTCAGAAAACAATACCGAAATGGGTTTCTCAGTGCGGGACCTGTCCAAAGACAAGCTCAGTGATTTTCCACACGCAGCTGCCATGCAGCAAGGAATTCTCTCAAGCCTTAGCGTGGCAGAGTACAAGATATTTGAGATTCATCAATTTCTACTTGCACCAGGCATAAGGACAGAATTCAAGTTCAGACGCATCTCTAAAAGAAAGATGCAGATTGTAATATTGAATCAAGCTGACAATAAAAATAATGGAATAAGCACACAACTATTGATGTCCATGTTGTCGTAGGGTTGAGATTCGGAAGACTCTTAAACACTTGATGTTTCCTGTCCTTGGGCAACTAAGGGTTCACATGCAATGGTCACTGAAACCGCTAGGCTTCAGTTTCAGGTAGAATGCATGGAGGTGCCTCAAGTGTAAATGCCATTAAGGTCTTCTGTGCTCTAGGCCTAGGACATTGGAGGTGATCACAATCACGTCCCACATGCTCCCTTTTCTACACTTTACCCAAAATTCCCAGTACCTCAGGGCTGGCTCACAAGATTTGGAAAGCCTGGACACTTTCCATCCTGGGATGTTGTTAGTGGTGTGAAATCTGGCTATCCAGCCTTTAGGACTGAGTTTCCTTTCCATCACCTAAGTGGTTTTCTTTTCTCAGTTGTCCAAAAAGACTTGATTTTGCCTCAGATACTTATCGTTGCATACAGTGAATATTGAGCTCCATAGGCCTCCTCAGGTTCAGGCAGAATGCATGCAGGGTCCTCTCGTCCAGAGAGCCTTAAGGTTCTCTTTCCTTTAGGCCCACAAACACCTAGGAGATCCCAGTTAGGTCCCTCCAGCTGCCTTTTCTAGAGTTGACCCTGAATTCACAGCAGGGGGCTGGCTCAGTAGCTTTGGAAACCCTGGACCCTTTTCATCCTGGGATCTTCCAAGGGATTGTAAATGTGCCTAGGGAGCATTTTAGGACTCAGTTTCCTTTCACTCATAGAAATGGTGCTGTATTCTCAGGACTCTAAAGGACTTGTCCTTTGTCTCCTTATACACTTGGAGGTGCATACAATGAATCTTTAGCTCAGCAGACCTCAGGTTGAGGCAGAATGCATGCAGGGTACTGTCTTGGAAATGGCCTTCAGGGCTGCTTTTCCCTAGGCCTGCAGTCCTCTAGGTGATCACAGTCAAGTCCCTCAAGCTCTCCTTTCAACATTTTGCCCTGAATTCACAGCAGGGGACTGGCTCCAAAGCTCTGGAAAGCCATGGCAGGTGTCATCCTAACATCATGTCAATGATCTTACACTTTCTTATCTTGCTCTCTAGATCTCAGTTTCCTCTAGAAGTACATGGAGTGCATGGACACTCAGGTCTCTGAAGGACTAGTCACCTTCATTCCTTGGAACTTTCTGAGTGACCAGGAGATACCATTGAGAGCCTTGTTGTAAAAGTGGTTTGAAGGCCTCCTAATCTTTCGGTCAGAAAAATGGTCAGAAACCACATACGGATACCTGCCGCTCCCTGGGCCTCTGTTTCTCCTTCACTCAGAGCAGGGGGCAGCCTAGACTGCTTTCTACAGCACTGACACTTTTTAATGCTAAGATCTCCTTAGTCATGTCACACTGGGGCCTCCAGCTTTCCAGCAATCTCTTTCCTTTCATATATAGTCTTTGAATGCTTTTGGATTCTGAAGGCTCTAAAAGGCCTCTCATTTTTTGTCCTGGGACCCTTGCGGTTGCACACCCGATGATCATTCAACTCCACAGGCCTCGACTTCAAGCAGAATAGGAGACTCAGTTTCATGCCATCACCTAAGGGCTTTGCATTCTGAGGACTCCAAAATATTGTCAGTTTTTGTCTTTTGACGCTTGGGGAATGACAATCTTTAATATAAATTTTAGACTTCATCAGGGCCAACGTTTGAATGAAGAAGAGCCTGGACCTGATAGGCCCCTTGCTTTCACTTCGAGGACACCTTTGGATGTCAGGCAATCACATGGGACCTCCTTAGCAGACCCTTCTTCTGGCATCTTCGTGATAAGGAAAAACACAGATACCTTGAGTTGTAACTTCAGCTTTGTCACCTCTGTGAAGAGAGCATAACTGCAAAGGCTTGTTTAGGATAGGATCTCTTTCATGTGAATGATGGGACTTTCTCCTTCTCTGAAATCACCGACACATGCTATCGAAAGAAGATGCCCATAGCTTAGCATCACAAAACAAAACTGACGCTACTTTGTTTACAATGGGTTTATCTAAGAGGACTCTTTCTCATGGCCAAATGTACTTTAGACAGTCAATTTCTGCCCTGAGTCAGCCACTTGTGATCCTGGCTCCATAGCCCAATGTAACCGTCATCTTTAAAGGGAATTGATTAATTCATTCAATCATAAAATACATGCATTTAGCCTGTTGCCTTTTCTCTAACCAAGTTTTCAGGTCAAGAGGAAGCACTTCCAATGGGCGGTCATTCAGGGCCAGAGGCCTCATTTTCAGGCAGAATGAATGGAGGGCCCTCGAGGGCCAGTAACTAACTCTAGGTGATCCCAGGAAGAGGACACTTGCCAACACTTCAAGGTATCCACAAATGGCCATCCTGGATTCCATGTCCAATACCTCCCTAGAGGTCTTGAAGCAACCAAGGCAGAGCATTGAAATGATGCTCCAGGACAGCAGTCTCCTGCAGGAAGTGTAGATGTGTGGCCTGGACTCTCAAGAGAGGGCTGAAGGCAGCAATTCCCAATCTGGGGTGCCCTTAGGCCTAGGGACCCAAGAAGGGGGTTCAATGGCCAGGGGGAATGTTCTCCTCCATAAGCATGGTATCCTCTTGAAATGAATGAAATTGATAATTTTCTTTATTGTGGATAGGTATGATACTGTCAAACCTCTGTTCATTTGGAATAGGAAGGTACGGTTCACTAAAAGGGGTGCCTGTGTGAAGGGGTGGCAGAACCCTGCCCCCCAAAATGGTGATGCTCCAGGAATAGGTAAGATGATGAATCCTTAGGATATATGAATTTATCCCCTCCTATTCCCCTGATTTCAATGGGGGAATTCTTCCATCCCTTCAAGAATGAATTAGTCATAGGGGTACCCGAGTTAGAGGGAAGGCCCAGAATGTGTCCAATTCAATTCCCTGATTTTAAGGAGGAGGGCAGTGCCCAGAGAGAATGTGACTTCTCCTAGATCCCAGGGCTCTAAGTGTGAAACTCTCTCTGACTTCCAGTCCATTCCAGCCCACTTGCCCCACAACTGTGTGATTTGGGGCTCAACTGGTCTTTTCTCTTGGTTGGTTTCACTCACATCCAGCTGTGATTTGGGGCAAAGCTAGTGGAGTGACTTGACGTTTCCTTCCCCAGCTCATTGTGCAGGTGAGGCGACGGAGGCCAAGAGGGTCCCAGAGGTAGTCAGAGTGTGAGGTTGGATCTGAAGTCAGGTCTTCCTGCCTCCAGACCTGTCATAACCCTGTATCCACTGGGGCACCCGGCCGGCCTAAGGAAGCCACCCTGCTCCAGTTGTGTGTGCATTTGGTGCAGGCCTGTGAAAGTCATCTGGGCTGGGCCCAAGGAGTGTTTTGAGGTGGGCCAGGGCAGGAGCATGGCACTGAACCCCGACCCTGGCTTGGCACTCCACCAGCCTGGTGGCCCAGGGGCATTTCAGAGTGGGGGCCAGGTAGACCTGGCCAGGTGTCCAGCCTGGGGGCAGGGCCCCACTCTATGACTACGGACCTCCAGAATGCCCAAGAACCGGCTTTGTGAGCTCATCAGAGGGCGGGAAGGGCAGAGGGCCACGCCCACTGAGCCAGGGAGAAGGTTTGGGTGGGCTCCTGCAGCGCAGAGGGGCAGGCCGCCTTCCTGCTGGCCGCTGACACTCAGGAGGCTGGCCGGCCCCGGCCTCCCCATCTCCCTCCCTTTGTGTCCTTCCTCAGTCCCTCCCGACGGACACTCTCTCCCTCGGGGCCTCCTGCTTACCTCCGTCACCCTCCCACTCGTCGCCATGCCCTCTTGGCTCCCAGCGTGCCCTCTTCCCTGCCGCCGTGGGCACTCCGCTGCCGCGCTGTGCCCCACCGTCCTCGTCCTCCACGTCCTCCTCGTCCTCCTCGTCCTCCTCGTCCTCCTCGACATCCTCGTCCTCCTCCGCATCCATCTCGCTGCCTGCCCCACCCGGCCTCACCTGGGCCCCTGTGCCCCTCGCCCGAGTATGGTAGTCTACTTGGGCACAGCTTTCCTCATGCTCAGCGTTGCCATCTCGGCAAGACTCTTGGCCCTGCTGTGGACGATGGGCTGCAGGTGGATTCAAGGAGACTGTCGAGGCACAGCTAATAGAAACAGGCAGGGAGAAGCAGCCAGAGAGGAGGGCGACGAGTGGGAGGAGAGGAGAGGCATCCCCGTAGAGACAATCGAGCCATTGCTCAGAGAAACAGGCACTCAGAGGCAAGGACAGAGAAGAGAGAGGAGGAGGAGGCAGCGTTGCAGGAGAAGAGAGACACCTCAGTAGAGAGAGAGAGAGAGAGTGTCACTGCCGCCCCTTCCTCTGCCCTTGCCAGAAACCCCTTCCACCCTCAGTCCCTTGCCCACTTCTGCCTCCCCTCACGCCTTCACCTCTCACTCCAAAAAGGGAGACCAAGTTCCTGGTAAGTGGTGCTCCAACCTTGGGAGACTCTCTCCTTCTCTCCTCCCCGACCCGCGAGCCCCACATAGAGGTAGCCACCACAGCAGGCACCTGGAGGGAGCACCTGAGGCCTCTGCTGGGGACCCTCTTCCACTCCTTATCACTCCACCTCTGTCCTCCACTTTTTCTCTGGGATTCTCCTGCCTTCCTCTCTTTCTCCCCCTGTCCTCTGAGAATGCCTTAAGCTGCCCAGTAGCCCCTGTTCTCTCTGGGCACCACTGAGGACTTCTCCAGATAGCTGAGGTCCAACCTCAAGAATGCTGAAATGGGTTCTTCCAACCTGGGTACTTGGGAGGGGCAGGGGCAGGGGCAGGGGCAGGGGCAGGGCAGTGGCAGGTTCTGCTGTGGAAAAGAGACTTGGCATGGCCTGCTCCCAGCAAACTCCAGTAATCAAAACCTAGAAAGTAGAGGAGGTAAGGGCAGCTGCACCTTGACCTTGAAAAGGCACTTTTCTGTGATGAATGCCTTTCTTTTGGAAAAGCAAGCCACTGGTCTGAGTTGCTAGGCAGGGTAGCCTTCCCTTGGACAAAGTCTTTTGACATGTGTTGAGTTTTAGGTCAACTCAGTTTTCCTGCAACTTCGAGTTCCTTTGGCTCCATCCTGCAACCATGCCCAAGGAGAGTTTGGAGCCCTTAGACAGGGAGAGGAGGGAAACCCGCCTGGCAGGCTGGGCTCCTTTAGCATAGCTTCCTTGGCCTAGGAGATGTTCATTTTCTCCTCTCTGCTGCTGAGACCACTATGGCATGGAGAACATGAAGAAGGCTTGCACTGGTCACAAAACATGTTTCCCTCCAAATTCTGGTGCTGATGAGTGGGAGAATGGGCAAGGAATTGTTTCTCACTGAAAGAGCCTTTGCTTTGTTCTGCAGGGAAATGGGGCTGGTGTTGGCATGAGTCTCAGGGCTTGCAAGTCAATGGAGAGAAAGAAGTTCTGGAATGGGGGCTAGTGCAGGCACTCCACATATCCCTTACATCCCTGGGGCTCAGAACCTGGGAACATTTCTCTTGATCTCCTTGGGAAACCTGATCCTGGCTCTTGAATTCTTCTCGTGCTGAGGCTGGGGAGAGATCCTGTGAGTTACTTAGGCTTGTGTTCTCAGCCCAGTTTAGGGAAAGAACCCACAGTGCCTAGCAGGGTCCCATGCACAGCCTACGTGTTTCATCAAGGTTTCCCAAGGGCCTCAGACTCAGAAGGGACAACCAGACTCTTATCTGTGGAAGAGGTTAGAGGGGAGGTGGAGGGAACAAGCACAGGTTGCACATCATCTAACAACTGGTGGGAAATTGTTTACAGAGTCCATAACCACAGATGCATAATTTCTTTCTTTTTCCAGAGAAAGACCCAGGAAACAACACCACCTGATGATGATGTTCCTTCAGAAAACAATACCGAAATGGGTTTCTCAGTGCGGGACCTGTCCAAAGAGAACATCAGTGATTTTCCACACGCAGCTGCCATGCAGCAAGGAATTCTCTCAAGCCTTAGCATGGCAGAGTACAAGATATTTGAGATTCACCAATTTCTACTTGCACCAGGCATAAGGACAGAATTCAAGTTCAGACGCATCTCTAAAAGAAAGATGCAGATTGTAATATTGAATCGAGCTGACAATAAAAATAATGGAATAAGCACACAACTGTTGATGTCCATGTTGTCGTAGATATTGCTGTGAGGTACCTTGGTTGCTCAGTGGCTAGAGGACTTGACCTGGGGTCAGGAGGGGACCCAGTTCTAATCCAGCCTTATATGCTTGATAGCTATGTCACCCTAAGTCAATCAGGTCCATGGGGGGACCTCTAGTCCAAATGTCCTTAAGGTCCTCTTTCCTGAAGACCTAGGAGCCTGCAGGTGTTCCATTGAGGTCCCTGAAATGCCCTTTCCTACATTTCCCCCACCCCCCCGCCCTGCCGTCCCGAACTTCACAGCAGGGGGTTGGCCCACCAGCTTTGGAAAACCTTGAGATTTTTAATGCTAGGATGTTAACAGGGATCTTACAATGGGCTATCCAGTTGGTTAGGACCCTTTGTCCTTGAGATTCTCATAAAGGGTTGAGATTCGGAAGACTCTTAAACACTTGATGTTTCCTGTCCTTGGGCAACTAAGGGTCCACATGCAATGGTCACTGAAACCGCTAGGCTTCAGTTTCAGGTAGAATGCATGGAGGTGCCTCAAGTGTAAATGCCATTAAGGTCTTCTGTGCTCTAGGCCTAGGACATTGGAGGTGATCACAATCAGGTCCCACATGCTCCCTTTTCTACACCTTACCCAAAATTCCCAGTACCTCAGGGCTGGCTCACAAGATTTGGAAAGCCTGGACACTTTCCATCCTGGGATGTTGTTAGTGGTGTGGAATCTGGCTATCCAGCCTTTAGGACTGAGTTTCCTTTCCATCACCTAAGTGGTTTTCTTTTCTCAGTTGTCCAAAAAGCCTTGATTTTGCCTCAGACACTTATCGTTGCATACAGTGAATATTGAGCTCCATAGGCCTCCTCAGGTTCAGGCAGAATGCATGCAGGGTCCTCTCGTCCAAAGAGCCTTAAGGTTCTCTTTCCTTTAGGCCCACAAACACCTAGGAGATCCCAGTTAGGTCCCTCCAGCTGCCTTTTCTAGAGTTGACCCTGAATTCACAGCAGGGGGCTGGCTCAGTAGCTTTGGAAACCCTGGACCCTTTTCATCCTGGGATCGTCTAAGTGATTGTAAATGTGCCTAGGGAGCATTTTAGGACTCAGTTTCCTTTCACTCATAGAAATGGTGCTGTATTCTCAGGACTCTAAAGGACTTGTCCTTTGTCTCCTTATACACTTGGAGGTGCATACAATGAATCTGTAGCTCAGCAGACCTCAGGTTGAGGCAGAATGCATGGAGGGTACTGTCTTGGAAATGGCATTCAGGGCTGCTTTTCCCTAGGCCTGCAGTCCTCTAGGTGATCACAGTCAAGTCCCTCAAGCTCTCCTTTCAACATTTTACCCTGAATTCACAGCAGGGGACTGGCTCCAAAGCTCTGGAAAGCCATGGCAGGTGTCATCCTAACATCATGTCAATGATCTTACACTTTCTTATCTTGCTCTCTAGATCTCAGTTTCCTCTAGAAGCACATGGAGTGCATGGACACTCAGGTCTCTGAAGGACTAGTCACCTTCATTGCTTGGAACTTTCTGAGTGACCAGGAGATACCATTGAGAGCCTTGTTGTATAAGTGGTTTGAAGGCCTCCTAATCTTTCGGTCAGTAAAATGGTCAGAAACCAGATACGGATACCTGCAGCTCCCTGGGCCTCTGTTTCTCCTTCACTCAGAGCAGGGGGCAGCCTAAACTGCTTTGGACAGCATTGACAATTGTTAATGCTAGGATCTCCTTAGTCATCTTACACTGGGGTCTCCAGCTTTCTAGGAGTCTGTTTACTTTAAAATCTTTTCAGTGTTTTGGATTCTGAAGACTCTAAAAGGCTTCTCATTATTTGTGCTGGGATTCTGGCAGATGCACACACAATGATCATCCACCTCCACACACCCCAATTTCAAGGAGAAAATGGCACTCAGTTTCATATTGTCACATAAGGACTTTGGATTGTGGGGACTCCAAAATATTGTCAGTTTTGGCTTTGGACGCTTGCGGAAGTACGTGCAATGGTCGTGCAGGTCCATAGGCTTAATTTTGCAGGCAGAATGAATGGAGGGACTCCCAGTGCAAATGCCCTTTCACAATCATGTCATCCCTAAGATAAGGATTCACAACAAAACAGGGAGAGAGTACCCTCAAAAGAAGCCGCCAGATTGATTATTTAGAATTTAAAACTTTTACCTGAACAAAATCAGCCCCACCCTGGAGAAACTTGTGCCCTCAGGCCCTTCTCCCGTGATTGGTGACTGCTTTCCCCAATGTCAGGAAGGGACTGAGCAGGGCTCCATCTCCCTCCTGATTCAACTCCCACTTATTTAATTCTGCCTCTCCTGCTACGATGCCTCCCGCAGGTATCATGTTTCCCCAGCAACATAGCCAGCTGTCCCAACCCAACGGAATGTCGTTAGCTCTTTTAGAGCAAGACCGTCTTGTTAACTTGTATTTATATCTCTAGAAATTAGTAAGTGCTTAGCAGCCTGTTTTAGAGCCTGTCTCCTTTGATACATGCTGTAGGAGATCACTCCTTCAATTCCACTGTATCTGTAATGGAAGAAATAGTCACAGACTGTGTGGGTGCTTTGATGTTCAGTCATATGTCAACCATCTCCAGCCCTTCACAACACCATTTGGGATTTTCTCTGGGTGCTGTCTACCTCTATTTTTTCTCTCCTAATATAACTTCTTTGAATGTTTCTATAGGACCATTTGAGAGGAGTAGCAGGGTAATGCTAAGAGACAGAACTCTTCCTAGATATGTGTGTCTGGACATCCCTATCCACAGGGTTCCGCTTTTAATCCCAAGACTATATCAAGTAGATTCCCAGGCTAGGAGAAAGGAAGGAATTGAAACATCCCTTTCCCCTGCAAGAGACCATACCCACTGCCCTCTCTGGCTGGCAAGATGTTCAATAGGTTAGCGATTTGTCAGCACATCTCATTCTTGTCAGTGGGGAGGAGTGAGCAGAGGTAGAGCTAATATGCTCTTAGGCTACATGAGGAGAAACATGAGCCTGACTTGTGCAAAAGCAAATGACAGAGAACTGATAGAATTGAGAGCCTAACCCTAAATGAGAGAGAAAAGGAAAACACAGGGTGACAGAGTCAAGACACAAAATGAACTGAACAGTGTAGAACACTAGGCTACCACTAAGGTGGGGATGGGGAAATTAGATCAGTGGGAAGGGGAGTGGTTCATCTTTCAGAAATCTAGAGTGAGGTAGGGAACCTGGAGGCCACAGGGGGCCTTCTAGGTCCTCCAGTGTGGCAGCCTTTGGACTGAATCCAAACTTCAGAGAACAGATCCCCTGAAGAAAAGGATTTCTTCTGTAAAACTGGAACTTGTGGTCAAAAGGCCCCACTTGAGGACCAAGGGGGACCCTTAGGACCTTGGGGCCACAGATTGCTCACCCAGGACTGGGTTTGAATGGGCTGCAACCTCCATAGGAACCTACTATATGTCACCTAGCAGCCAAGGAAGAGAACTTGATCTTGGGATGTGCAGAAAGCTTTCTCCTCCAAGAATCAGTAGGTCATAGGACTGTTGTCCTTTGTCTGGCTCAGATTCAGCTGTGGGGAGCAACCACACATTGACAAGGACTCATGGTGATGGGCCTTGAGTCTGAGCTCTGTTGCCACAGGGTGAAGAAACACAATGTTAGCCTACAGGAAAGGAAACTTGGAAGAGGTGGGAGAAATAGCAGCATGCACTTCAGCATTTGTGGAAGAGGCTTCAGACTTCTGTTTGGCCCTGAGAAGATGGAAGAGGACACTTGCCAACACTCAAGGTATCCACAAATAGCCATCCTGGATTCCATGTCATCTGCCTGGAGGTATTGAAGCAACCAAGGCAGAGCAGTGAAATGATGCCCCAGGACAGCCATTCTTGAAGGAAGTGTAGACATGTAGCCTGGATAAGAGAGGGATGGAGGCAGGAATTCCTAATCTGGGGTGCCTTTAGGCCCGGGGACTCAAGAAGCTTGTTCAATGGCCAGGGGTGTTGTTCTCCTCCATAAGTATGGTATCCTCTTGAAATGATTGAAATCGATCATTTTCTTTATTATGTGTATGTGTATGGAACTCTCTAACTTGTGTTCATTTTGAATAGGGAGGTAAGGTTTACTAAAAGGGGTACCTGACCAGGGTGCGCGCCTCGGGGAGAAGCGGAGCGGCCGCTGCCACCTGCGGACCTGAGGGAGTCTCACTCCCCCAACTTCTCCCTCCACGCCCCTGGACCTGTCTTTCAATGGAAAGTTCGCACTTGGTCAACAAGGGCTTGCCTCTCGTACAAATTTGAGCATTATCCAGGCTTCAGTGGTTGCGGTGGATAAGACGTTTAAAAGCTTTTGTTCGAGAAAATTTAAAGACATGGAAGTGAGAATCCAGTGACAGGACGCTATTCTCCCTGGGAATTCTGAAGGCTGTAAAGCATTGAAAAATCGAATTCATGGTCCTGGGACTCGAGCTCATATCAAGAAATGTCAGGCATTCGACCTCCAATTACGAATGGGCCCATGCATCTACGTCCGTCGCTAGCATTACTGGATGGCCGAGATTGTACAGTAGAAATGCCCATTCTGAAAGATGTAGCTACGGTGGCATTTTGTGATTCACAGTCCACACAAGAAATTCACGAAAAGGTACTAAATGAAGCAGTGGGTGCCTTGATGTATCACACTATCACTTTAACACGAGAAGATCTGGAGAAATTCAAAGCTCTTCGAATAACTGTCCGAATTGGCAGTGGTTTTGATAACATCGACATCAAGTCTGCTGGGGATTTAGGAACTGCAGTATGCAATGCACCAGCTGCGTCAGTAGAAGAGACTGCAGGTTCTACCCTGTGGCCTCATCCTGAACCTACACAGACGAACTACTTGGCTCCACCAGGCATTGCGAGAAGGCACCAGAGTCCAAAGTGTGCAAGAGATCCGGGAAGTGGCTTCTGGAGCTGCCAGGATTCGAGGAGAGACCTTGGGCATTATTGGATTAGATCGTGGTGGACAGGCAGTTGCACTGCATGCCCAAGCCTTTGGCTTCAATGTCATCTTCTACGACCCATACCCATCTGACGGCATTGAGTGTGCTCTGGGGCTCCGGAGGGTGAGCACTTTGCAGGACCTCCTCTTTCACACTGACTGTTTAACCCTGCACTGCAGCTAGCATGAACACAGTCATCATCTGATTAATGACGTCACCATTAAGCAGATGAGACAAGGGGCTTTCCTGGTGAACACAGCACGAGGTGGGTTGGTAGACGAGAAAGCACTGGCACAGTCCCTGAAGGAAGGAAGGATAGGAGGGGCAGCCTCAGATGTGCATGAGTCAGGGTGCCCTAAAGGATGCACCACATCTGATCTGCACTCCCCATGCAGCGTGGAACAGTGAGCAGGACTCCATAGAGATGAGAGAGGAGGCAGCATGGGACACCCAGAGAGCCATCGCAGGTCGTATTCCAGACAGCCTAAAAAATTGTGCTAACAAAGATCATTTGACTGCAGCTACACATTGGGACAGTACGGACCCAGCAGTAGTTCATCCAGAGCTCAATGGTGTCGCATATAGCAGGTACCCCCCAGGCGTGGCAAGTGTGGCTCCAGCCGGCATCCCTGCAGCAGTAGAAGGAATAGTCCCCCTCGCTATGTCCTTATCCCACGGGCCCCCCACTGTGGCCCATCCTCCCCATGCTCCTTCCCCTGGCCAAACCGTCAAACCAGAAGTAGATGGAGACCACCCAAGTGACCAATGGCAGCCTAAGAAAATAGCATTCCCACCACTGGAGCTTTCAGCGTTGAAGATGATGTGGAAAAAAATCCGGATTTTTTGAATAGAGGCAAAACCATGAACTTACAGGAGACCATAAATGTTTTAGAAACTGGTCCAATATACAGATATAAAAGGCAAAAGGTGTGGGAGGTGAAAAGAAGATTTGGGAAACGTTTTTTCGTCCGTATAAATTGTAGTCTGTCCCCCGTCCAGTGGACTGACTCACTGTTTCTGGGTCCTATGGGTTCTTTGTTAAGCAAGAGAAGTTAGTAGTTAATAATATCATGAATGTCCTTGTCTGCGTACAGTTTTTAGAACATTTAAAAGGATTTCTTTGCTTAGCCGTCAAAGAAAAGAAAGCAAAAAGGAAACATTCAAAAAACCAATTTTGAGATGATTTTTTGGTATGTTCACACACGCCCCAAGATCAGGCAGCTGGCAAACTTCTCAGGACGATGAATTTTTCCCATTTTTCTTTCTACGCCACACAGAGCATTGTTTTTTCTACCTGCTTGTCTTATTTTTTAGACTAATTTAGTAAACAAAAGAATCTTCCGGTTCGGGCATGAATTTCCCTTCTTTCCAAATGAAGACAACATTGCAAAAAGATTTTGAGGAAGACAGAGGTTTTGGATAAATGAGCCCTGTGCTTTTGGTCACCAGTTAAAGTCTACGCTATCGGTGGTTTGCAAAAAGGCACTAGACTGCTGAAGGGTAGCAGCACTTCATTGCCTACATTGATTCCTTGCCGGTAATGTGGTAGGCTAGCAATATTTTCATTTAAGATCATGTTTGTGACTGTAACCATTTGTATGAATTATTTTGAAGAAATAAAAATCCCAGACAAATTAAAAAAATAAAAAAAAATGACAGGGTAACCTTTATCAAGGGTTGGCAGAACCCTCTCCCACCGAATTGTGATACTCTAGGAATAGGCAACATGAAGAATCCTTAGGATAAAGGAATTTATCCCCTCCTTTCCCACTGATTGCAATGGGGGAACTCTTCCATGCTTTAAAGAATGAACTGATCATAGGGGCAGAGTTAGAGAGAAGCCCCAGAAGTCGTCCAGTTCAATTCCCTCATTTTACAGAGGAGGGCAGTGCCCAGAGAGAGCGTGAGTTGTCCTAGCTGTCACATAATGGCTTTGGATTCTGAGGACTCCAAAATATTGTAACCTTTTGTCTTTGGACGCTTGGGGTATGACAATATTTAATACAAATTTCAGACTTTGAGAAGGGCAAAAGTTTGAATGAAGAAGAGCCTGGACCTAATAGTCCCGACTTGGTTTCACTTAGAGGACACCTTTAGGTGTCAGGCAAACAAATGGGACCTCCTTAGCAGACCCTTCTTCTGGCATCTTAGTGATAAGGAAAAACACAGATACCTTGAGTTGTAACTTCAGCTTTGCCAAGTCTGTGAAGAAACCACAACTTCAAAGGCCTGTTTAGGTCAGGAAATGTGTCATCTGGGTGATGGGACTTTTTCCTTATCTTAAATCACAGAGGCATGCTATGGAAAGAAGATACCAATAACTTCGGATCATAAAACCCAGTTGATGCAACTTTGTTTGCAAGATGCTGTAAATCTAAGAGAACTCCTTCCTCATGGCAAAATGTACTTAAGACAGTCAATTTCTGTACTGAGTCAGCCAGTTCTGATCCCGGCTCCATAGCGCTATGTAACCATTATCTGTATAGGGAATTAATTAATTCAATCATAAAATATATGCACTTAGCCTGTTGCCTTTTCTCTAACCAAGTTTTCAGGTCAACAGGAAGTACTTACAATGGTGTTTCAAGTCCATAGGCCTCATCTTCAGGCAGAATGAATGGAGGGAACTCGAGTACCAATGCCCTGAGGGTCGCCTTTCCTCTAGGCCTTGGTAAGTATAGGTGATCACAGGAAGAGGACACTTGCCAACACTTGAAGGTGTACACAAAAGGCCATCCTGCATGACATGCCACCTCCCTGGAGGTCTTGATGCAACCAAGACGGAGCAATGAAATGGTGCTCCAGGACAGCAATCTCTTGAAGGAAGTGTAGATGTTTAGCCTGGACAAGAGAGGGCTGAAGGCAGGAATTCCCAGTCTGGGGTGCCTTTACGCCTAGGGACTCAAGAAGCTTGTTCAATGGCCAGGGGGAATGTTCTCCTCCATCAGTATGGTATCCTCTTGAAATGAATGAAATCGATTATTTCCTTTATTATGTACATATGTATGATACTCTGAAACTTCTGTTCATGTGGAGTAGGGAGGAAAGGTGTACTAAAAGGGTACCTGTATTAAGGGGTGACAGAACCCTCCCCCTCCAAATTGTGATACTTCAAGAATAGGTAACATGATGAATCCTTTGGGCTTTAGGATAAAGGAATTTATCCCCTCCTTCCCCACTGATTTTGAGGGGGGTATTCTTCCACACTTTACAGAATGAATTGATCATAGGGGCGGAGTTAGAGAGAAGGTCCAGAAGTCATGCAGTTCAATTCCCTCATTTTCCAGAGGAGGGCAGTGCCCACCGAGAGCTTGACTTGTCCTAGATCCCAGGGCTCTAAGTGTGAGAGTCTCTCTGATTTCCAGTCCAGTCCAGTCCAGCCCACTTGCCCCCACACTGGGTGATTTGGGGCTCAACCGGTCTTTTCTCTTGGTTTGCTTTCAGTCACAGGCCAGCTGTCATTTGGGGCAAAGCCACTGGAGTGATATGTCATTTCCTTCCCCAGCTCATTTTCCAGACGGGGAAACAGACGCCAACAGGGTCCCAGGGCTAGTCAGAGTCTGAGGTTGGATCTGAAGTCAGGTCTTGCTGCCTCCAGACCTGACATGACACTGTACCCACTGGGACACCCAGCTGCCCTAAGGAAGCCACCTTACACCTGTGGTGTGTGCAGGCCCATCAAAGCCATATGAGCTGGGCCCAAGGAGTGGTTTGAGGTGGACCAGGCCAGGAACATGGCACAGAAGCCCGAGCCAGGCTTGGCAGGGAACCAGCCTGGCGGCCCAGGGCCCTTAAAGAGTGCAGGCCAGGTAGGCCTGGCCAGATGTCCAGCCAGGTGGGCGGGGCCCCGCTCTAGACCTACGTCCCTCCAGAATGCCCAAGAACCGCCTTCGTGAGGTCATCACAGGGCAGGAAGGGCAGAGGGCCATGCCCACTGAGCCAGGGAGAAGGTGCGGGCGGCCTCGGCAGGCTGCCTTCCTGCTCTCCGCTGCTAGTCACGAGGCCACCCGGACCCTGCCTCGCCATCTCCCTCCCTTTGTGTCCTTCCTCAGTCCCTCCCAACAGACTCCCTCTCCCTCGAGGCTTCTCTCCTGCCTCCCTAACCCTCCCACCCCCCACTGTGCCCTCTTCCTTGCCGCCATGCCCTCTTCACTGCTGCCGTGCCCTCTTTGCTGCCCCGCTGCAACCCACCATCCTCGTCGTCATCCTCGTGGTCCTCGTCGTCGTCCGCGTGGTCCTCATCGTCGTCCGCGTGGTCCTCGGCGTCGTCCTCGGCGTCGTCCTCAAGGTCCTCGTCCATCTCGTGGTCCCCGTTGTCGTCCTCGTGGTCCTTGTCATGGTCCTCGTCCTCTACCCCCTGGCTGCACCTGTGTCCATCTGCCGACTATGGTGGTGCACTTGGGCCCAGCTTTCCTCATGCTCACCGCTGGCATTTTGGCAATTCTCTTGGCTCCGCTGTGGAGGATGGGCTGGTTGCAGGTGGCTTCAGGTAGACTGTCGAGTCACAGCTAAGAGAAACAGGCAGACAGAGGCAGAGAGACAGAGAAGAAAGAGGAGGAGGAGGAGGAGGAAGAGGCATGGCAGGAGAGGAGAGGCACCCCAGGAGAGAGAGAGAGAGAGAGAGTGTCACTTCCCCTCCCCCTTCCTCTGCCCTTGCCAGAAACCCCTTCCACCCTCAGCCCCTTGCCCACTTCTGCCTCCCCTCACCCCTTCACCTCTCACTTCCAAAAGGGAGACCAAGTTCCTTGTAAGTGGTGCTCCAACCAAGGGAGACTCTCTCCTTCTCTCCTCCCCGCCCCGGGAGCCCCAAATAGAGGTAGCCACCAAAGCAGGCACCTGGAGGGAGCACCTGAGGCCTCTGTTGGGGGCCCTCTCCCACTCCTTATCACTCCAAGTCTGTCCTGCACTGCTTCTCTTGGACGCTCCTGCCTTCCTCTCTCTTTCTCACCCTCTCCTGTGAGTATGCTTTAAGCTGCCCAGTAACCCCTGTTCTCTGGGGGCACCACTGAGGACTTATTCAGGTAGCTGAGGCTCAACCTCAACAACTCTGAAATGGCTTCTTCCAACCTGGGTACTTGTGGGGAGGGCAGGTGCAGGAACCAGGGGAGGGGGTAGGGGTAGGGGGAGGCTCTGCTGTGGAAAACAGATTTGGCATTGCGTGCTCCCAGCAAGCTCCAGTAATCCAACCCTAGAAATTGTAGGAGGTAAGGGCAGCTGTACCTGGACCTTGAAAAGACACTTCTCTGTGAAGAATGCATTTCTTTTGGAAAATCAAGCCACTGCTCTTAGTTCCTATGCAGAGTGGCCTTCCCTTGGGCAAAGTCTTTTCACATATGTTGACTTGTAGGTCAACTCAGTTTTCTTGCAACTTCTAGTTCATTTGGCTCCATCCTGTAACCATGCCCAAGGAGAGTTTTGAGCAGTTAGACAAGGAGACGAGGGAAACCCGCCTGGCAGGCTGGGATCCTTCAGCATACTTTCCTTGGCCTAGGCGATGGTCATTTTCTCTTCTCTGCTGCTGAGACCACTACGGCATGGGGAGCATAAAGAACGCTTCCACTGGTCAGAAAATGTGTTTCCATCCAAATTCTGGTGCTGATGAGTTGGAGAATGGGCAAGGAATTGTTTCTCACTGAAAGAGCCTTTGCTTTGTTCTGCAGGGAAATGGGGCTGGTGTTGGCATGAGTCTCAGGGCTTGCAAGTCAATGGAGAGAAAGAAGTTCTGGAATGGGGGCTAGTGCAGGCACTCCACATGTCCCTTATATCCCTGGGGCTCAGAACCTGGGAACATTTCTCTTGATCTACTTGGGAAACCTGATCCTGGCTCTTGAATTCTTCTCGTGCTGAGGCTGGGGAGAGATCCTGTGAGTTACTTAGGCTTGTGTTCTCAGTCCAGTTTAGGGAAAGAACCCACAGTGCCTGGCTGGGTACCATGCACAACCTAGGTGTTTCATCAAGGTTTCCCAAGGCCTTCAGACTCAGAAGGGCCAATCAAACTCTTTTCTATGTCTTATCTTTGGAAGAGGGTAGAGGTGAGGTGGAGGGAACAAGCACAGGTTCCCCATCATCTAACTACTGGTTGGAATTTTCCAGAGCTCATGACAACAGATGCGTAATTTCTTTCTTTTTCCAGAAAAAGACCCAAGAACCAACACCAGAGGACCTTGATGTTCCTCCAGAAAGCAGTACCGACATTGGTTTGTCAGTGGTGGACCCTGTCCACAAAGATCCTCGGTGATTTCCCACATGCAGCTGCCAGGCAGCAAAGAATTCTCTTTGTGATCGAGTACAAGATATTCGAGCTTCACCAGTTTCTGCTTGCACGAGGCATAAGTGCATCATTAAAGTACAGACGCATCTCTAAAAGGAAGATGCAGCTTGTAATATTGAATCAAGCTAACAATAAAATTAATTGAGGAAACACATAACTGTTGATTTCCATGATACCATAGATATCACTATGAGGCAGCTTGGTAGCTCAGTGGGTACAGGACCTGACCTGGGCTCAGGAAGGTTCCCTCGTTCAAATGCTACCTTATATACTTGCTAGCTATGTGAGCCTGAGTCAATCAAGTCCATGGTGGGGCCTCTAGTCTAAATGCCCTTAAGGTCCTCTTTGATCCAGGCCTGGGAGTCTGTAGGTCAGCCCAGTCCGGCCCTTGAAGTGCCCTTTCTTACATTTTCCTCCTAACTTCACAGCAGGGATTTGGCCCACAAGCTTTCAAACTTTGACCTTTTTAATGCTGGGATCATGTCAGGGATCTTACAATGGGCTATCCAGTTTTCTAGGACTCTTTTTTCCTTTCGAGTCTCATAAAGGGTGTAGTTTCTGAAGACTCTTAAAGAATTGTCACCTCTTGTCCTTGGAGACCTTGGGGACACATACAATGGTCACTGAATGCTCTAGGCCTCATTTTCACCCACAACGCAAGGAGGGACCTCAAGCATACATGCTGTTCCAGTCCTCTTTGCTCTAGGCCTAGGAAATTGGAGGTGATCACATTCAGGTCCCATATGCTCCCTTTTCTACACTTTACCCAAAATTCCCAGTACTGGGTTGGCTCACAAGATTTGGAAAGCCTAGACACTTTCCATCCTGGGATGCTGTTAGTGATCTTCAACCTGACTATCTAGCATTTAGAACTCAGTTTCCTTTCAGTCACAGAAATGGTTTTCTGTTCTCAGTTTTCCAAAAAGATCTGTTGTTGCCTCAGACGCTTGTGGGTGCATGCAATGAATATTTAGCTCCATAGGCCTCAGATTCAGGCAGAATGCATGGAGGGTCTCCATTGAAAATGACCTTAATGTTCTCTTTTCTCTAGGCCTACAAACATCTAGCATACTACAGTCAGGTCCCTCAAGCTCCGTTGTCTTCATTTTAACTGAAATTCAAGGCAGGGGGCTGGCTGACCAGCTTTGGAAAGCTTGGAAAATTCTCACCTGAATATCTCATTGGGGTTCCTACCCTGGGTGATCCAGCTCCCTAGGACTGTGCTTGCTTTAGAGTCACATAAAGGGTTTGGATGCTGAAGTCTCAGAAAGACTTGTCCCATTTTTAGCTTGGTCATTTGTGGGTTCTCCTACAATGATCATTCTGCATTCTAGGCCTTATTTTGAGGCAGAATGCATGAAAGGGCCTCCAGTACACTGGCCTTTGGGTTCCTCTTTGCTGGAGGCCTAGACAATTGGAGGTGAGTATAGTCAGGTCCCTCAAGCTCCCTTTTCTGCAATTTACCCCACCTTCACAGCAGGGGGTTCTACAAAAAGCTTTGCAAAGCCTTGACCTTTTTTACCCTAAGATCTCCTTAGGCATCTCATACTGGACTGTCCAGTTTTCCAGACCTCTGTGTCCTTTAGAGTAATAGAAATATTTTGGATACTGAAGACTCTGAAAGACTCCTCACTTTGTATCGAAGGACACTTGTTGGTCCATACAATCAATATTTAAAGCCATAGGTCTCAGGTTCAGGCAGAAGGCATGGAGGGTCCTTTCGTGTAAATGACCATAAGGTCCTCTTTTCTCTAGGCCTGAGCACAGTCAGTTTGCTCAAGCCGCTTTTTCCACTTTTCAGCCTCACTTGACAGAGTGGGGCAGACTCACACACTTTGGAAAGACTGAAGCCTTTTCATCTTAAGATCTTATATGAGATCTTACACTGGGATATCCAACCTGCTTGGACTCTGTATCCTTTGTTGTCATATAAGGGATTGGGATGCTGAAGCCTCAGAAACACTTGTCCCGTCTTTGACTTGGACTGTGGTGACTTCTCACACAGTGGTCACTCGGCACTCTAGGCCACAGGTTCAGGCAGATTGCATGGAAGGGCCTGCAGTGCAAAACCCCTTAATGTTCCCTTTGCCATAAGGGGTGATCAGTCAGGTTCACAAGCTCCCTGTCCCAGATTTTCCCATACATTTCACCTTCACAGCAAGGGGCTGGCTCAAAAACTTTCAAAAGCCTAGACATTTTTCATCCTGGATCTGTTTAGTGATCTAAAACTTGAATATCTAGCATAGTAGGACTCATGTTGATACAGTCCCATAAAGGGTTTGGATTGTGAAGGCTCCAAAATACTTGTCATTTTTGTCCTTGGACACTTGTGGGTGCACACACAATGGTCATTCAGCACGATAGGCCTCATTTTCAGGTAGAATGCATGGGGGGGGCCTCTAGTCTAATTGCCCTGAAGGGCCTCTTTTCTCTAGGCCCACAAACTTCTCAGTGATCACCCTCAGGCACCTGAGCTCTCTTTTCTACATTTTACCCTGCATTCAGAATAGGGGGCTGGCTCAAAAACTTTGGAAAACATTTTCATTTTTAACCCTAGGATCCAGTAAGTGATCTTAGACTTGTTTATTTCTGTTGCCAGATCTCAGTTTCCTTTAGAGGCACATCAAGTTCACAGACACTAAGGCCTCTGAAGGACTAGTCAACTTACTTTCTTGAACCTTTCTGGCTGCTCATGCAATGATCGTTGAGCTCCACAAGTCTCAGATTCAGACAGAACCCCATGGAGAGGCATCAAGTGCAAATGTCCTTAAGGTCTTCTTTGCTCTAGGCCTACAAAACTGTAAGTCCACACAGTCCTGTCCTTCAAGCTTCCTTTTCTAGCTTTTACCCTAAGTTCACAGCAGTGGGCTTTCTCAGAAGTTTTGGAACACCTTGAAAGTCTTAATCCAAGGATCCTGTTGGTGATTTTCAACTTCACTATTGTTGACCTGAAAACTTGGTTAAAGAAAAGGCAAGAGGATAAATGCATACATTTTATGATTTAATTAATTAATTTATCAATTCCCTATTAAAGAAAATAGTAACATAATGCATTATGCATCCAGGATCAGAACTGGCTGACTCTGTACAGAAATTGACTGCCTTAAGTACGTTTTGCCATGAGAAAGGCGTTCTCTTAGATAAATACATGGTAAAAAAAAGCAGCGTCAGTTGGGCTTAATGATCCCAAGCTATGGGCATCTTCTCTTTATAGCGTGTCTCTGTGATGTAAGAGAAGGAAAAAGTCCCATCACCCAGATGACAGATCCTGTCCTAAACAGGCCTTTGAAGATATGGTATCTTCACAGAGATGACAAACCTGAAGTTACAACTCCAGGTATCTGTATTTTTTCTTATCACTAAGATGCCAGAAGAAGGGTCTGCTAAGGAGGTCCCATTTGTTTGCCTGACATCGAAAGGTGCCCTGTAAGTGAAACCAAGGGGTCTATTAGGTCCAGGCTCTTCTTAATTCAAACTTTAGCCCTTCTTAAAGTCTAAAATTTATATTATATATTATTATTCCGTCCTTTTGGTCAAAGGAAAGCTGAATGCTTCACCTGTAGACCAACAAAGATATGAAAAACCAAATCTTCATGTAGGTCTTGGGAAAGCTGTCTCTGTCTGATGTCATCTTCTTCAGGCCCTTTCAAATTTGGAGAGCACAGTCCACTCAGGAGCAGGGGCAATGGAGGTGACAGCTGGATCCAAGAGTCTTCAGAGAAAACCTGACAGGGTCTCCTAGAAAACATATTATTTCATAGTTGAGATGAAACAATACAACATAGTTAACATGGCTAAAGGCACATAGCAATAGTTCAGTTTCCCAGGCACGCAAGGCTAGGCTCAAACAACACACTGAAGTTGGTTTTTTTTTTTTTCAGTTCACAAAATTACATTTTTACATTAAGTCAGGTACACTTAAACTTTGATGGCTCACAATAGGCTTGTTTTGAAAAAGGAAGATTTACATGTTGTCAAGATAAATAAGAAAGCTTAAACATGAACCATACAAATCAGTGCTAGCTAAACAATTACCAATGTTAACTAACATTAAGTTCCTGGCATCCCAGTAATTCATTCTTAATTTTCATTCAAACAGCACTTTTGAATCCTAGATTTCTCACATAGTTATCTGATACCCAGATATCTTTTCCTTGACAGCAGGTTTTATTCTTGGGTAGTTTAAGAAGAGAATTTTGCTTTTCTGGTTCAGATCGACAGTTCCCAGCTAACTATGACAATATAAACTAGTAAAATTACTTAAAATTTGTTCTCCATTTTTGAAATTTCAGAAAATTTCAGTTTATCTTATTTGCTGTTTCTGTTTTTACCTAAATCTTCTACCTGGAATAAGAATCTTTTAAAACGTGAGGGTTCAACCATAAAATGAACTCATCTGCCCTTTAAATTACTGGACAGATAGTTTAACAGAGAAGAAATAATTTACCACTATCCTATACAATTTGTGTGCAAAATTCAAATTTTAGAAACCAATCATCACATCACATCTTTGTCTTATTACCTGATCTAATCATTTCCTTGATGTTATCTCTATGTTATATTTATTTATTTGTCCAGGAATATAGGTTAAAGTTGTAAGCTATTCATCCCTGCACCCCATTATAGTAACTCAGAGATGCTCCAGTTTCCATTTATTATTTGATAGACTTAGTATTCTACTTTTAGAACTTCCTTACTACAAAGATTTGCCATAAAAGAACAAGAGGGACTATGTTAAGAGAAGGAAAGAATTTCCTTAGTTCTGATTCATTCCAGGAATAAGCTATTATCTGACATGTAATCATGAAGTTAGCAGGTGCTGAAAGCAGGGCTTAGAGGTAATCAGGGGGGAAATTTCCTTTTTCAGAAAGGAAACAGCACATTTGGGAAATAGAGTTAGGAAGATCCTACTTAGGCCGTATCCAAGGTCATCTTCAAAACCTTTCCCAGCATCCACCGTTAGCCTGCAGCACATGTCAATTGGCTTTATGATAACTTAGACAACTCTGCCAGTAATCAGAACTTCAAACAATAGTAAACTGCAGTCCCATTCTTACAGAACCAATAAATATTGGCTGGTATACCTCAGATAAAATACTTCCTCACCCTTTAAACCATCTGAAGCTGACACAAAAGTATCCAAAACAACTATCTAGAAGCAAGAGGGGTTTAGACAACCCATATTATTCCCAAATCTTACCTGCCTTTCATAGTGTCAATCAGAACTTAATTTGTCTTTTTAAATCTCTCAATCCTATGATCCAGATTATTCCACTTGCTTTTGCATTTTAACCATAAGACAAGATAGCTCCTAAGTTATTACTTTTTACTAGCATAACTATAGTGGAATCTCAATCCAGCTTAAACAAAACAAAGAGGTTAATGACTAAATTTATAGTTTGATGAAATTATGTCTTTGTTTCACAAGTTGATATTCATCCCTAATTATACTCACTCTGGAAGACTGAGATACTTCAGGAATTAGATCTTTTACATATAATACATTCAAACGCAAATTTTAAGTCTGACTTAGAGCATAGAATGACAACAAATTCAGATCACACAGCTTAGTTTAACAACATATTATTTTCGAAATTTTAGTAGATTTTCAAAGAATCACACATGATTCTTCATAACATGTCTTCTAAAAGTATTTCCCTTCTTTAAAAACAGTTTAAAATTTACTCTAATGTTCACTAAACTCTTATGAGGAAAACTAGCTGGAAACTTTTAAAATGCTTGATATCGCTTTCTTTTTTTTCTTAAGCAAAAATAAACCTTTAAAACTGGAATTGATTAAAACTGAGTTGTTACAAAAATGTTCTTAAGTAATATGACTTTCCAAAGTATTATAACAAACTGAATTCTTAATCACTGCACTATTCCTAGATATAGGAGACCGACTGACAGAAAAACACTGTTGCTTTTTAAAATTCTTTTAAACAATGGGAACATCTTAAGGTGAGTCTTAAGTGGTTTACGTAAATTTTTGCACATGTTCCAATTTCAGATAAAAATAATATTAGATTTCCCAGTAAGATTACACAAAAGGCTCACATGTTTTGCTGGTCACCTGTTATTGACCACAGAAACTGACTATAGAAGGAAAAAGCAGGGACATGTGGCATACATGGATAAAACATGCTTTACTCTGAATTCAGATAGGAGTGAAATTCCCCAATCATGCAGTATCTGTTTCATAGCCAGACTCAGGAATAGTCAGGTGAGAAACATTCCTTTTCAAAGGAACAAATTGGGAAACTTAGCCAGGGGATCCCATCCTAGAATGAGTTGTCCCCTTGGTGTTTAGTCAGGTGAGAAATATTCCTTTGGGGCGTGTGTCTCAGATACCGATTTAATGCAGACAACTATACCGAAATTCAAACTCAAAACAAAAAGAGTTATGGTCCCAAATGCCTTTTACCTTAAACAGCAAGTTTCACTAATCACAGCTTGGAGCCAGATACCAGTTATTTCTACTCTCATGGAGTTACAATAAGCAGGAAAGATTTACCAGGACACACACATAAGGGATTCCATTTAACATCCTTCCTTTTCAAATTTAAAACATGTCCTGATATAAAAGTCAATTATTAAAAATTCTTCTTATTTATTATAACTTCTGATGAAGTCACATTCATTGTTAGGAGCTACCTAAAACAATTTCCTCTCCTAGGGCTGATGATCTTACTCACATAAATGGGAGGACTGTTTTTAATGAAGAGAAGGAATTTAAATCAAGCTTTCACTTCATTGTGGGACTGTTCTGAATGGGCAGAGGGAATCTAAAAATAAAGTTTTCAATCCATTCCCTCCTTTCCATAATAGGAATCACTTAACAATGTTAGGTTTCAACATTCAAACAGTAATCCCCAAAAACTTAGTTAAAAATCCCACGACTTCATAGAAGATAGTCAAATTGTTTAGTTTTAACTTTTTTAACAAAGGAGGGGGAAAATACCTGGTTTTCTCCATGGCAATTACAAAACATTAAAAGACAAAGTTAGCAGGACTGATAAAGTAACATAACTAGTTTTACACATTTTTCCCAACATCTTTCAGATTCCACGAAATTCAGATTAAAAATGCTTTGTCTTTACAATCTAAGAGAAACTCAGAAATATAATCCTAGAAATAGTTTTACCACAACAATAACTGGAGATGGCAGAATTTGCATTTCCAGACATGATTGATCTTTTTACTTTTAGTAACTAAAATCACTTCAAAGTTAACAGTTGTATTGGAGAGAGATAATACCATTGTGTGCAACATATAGCAGTCATTACATTAAACATTTTACAATCATTTTATCATTTTGATCCCATAACAACAAGCATAATTACTTTTACAAATCAGAAAATGGGTCAAACAGAGATAAAATACTTTTTGCAACTGAAACAGAGAAGTGAAGCTTACCAAGAGCAGCCAAGTCAGCAAGCCCAAGATGAAACGTTCTCGCTGCTGGCTACTTGTTTTGTTGGCCTATAACATAATTTTGCTGTAAGACAAAGTAATTTTGACCAGTCCAAAAGAGCCCTGTGGTGGCCAACATAATTTAGGACTATCTTTAGTTGATAGTCACAAGTGCTAGCAATACCTGTGATCATCAGGTTGGTAAAGGCTTGACACACAAGAAGCAGGGGTCTTGGCAGCTGGATTTCTACTTCTAGTTTTTGACTGCCCCATAGCTAGCTGATTTCCCTAGATTGATCTTCAGAGGAGACCCAAGCAATGCAGACGTAATTCAATTGAGAGTGGTCTCTGTGATGCAGTTACCCTTAAAGGGAATTTTTGAGTCCTTTGGAAGCTGTGAATGGAAGGACTTACCCTGACCCTGTCAAGGTCCAGGACTCTAGGAAAAACGGTTCCTACTGGCACCGCAGTCCTGGCGTTCCCGAGATGAGGAAATTTGAATTCGGTTCATCAGTTCCAATCCACGTTTGGGTGCCATAACTGTTGACCTGAAAACTTGGTTAGAGAAAAAGTAACAGGCTAAATGCATACTTTTATGATTTAATTAATTAATCAATTCCCTGTAAAGATAATGGATAAATAGGGCTATGGAGCCAGGATCAGAACTGGCTGACTCAGTATAGAAATTGACTGTCTTAGGTACAGTTTGCCATGAAAAAGGAGTTCTCTTAGATAAACACATTGTAAATAAAGTAGTGTCAGTAGGGTTTTATGATCCTAAGCTAAGGGCATCTTCTTTCTTTCACATGACTCTGTGATTTAAGATAAGGAAAAAGTCCCATCACCCAGATGACAGATATCCTATCCTAAACAGGCCTATGAAGTTGTGCTATCTTCACAGAGTTGAAAAAGTTGAAGTTACAACTCAAGGTATCTGTGTTTTTCCTTATCACTAAGATGCCAGAAGAAGGGTCTGGTAAGGAGAGGTCCCATTTGTTTCCCTGACATCAAAAGGTGTCCTCTAACTGAAACCAAGGGAACTATTAGGGCCAGGCTGTCAGTAATTTAAACGTTGGCCCTTATTAAAGTCTAAAATTTATATGAAATATTATCATAACTCAAGAGTCAAAGAAAAAAAGTGACAATATTTTGGAGTCCTCAGAATCCAAGGCTCTTATGTGACAGTATAAAGCTGAGCCCATTTTCTGGTTGACATTGAGGCCTGTGGAGTTGAATGATCATAGTGTGAACACCTACAAGAGTCCCAGGACAAAAAATGAGAAGCATTTCAGAGGCCTCAGAATCCAAAATACTTCAAAGACTGTAAAGGAAACAGATTCCTGGAAAGCTGGAGACCCCAGTGTAAGATGACAAAGGAGAACCTAGCATTAAAAATGTCAATGTTGTCCAAAGCAGTTTAGCCTGCCCCCTGCTCTGAGCAAAGTAGAAACAGAGGCCCAGGCAGCTGCAGGTATCTGTATATGATTTCTGACCACTATTGTGACTCAGGGATTAAGAGGCCTTCAAACCATTTATACAACAAGGCTCCCAATGTTATCTACTGGTCACTCAGAAAGGTCTAAGGAATGAAGGTGACTAGTCCTTCAGAGACCTGAGTGACCATGCACTCCATGTGCCTCTAAAGGAAATTGAGATCTAGAGAGCTAGATAACAACGTGTAAGATCACTGACAAGGTGTCACGATGAAACATGCCAAGGTTTTCCAGAGCTTTGGAGCCAGCCCCCTGCTGTGAATTCAGGGTAAAATGTTGAAAGGAGAGGTTGAGGGAGTTGTCCATGATCACCTAGAGGTTTGCAGGCCTAGAGAAAACCAGACCTGAAGGGCATTTCCAATAGAGTACCCTCCATGCAGTCTGCCTGAACCTGAGATGTGCTGAGCTAAAGATTAATTGTATGCACCTCCAAGTGTACAAGGAGAAAAATGACAAGTCCTTTAGAGTCCTGAAAACACAACAAAGCTTCTGAGTAAGCCCCCTGCTGTGAACTGAGGGTGAAATGTGGAAAAGGCGGTTTGAGGGACCTAATCGGGATCTCCAAGATGTTTGTGGGCCTAGATAAAAGAGAACCTTAGTGGCATTTATACTAGAGGACCCTTCATATATTCTGCCTGAACCTGAAGCCTAGAGCACAGAATGACCACTATATAAGAAGTCACGGCTGTCCAAGTCAAAGATGGGCCAAGTGTTTCTGAGTCTTCAGCATCCCAACCCGCTCTATAACAATAAAGAGGGCAGAATCCTAGGCAACTGGTTTGTCCCAGCGTTGGATCTCTCATAAGATCTTCGGATGAAAAGGGTTCAGTGCATGGGGACCCTTACTTGTCCAAGGACAGGAAATATCAAGTCCTTAAGAGTCTTCCGAATCTAAACCCTTTATGAGACTCTCAAGGAAAAAGGGTCCTAACAAACTGGATGGCCCATTGTAAGATTCCTGTTAAGATCCTAGGATTAAAAATGTTAAAGTTTTACAAAGCTTGTGGGCTAATGCCCCGCTGTAATGTAAGGGTGGGGGGAAATGTAGGAAAGTGCACTTCAGGGGCCTGACTTGGATCACCTGGAGGCTCCTGGGCCTTCCATAAAGAGGACCTTAAGGGCATTTAGACTAGAGGTCACTCCATGGACTTGACTGACCCAGGGTCACATAGCTATCAAGCACAAAAAGCTGCATTAGAACTCTGTCCCTCCCTGATCTCAGGTCAAGTCATCTAGCCACTGAGGTACCAATTTGCCTCATAGTGATATCTATCATATTATGGAAATCAGCAGTCATGTCTTTACTCAACTATTTTTATTGTTAGCTTGCTTCAATATTACAATCTTCATATTTCTTTTAGTCTGTACTTTAATTCTGCACTTATGCCTCGTGCAAGTAGAAATTGATGAAGCTCTTGTACTCTACCATGCTAAGGTTTAAGAGAATTCCTTGCTGCATGGCAGCTGCATGTGGGAAATCACTGAAGTTCTCTTTGGACAGGTCCCGCACTGAGAAACCCATTTCGGTATTGTTTTCTGAAGGAACATCATCATCAGGTGGTGTTGTTTCCTGGGTCTTTCTCTGGAAAAAGAAAGAAATTATGCATCTGTGGTTATGGACTCTGTAAACAATTTCCCACCAGTTGTTAGATGATGTGCAACCTGTGCTTGTTCCCTCCACCTCCCCTCTAACCTCTTCCACAGATAAGAGTCTGGTTGTCCCTTCTGAGTCTGAGGCCCTTGGGAAACCTTGACGAAACACGTAGGCTGTGCATGGGACCCTGCTAGGCACTGTGGGTTCTTTCCCTAAACTGGGCTGAGAACACAAGCCTAAGTAACTCACAGGATCTCTCCCCAGCCTCAGCACGAGAAGAATTCAAGAGCCAGGATCAGGTTTCCCAAGGAGATCAAGAGAAATGTTCCCAGGTTCTGAGCCCCAGGGATGTAAGGGATATGCGGAGTGCCTGCACTAGCCCCCATTCCAGAACTTCTTTCTCTCCATTGACTTGCAAGCCCTGAGACTCATGCCAACACCAGCCCCATTTCCCTGCAGAACAAAGCAAAGGCTCTTTCAGTGAGAAACAATTCCTTGCCCATTCTCCCACTCATCAGCACCAGAATTTGGAGGGAAACATGTTTTGTGACCAGTGCAAGCCTTCTTCATGTTCTCCATGCCATAGTGGTCTCAGCAGCAGAGAGGAGAAAATGAACATCTCCTAGGCCAAGGAAGCTATGCTAAAGGAGCCCAGCCTGCCAGGCGGGTTTCCCTCCTCTCCCTGTCTAAGGGCTCCAAACTCTCCTTGGGCATGGTTGCAGGATGGAGCCAAAGGAACTCGAAGTTGCAGGAAAACTGAGTTGACCTAAAACTCAACACACGTCAAAAGACTTTGTCCAAGGGAAGGCTACCCTGCCTAGCAACTCAGAGCAGTGGCTTGCTTTTCCAAAAGAAAGGCATTCATCACAGAAAAGTGCCTTTTCAAGGTCAAGGTACAGCTGCCCTTACCTCCTCTACTTCCTAGGCTTTGATTACCGGAGCTTGCTGGGAGCAGGCCATGCCAAGTCTCTTTTCCACAGCAGAACCTGCCCCTGCCCTGCCCCTGCCCCTGCCCCTGCCCCTGCCCCTCCCAAGTACCCAGGTTGGAAGAACCCATTTCAGCATTCTTGAGGTTGGACCTCAGCTATCTGGAGAAGTCCTCAGTGGTGCCCAGAGAGAACAGGGGCTACTGGGCAGCTTAAGGCATTCTCAGAGGACAGGGGGAGAAAGAGAGGAAGGCAGGAGAATCCCAGAGAAAAAGTGGAGGACAGAGGTGGAGTGATAAGGAGTGGAAGAGGGTCCCCAGCAGAGGCCTCAGGTGCTCCCTCCAGGTGCCTGCTGTGGTGGCTACCTCTATCTGGGGCTCGCGGGTCGGGGAGGAGAGAAGGAGAGAGTCTCCCAAGGTTGGAGCACCACTTACCAGGAACTTGGTCTCCCTTTTTGGAGTGAGAGGTGAAGGCGTGAGGGGAGGCAGAAGTGGGCAAGGGACTGAGGGTGGAAGGGGTTTCTGGCAAGGGCAGAGGAAGGGGCGGCAGTGACACTCTCTCTCTCTACTGAAGTGTCTCTCCTCTCCTGCAACGCTGCCTCCTCCTCCTCTCTCTTCTCTGTCCTTGCCTCTGAGTGCCTGTTTCTCTGAGCAATGGCTCGATTGTCTCTACGGGGATGCCTCTCCTCTCCTCCCACTCGTCGCCCTCCTCTCTGGCTGCTTCTCCCTGCCTGTTTCTATTAGCTGTGCCTCGACAGTCTCCTTGAATCCACCTGCAGCCCATCGTCCACAGCAGGGCCAAGAGTCTTGCCGAGATGGCAACGCTGAGCACGAGGAAAGCTGTGCCCAAGTAGACTACCATACTCGGGCGAGGGGCACAGGGGCCCAGGTGAGGCCGGGTGGGGCAGGCAGCGAGATGGATGCGGAGGAGGACGAGGATGTCGAGGAGGACGAGGAGGACGAGGAGGACGAGGAGGACGTGGAGGACGAGGACGGTGGGGCACAGCGCGGCAGCGGAGTGCCCACGGCGGCAGGGAAGAGGGCACGCTGGGAGCCAAGAGGGCATGGCGACGAGTGGGAGGGTGACGGAGGTAAGCAGGAGGCCCCGAGGGAGAGAGTGTCCGTCGGGAGGGACTGAGGAAGGACACAAAGGGAGGGAGATGGGGAGGCCGGGGCCGGCCAGCCTCCTGAGTGTCAGCGGCCAGCAGGAAGGCGGCCTGCCCCTCTGCGCTGCAGGAGCCCACCCAAGCCTTCTCCCTGGCTCAGTGGGCGCGGCCCTCTGCCCTTCCCGCCCTCTGATGAGCTCACAAAGCCGGTTCTTGGGCATTCTGGAGGTCCGTAGTCATAGAGTGGGGCCCTGCCCCCAGGCTGGACACCTGGCCAGGTCTACCTGGCCCCCACTCTGAAATGCCCCTGGGCCACCAGGCTGGTGGAGTGCCAAGCCAGGGTCGGGGTTCAGTGCCATGCTCCTGCCCTGGCCCACCTCAAAACACTCCTTGGGCCCAGCCCAGATGACTTTGACAGGCCTGCACCAAATGCACACACAACTGGAGCAGGGTGGCTTCCTTAGGCCGGCTGGGTGCCCCAGTGGATACAGGGTTATGACAGGTCCGGAGGCAGGAAGACCTGACTTCAGATCCAACCTCACACTCTGACTACCTCTGGGACCCTCTTGGCCTCCGTCGCCTCACCTGCACAATGAGCTGGGGAAGGAAACGGCAAGTCACTCCACTAGCTTTGCCCCAAATCACAGCTGGATGTGAGTGAAACCAACCAAGAGAAAAGACCAGTTGAGCCCCAAATCACACAGTTGTGGGGCAAGTGGGCTGGAATGGACTGGAAGTCAGAGAGAGTTTCACACTTAGAGCCCTGGGATCTAGGAGAAGTCACATTCTCTCTGGGCACTGCCCTCCTCCTTAAAATCAGGGAATTGAATTGGACACATTCTGGGCCTTCCCTCTAACTCGGGTACCCCTATGACTAATTCATTCTTGAAGGGATGGAAGAATTCCCCCATTGAAATCAGGGCAATAGGAGGGGATAAATTCATATATCCTAAGGATTCATCATCTTACCTATTCCTGGAGCATCACCATTTTGGGGGGCAGGGTTCTGCCACCCCTTCACGCAGGTACCCCTTTTAGTGAACCGTACCTTCCTATTCCAAATGAACAGAGGTTTGACAGTATCATACCTATCCACAATAAAGAAAATTATCAATTTCATTCATTTCAAGAGGATACCATGCTTATGGAGGAGAACATTCCCCCTGGCCATTGAACCCCCTTCTTGGGTCCCTAGGCCTAAGGGCACCCCAGATTGGGAATTGCTGCCTTCAGCCCTCTCTTGAGAGTCCAGGCCACACATCTCCACTTCCTGCAGGAGACTGCTGTCCTGGAGCATCATTTCAATGCTCTGCCTTGGTTGCTTCAAGACCTCTAGGGAGGTCTTGGACATGGAATCCAGGATGGCCATTTGTGGATACCTTGAAGTGTTGGCAAGTGTCCTCTTCCTGGGATCACCTAGAGTTAGTTACTGGCCCTCGAGGGCCTTCCATTCATTCTGCCTGAAAATGAGGCCTCTGGCCCTGAATGACCGACCATTGGAAGTGCTTCCTCTTGACCTGAAAACTTGGTTAGAGAAAAGGCAACAGGCTAAATGCATGTATTTTATGATTGGATGAATTAATCAATTCCCTTTAAAGATGACGGTTACATTGGGCTATGGAGCCAGGATCACAAGTGGCTGACTCAGGGCAGAAATTGACTGTCTAAAGTACATTTGGCCATGAGAAAGAGTCCTCTTAGATAAACCCATTGTCAACAAAGTAGCGTCAGTTTTGTTTTGTGATGCTAAGCTATGGGCATCTTCTTTCGATAGCATGTGTCGGTGATTTCAGAGAAGGAGAAAGTCCCATCATCCACATGAAAGAGATCCTATCCTAAACAAGCAAGGGGCCTATCAGGTCCAGGCTCTTCTTCATTCAAACGTTGGCCCTGATGAAGTCTAAAATTTATATTAAAGATTGTCATTCCCCAAGCGTCAAAAGACAAAAACTGACAATATTTTGGAGTCCTCAGAATGCAAAGCCCTTAGGTGATGGCATGAAACTGAGTCTCCTATTCTGCTTGAAGTCGAGGCCTGTGGAGTTGAATGATCATTGGGTGTGCAACCGCAAGGGTCCCAGGACAAAAAATGAGAGGCCTTTTAGAGCCTTCAGAATCCAAAAGCATTCAAAGACTATATATGAAAGGAAAGAGATTGCTGGAAAGCTGGAGGCCCCAGTGCGACATGACTAAGGAGATCTTAGCATTAAAAAGTGTCAGTGCTGTAGAAAGCAGTTTAGGCTGCCCCCTGCTCTGAGTGAAGGAGAAACAGAGGCCCAGGGAGCTGCAGGTATCCGTATGTGGTTTCTGACCATTTTTCTGACCGAAAGATTAGGAGGCCTTCAAACCACTTTTACAACAAGGCTCTCAATGGTATCTCCTGGTCACTCAGAAAGTTCCAAGGAATGAAGGTGACTAGTCCTTCAGAGACCTGAGTGTCCATGCACTCCATGTACTTCTAGAGGAAACTGAGATCTAGAGAGCAAGATAACAACGTGTAAGGTCACCGACCAGATGTTAGGATGAAACATGCCAAGGCTTTCCCCGAGCCTTGGAGCCAGCCCCCTGCTGTGAATTCAGGGGGGAAAGGAGACCTTGAGGGACTTGACTGGGATCACCTAGAGGACTATGGGCCTAGAGAAAACCAGCCCTGAAGGCCATTTCCAAGAGAGTAGCCTCCATGCATTCTGCCTGAACCTGAGGTCTGCTGAGCTAAAGACTAATTGTATGCACCTCCAAGTGTATAAGGAGAAAAATGACAAGTCTTTTAGAGTCCTAAGAATACAGCACCATGTATGTGACTGGAAGGAAACTGAGTCCTAAAATGCTCCATTGCCACGTTTCTCATCACTCACAAGCTCCTAGGAAGAAAAGGGTCCAGGGTTTCCAAAGCTTCTGAGTAAGCCCCCTGCTGTGAACTGAGGGTGAAATGTGGAAAAGGCGGTTTGAGGGACCTAATTGGGATCTCCTAGATGTCTGTGGGCCTGGAGAAAAGAGAACCCAAAGGCCATTTAGACTGCAGGACCCTCCATGCATTCTGCCTGAACCTGTGGCCTAGAGTGCCGAGTGACCACTGTGTGAGAAGTCACCACAGTCCAAGTCAAAGATGGGCCAAGTGTTTCTGAGTCTTCAGCATCCCAACCCGCTCTATGACAATAAAGAGGGCAGAATCCTAGGCAGCCGGTTTGTCCCAGCGTTGGATCTCTCATAAGATCTTCGGATGAAAAGGGTTCAGTGTTTCCAAAGGCTGTGAGCCTGCCCCACTCTGTCGACTGAGGCTGAAAAGTGGAAAAGGGAGTTTGAGGCAACTGCCTGTGCTCACCTTGACGTCTGTAAGGCCTGGAGAAGAGAGGACCTTAGAGTCAATTGCACGAAAGGACCCTTCTGCCTGAAGCGGAGGCCTGCTGTACGCAGCCACAAGAGTCTAAGGACAGAAAGGACAAGTCTTTGATAATAGAAACACATTTGTGTGACTGAAAGAGAACTGAGTCATATAACGGTGGATAGCCAGTTTGAATACCACTGACAAGATCCTAGGATCGTAAATGTCCAGAGCTTTGTTACCAGCCCCCAGCCGTGAATGGAGTGTAAAATGTAGAAAAGGGAGCCGGAAGAACATGACTGGGATCAGCTACAGTTCCCTAGGCCTAGAGCCAAGAGGACCTTAAGGGCCTTGACACTTGTTGCCCCTCCATGCATTGTCTCTGAACCTGAGGCCAAGGGAGCTCAGTGCCCATTTTATGGGCACCCGCAAGTGTGCAAGGATACAAAGTGAGGAGTCTTTCAGAGTCTTCAGCATCCAAAATGTTTCCGTTACTCTAAAGGACACAGAGGTCTGGAAAACTGGACAGCCCAACGTAAGGTGGCTAAGGAGATCCTGGGATTAAAGAGCTCAAGGCTTTCCAAAGCTTTGGCTACAACCCCTGCTGCGAAGGTTTGGTACATTCTAGAAAAGGGAGCTTGAGGGCCCTGAGTGTGATCAGCTAAAATTGGCTAGGCCTAGAGCACGCAAGACCTTAACGGCATTTACACTTGAGGCACCTCCATGCATTCTACCTGAAACTGAAACCTGGAGCTTTCAATGACCATTGCGTGTGCAACTCTTACGTGTCCAAGGGCAAGAAATATCAAGTCTTTAAGAGTCTTCAGAATCTAAACCTTTTATGAGAGTCTAAAGGGAATAATAGAGTCCGAGCGAAGTGGATAGTCCGTTGTAAGATCCCTGATAAGATCCCAGGATGAAAAATGTCAAGGTTTTCCAAAGCTTGTAAGGCAACCCCCTGCTGCGAGGTTAGGTGAAAATGTAGGAAAGAGGTCTTGCGGGGCCCGACTGGGATCCCCTACAGGCTCCTAGGCCAAGAGCAAAGAGGACCATAAGGGCATTTGCTCTTGACACCCCTCCACGGGCCCTCTCTGAATCGGAGACCTATGGAGCAGAAGGGTCATTGCATGATCATCAAGAAAGGTTGAAGGAATAAAGGTGAGTAGGCCTTCAAAGGCCTTAGGGTCCATGCCCTTCATGTTCCCCTACAGGATACTGAGATCTAGAGAGCTGGATAAACAGGTGCAGTATCACAAACAAGATCCTGGGATGCAAAATGTTAAGGCTTTCCAAAGGTTTTCAGCCAGCCCAGTGCTGTGAATGTAGGGTAAAATGGACAACAGGGAGCTTGTATACCTGACTGTGATCACCTACAGTGATCTAGGCCCGGAGAAAAGAGGCCCTTAAGGGCATTTGTACCAGAGCACCCTCATGCATTCTGCCTGAAACGAAGGCCTAGATTGCAGAATGACCTCTCTTTGAGGAGCCACAAGTTTACAAGGAAAAATGAGACAAGTCTTTCAGAGTCTTCAGGAGCCAAACGTTTCATGCAACTGCAAAGGAGAGTCCAACCGACCTGGAAGCCGCGTGTAAGATCCCTAACAAGATCCTAGGAAGAAAAGTCTCCAGGATCTCCAAAGCTCGTGACCCAGCCCCCTGCTGTGAGGGACCGCAAGGTGATCACCTACAGTATCCTCGGCCTAGAGCAAAGATTCCTTTCAGAACCTTTGCACTTCAGGCCTCTCCTTGCCTTGTGCAGGAAACTGAGGCCTAGAGAGCTCAATGTCCACCGTATGTGCACCCACAAGTGTCCAAGGACAAGAAGTGACAAACAAGTCTTTTAGACCCTTCAGAATCCAAAACCTTTCTATGACTCTAAAGGAAACAGAGTCCTAGACAGCTGGATAGCCGATGTAATATCACCAATGAAATCCTGGGATTAAAAACGTCAAGCCTGTCCAAAGCTTGTGAGGCAGCCCCCTGCTGTGAATGGAGGGTGAAATGTAGGAAAGGGAGCTTGAGGGATCCGACTGCGATCACCTGCACCATTCCAGGCCGAGAGCAAAGGGGACCTTAGGGGCCTTTGCACTTCACAACCCTGCATCCCTTTGGCCTGAATCTGAGGGTGACGGAGCTCAACGACCATTGTGTGTCTACTCGCAAGAGTGCAAGGGCCAAAAGTGACAAGTCATTCAGTCTTGGGAATCCAAAAGATTTCAAAGACGCTAAAGGAAGCAGATTCCTGGAAAGCGGGAGACCCCAGTGGAGGATGACTAAGGAGATTCTAGCATTAACAATTGTCAATGCTGTCCCAAGCAGTTGAGGCTGCCCCCTGCTCCGAGTGAAGGAGAAAGAGAGGCCCAGGGAGCTGCAGGTATCTGTACCTACTTCCCAACAATTATCCTGACCTAGAGGTTAGGAGGCCTTCAAACCATTTATACAACAAGGCTCTCAATGGTAACTACTGCTCACTCAGAAAGGTCCAAGGAATGAAGGTGACTAGTCTTTCCGAGACCTGAGTGACCATGCGCTCCATGAGCCTCTAAAGGAAATTGAGATCTAGAGAGCTAGATAACAACGTGTAAGGTCACTGACCAGATGTTAGGATGAAACATGCCAAGGCTTTCCCCGAGCTTTGGAGCCAGCCCCCTGCTGTGAATTCAGCGGGTGGGGTGGGGGGGGCGGGGAAAGGAGAGCTTGAGGGACGTGACTGGGATCACCTAGAGGACTGCAGGCCTAGAGAAAACCAGACCTGAAGGGCATTTCCAAGAGAGTACCCTCCATGCATTCTGCCTGAACCTGAGGTCTGCTGAGCTAAAGATCAATTGCATGCACCTCCAAGTGTACAAGGAGAAAAACGACAAGTCCTTTAGAGTCCTGAGAATACGGCACCTTTTATATGAGTGAAAGGAAACTGAGTCCTAAAATGCTCCCTAGGCACATTTACAATCCCTTGGAAGATCCCAGGATGAAAAGGGTCCAGGGTTTCCAAAGCTACTGAGCCAGCCCCCTGCTGTGAATTCAGGGTCAACTCTAGAAAAGGCAGCTGGAGGGACCTAACTGGGATCTCCTAGGTGTTTGTGGGCCTAAAGGAAAGAGAACCTTAAGGCTCTTTAGACTAGAGGACCCTGCATGCATTCTGCCTGAACCTGAGGAGGCCTATGGAGCTCAATATTCACTGTATGCAACGATAAGTGTCTGAGGCAAAATCAAGTCTTCTTGGACAACTGAGAAAAGAAAACCACTTAGGTGATGGAAAGGAAACTCAGTCCTAAAGGCTGGATAGCCAGATTTCACACCACTAACAACATCCCAGGATGGAAAGTGTCCAGGCTTTCCAAATCTTGTGAGCCAGCCCTGAGGTACTGGGAATTTGGGGTAAGGTGTAGAAAAGGGAGCATGTGGGACCTGATTGTGATCACCTCCAATGTCCTAGGCCTAGAGCACAGAAGACCTTAATGGCATTTACACTTGAGGCACCTCCATGCATTCTACCTGAAACTGAAGCCTAGCGGTTTCAGTGACCATTGCATGTGGACCCTTAGCTGCCCAAGGACAGGAAACATCAAGTGTTTAAGAGTCTTCCGAATCTCAACCCTTTATGAGAATCTCAAGGACAAAGGGTCCTAACCAACTGGATAGCCCATTGTAAGATCCCTGTTAACATCCTAGCATTAAAAATCTCAAGGTTTTCCAAAGCTGGTGGGCCAACCGCCTGCTGTGAAGTTGGGGGGGGGGGGGGAGGGGAATGTAGGAAAGGGCATTTCAGGGGCCTCAATGGAACACCTGCAGGCTCCTAGGTCTTCAGGAAAGAGGACCTTAAGGACATGTAGACTAGAGGCCCCTCCATGGACTTGATTAAGTCAGGCTCACGTAGCTATCAAGCATATAAGGCTGGATTAGAACTCGGTCCCCTCCTGACCCCAGGTCAAATCCTCTAGCCACTGAGCAACCAAGGTACCTCACCGCGATATCTACGATAACATGGACATCAACAGTTGTGTGCTTATTCCATTATTTTTATTGTCAGCTTGATTCAATATTGCAACCTGCATCTTTCTTTTAGAGATGCGTCTGAACTTGAATTCTGTCCTTATGCCTGGTGCAAGTAGAAATTGGTGAATCTCGAATATCTTGTACTCTGCCATGCTAAGGCTTGAGAGATTTCCTTGCTGCATGGCAGCTGCGTGTGGGAAATCACTGAAGTTCTCTTTGGACAGGTCCCGCACTGAGAAACCCATTTCGGTATTGTTTTCTGAAGGAACATCATCATCAGGTGGTGTTGTTTCCTGGGTCTTTCTCTGGAAAAAGAAAGAAATTATGCATCTGTGGTTATGGACTCTGTAAACAATTTCCCACCAGTTGTTAGATGATGTGCAACCTGTGCTTGTTCCCTCCACCTCCCCTCTAACCTCTTCCACAGATAAGAGTCTGGTTGTCCCTTCTGAGTCTGAGGCCCTTGGGAAACCTTGACGAAACACGTAGGCTGTGCATGGGACCCTGCTAGGCACTGTGGGTTCTTTCCCTAAACTGGGCTGAGAACACAAGCCTAAGTAACTCACAGGATCTCTCCCCAGCCTCAGCACGAGAAGAATTCAAGAGCCAGGATCAGGTTTCCCAAGGAGATCAAGAGAAATGTTCCCAGGTTCTGAGCCCCAGGGATGTAAGGGATATGCGGAGTGCCTGCACTAGCCCCCATTCCAGAACTTCTTTCTCTCCATTGACTTGCAAGCCCTGAGACTCATGCCAACACCAGCCCCATTTCCCTGCAGAACAAAGCAAAGGCTCTTTCAGTGAGAAACAATTCCTTGCCCATTCTCCCACTCATCAGCACCAGAATTTGGAGGGAAACATGTTTTGTGACCAGTGCAAGCCTTCTTCATGTTCTCCATGCCATAGTGGTCTCAGCAGCAGAGAGGAGAAAATGAACATCTCCTAGGCCAAGGAAGCTATGCTAAAGGAGCCCAGCCTGCCAGGCGGGTTTCCCTCCTCTCCCTGTCTAAGGGCTCCAAACTCTCCTTGGGCATGGTTGCAGGATGGAGCCAAAGGAACTCGAAGTTGCAGGAAAACTGAGTTGACCTAAAACTCAACACATGTCAAAAGACTTTGTCCAAGGGAAGGCTACCCTGCCTAGCAACTCAGAGCAGTGGCTTGCTTTTCCAAAAGAAAGGCATTCATCACAGAAAAGTGCCTTTTCAAGGTCAAGGTACAGCTGCCCTTACCTCCTCTACTTCCTAGGCTTTGATTACCGGAGCTTGCTGGGAGCAGGCCATGCCAAGTCTCTTTTCCACAGCAGAACCTGCCCCTGCCCTGCCCCTGCCCCTGCCCCTGCCCCTGCCCCTCCCAAGTACCCAGGTTGGAAGAACCCATTTCAGCATTCTTGAGGTTGGACCTCAGCTATCTGGAGAAGTCCTCAGTGGTGCCCAGAGAGAACAGGGGCTACTGGGCAGCTTAAGGCATTCTCAGAGGACAGGGGGAGAAAGAGAGGAAGGCAGGAGAATCCCAGAGAAAAAGTGGAGGACAGAGGTGGAGTGATAAGGAGTGGAAGAGGGTCCCCAGCAGAGGCCTCAGGTGCTCCCTCCAGGTGCCTGCTGTGGTGGCTACCTCTATCTGGGGCTCGCGGGTCGGGGAGGAGAGAAGGAGAGAGTCTCCCAAGGTTGGAGCACCACTTACCAGGAACTTGGTCTCCCTTTTTGGAGTGAGAGGTGAAGGCGTGAGGGGAGGCAGAAGTGGGCAAGGGACTGAGGGTGGAAGGGGTTTCTGGCAAGGGCAGAGGAAGGGGCGGCAGTGACACTCTCTCTCTCTACTGAAGTGTCTCTCCTCTCCTGCAACGCTGCCTCCTCCTCCTCTCTCTTCTCTGTCCTTGCCTCTGAGTGCCTGTTTCTCTGAGCAATGGCTCGATTGTCTCTACGGGGATGCCTCTCCTCTCCTCCCACTCGTCGCCCTCCTCTCTGGCTGCTTCTCCCTGCCTGTTTCTATTAGCTGTGCCTCGACAGTCTCCTTGAATCCACCTGCAGCCCATCGTCCACAGCAGGGCCAAGAGTCTTGCCGAGATGGCAACGCTGAGCACGAGGAAAGCTGTGCCCAAGTAGACTACCATACTCGGGCGAGGGGCACAGGGGCCCAGGTGAGGCCGGGTGGGGCAGGCAGCGAGATGGATGCGGAGGAGGACGAGGATGTCGAGGAGGACGAGGAGGACGAGGAGGACGAGGAGGACGTGGAGGACGAGGACGGTGGGGCACAGCGCGGCAGCGGAGTGCCCACGGCGGCAGGGAAGAGGGCACGCTGGGAGCCAAGAGGGCATGGCGACGAGTGGGAGGGTGACGGAGGTAAGCAGGAGGCCCCGAGGGAGAGAGTGTCCGTCGGGAGGGACTGAGGAAGGACACAAAGGGAGGGAGATGGGGAGGCCGGGGCCGGCCAGCCTCCTGAGTGTCAGCGGCCAGCAGGAAGGCGGCCTGCCCCTCTGCGCTGCAGGAGCCCACCCAAGCCTTCTCCCTGGCTCAGTGGGCGCGGCCCTCTGCCCTTCCCGCCCTCTGATGAGCTCACAAAGCCGGTTCTTGGGCATTCTGGAGGTCCGTAGTCATAGAGTGGGGCCCTGCCCCCAGGCTGGACACCTGGCCAGGTCTACCTGGCCCCCACTCTGAAATGCCCCTGGGCCACCAGGCTGGTGGAGTGCCAAGCCAGGGTCGGGGTTCAGTGCCATGCTCCTGCCCTGGCCCACCTCAAAACACTCCTTGGGCCCAGCCCAGATGACTTTGACAGGCCTGCACCAAATGCACACACAACTGGAGCAGGGTGGCTTCCTTAGGCCGGCTGGGTGCCCCAGTGGATACAGGGTTATGACAGGTCTGGAGGCAGGAAGACCTGACTTCAGATCCAACCTCACACTCTGACTACCTCTGGGACCCTCTTGGCCTCCGTCGCCTCACCTGCACAATGAGCTGGGGAAGGAAACGGCAAGTCACTCCACTAGCTTTGCCCCAAATCACAGCTGGATGTGAGTGAAACCAACCAAGAGAAAAGACCAGTTGAGCCCCAAATCACACAGTTGTGGGGCAAGTGGGCTGGAATGGACTGGAAGTCAGAGAGAGTTTCACACTTAGAGCCCTGGGATCTAGGAGAAGTCACATTCTCTCTGGGCACTGCCCTCCTCCTTAAAATCAGGGAATTGAATTGGACACATTCTGGGCCTTCCCTCTAACTCGGGTACCCCTATGACTAATTCATTCTTGAAGGGATGGAAGAATTCCCCCATTGAAATCAGGGCAATAGGAGGGGATAAATTCATATATCCTAAGGATTCATCATCTTACCTATTCCTGGAGCATCACCATTTTGGGGGGCAGGGTTCTGCCACCCCTTCACGCAGGTACCCCTTTTAGTGAACCGTACCTTCCTATTCCAAATGAACAGAGGTTTGACAGTATCATACCTATCCACAATAAAGAAAATTATCAATTTCATTCATTTCAAGAGGATACCATGCTTATGGAGGAGAACATTCCCCCTGGCCATTGAACCCCCTTCTTGGGTCCCTAGGCCTAAGGGCACCCCAGATTGGGAATTGCTGCCTTCAGCCCTCTCTTGAGAGTCCAGGCCACACATCTCCACTTCCTGCAGGAGACTGCTGTCCTGGAGCATCATTTCAATGCTCTGCCTTGGTTGCTTCAAGACCTCTAGGGAGGTCTTGGACATGGAATCCAGGATGGCCATTTGTGGATACCTTGAAGTGTTGGCAAGTGTCCTCTTCCTGGGATCACCTAGAGTTAGTTACTGGCCCTCGAGGGCCCTCCATTCATTCTGCCTGAAAATGAGGCCTCTGGCCCTGAATGACCGACCATTGGAAGTGCTTCCTCTTGACCTGAAAACTTGGTTAGAGAAAAGGCAACAGGCTAAATGCATGTATTTTATGATTGAATGAATTAATCAATTCCCTTTAAAGATGACGGTTACATTGGGCTATGGAGCCAGGATCACAAGTGGCTGACTCAGGGCAGAAATTGACTGTCTAAAGTACATTTGGCCATGAGAAAGAGTCCTCTTAGATAAACCCATTGTCAACAAAGTAGCGTCAGTTTTGTTTTGTGATGCTAAGCTATGGGCATCTTCTTTCGATAGCATGTGTCGGTGATTTCAGAGAAGGAGAAAGTCCCATCATCCACATGAAAGAGATCCTATCCTAAACAAGCCTTTGCAGTTATGCTCTCTTCACAGAGGTGACAAAGCTGAAGTTACAACTCAAGGTATCTGTGTTTTTCCTTATCACGAAGATGCCAGAAAAAGGGTCTGCTAAGGAGGTCCCATGTGATTGCCTGACATCCAAAGGTGTCCTCGAAGTGAAAGCAAGGGGCCTATCAGGTCCAGGCTCTTCTTCATCCAAACTTTGGCCCTTATGAAGTCTAAAATTTATATTAAAGATTGTCATTCTGGGGAACCGAGCCAAGATGGCAGAGTAGAAGGGAGCACGTTTACAAGCTCCAAAACCACAGGTCATAGAAGTAATGTAAAAAGAGACCCCCATAACTTCTGGACCACCGAAAGGGGTACAGAATCGAAGTGGAAGAGATTTCTGTTCCAGGGGACCCTGGAGACCCGTCCCCAGGGTCCATCGCACCCCGGAAAGCGTACACCACCCCAGCGCTGCCCTGGCCGCGACCCCAGGGAAGCTGACCCGAGCAGGCTTCAGGAACGGAAGCTCCGGCCACCAGGAAAGTCCCTCTGCCCACAGAAGCTACGGGTCAGTGAGAAAGAAGGCTGGGCTGGACGAGAGTGGGATTGGATTGTCTCCATGACTCGGGCCTCCTCGGGAGGAAGCGGCGGCAGCAGAGACGGGGGCAGGAAGCGGCGGAGGCAGAGGTGTGGGCGGCAGCGGAGGCAGCAGCGGCTGGGGCCGGCCCAGGACTCCCCCCAGCAGCAGGCAGGATCCTCATTACAGAAGGTCTCTGCATAAACAATCTGAGGGAGCTGAGCCTGGGAGAAAGCCCTGCCCCACCCCGCTCTTTTACTGAAGGCCTCTGCATAAAGCCCCTGAGGGAACTGAGCTTGGGAGGCGCGCCCCCCCATCCACTCCGTTCCTGAGGGAGCTGAGCCTGGGAGGCGGCCCTGCCCCCACCCCAGCACCAGAACTAAAGCTCACATTGATTAGCGGCGCGAAAAGCCCATTTGAATCTCAGAGCCCAAGCACTAGCTGGGCGGATCTAGGCGGGGGTGGACAGGAATCTCAGAAGTCAAGTAACCGGCTGGGAAAATGCCTAGAAAAGGGAAGAAAAATAAGATTATAGAGAGTTTTTTCCAACAAATGCAAATGATCCCGACATTCGGATCTGATGAGGATGAGGAACATGACTGGGATCAGCTACAGTTCCCTAGGCCTAGAGCCAAGAGGACCTTAAGGGCTTTGACACTTGTTGCCCCTCCATGCATTGTCTCTGAACCTGAGGCCAAGGGAGCTCAGTGCCCATTTTATGGGCACCCACAAGTGTGCAAGGATACAAAGTGAGGTGTCTTTCAGAGTCTTCAGCATCCAAAATGTTTCCATTACTCTAAAGGACACAGAGGTCTGGAAAACTGGACAGCCCAACGTAAGGTGCCTCAGGAGATCCTGGGATTAAAGAGCTCAAGGCTTTCCAAAACTTTGGCTACAACCCCTGCTGCGAAGGTTTGGTACATTGTAGAAAAGGGAGCTTGAGGGCCCTGAGTGTGATCAGCTAAAATTGGCTAGGCCTAGAGCAAGACCTTAATGGCATTTACACTTGGGGCACCTCCATGCATTCTACCTGAAACTGAAACCTGGAGCTTTCAATGACCATTGCCTGTGCACTCTTACTTGTCCAAGGACAAGAAATATCAAGTTTTTAAGAGTCTTCAGAATCTAAACCTTTTATGAGAGTCTAAAGGGAATAATAGAGTCCGAGCGAAGTGGATAGTCCGTTGTAAGATCCCTGATAAGATCCTAGGATGAAAAATGTCAAGGCTTTCCAAAGCTTGTAAGGCAACCCCCTGCTGCGAGGTTAGGTGAAAATGTAGGAAAGAGGTCTTGCGGGGCCTGACTGGGATCCCCTACAGGCTTCTAGGCCAAGAGCAAAGAGGACCGTAAGGGCATTTGCACTTGACACCCCTCCACGGGCCCTCTCTGAATCGTGGAGGACAGAGGTGGAGTGATAAGGAGTGGGAGAGGGTCCCCAACAGAGGCCTCAGGTGCTCCCTCCAGGTGCCTGCTTTTGTGGCTACCTCTATCTGGGGCTCCCGGGTCGGGGAGGAGAGAAGGAGAGAGTCTCCCAAGGTTGGAGCACCACTTACCAGGAACTTGGTCTCCCTTTTTGGAGTGAGAGGTGACGGCGTGAGGGGAGGCAGAAGTGGGCAAGGGACTGAGGGTGGAAGGGGTTTCTGGCAAGGGCAGAAGAAGGGGCAGCAATGACACTCTCTCTCTCTACTGAGGTGTCTCTCTTCTCCTGCAATGCTGCCTCCTCCTCCTCTTTCTTCTCTCTCTCTCCGCCTCTGTCTGCCTGTTTCTCTTAGCTGTGGCTCAGTTGTCTACCTGAAACCACCTGCAGCCCGTCCTCCACAGCAGGTCCAAAAGGCTTGCCAAGATGCCAGCGCTGAGCACGAGGAAAGCTGGGCCCAAGTGTACCACCATAGTTGAGAGACTGGCACAGGTGCGCAGGGTGAGGCTGGGAGGGCAGGCGGGGAGGACAATGACGAGGGGGACGAGGAGGATGAGGATGATGAGGTCGATGATGACGCGGACGACGATGAGGACAAGGACAGTGGGGGAGAGCCCGGCAGTGAAGAGGGCACAGCGGCAGCAAAGATGGCACGGCGGCAGGTGGGAGGGTGAGTGAGGCAAGAAGGAGCCGTCGAGGGAGAGAGTGTCTGTCGGGAGGGACTGAGGAAGGACAGAAAGGGAGGGAGATGGGGAGGCTGGGCCAGCAGGAAGGCGGCCTGCCTCTCTGCGCACCAGGAGCCCGCCCGTGCCTTCTCTCTGGCTCAGTGGGAGCGGCCCTCTGCCCTTCCTGCCCTCTGATGAGCTCACAAAGCTGGTTCTTGGGCGTCCTAAGGGACATAGGCCTAGAGCGGGGCCCCGCCCCCAGGGCTGTACACCTGGCCAGGCTTACCTGGCTAGCACTCTTCAACACTCCTGGGCTGCCAGGCTGGTGCGCTGCCAAACCAGGGTTGGGGTCCTGTGCCATGCTCCTGGCCTGGCCCACATAAAACCACTCCTTGGGCCCAACTGAGATGGCTTCAATGGTCCTGTACCAAATGTACACACCACAGGAGCAGGGTGGCTTCCTTAGGGCAGATGGGTGCCCCAGTGGGTACAGTGTCATGTCAGGTCTGGAGGCAGCAAGACCTCACTTCAGATCCAACCTCAGACTCTGACTAGCTCTGGGACCCTGCTGACCTCTGTTTCCTCATCTCCAAAATGAGCTGGGGAAGGAAATGGCAAATCACTCCAGCAGCTTTGCTCCAAATGACAGCTGGATGTGTCTGAAGGCAAACCAAGAGAAAAGACCAGTTGAGTCCCAAATCACCCAGTGTATGGGCAGGTGGGCTGGACTGGACTGGAAGTCAAAGAGACTTTCATGCTTAGAGCCCTGGCATGTAGGAAAGTCACGGTCTCTCTGGGCATTGCCCTCCTCTGTAAAATGAGGGAATTGAACTGGATGACTTCCGGGGCTTCTCTCTAACTCTGCCTCTATGATCAATTCCTTCTTTAGAGCATGGGAGAATTCCCCCATCGAAATCAGGGAGAAACGAGGGGATAAATTCCTTTATCCTAAAGCCCAAAGGATTCATCATGTTACCTCTTCCTAGAGTATCACAATTTGGGGGGAGCGTTCTGCCACCCCTTTTACTAAACGTTAGCTCCCTATTCCAAATGAGCAGAAGATTGAGAGTATCATACATGTGCACATAATAAAGGAAATACACGATTTCATGCATTTCAAGAGGATACCATACTTATGGAGGAGAACATTCGCCCTGGCCATTGAACAAGCTTCTTGAGTCCCCGGGCCTAAAGGCACCCCAGATTGGGAATTCCTGCCTTCAGGCCTCTCTTGTCCAGGCTACATGTCTACACTTCCTTCAAGAGATGGCTGTTCTGAGTCATCATTTCACTCCTCTGTCTTGGTATCCATTTTTGGATATCTTGAAGTGTTGGCAAGTGCCCTCTTCCATCTTCTCAGGGCCAAACAGAAGTCTGAAGCCTCTTCCACAAATGCTGAAGTGCATGCTGCCATTTCTCCCACCTCTTCCAAGTTTCCTTTCCTGTAGGCTAACATTGTGTTTCTTCAACCTGTGGCAACAGACCTCAGACTCACGGCCCATCACCATGAGTCCTTGTCAATGTGTGGTTGCTCCCCACAGCTGAATCTGAGCCAGACAAAGGACAACAGTCCTACGACCTACTGATTGTTGGAGGAGAAAGCTTTCTGCACATCCGAAGATCAAATTCTCTTCCTTGGCTGCTTTATCACACAGTAGGTTCATATGGAGCTTGCAACCCATTAAAACCCAGTCCTGGGTGAGGAACCTGTGACCCCAAGGCCAGAAGGTCCCCCCTTGTTCCTCAAGTGGGACCTTTTGACCACACGTTCCAGCTTTATAGGAGCAATCCTTTTATTCAGTGTTTCTGTTCTCTGAAGTTTGGATTCAGTCCAAAGGCTGCCACACTTGAGGACCTAGAAGGAACCTTGTGGCCTCCAGGTTCCCTACCTCTGCCTACATCTTTGGAAGATGAACTGACCCCCCTCCCACTGATCTAATCCCCCATCCCCTCCTTAGTCTTAGTCTAGTGTTCTAGCCTGTCTAGTTCTTTTTGTGTCTTGACTCTGGAATCCCGTGTGTTCCTTTTCCCTTCCAGTTCTCTGTAATTTGCTTTTGGACAAGTGGGGCTCATGTTTCTCCTAATGTAGCTTAAGAGCATATTAGCCCTACCTTTGCTCACTCCTCACCACTTACAAGAATAAGATGGGCTGACAAATCACTAAGCTATTGAGAATATTGCCAGCCATAAACGGCAGTGGGTATGGTCTCTTTCAGGATAAAGGGATGTTTCAATTTCTTCTTTTCTCCTAGCCTGTTAATCTACATGATTTGGTCTTGGGATTAAAGGTAGACCCCTGTGGATAGGATTGTCTAGACACACATATCTACATACAACTCTGTCTCTCGGCATTTCCCTTCTAGTCCTCTCCAATGGTCCTCTATAAGCATTCAAAGCATTTATATTAGGAGAGAAGAAACAGAGGGAGACAATACCCAGAGAAAATCCCAAATGGTGTTGTGAAGGGCTGGAGATGGTTGACATATGACTGAACATCAAAGCACCCACACAATCTATGACTATTTCTTCCATTACAGATACAGTGAAATTGAAGGAGTGATCTCGTACAGCATGTATCAAAGGAGATAGGCTCTAAAACAGGCTGCTAAGCGCTTACTAATTTCTAGAGATATAAATACAAGTTAACAAGACGGTCTTGTTCTAAAAGAGCTAACTACATTCTGTTGGGTTGGGAAAGCTTGCCATGTTGGTGGGGAGACATGGTACCTGTGGGAGGCATGGTAGCGGGAGAGGCAGAATTAAATAAGTGGGAGTCGAGTCAGGAGGGAGATGGAGCTCTGCTCAGTCCCCTCCTGAAATTGGGGAAAGCAGTCACCAATCAGGGGAGAAGGGCCTGAGAGCACAAGTTTCTCCATGGTGGGGCTGATTTTGTTCAGGTAAAAGTTTTAAATTTTATATAATCAACCTGGTGGCATCTTTTGACGGTACTCTCTCCCTATTTTATTGTGAATTCTTACCTTAGCCATGACTGTGAAAGGTACCTCTTATGTTTTTTGGTGATTTTAACCTGTTCCACCTATGAGGAGTTTGTAAGGGAGAAGCAGCAGGATTTGAGTAGAAGAAGGAATTCTGAATGTGATTTGGAGGAATTTGGATTTGTGAAGAAGACGAGAGATTAACCTGGGAGTGGCAGCATTTGGGACATGACTTGAGATATTTAGGAGAAGAAAGAGGACCTGAAGGAGAAGGAGAAGGCTGAGCTGAAGGAAGAGGATGTAGGGAGGTCAGAAGACAAGGACTCGAGAAGAGAAGGTGGTTGATGAAGCAAGCTAAGTAAGACACATGGTGCTTACAGGGTCTGATCTCAGCTAGAGAAAGGAAAGGAAGTGGGGTGTGGCACTTGGTAATGAGGCTAGAAGAAAGACAGCTGAGAAGCTGAAGATGTCCACTAGCAGTGTGAGCCCACAGTTCTCTGCAAGCAAGAGGAGCAAAGACCAGAGATCGCCCTTTCTCTGAGGATGGAGAGCCAGTGAAATTTTGTTATGGCACAAAATGTACAATGTTTCCACAGCATCGAGGCTTACATGTTTGAGCACAGGTGTCCAACTTTTGGGCCTCAGCAAAACTCCCAAGTGAGCCAAATCAGATTTAAATGCAATTAGGCATTTTGAAAAGGAAAATAAGTAAAAATACAGTACAACCCAGATAATGTCAATTTGCTATTTTCTAAGTCAGTATGCCACCAGTTTCTATTCTGATTTCACAGCCCTGGGGAGCCTGGAATATTTAACCATGGTAGGCTTTATTCCCACACTGGACTATAGCTCTGGCTTCACTTGGCATAATATTTTGAGCATACCCCTCTTCACTGCACTTGTCTTCTCAACAGACTTGCCCTATCTCTAGTTCTGGAACCAGCAAGAAAGTCAGTTCTGCTATTGTTTTTGGAAGGAGCATGTCAATCTACTCCCTTATGATTCCATGCACCATCCCTGTTTCATTTGGGACCACAGTACCCCTTTCTGGCCACCATGCAACTGGGAGCATTGTCTTTTCATATGAAAATTTCAACTCCTCCAGGACAAGGATTGTCTTTGCTTTCAATGTGTATCTCCAGGCCTTAGCACAGTGTTTACTATGTAGCACAAGCTAATGAAATCATTTTCCCTTTATTCATTTCATTCTTTCACATTGCATCTCCCTCCTAGAAGAGAAGGTGCTCAAGAAACAGTCTCCAGGGTGTCAGGGAGAATGGAATGTCCCTTCAAAACCAAACCAAACCAAACCAAATAACACAAAGATGACCGCAAAGGACAGTCACCTGGCAAGGCAGAGGAGGATCCTGCCCTGTGTCAGGAGGTCAGCCACAGAAAAATGGAGACAGGAGCAGAAAGGCCAGAGGAAGACTTAGGAAACACCTGGAGCTAAGAAACAAGGCTAAGTTTCTTCCCAGAAATGAGGAAGCTAGGTTCCTCTTCTCCCTGAAGAGGAAGTAGTCCTTGTCAGATTGGCACCCTGCCATTAGGGAGCCCTTCAAATAACAGAGGATCCCACTTTCTACCCAAGGCCTTTTCCAGTCCCCTCACTTGCTAGTGCCTCCCCCTTTCAGGTTACCTTCTATTGACTGTGTAGGTTGTATGTTTCTAGTATTTACATGGTGCTCCCCTCTTTAGAGAATGAGCCCTCTGAGGGTACAGATGATTTCTGCCTTTCTTCTATTCCAAATTCTTATCATAATACCTGACACATGGTGTGTGTTCATCCTTTGTTGCCGAAGAAGACCATATCATCAGAGAAATGATGACATGACTTGCACTTGACTTTGTTTTGAGTGAGTGAGGGCTGTGCAGGTCACCAGCCTCACTTCTCCTCCAGAGCCATCTGAATCCAGTGACCAGATATTCATCAGGATGACTGGAGATGACCTAGAATGAGGCAATTGGGGTTAAGTGACTTGCTCAAGGTCACAGCTAGTGAGTGTTAAGTGTCTGAGGTGAGATTGGGACTCAGGTTCTCCTGACTCCTGCACTGGTGCTCTATCTGCTGTACCACCTAGCTGCCCCACCTGACACATAGTAAACTTAGGAAGACTGGGATTTTTATTCCTTGGCCTTCCATAATTTTTATTTATTTTGAAAGGAAACAAATTCTAGAGTTCATCATGCATATGTACATAATACATAAAATAGGCTAATTTTAATGAAGGCAGTTTTATTGAAAAGATAACATTTTTAGTATCATAAAAGTGTTGCTTATCAGAATACAATCAAATAGACTATGAGATCTTTAATTTTATTTTGTTTTCAACTAATAGTTTGATTCTCAGTAAAGCTGGTGAAAAAAGGTACCCACATATCACATTCAGGCTCTGATTTTTTTCTTGGTTTACATTTCTTAGAGAATAGGGCTGAGAATCTTGATTGAGAGATGCTTCAAATTGAATTAAAGTTTTTTGAGCATGTTTAGTAAGAATGGGATATACTTCTCCAAGGATACCCCTTCACTGATGGGGATTTAGGCAATTGAGGGAAGATTATAGCATATTAGGACCTACAGGCACACAAATCCCCCAAACACTCCAGTAATACGTTAAAAATGCCCCAGAAGGAACAATGATACAGAAAACCAAAGGGATTCAGCTATAATCTCCTCCATCCTGTCCAGAGATATATAAAAACCTACCAGAATCTTGCATAAACATAGAAAAAAGATATACTAGGGTAGTTGGCAGGCAAAATGTGAAACATCCCAGCAAGAGTCAAGGCCAGAGAAGAAAGGAGTGACACAGTAGAGTTCACTGATGGCAGAGACAGGGTCACAGTGGTTCCTAGCATGGGCACCCAAGGACAGCAAGAGAAAGGACTAGAATAATGTTCAGACAGCCCATACCCAATAAAATATGCAAGCAGCACAAGCCCAATATGATAAATAGGCAGCCTGAGTCTTAACCACAGCAGGAGAGCTGGCCCAGTAATTACTGCAGAAGGCAGGTCTAGCCTTAGTTCCCAAACTCAAGATCTTGCAAGGCCTACTGATACAATCCAAGAGTATGGAAGTGGAGTTTGACCTTAGCATAAAATTCCAATCCAGAAATGTGGATGCTGCTAACAGTACATGACATTCAACTTAGTAAAGTAATACCTTGAATTGAGAGAAAGCCAAGGAGTAAAATTAGAAGAATTCAGTTATCAGTATGAGTACAGCCTCATACTGGAAGACAATGCAATATCTAAGAAGGAAAAGTTGCCAAATAGAATTAGAACAGACTAGCTTGGAGGATCTAGGTGGGGGTGGACAGGAATCTCAGAACTCAAGTAACTGGCTGGGAAAATGCCTAGAAAAGGGAAGAAAAATAAGACTATAGAGAGCTTTTTTGAGCAGATGCAAATGATCCCGACTTTCGGATCTGATGACGAGGACATATTCTTGCCATCAGGGAAAGACGTGGAGGGCGGGACCTCTGTATCCCAGACATCCCAGGGGGTTGTCGGGTGGGCTCAGGCCTTGGAAGAGCTCAAAAAGGATTTTGAAAATCAAGTTAGACAGGTGGAGGAAAAACTGGGAAGAGAAATGAGAGAGATGCAAGAAAAGTATGAAAAACGGGTCAATACCTTGGTAAAGGAGACCCAAAAAAATGCTGAAGAAAATAACACCTTGAAAAATAGGCTCACTCAATTGGCAAAAGAGGTTCAAAAAGCCAATGAGGAGAAGAATGCTTTCAAAAGCAGAATTAGCCAAAAGGAAAAAGAGGTTCAAAAGAGGTTCTCTTCACTGAAGAGAATAGTTCTCTCAAAATTAGAATGGAACAGATGGAGTCTAATGACTTTACGAGAAACCAAGAAATCACCAAACAAAACCAAAAGAATGAAAAAATGGAAGAGAATGTGAAATATCTCATGGGAAAAACAACTGACCTGGAAAATAGGTCCAGGAGAGACAATTTAAAAATTATGGGACTACCTGAAAGTCATGATCAAAAAAAGAGCCTAGACATCATCTTCCATGAAATTATCGAGGAAAACTGCCCTGACATTCTAGAACCAGAGGGCAAAATAAGTATTGAAAGAATCCATCGATCACCACCTGAAAGAGATCCAAAAAGAGAAACTCCTAGGAACGTTGGGGCCAAATTCCAGAACTCCCAGCTCAAGGAGAAAACATTGCAGGCAGCTAGAAAGAAACAATTCCAGTATTGTGGAAATAAAATCAGGATAACACAAGATCTAGCAGCTTCTACATTAAGGGATCGAAGGGCGTGGAATAGAATATTCCAGAAGTCAAAGGAACTAGGACTCAAACCAACAATTACCTATCCAGCAAAACTGAGTATAATACTTCAGGGGAAAATATGGTCTTTCAATGAAACAGAGGACTTTCAAGCATTCTGGATGAAAAGACCAGAGCTGAAAAGAAAATTTGACTTTCAAACACAAGAATGAAAAGAAGCATGTAAAAGTAAACAGCAAAGAGAAGTCATAAGGGACTTATCAAAAGTGAACTATTTATATTCCTACATGGAAAGACAATATTTGTAACTCTTAAAACTTTTCAGTATCTGGGTAGTTGGTGGGACCACACACACACATGTACACGCATGCATGCACACACACATACACACATGCACACACATACAGAGACAGAGAGCACAGAGTGAATTGAATAGGATGGGACCATATCTTAAAAGAAATTAAGGTAAATGGTGAGAGAGAAAGGTAGGGGGAGGAAAGAGGGTGAAATGGAATGGGGTAATTGTATGTCATTTAAGAGGCAAGTAGGAGACTTCTTAGTGGAGGGAAAAAGAGGAGAGCTGAGAAAAAAAAACCAAGAAGTTTACCCTCATCACATTTGACTAAAGGAAGGAATAAAATGCACACTCATTTTGGTATGAAAACCTATCTTACAGTATAGGAAAGTGGGGGAGAAGGAGACAAGCAAGTGGGGGATGATGGAAGGGAGGGTAATGGGAGGAGGGAGCAATTTGAAGTCAACACTTGGGGAGGGACAGGATCAAAAGACAGAATGAAAACAATGAGGGGCAGGGTAGGATGGAGGGTAATTCAGTTAGCCTTACACAACATGACTATCAGGGAAGTCATTTGCAAAACTACACAGATATGGCCTATATTGAATTGCCTGCCTTCCCAAAGGGAATGGGTGGGGAGGGAGGCATGGGGAGAATTTGGAACTCAAAGTTTTAGGAACAACTGTTTAGTATTGTTGTTGCTACTAGGAAAGAAGACATACAGTTAATGAGGAATAGAAACTCATCTGGCTCTACAGGAGAAAAGAGAAGATGGGGACAAGAGAAGGGAGGGATGACAGAAGAGAGGGCAGATTGGTGATAGGGAAAATTAGATTGCTCGGTGTATTGGGGTGGGGGAAGGGGATAAAAGGGGAGAAAATGTGGAACCCAAAATTTTGTGAAAATGAATGTAAAAAGTTAAATAAATAAATAAATATTTAAAAAAAAAAGAATTAGAACAGATAGTGGTTAAGTGCCTAGAAGCATCATAGTTCATAGTTCCAAAGTTCTGATTAAAAAAAAAAAAGTATTGCAAGTAGCCAGAAAGAAAAAGTTAGAGTTCTAAGAATCTACAACTGGTATCATACAAAATTTGGGATCAATCACTAAAAAGAACTGGAGAGGTAGGAATATACTATTTGGAAAGGCAATAGATACAGGCTTATAAATAAGAATAACCTATCGGAGAGAACACAGCATGATTGTACAGGAGAGAAAAGGTACCTTTAATGAAAGAGAATTTCCACACACTCCTCACACAAAGACCAGAACTGAGTAGACACTTGGAAATGGAAAAGCAGGAATTAGGAGAAACACAGAAAGTTTCATATCTATGATCAATTTTAAGGGACTACATAAGGATGCCATTTAAATGCTAATACAGACAGATGAAGCAAGCATTCTCTTAGAACCCTAATTTCTTCAAGGGTCATACAGAAAATTAAATAACACAGGCTGTGGACCTGGTCTTAGAAGAAGACATGGTAAATACAGAGAACAGCATTCTTAAGTCTTTCAAAGTTGCCTCTCTCTATAATGTTGTCGTTGTATAAATTGTCTGGTTCTGCTTACTTCACTCTGTATTTGTTCATGTGGAACACTAATATTCCATTATATTTACATATCATACTTTGTTTAGCCACTCCCCAATAGGTGTGCACCTCCTCACTTTCCAGTTCTTTGGTTTCTACCAGAAGAGCTGCTATAAACGCTAACCCTCTTTTTGTATCCCTAGAACTTAGCATGGTGCCTGGCACATAGTAGGCATTTAATAAATGTTTATTGACTAACTATAAATATTTTTGTACATATGAATTCTTTTCCTCTTTTAGAAGCTTATTGGGCATCGTCCCAAATTGCTTTCCAGGATGGCTCTACCAACAACCCAGCTCCACCAACAGTGCAGAAATGTGCCTGTTTTCCTGCAGCCCTCCCAACATTTGCCGTTTTTCTCTTTTGTCATCTTTGTGATAAGGGGTAGGTGGAATGCTTTAATTGGTGTTTCTTTAATTGTAAGTGATTTGGAGAATTTTCTCATAAGCCCGTTCATAACTTGGATTTCCATATTTTTCACCATCGATTACATTAATTAAGAAGCAGTTCTATGCTATTTTGACACATAAACGGCTATCTTTCTTCTGAGATTAGCCAGGCGTTACTCTTCCAGCATAAAGACACCGAATGTCTGCTTTCCTGGCCATACTGTCACACAGCTGATCATCATAATAGGGTAAGATTTCAGCAGCCCTTAATAAAGGTTTGCAAAGAGCTTAGCACCTCTTATTTCATTTGGGCTCCAGGAGAACCCAGGTGTTCTGAGTCTGGTGTTCATTCCCCCATATGGTGTAGCAGCTCTCCTGAGAAAACCAATTTCCTTTATAACTTGAGACAGTGAAGCAGGGTGGCTACTTTCCCAGTACACAGCTTTTGCACCTCATTCTCTCTGGAGGTATGCCATCAGGCACAGAGCATTGCTATGCCTGGGGCCTCTGACCAGAAAACTGGCTTAGGAGTAGAAAATCATTTTGTTTAAGGTTTTATTTATGTGGTTTTATGTTTTCCCCTTTTGGTTTTGCTTCAGGGATTTTTCCTCCTTTTTTGGGCTTCTCTCTAGAGCACACCAACACATCTACATCCACCTGGGGCATCTGCAGATTTGCCCAATGGCACTATTATTATCTGCTGCAGGACTCACTTCCTCTTCATATTTATGAAAGGAAATATAACGGGTTGATTTGGGGAGAGGGTGGTAGTGGAGGAGCCCTGGTGAAGGCCTTGTTTTTTATTCAGATAGCCCACATTCCCCCCTAATCCAAGAATCTTTTCCACAGAAACAGCTGCTTCCAAGAAATGCCTCCATAACAATTCTGGAAAGAAAGAAAGTGGCCTTTACCCTAGAATTGATTTCCAGGATGGAGAGGTGGGTTTCTCTCCCTTTGCTACGATAATGCTAACACTTTATTTTTCAAGGGACAAGGATAAACAACTAGCCTAAAGTTTAGAAAGTGGATTTTGGACAAAAGATGCAATGTAAACAGCCTCTATAAACCTGCAATTAGTTGCAGGCACTTTTATAACATAATGATGGATGATGACGTGGCTTTTCTTTGTCTTTTATTATATGTATGTACCAGATGTTAGATTTGCTTGGAAGCTAGCACTGTAGACTGAAGCACTGGGAGTAGTTTTACTGGGGCAAGAAGGGAGTAACTGCCAAATTTAACTTGATTGGAAATCACGAAGAGGAGGAGGCCTCTGTTGAGAAAATATGACCATCTTCATCTTTTTCATTAACTTAAGTGCCTAGGGAGTTGAAAAAATATCTTACAGCACTCTTATTGACTGTGTGACTTTCCTGGCCCTTGGGAGGATGGAGGTGGAAGAATGCTTGAGACTTCCCAGCAGCCTCTAGGACACTCTATTCCATTCCTTTGGAAACCTTGAGTAGCCAGCATTACCTCTGGTTACATCAGCTTTGCAGATGAGAGGATACGTTAAGCCTGAATGTTGGACCTCCCCTTGCTTTCATGCTCACAATGACCTCCAATAGATTGGATCAGTTTCAAAGCTGAATTGAGGTGGCAGTTGATTCCCTATCCCCTCCGTCCTATTTTTGGTCATGCCTTCCCAAGGCCCAACCTAGGTTACTCTTTCCACCTATCTCCTTTGCTCCTGTTCACATGCTGATGAACAGAAATGGAGATGGTCACCAAACCTAGGCTATTGAGTCCACAACAAATTTACCTTACATGATCTCGATTAGGCCCTGTCTGCAACAAGGCAATTCTTTTATATCACCCCAAATGATTCTCCCTCTTGCTCATCACAGAGGATATTCCAGATGTTTTCATCCTTCCTCCAGCTTTCCTCCTCATACACCCCCTTACCACCGCCCCCCACTCTCAGGTCCTGTCAGTTGAGGGTCAAATTCACTGAAAACATGGAATCTATTTGCCAAGAGCTCCCTCTTCTCTCCTTCTACTTACTTCCCATCTCTCAGACATCTTCCCACCCCTCCTCCACCTCTTCCTTCACTCTTGTCTCTGATGATGAAAAGGCCTTTCTGCTCACCAAAGCAAACTGTGTCACATCCCATCCCCTCCAATGTCCTCTTGAAAATCTTCAAGCTCATTGGTTCTTGCCCTGCTGCTTACAAACACATTCATGTCTCTTTGTCCTTAAAAAACAAAACAAAACTTCTTACTCAATTCAACCTTTTTTACTAACTATATCCTATCTCTGATTCTTGGCTAAACCCCTGGAGAAAGCTACTGATATTTGTTGCTTCTACTTTCTATTCTAAAGGTTTCCTACCTCATCCTTCAACTGAAACTGTCCTCTCAGGGTCAGCTGAGTAGTATGGTGGTTAGAACACTGGATTTTGAGTTAGAAAACTCTGAGTTCAAATCCTACCACAGATATTTACTAGTTATGTAACCTTAGGCAAACCACTTAAGCTCTGTCTTCCTCAGTTTTATCAACTGTTAAATAGAGATAATAATAGCATTTACCTCCCAGGTTGTTATAAGTATCAGAAGAGGAAGACTGGGTTCACAGCTCAGCTCAGTTCATACATAGCATGAGTCCCACCAAATTCTAAGTAAAAAAAAACCCTTTTGATTTGCATCCTTGGACCTTGACTCCTCAGGGATTCTCTCTGGGGCTGGTTGCAAACTCTGTTTTGTAATCCTGGATTCCAAGGTCCTCATTACTCCAAGCTCCCAGGCCAGAGTCCTTACTTACTCAACCTATGTAATAGAAAGTAGCACAAGCAAAACGGATTTATCATTATTTATCCTAACTACTGTAGTGGAAACACTAGTTAGACTTAAACTTTCCAATGCTAGCAAGCCAACCGAATGAAGGTCTGTTGTGTCGTATGAGAACCAAAAGGATTGTAACCAGCCAGACTCTGTGTATATATAACAGGTGAAACAAGACATGGGACTCAGAACTGATGGACAGAGATGCTCAGACAGCCATTTGCCAGTCTTCACTTATTGTGTTCATTAATCCTAATTTTTTTTTTATCCCAAGGCATGGAGGTTCCATTGAGATCTAGACTATCTTCTCTACTTGGAGTACAGTATCTTGTCTTGAGTTTTGCAGCAGAGCTTAGGAAATGAGAAGTATCCCCTTCACTCGAGGGAGTCTGCTACCATGTGGGGGCAGATTGTGGAGATGGTTCTGGTGTATCTCATTCAGGGGTTAGGAAGAGGCAAACATTAGGTTCAACTCCATGGGAGATTTGACAGGGGAATCTCAAGCTGGCATTTTACCCAACAAGTGTGAAAAAGCCTTGAGAAGTTGATGTCAGAGGCAAGCGTTTAGATTATATCCAGATCATGGGATGTCCATGGCTGTGGTCACTTTCGTAGATGAATGGAATAAGTATTTATGAAAGATCCGATATGTGTACAGCACTGTATGCTAAGTGATTGTTGATGTTACCTCCTTTGATTCTTACAATAATCCCAGGAGGTCTCAGCTATTATGACCCTTATTTTACATTTGAGGAAACAAAGACAGAGAGAGGATAACTGACTGTCAGTCAGGGACTGGGGAGCTCATACTTCTTTTCCTACTTAGTCTTTTGCCTGCTATTTCCCTGCTAGGTTTTTTAGGATATGGTCAGGGCATGGGTGGGGGGAGGATTGGGAAAGTCTGGAAGGGACCTTTGGATGGGCTCAGCAGTCAAATGAAAAAATCTTAATGAAGAGGAAATATTTTCTCAGTTTAACTGGAAAAGAAAAGTAAGGTTTGAGAGTTGGGGAGTGGATGTTAGGGGAGAAAAGAGAGTTCCCTTCATGTTAGGTTGTTGACCAATCAAGGAGATGTTCTTGAGTGGGGAGCTTTCATAGAGCATGTCCTATGTCACACTGAAAAAAAACTGAAAAGATTGTAATGGGATGTGAGTCCCATGGACAAAGGCATTGGCTTCTCCACTGGTCTCTAACTAAATTGTCCCTGGATCTAAGGCATGAAGAAGCTGGGCCTTTACAAAACTCTTTGGCCACATCTACTCCTGCTTATCCTTTTTTTCTCTTTATGGAGGTTCTGTACCTACAATGGCCCAGAGAAAGCCCTCTTGGGTTGAAGTTAAATGGTGACTCTCACTAATTCTCTATGTGAATCAGGATACTGTTGTGGAGCTTGCCATGTAGTGTGTCAAGGACTGTGCCTGTGGGAAATTTAAAAAAAGTAAGTAAAGACTTGGATGCTAACAAATAGATTTGCCCAAATCCATCAGTTCTGTGCTTTAGTTCCTGTTTCTTCTCTGGGGATCAGACGGTCTCCATTTGTAATTAAAGGGACCTCTTGGTGGCCCTTTCATCTGAACAGGGATGTGTTTGTGTGCACATAGGTGACAGAGATTAGCCAATGCCTATCCATTCTGTGCTTTAGTCCTAAAGTTTGAGTTCCTAATTCTTTGAAGGTCATATCTCCCATTTTTTGGCCAAAGTCTTGTGATAGTGGTTCCATCTGAACTGGGATGCATTTGTGTGTGCTAGAGCTACAGAATGGTGTGCCAACATCCAACCATTCTGTGCTTCAGTCCTAAGCTTTGAGTTCTTGGTGCTGCCCTGGAACAGGGTATTTTGGATAGCTCTTATGGTAGTCCCCTCCATGTAAATTGCCATTAGTTATTGAGTACCATGTAGATAGGTTTTCCAGAATCAGCAATTTTGTCACCTTGTCTCTTTTCAGGATCCTGTCTTGTGGTTTTTTTATTTAATTACAGGATCTGAGGTAGTAAAATATTCTCGTCTAGGTGACAAAACTTGTGCTCCTTTAAGTTATAAGAATAGGGAGGGCCTTCTAGGTGGGGAACTAGTGGTGAAGGTTCCCTTTTGTATCAGGGAGAGGGCTTTCTAGGAAATCTGGAGAGCTTTGTTTAGAGAATGAACAGAATCTTATTTGTTTGGGTTTTTTTTGCTTGCCAGGCACAGTTCAGGCAGAATGTTCTGGGACAAAATCCATTTGTGACTCATAGGTTACCAGGATGTGACCCTTAATGGAAAACTGGACTTGGGTTGTATTCTGCTCTGTATTATGGCCTGTCTTCTCAGCATGAGCCCAAGAGGGAAAGAGAAAGTTCAGGCCCTTACAATGTGACTTCTTGGCTAGTGTCTTCAGTTTGGGTGCCTTGTACTCTACTGTGTTGCTGGGATCCAGTAGAAACCAATTACAGAGTTTTTTGCTCTGTTTGCAAAGCATGTTTTCTAATTTTTTTCTTCATTTGTCAGACCAGTTGTTATACCATATTGATATACTATTTTAAGACAAAATTAGCACTATGAATCTTCATAACTTTGAATTCTGGTGCAAAATTATTTTCATTCCCTTGGTATACTCCCAGTTTCTAGTCTGCCTAGTACAAAAAGGGACAAGGCTATTGAGAATGTTCTCTGGGAGCTGTTTTAGGGAAATGAGAAGTACTCTGAACAAGGCAAAGGCCAATCAATTAATGTGTTATGTAAATTTTCTGGAATGTACCACTGGAACATTCCAGCATCCCCATAGAGACTAGTCACTCAACCTTTTGCTGAGGATAATGAGATACTGAATGGAGTGAATTCCTTGTTAAAGAGAGGATGGCTGATAAACCATTGTCTGTAAAGGGGGCTTCTTTGGGATCAGGACGAAGGGTGGAGGCTGACCGACTTCTCACAACTCAAAGCCAATCAGCTAGCTTCTCAAGAGTGCAGCACTTGATACCTTACCTACCTTGCATGTAACATTACATAACATCAAAGTGCCTGAGTCTACCAGAATGTGCCATCAGTGTTTATGAGCTTTGTTACTTTGAGTGAGTTATCTTTGTCTCAGTTGTCCTTGAATGACTGACCATAGAAGAAATCAAATGGTGAAGGATTGTGGGAAGTGGTGTAAGTTAGAAAGCAAGGGAGGGACTCTGGGGGACACAAGTTTCATTCTTCCTAAGGCACCCCCCCATACTATTGACTCACTGGCAGGAGATGGAGGTAGCCAATAAAATTCTATACTAGATTCTAATTAATCTCACACATATCATCAGGAATCAGTTGGTGTTACCCAAGGCATTGCATTCTGTTCCCATGAAAATACTACATTATTACGTTGGATACTTAGGTCAAGAACCCTACAGGTAGTACAAAACAGATTTTTCTAGTCGAAGATGGCAGCAGGTGTCTATAAGCAATGTGAGATTAATGCTTGTTATGTTCAAAGGAATGTGCTTCTGACCTGTGTTGTACATTTATGAAGTATAAATACCAGCAAACTGTTGGAAGAAGAGATTTTGAGACAAATGTCAAAACATTTGTCAACAAGGGAGGGTAGAGATCATTGATGGGCTGCATAATCAGGGACATGGTTGGGGGCAGGGTGCTACCTTGGAGCAATATCCTTTCTGACACCTTCAAGAACTGGCATTATTTTGGGAGTGGGCTACAATGGAAAAGGGTTAAAATGAGGACAAACAAGGAGGGGAAGATGACCCCTGTAATCTCAGTCAGGGAAGAACTTATAATGGAGTGGGTAAGGAGTATAGAGGGGAAGGACTGAAAAGGAGGAGAAAGAAAAGAAGACTTGTTTTGGTGATGGGAGGGGGTTCCACTAGTGAATGCTTCTATGGGTAAAAAGAGATATCATGTGAAGAGAGATGGGGACCTTGTGCTGCCTGTGGTCTGGGGGATTTAGTGTGATCCACTTGTCCAGCAGGTAACTAGCACTTGGGGGGGTGGAAGAGATTTTTAGACACAGGGTGAAAACAAAATTATCAACAAGAGAGGGTATAGATCATTGATGGGCTGGGGTGGGGTAGGCTACCTTGGGGTAGTGTCCTTTCTGACACCTGCAAGAGTTGGCATTGTTCTGGACAAGACACATAATAAAAAAAGGGAAATCCACGGGGCAGTCTCTTCGAAGCAGTGGCAGAATCTGCTCAGAGGGGAGAGTCTAGAATGAAGATCTTGGTAGTTTTGATTGCATGAGAAATATCAAGAATAGAGACTAAATAATTATAGGAATTGTGAGTCAGAGAATGAAGGTCTAGAGTAGACAGAGGATGGATAACAAAACTATTTCTGGAAAGGGATGCAAAAATGAAATTTAAAAGACTAATGAATAGGACTAGTTGAAGGGGAAGAAAGGAAGGAAGAATCAGATAAAATATAATATTTATAATCAGATAAAAATAGAAAAGGAAAAAATATACAAAACTGCAAAAGGAAAGAGGTAAAAAATGAGCAGAGGAGATTGGGGTGAGGGGAAGAGAAGGCATATAAATAGATAGGTTTTATATATATAGTCACTTGTATATATGTATGTATGTATGTATATATGTGTATATATATATATGGTTATATAAAATATTAAGGTAAAGTAAGTGAAGGAAAATAGTACTGTGTTTACAGCAGAAGAGGAAAAAAATGATATCTTAAAAAAAACCCTACTATTAGAGACAGATAAAGGGAAATTTAAACTACTCTTATAAATTGAAATGTGAATGGATTAAACAAACCAATAAAATGAAAGAGTGACAGATTGGATAAAGAAAAACCATCACATTCTAAGTAACTGAAAGTCTGGGTAACTTGCCAATCTATAAACTAGCTAGCCCTTGAGAATGGTTGAAGCCTTTCAAAGAATGTATTACAACCACCTGTTGCCTATTGGGAAGTTGGTGGCAGTTCCTGATGAGCAGGAGAAAAGAAGCAATAGAGGGTCAGTCAAATGAACTCTGAGAAGAAGAGCCCCCTCACCAGTTGCACTGAGACTGTCAAAGTTAAATAGAGGATGATAATTCAGAATAGGGAAAAACTAGTTTGGTATGGAACTGTGAGTCAGGTAAGTCAACTCAGGCCATCACAGCTCCAGGGTGCCCTTTTTTCAGCTAGGATGAATAGACTGAATCCAAAGACAGCACCTTTATAAGCTAATACTCCTATTGTGTTGGCCCCTTAGGAATAAAGGACATGTATATTGTTCTAGTCAACTTTGGCCACCTCCAAGTCCAGTACTGGAATCATCAGTTGGTATATCTGTAGTTGCTGACAGTCACATGGGGCCATCTGTAAGCTCAGTAGGAAGGCCAAGCCTATTTACTCAGTAATAAATATAACTTATGATGTGTCAGCAAAAATATACATGGTTAATTATGAAACCAAACATAGCATATTGCTAGAGTACACATCACATGTGTTTTGTATGTAATTGCAACATTTGTTGTGTATGAAATGTTTCACTAGGTAGTGTCCTCCTACTTCTGTATCATACACACACACACACACACACACATATATATATATATATATATATATATTTATACTGGGGTTGCAGTGCTATGCATGTTTTTTACGTATATGCTGGGTTTCTTCATGTGATCTATGTACTTGGTTGCTGCAGGTAACTCTTATATGTGTTATATGTCAGTATATGTTATATATTGCATGAGACGTCTATTCTTGATTATGGATAAGCAATGCTGTCATACATGCTATGATTACATTCTGTGTATTGTGTGTATCCTATCTATTGTGACTACCTGTGTTAATTTCTAATGTGAAAACCAGTATTATGTATCTGCATGTGCATTTTGATGTGCATTTTGCTATGTAGATAGGTTGTTGACAACTGTGTTGTATGTTCATTTCCATATGCTATCTGTAGACATTATATTATAACATAGAATTTATAGGAGCTACAGATTCTTCGCTGTGGGGAAAATGTAGAACTGCTCAAATCTGGTAGGTTAGTTTTGGGTTTTTTTGACTGGCCACACTTGCATGTAAAAAAATCACAATTTGAAGCAAAAGATTTCAGCTTCCCCCACCTTCTAGGAAAAGAACTCACTGTTTGACAAAAACTGCTGGGAAAATTGGATAATAGTGTGCTGGGAAGTGGGCATAGACCAATGTCGGACCCCATAAACAAGAATAAAGTCCAAATGGGTTCAAAATCTAGGTATAAAGGCTGATACTATAAACAAATTAGGGGAGCAAAGGACAGTTCATTTGTCAGATTTATGGAGACTGGAGAAATTCTGCAAAGGCTGGTAGGATCCTAGATGCCCATCTCCAGGGATTTCAAGAAGACTCATCAATAGGAAGCTAAAGGCTTGTAAGTCAAAAGCTTGAAGACTTGTGAGAAGTCTCTGAGCCCAAATTTTAGTTCTCAGGAGTAGGGAGGAAAGAATGCTATTTCTCTCATGGTTTAGGTTTGGTGGAGAGCTTGATGATTTCATGAGACATCATCATTTGAATTAGAGGCTTAGGGTTGCACAGCTATTGCTTGGGCACTCTAGTGTGATGGCTTACCTTGAGGAAAAACCATTCGGAATTTTTTTTTAATTTCCCTTTGGTTACCAAGTAAAATAAAGGAGGGACAACAGACCTCTAGAGACTGGTCAACTGAGGTAACATGGTAACTTTGCCAGGAGCTTCACCCAGAGGCAGAGAACTACTTGGAGGCCCTGCACTACTCAGATCAAGCCCTTGGGAATCCCATTTCCCTTTCAGTTGCTCTAAAGGACTGTCCATGGCTGCTTGCCACAAAATGAATAGAGCAAGAAGAAACAGGAGCAGATAATAGTGAGGTTTATCTCTTTAAAGATAATTCTTGCAGGTCCTCAGCACGGGAACTTGTTACTGACTCTGCCTAACATTTCTCACATCCTCAGCTCAATTGAGTTTGAGCTAGAATGGCACACCCAATACTTTCCTCACTTGCCATCTTTTTGCAACTAGAAACAACTAATCTTAGGAAGAATGATTAGTTAAAATAGGAAGGTGTCCACTGGATGACTTCCTTCCTCTGTCTCTCTGGCCACATTCCAAGTGAACCATGTTGATCTCCACCATCTCAGCTGGTCACGTTCTGAGCAGTTCATCTCATTTGGCTTGAGAACTAAAATGGTTAGCCCATACTCTGCACCTCACTCATTCCCTGTAACTTGTCAGAGGTGGGCAGCCTAGACAGCCAGAATGCTGGCCCCAGAGGTGGGAGAGCCAGGTAAGACCCAAGTGAACAGAGCATTCATTACTTTTCCCCCTAGAGGCATCATCTGGACTTTATGCCTTCATTCCTTAAAATCCCACAGCTCTCGTAGAAGAAATCGCTATGGTTGATTTTTTTCTTAGCCAACTAATCAAGGTTAGTTAAAAGTGAAGGCATGAATATCCTGAAATATCTTTGGGCCCTCTCTACTGAGGCCCTAAAGCTTGGAGGGGAATAAGAGGTCATAGCAGAACAACTGGTTTGGTCTTTCATTCCCCATAGTGACTTCCCTGCTCTGCAGCTGGTGTTTATGGCTAAAAGCTTCATACAGAGCAGTGCTTGAGAAACTGGGGCTTGTTGACCTTAATAGATGGCTCCATAATAGTCTCTACAAAACTTAAGAATTTTATGATGGAACTGCTCAGGGCAAACTCACCAGCTTTTAGGGTCCACATAGTGCATTTTCCTGCCTCCTAACAGGGGTACCTGGTCCATCTGAAAGCCTAGGAAACTTTAAGGCACATATAAGCTGGTAGGTTGGGGTGGGAGGAGGAGATAATGATCTTGCTCTCTGGGCTTGCCTTTTATGTTTGCTCAGACTGACATTGGAAAGCAATCACTGGGACCAGCAGCACAAAATGGTGACCAGCAGGGACCAGTGTCTAACTGGGATCACATGCCATGGGAGACCAGCAGGGACCAGTGTCTAACTGGGATCACATGCCATGGGAGACCAGCAGGGACCAGTGTCTAACTGGGATCACATGCCATGGGAGACCAGCAGGGACCAGTGTCTAACTGGGATCACATGCCATGGGAGACCAGCAGGGACCAGTGTCTAACTGGGATCACATGCCATGGGTGACCAGCAGGGACCAGTGTCTAACTGGGATCACATGCCATGGGAGACCAGCAGGGACCAGTGTCTAACTGGGATCACATGCCATGGGAGACCAGCAGGGACCAGTGTCTAACTGAGATCACATGCCATGGGAGACCAGCAGGGACCAGTGTCTAACTGGGATCACATGCCATGGGAGACCAGCAGGGACCAGTGTCTAACTGGGATCACATGCCATGGGAGACCAGCAGGGACCAGTGTCTAACTGGGATCACATGCCATGGGAGACCAGCAGGGACCAGTGTCTAACTGAGATCACATGCCATGGGAGACCAGCAGGGACCAGTGTCTAACTGGGATCACATGCCATGGGAGACCAGCAGGGACCAGTGTCTAACTGAGATCACATGCCATGGGAGACCAGCAGGGACCAGTGTCTAACTGGGATCACATGCCATGGGAGACCAGCAGGGACCAGTGTCTAACTGAGATCACATGCCATGGGAGACCAGCAGGGTCTCCCTTGACCCACAAGAGTCAAACAAGGATATCACCAGAAGGAATGGGTGACCTTACCTGCAACATTGGTGGCACTGACCATGTGTTTCCAACGAAATTTATAGAATGTTTGATAGAGAAAGCTAGGATAAGACAGAGTCTCTCTTGCTTTCTAGCTCTGTTGTCTGACCTTGGTCAGCAGAATCCTCTGTGAAATTTGCCCAGCCTTTATCCAGAGCCAGCCAGTAATCCCAAAAGATTCCCTTAAAGATAGCCATTTTTCAGAGTCTCTATTGGGAAGCTACTGGAAACAGGGGCTTACCTCCATTCAATCCAAGTTCTTCTTACTGTCCTGATGCTCACACGTGGAACTTAACACTACTGGTTTTGTTGCTGAGGACTGTACATACTGCCTCTTTCATGATTAGTGTGACTGGTTTGATAAATGCAAGTTTTATGTTATAACTATTTGAAAAAATGAAGGCCAACATGTTTAGAAAGTATTGAATGAAATGGGTAGAAAACCACAGAGAGGTCTTACTCTTCAGGACCAATTATGATTATAAGACTAAGACCATTACAGGAATGTTTAACCCTCTGAAAAAAAGATTTGAAGAGATGAGACTGAGGTAGAACACATGCATGTTTACAAAGAAATCAAGGTATTCCTATTGTGGATATAAGGAGACAGCTAGAGACGGAAATCATCTATCACCTTGATATGAAAGAACTATTAAAAGAAACTCAAAACAAACTCTTCACTGAAATAGCAAGAGAATGTCAAGGCCTGTTTTCCAGTTAGCCTTGAGTACAGAAGACACTGGATAAAAAAATCCCCATCGATTTGTCTGGGTCTGAGGCTCCCCCAGTTCAGACAAAGGGAGTGGGTACTTTTTCTGTCTTAATGCCATCTCTGTAGCAACCTCCAGGATAAAGAGGCAATATAGAAAGCTTCAAAATACTGTTAGTGAGCCTATGGAAGCCAACAACCCAGATACAGATGTCAAAAGACCCATATCCATCCTAGAGTGAGGCTAAACTATGGTATTTGGGGAGAAGTAGAAATCACTGTTGAATGATAGCAAATGTTGTTTTATAATTGTATTCTATGGTCTTATGCACTTAATAGGAATTTCATGTTACTTTGCACAATGGTTCATTATTGTATTATGCTTTAAGATCTATTTCATGTTTATTTAGTATCATGTATGCTTTATGTGCCTTTATGATTTGCAGATGTTGCATTATTTTTTCTTGCATATAATGTTGTACTACATGTGGATATTATGTTGTTTCTATTTATTTACATTTAGTCTGTCAAGTGGTGCTTTACATTGTGATACACATAATTATATATAGTAATAGTATAGACTTAATGTACTTCGGCTGAACATTTTAGGGACTGGACAACTTTTGGCTAAGGGGAAATGTTATTCCAGCTTCAGTAGACCTTTTCACAGAGACTGGACACTCTGTCTTCAATAAGGACGTGAAATTTGTACTAGTGGCAGTTTAGCTGTGATCTGGAGATTGTTAACTGTCCTGACTAGACATGGTTCACTGTGATGGATGAAGAAAGGCTGAAGGTAAAAAAGACCGAGACTGCATTTGCACAAACTCTTTATGGATATGTTGCAGAGGAGATATCTTGAAGATAATTTTTTTGAGAGCCTTTGATGGCCATTCTGAAAGACCCGAATGGTGGGACTCTGTTTCTAGATTAGAGAAATCAGCATTTGTTTTTCTTAGTGTGATGCACTGTTGAAATACTTCAGGGCCTTTTTATTGTTTATTATATGGGCAATAAATTGTAGAGAAAGCAGCACTAATGTTTATTTAAGCCTATGAGACTAGCATTTCAGAAAAAAAGGAAAGACACAGAAAAGTTATGGGAAGATTAGTTTCTTATGTTTATTTTATAAACCGGGGTTGTTGACTCAGCTAACTGAAGAATGAGAGAGGTAAGAATGAATAAAGTCAAGCAGTAGGCTGAGGGGTGGGGGTTCTGACGTGTGTCCACTAGTATAATAACCCATACTTAGGTTACAAGTGAGAGTGGTCATCCCTAAGTCTTGCTCCCAATACATGATCAGATTTCAGCCTCACAAAAACCTGTATTATCCTGATTTTACAGGTGAGGAAACAGAGGTTAAGAAATAGAAAGTGATATGATAGTTACCCAAATGAGCATTAGAATTGGCTTGAATAAAAACCATATCCTGCCATCCTCCAGATAGGAAGATGTTTTCCCGGCCCTCAGAGGTCAGAACCTGAGGATCTGAAGAAGAGTTAGAAGAAATGAAGGTTTTCCCCATCTGATTCTGCCAACTATCCCTCAATGTTCCTAGCTGCCCAGGGGACTGTGAGGGTAGAGATGAACTTAGAATGAGGAAGTCACAGAATTGTTCTAACAAACACCACAGTATGTGGAAAGCACTCTGTCATATTCTCAGTTCTGGAATCTGGCGGAAGTACTGTTGAGTTTGGACTGTAGGGAAAATGATAAATAGTATAGTATTGTGCTTTGTGCAGCATTGGTACCTTAGAGGGCACTTTTCAGTCCTGTCTGACTGTCTGTGACCCCATTTGGGGTATTCTCAGCAAAGATACTGAAGTGGTTTGCCATGTCCATCTCCAGCTCATTTTACAGATGAAGAAACTGAAGCAAATAGGGCTAAGAGACTTGGGGGGGGGGTGGAGCCAAGATGGCACAGTAACAGCATGTACTTTCTAGAGTGCTGCCCCCAAGACCAGACAAATACCTGTAAAAAATGGCTCTAAACAAATTCTGGAGCTGTAGAACCCAGAGAATGACAGAATGAAGCAAATCTCCAGCCCAAGACAGCCTTGAAGGTCACTAAAAAGTGTCTCATGCCATGATGGGAACAGAGTGCAGTCCAATGTGGGCTGTGAGTGCAAAGAGGGGACCTGAACAGGCCTTGGGGAGACTGAATCTCTCACACTTGTGATTTCCAGACTTCAGGACTCCAAAATGCTGAGGATAAATTGGAAGGTCAGTGGGAAAAGCCTGTGGGAGAAGCACAGGAGAGTGGAGTGGTCCAGCCCCAGCCCCAGGGTGGCAGAGGGGGGAGGGTGTGGGGGAACCCATTGCAGCCACACCAGAACTAGGGGCAGCTGTAGCTACTGTTTCAGGCTCACAGATTGTGGGCGGGGGGGGGGGGAACTGAGCAGCTGACAGTACACCCCCCACCCCCACTGGAAACAGAGATCTACCTTGACAGGGCTTATATGCCCTGTTCAACTCTCCTCATCCCCTTGAAAGTTTGCTATTGGAGGTCCCCCAAATGGCACCAATGGAACACTCCAGTGTCTGTCTGCCATCTCTTAACATTGCTATGGGACAAGCCTAGCCTCTTTTCCTCCATATAATTCTTCAATAATAAGACAACAGCATTGTGTAAGTGCCTACTATATGCCAGGTACTGTGATAAGCTCTGGGGACAGGAAGAAAAGCAACAATCAGACCCTGTCCTCAAGGAGGACATGGCCTAGTTGGGGAGACAGCCTACAGCCAACTCTGTCCAAATGACATGTACACTAGATATATAACAACAGTAAAATCTAGAATTCATTTAGCTAAGTACTTTACAAATTGTATCTCATTTGGTCTTCACAACAACTCTGGGAGATGGGTGCTATTATTATCCTCACTTCACAGTTAAGGAAACTGAGATCAACAGACGTTAAGTGACTTAGCCAAGATCACATAGCCAGTCATTATCCGAGGCTAGATTAGAACTCAGGTTTTCCTGACTCCAGGTCCAATACTCTAGTCACTGTGCCACCTAGGTGTCTCAATAATAATGGCAAAAGATCACTTTATAATTCATTTGTTAATCAATACTGTAATAAATTCTTAATAGCAATAAATTGGAGCTAATCTCAGAGGGAAGATTTAGGAGGACTAGGAGAGGAGACTTGAATGAAGCCAGGTAAATGAGAAGATAGAGATGAAGAGGGACAGAATTCCAAGCATGGGAGTTGATCCTTTCTTTTGTTCCCTGCAGCTCTTCATCAGCCACAAGTTTGAGTCTGCTCCCACCCAGCATGCACTTCTTCAGAAGCTGTGCTTTTCCAAGTCTCATTGCCATACAGCCATCTCAGTATATTATTCATATTGAAAAGATGGGCCCTTGCTTTCATGGGAAGTTTAGGGTCAGTAAAAGGGCTCTGCAGTTTCCCGAAAGCAATTCGGCCCACTCTCCACCTCCTGTTCAGCTCTTGGCCCAGCTCATAGACCATCTGTCCTGTCAGTCTCAAATATACATACTGCTGGGCAAATCCTATAGGGTGTCCATCCAAATGGATGGGAAATGTGGAAAAAACTCAAAGAAGCCAAGGAAAATCTTTTCTTTTCAACTTTCCAGTTGCCAAGGATAACATCCCCTCAAAGCTGGTGACTCAATTAGAGTCATGGTATAGCAACGAGATCACAGCTGTCATAGATGCTAAGGCTTTCTAAGAAGCCAGTGGTCACTTGGCACTGCAATGTGCCAAATACCTACTGGTGAAATATCAAAGAAACATTGAAAGAAACATCAAATGCTGTCAAGTGTGAGCTGTTTTATTCTGAAACTAATTCGATGGAATGTGTTACACCTAAAGAAGATCGTGATCACTTCATCATCAGGTTGACGTATAAATAAAAAGAGGATAAAAGGAAAAAATTAAGGTATAAAAAGCCAAACGAGATCAGCCCACAGTGCCTTGACTCAGCTGCCTCTCCATCGTATTCCAGTTCCAGCAGATTTGACCCTAACTTAAGCATTTGTTGCCTCCTACATGGATTGCTGCAAAAACTTTCTGAGTGCTCTCCCCACTGCAAACCATCCTGTCCAAAGTGATCTTTCTAAAGTGTAGGTACTGCCTTCCTCTCAAACTTCAGTGGTTCCCTACTCCCTTCAGCATCCTTTCATAACCTGATTCCTTCAGATTCTTTTCAATTCTGGCCTGCTTGCTGTTGTCCACACATGATGCTCTGTCTCCCTCTTCTGTGCATTTGTACTGGTTGACCCACACACCTGGCATGTTCTCCTCCCTTGCCTCTCTGCCTCTTAGTTTTCTTGGCTGCAAGACTCAGCTCAAGTATCACCTCCTGCAAGCTATATTTACCCAGTCCCCTCAGTTGGTCATCACATCCCCTCTATGGCTACCTTGCATCTACTCAGTATGGATCTTGTCTCTCTGATTAGAATGTAAGCCCCTGGAGGGAAGGGACTATATTTACTTTTCCCTTTGTACCCTCAGTGCTTAGCACAATGACTGATACATAGTAAGTATGTAATAAAATGTTTGTTGGTTGGTTGATTGAACGATTTGAAACTCAGAGGTCCTATTCTATAAATTAGACGTAATGGTCCTGGCACCATCACACAATTCATAGTGCTATTATGAGAAAAGGGCAGCACAATATTTTTTGTGCTAGCAAATATCCAGAAAGAAAGTAGGTGCCCATCAATTGGGGAATGGTCCAACAAACTGTGGTATAAGAACAAAGCAGACTATTTGCCACGAGAAATAATGGATATGAGGAATTTTGGAAAATGTTAGAAGACTTGAATGAACTGATGCAGTGTTGTAAAAAAAACCAGGAGAATAAAATACATGACTACAATAACGTAAATGAAAACAACACAGATAGACAGATGAACTCAGATTAAAGTTAATGACTGGGGGCGGAGCCAAGATGGTGGAGTAAAATGAAGCACGTTTACGAGCTCCAACCCATAGCCCATAGAATTAATGTAAAAAGAGATCCGCATAAATTTTGGATCACTGAAAGGTGTGCAGAACCAGAGTGGAAGAGATTTCTGTGCCAGAGAGCCCTGGAGACCCGTCCCCAGGGTCCGTCGTGCCCTGGAAAGCAGACCCCACCCCCAGCACTGCCCTGGCCGCAGCCCCAGAGAAGCTGACCCGAGCAGGCTTCAGGGACGGAGGCTCTGGCAGCCAGGGAAGTTCTTCCGCCCACAGAAGCTACAGGTCAGTGAGAGAGAAGGCTGGGCTGGAGGAGAGGGGGAGCGGAGTGTCTCCGTGACTCGGGCCCCCTCGGGAGGAAGCGGCGGCGGCAGAGACAGGGGCAGGAAGCGGCGGAGGCAGAGGCAGAGGAGTGGGCGGCAGCGGAGGCAGCGGCGGCTGCAGCGGCCCAGGACTCCCCCAGCAGCAGGCAGGATCTTCATTAAGGAAGGTCTCTGCATAAACAACCTGAGGGAGCTGAGCCTGGGAGGTGGCCCCCCCTCCACCCACTCCATTCCTGAAAGTCTCTGCATAAAGCCCCTGAGGAGGCCGAGCCTGGGAGGTGGCCCTGCCCTCACCCCAGCACCAGAATTAAAGCTTGCTGCAGAAAGCCCATTTGAACCTCAGACTCCAAGCACTAGCTGGGCGGATCTAGGTGGGGGTGGACAGGAATCTCAGAAGTCAAGTAACTGGCTGGGAAAATGCCTAGAAAAGGGAAGAAAAATAAGGCTATAGAGAGTTTTTTCCAACAAATGCAAATGATCCCGACATTCAGATCTGATGACGAGGACGTATTCTCGCCATCGGGGAAAGACCTGGAGGGTGGGGCCTCAGTACCCCAGACATCCCAGGGGGATGTCAGGTGGGCTCAGGCCTTGGAAGAGCTCAAAAAGGATTTTGAAAAGCAAGTTAGACAGGCGGAGGAAAAACTGGGAAGAGAAATGAGAGAGATGCAAGAAAAGTATGAAAAACCGGTCAATACCTTGGTTAAGGAGACCCAAAAAAATGCTAAAGAAAATAACGCCTTGAAGACTAGGCTCACTCAATTGGCAAAAGAGGTTCAAAAAGGCAATGAGGAGAAAAATGCTTTCAAAAGCAGAATTAGCCAAATGGAAAAAGAGGTTCAAAAGCTCACTGAATTTAATAGTTCTTTCAAAATTAGAATGGAACAGATGGAGTCTAATGACTTTACAAGAAACCAAGAAATCACCAAACAAAACCAAAAGAATGAAAAAATGGAAGAGAATGTGAAATATCTCATGGGAAAAACAACTGACCTGGAAAATAGATCCAGGAGAGACAATTTAAAAATTATGAGACTACCTGAAAGTCATGATCAAAAAAAGAGCCTAGACATTATCTTCCATGAAATTATCAAGGAAAACTGGCCTGACATTCTAGAACCAGAGGGCAAAATAAGTATTGAAAGAGTCCATCGATCACCACCTGAAAGAGATCCAAAAAGAGAAACTCCTAGGAACATTGTGGCCAAATTCTAGAACTCCCAGCTCAAGGAGAAAATCTTGCAAGCAGCTAGAAAGAAACAATTTCAGTACTGTGGAAATACAATCAGGATAACTCAAGATCTAGCAGCTTCTACATGAAGGGATCGAAGGGCGTGGAATAGGATATTCCAGAAGTCAAAGGAACTAGGACTCAAACCAAGAATTACCTACCCAGCTAAACTGAGTATAATACTTCAAGGGAAAATATGGTCTTTCAATGGAACAGAGGACTTTCAATCATTCTTAATGAAAAGACCAGAGCTGAAAAGAAAATTTGACTTTCAAACACAAGAATGAGAAGAAGCATGAAAAAGTAAACAGCAAAGAGAAGTCTTAAGGGACTTACCAGAAGTGAACTGTTTACATTCCTACATAGAAAGACAATATTTGTAACTCTTAAAACTTTTCAGTATCTGGGTAGTTGGTGGGTCCATACACACACACATACACACATGCACACACATACAGAGACAGAGAGCACAGAGTGAATTGAATAGGATGGGACCATATCTTAAAAGAAATTAAGGTAAATGGTGAGAGAGAAATTTAGTGGGAGGAAAGAGGGTGAAATGGAATGGGGTAATTATATGTCATTTAAGAGGCAAGTAGGAGACCTTTTAGTGGAGGGAAAAAGAGGAGAGGTGAGAAAAAAAAACCCGATTAGTTTACCGTCATCACATTTGACTAAAGGAAGGAATAAAATGCACACTCATTTTGGTATGAAAACCTATCTTACAGTATAGGAAAGTGGGGGAGAAGGAGATAAGCAAGGGGGGGGATGATGGAAGGGAGGGCAAAGGGAGGAGGGAGCAATTTGAAGTCAACACTTGGGGAGGGACAGGATCAAAAGACAGAAGAGAAACAATGAGGGGCAGGGTAGGATGGAGGGTAATTCAGTTAGTCTTACACAACACGACTCTCAGGGAATTCATTTGCAAAATTACACAGATATGGCCTATATTGTGTTGCCTGCCTTCCCAAAGGGAATGGGTGGGGAGGGAGGGATGGGGAGAATTTGGAACTCAAAGTTTTAGGAACAACTGTCTAGTATTGCTGTTGCTACTAGGAAAGAAGACATACAGTTAATGAGGAATAGAAAGTCATCTGGCCCTACAGGAGAAAAGAGAAGATGGAGACAAGAGAAGGGAGGGATGACAGAAGAGAGGGCAGATTGGAGATAGGGAAAATTAGATTGCTTGGGGTATTGGGGTGGGGGGAGGGAATAAAAGGGGAGAAAATTTGGAACCCAAAATTTTGTGAAAATGAATGTAAAAAGTTAAATAAATAAATAAATAAATAAATAAATAGGTAAATAAATAAATAAATAAACCAAAAAAAAAAAAAAAAAGTTAATGAGCAATGTTAGTTCCAGAAGACAGAAGATAAAGTATAACTCCCTCTTCTGAGTAGGGAGGAGCGGGGCATTGAGTGCAGAATGTTGCAAACCTGTCAGACATAGTCCTTGTGGTAGCTGATTGGTTTTGCTTAACTTTGTTTCTTTGTGAGGAGGGAAAGTCCTGGGTGGAGGTATCTCCAAATGCCTTTGGTAGAAAAGGCAATAGGCATCGACAAAATAACACAAACGACCCAAAGAAAGAGCTTAATAACCCTCAAAATGGTAGAGAATAGTGTGTTCTTTACCTCATATTCACCTGTGTGTTCCTGAACTAATTTTCTGCTGGGGTCCTTCACAAGTAGCGATTGGCCACATGTTTTCCTTTCCCTAAACTAATTTTCTTTTCATTTAGTCACTGTTAGATATTACAAAATGCCTACAAATTGCATGATTCTCTTACTGTCAGAAACATCAGAATTGAGGCTGCAGCTCTATACTTAAAGAGATCCACGACACTGTTGTAAGTGAAACAAAACACTTTGTCAAAACAACAGTCCCTTTGAGTCTCACAAGTGCTTTTGGGAATTACTGGAGCTTCTTAGCACGAACTGAAGTGGAGGATAACCCGGGGCAGTAAGAAGCAGGTCCATCTACGCCAGAAATTCCTTCCTCCCGAGATGTAATGAGGAGTATAGATGTGCTGATGTCATGTTCTGAAGGCTGGTGCTGAAAGAATCCCATTCCCTGCTCCTTAGTGGGCAGATTTTTCATCCATAAGTCATCACAGAAGAATCATTTCCCTCTGATCTTTGGCAATAATGCAGGAAGGGCTCTGCGCACGTTGGTACTAACTCACATGAATGGGAGTTTAAGTAGGGCAAAGACACATCAACCCTGGAGAACATGCATATTCCAATTATCCTTCTGCACCATCTCCTCACACTTGAGGCAGTTCTTTGTACTTTTTTATTACCTGGGAACACTCTAATGAGGTCCTCTGACTACCTGAGCTCATTTAATTCTCCCCAAAGATCATTTCTGATGCGATTTGAAACAGAAAACAAGAGAAGAATGAACATGGGTATATGGAGCACTGGGAGGATGCCCCCTCTGAACAAACCAACTTCACAGGCTTCCTGCTGTCCTAAAATCAGCCAGGCTGCAAGCTAAGAAATCAATATGTTGATGAGAGGAAGCACTTTTGGAAACAAGGAATAAAAATGGTGGAAGATATCACTGTAAGAAACCAAGTCCTCTTGTTTGGATTTTCGATTTGAGAAATCAGTTAGCTTTTAGATGCAGTAACAGCTTAGCTCCCCAGCCTCCTCCTAGACGAAGCTTTTCCTGAACCTTTGCACTGCTAAGTATGTCTTGAAAGGACCTTCTCTTTGTCTTGTGTGTACATATTGTTTCCTGAGGTAGACTGTAAGGTCCTTGAGGGCAGGAATTGCTTCATGGCTTTGGCTACTCATGTTTGATAGTGCTTGATAGGCATCTGGAACAGAGTGGACATTTGATGAAAGCTTGCTGATAGAAAAGTATAGTTAAATAGCATTGTTTGCATTTGTATTGGATTTAAAACCACACTTAGGCATCATCAGAGAATCTAGGAAACTCCCCACAACACTCTATTTTGTGGCTATGACTTTTTTAGATCAGAGCCAAAAATTTAATTTTTATCCCTTATCTGACCAAAGTCATTTCATATTACACCACTCTGAGGGTCATTTAGAGGAAATGGGGTTGTTTTGCCTGAACAAAACGCTTAATTGGGGAAGTAATGGCCCATCCTGTGAGAGGTCCTTTTCTGTCCATCCCAGAGGGCACCTCTACAGACATGGGTGGAAATTGCAAATGGGGCAAATCTAAATAGCCTAGATAATTTACTTATCTCAGAATGGAATAGGATACCTTGGGTGAGAGTAAGTAGGTCACCCTTCATTGAAGGCCTTCAGTCAAAGGTTAGATAATCATTTGTCAGGAGGGAGGAGTTCTTGGTCAAGTAGGGATAGATCTGAGCTGCTTCTGAGGTTCCCTCTAACTCCCAGAGTCCATGGAATACAAATGGAAGTAGAGGGACTTAGCTAGATGACAATGTGGCTGAGAAAGATCTGGGGTTTTTAGTGGACTGCAAGCTCAAAATGAGTCAAGAATGTGATATGACAGCTCCAAAATCTAGAGTTATCTTAAGAGAGACATGATTCCTTAAGACAAGAGACGTGATAGACCTTGGTCAGATCACATTGGAAATACTGTGCTCAGTTCCTGGCAATGAATTTCCAGAAGGGCAGCTACCAGACAGAATATAGCTAGGAGAAGACAAAGAATGGTTGAGAGAATGTCGGATGTTTATCCTGGAGAAGAAAAGCCTTGGAAGAAACAGAGGCAGAATGAGGAGCAGCCAGAAGGGAAAGTTGCAGGGAGGCAGATTTACATCCAATGCATACAGGGACCTTTCTTAAAACTGGCACTGTCCTCAAGTGGCCTGGGCTGCCTGAGGAGATCCCTGGAGGTATTCAAGCAGACTCGAGATGGTCACTTGTTGGGTACACTGTCAAGGGAATTTTGATCCAGGTATGGGTCAAACAAGATGGCCCCTAAGGACCCTTCCAATTCTTGGAATCTGGGTTTCTATGAGAAGATAATATACCAGGAAGCTGAGAACATGACTATTTCACAAATGAATTCTCAGATCATATTTGTTGGTGCATTTGGTAGGACAAGAAATTTAGTAAAACCTCAGGAAGATAAAAAATTCACAAATAAAAGCATGGGGTATTCCAAAGGTAATGGCATCTTCTACTGCATTCTCATGTACTCTCCTGCTTATGAACCCATGTGCTGATTCATGCCTTGATGTTTTATTACATGAATCTCTGACTCTTATGCATCTGTTCTCTACATGAGAAATGTATCAGTGAAGCCACTGAAGAACCCCCCTCACTGAATGATCTTGGGTGAGTCTCTTTCCTTCTCTGGGCCTCCCTTTCTGAGATAAATGTACTGGAGTAGCTGATCCTGACTGGCTTGGAAATGCTATGATTCTGTAAAATCACGCTTTCTCTCCTTCTACTCCCTTCCCTGCAAAACCAAAGCCAAGACAAAAGCAGCCCAAGAATTCTGTCTTCAATAGCTTTCAGACATACACAGGGCTCTTTCTATCATCAAAGTGCACTTGTGATCCAGTATGATGGTATGAACATTCAATAAAAGGGGCCATAAAGCACTTTGTGGTTCGCTTCAATATTGACTTAGCAAACGGAATGAAAAAGCAAGATCTGGCTCCTTTTTTGCCTGAAAACCTCATTGAGCTTCAGTCTGTTGCCATTTCCATAGGTCTGTCACCTGTTTCCTAAGCTCATTTCAAGTAGTTCATTTTAAATAGATACCAATCCCAAGTATTGTTTTAGATCTCTCTGTTATGTTTTGCATATAAGGGAACTCGCCTGCAAAGGAGACAGCACTGCACGGTGAAAAAAAATATGGAGTGAGGGGAACTGGATTCAAATCTTTTCTCTGCTTTTTACTACCCATATGCCCCCTCTGGGCTTTAGTTGTCTCTCCTCCAATCACAGAATCTCTGAGTTGTAAGAGACAGACCTGAGAAGGTGTCTGGTTCCACCCATACCTGATAATATCTCCAACAAAGTCACCTAGCCTTTGTTTCATGGCCTCCAAGTTTATCAACATCCTTGCCTCCCAATACTTAAAACATCTCTACTTCCCCCACAAGAATGGGTGGTAATAGCAAGGTTTGTCATCATTCCTCATAAATATGCCAGCTCCATGACACAGAGCTCTGAAAGTCTCCTCACTTCTGTGGCTGTTCTGCCTTTTTCCTAAACCTAGCTTTCATCCATCAGTCTAGCCCTCCCTATTCCCCAGGTTCATTCCCTTTTACCCCTTCACAATTATGTTGAATTATTCAGTATGAGTCTGCACTGTCCTACAAATAAGGGCTCTTGATGACTTAGTAATGGAAAGCTCTAAGGTCCCTTCCGGTTCAAACTTGTTACTTTATTACTCAGCATTCCATTTAATAAGTCCACAGGACAGCAAGAGGTCACTCTCCCCTGCCCCCACCAAAGAAGGAATGCCATTTAAAACCATCAGGACTCTGAAGGTAAATAAAATCACCAAATTTTTACCCTAATGGGAATGGGATATCATAGGACTAGGGTCAAATTTCTCCATCGGGAGGAGCTGGAAGGGCCCTTAGTAGAGCATTTAGTAAGAGTCCTCCTTTCAGGGTCTTTCCCATGGAAACTCTGGGTCTCCAGTAAATTAGTGGCAGGGCCAGGGCTCACCCTCTCTCGGCTTTCCAAAGCCAGAAAAGCCAGTTTCTCGAAGCTGGAATCCAAAGAAAACCTTCCAACGCATTCATTGCCTTGTTCGGTGAAGTATCGTTTGTGTTGTGAAGTTCGAATATAAGCTGACATTTACATTGGCCTCTTCTGATTTGGCTTTCCAGTGAACTTGATTTTGGTTGCAAATGGTTCCTCACTTTGGGGCAACAGTTATCTGACCATTTTCAGATGGGTCTCTCCATTTGTAAATAAAGCCATTTTTGCCTATGGGCCACAACACACACACACACACACACACACACACACAAAGGTGGGTATGTTTCCAGAAGCAAGGAAGAGTACGCCCCTGATGATGGATGTATACTTTGAAGAAAAAATAGTATTACGGTATTTGTTCCCAGGCGCATCTACATTTTGCTTAGAATTTTCTAACTGCAGAACTGAGCAATACAGCTCGTTTTGCCTTAAAGTTGTAAAAGGAGTTCTGACCTTATTGCAAGCAATATTTTACATTTTTATAGTAGCTTTCCTCCCAAGGCACCTTTCCAAAGTACACACATATAGCAGCATTGTCAGGCAGCTGCCCTGGGGGACAGAGGACAGAAACCAGGCATAGGAATGCTCGTCCACCATGGAGACTAGGAAGAGGAGGGGCAGGCAAGGCCAAGACAACAGGAAAAAGCAAATCAAACTGACTTTGGCTCATTTAAAAAGTGCCCTGGGAATCCCTACAGACCCAGAAGATCAGAACTTTATGTTTCGAGCCTTGATTCCAAACATCCCTTGAAAAGATTGTTCCCTGGAGGTGAGAGATTGCCTTTGATGACACCAGGTGAGAGAAGTTCTTTGTTAAACTCAGTTCTCAGCTTGGTGCTTTTAGGGTGTTTCAGGGTGTGACCTGTAGCCCCAAATTCCAATTCTGGGTCTACACAGGCTAGACTTGATTTGGCAAGACTGTTCCTTCCTACCCCAATCATATTTCTGTGACTCCTTTTACCCCTAGATGGATTTCCCTGCGAACCTGGTGATTGGAATCATTCTTAAATAGCCCCAGAAATGAGCACCAGGGCCCCAGCTCCTGTGTGAACACTCAAGCTAGAATTATTGGATAAAGGGCAACTTTCATTTCCATCCTAAAAAATGTAGACAAACACAAAGGGGTCTCAGGAGCCCATAAGCCTCAAGATATTCTCCATCCCTCCAATAAGTCCCACTTTCTATGCCAAGGAGCCAAACAGGTCTCCAGACTAACTGGAAGGTTCAGATTCCCCTAGAAGGGATATGAACTTGGAGATGCTAGAGAGACCACTGTCCACATCCAGGAAATACCATTTTCTATCCCAGGGACTTATACAGATCATGGGCCTTATAATACTAGCCTAAGGGCTGGGATTCTCCTGGGAGGGAGAGAAACTTGGGGTTGCCAGCATCATGCTCATGGGGTAGATGGCAGAATAGTAGCAGGCTCTTCCATTTGGCTCAGCCCCGACTGATCCTCTAACTGAAGTACCACATGCTGCTCCCTTTTCTCTCTGGTAGGCTGTGGCCTGGCTCTCTTTTCGCTCTTCCACTGCCTCTGGCCAAGTCTATCCCTTGGGTCCTGTACTTGAGAGGTTCCATTAGTGCTTCTCTATAGCTGCCATGAACAGCTCCCTGGGGAGGCTGTGTGGATATGGGAAGGAACAGGATCTGCATTGAGCTCTGCTCCAGTTTCTTCTTGATTGCCGTCTGACTCACTGCCTAACTCTAGTTATAGGCTTGTGATAAGAAGGATGGTTGTGATTCAGCCACAGTCACACCATCCCTGATGTGGAGACACATTTACTCCATGGCAATGCTCAATACTGTGAAAAAGACACAGTAACCTTAGCAAGTTAACCTTAGCAAGCTGATCAGACCCTCATGGGCAATCCTGGGCAACAACTTCTGTTGTTGTTCAGTTGTGTCTGATTCTTTTTCACCACATGTGGGGTTTTTTTGGAGAGGTTTGCCATTTCCTTCTCCATCTCATTTTATAGGTGAGGGAACTGAGGCAAACAGGACTAAGTGACTTGGCCAGTGTTGCACAGTTAGTAAGTTTCTGAGGCTGGATTTGAACTCAGGTCTTCCTAACTCCAGGTCCAGTGCTCTATCAACTGTGTCTCCTAGTTGACCCCATTGTCTACAAAAAAATGTTTTTTTTTTTCTTTTTCTTCAGGCTCCTTCCTCTCTAAAATGAGGGGATTGGACTACATGATCTTTTAGGTCTATCCCAGGGATTCTATGATGTGTTAACCCTACATTTTCTGCCTTTGCCTTCCTCACTTGTCTTCCTTCCCTAAACCCCTCAAAAGGAATTGTCACAAATGAGCTGTGAACTGGAAGCCTGCAATGCTAGGGTTATATTAGGGATTTCAAACGCAGGCCCAAAGAAACAGACCAAATGTGACATACCTGGATGAAGGCCCAGGGTGTGCTTGGGGAAGGAGGAGTCCCAAGCTGTGACCTCACCTAATACTGGGTTTTCTGATTCTGACCTTTGTATCAAGATGGCACATTGTATCAGCTGAGTGGAGATGAAAATGGAAATGGAAATGATTGCCACTGACCCCAAAGATCCATCCGAATATGTCAGAAGAAAGCTCTGAGGCCAGCTAGTTTAACCCATATCTGAACAAGCATCCCTCTACAAAACAGCTGCCAAGTGGTTGCCCAGCAGGGAGCCGGCCCATTCTCCTTTTGGTTGATTTTCCTTATCTCAAGCCTAAATCCATTTGTTGGTTACTTCAGTTCATTTCTTCCACTTTTACTCCCAGGGTCAAGCAAAGATATCTATCCCTTCTTCCACATGGCAGCCCCCTGAAATACCTGAAGGCAACCAATGTGGCCCCTGCTCCGAGTCTTGCTCTCCAGGCTCAACACTGGGAGTTCCTTCAAGGGAGCATCATGTGGTGTGAGCTGCAGGCCACCCTGCTCTGGATGCTCTCTGGATATTCATTCTCTGTGACCTTGCACCAATCATGACATAAGCCTAAAGCAGGCAGGTTAACACCAACCTTGGCACCTAAAGCTTCTCCTGTATTCTGTATGCAATAACAGGGCTTCATTTGCTTTCATGAATTCCTAGCAAATTAATCTTAATGCAATGCGTGAGAGCTTCTGCATTCTGGGTTTATTTTTATGGGAAGAAAAGCTGAAATTCATCATTACTGGCAAGTCATTTTCGCTGTCAATAAAGTCACCTTTGCAGAACCATTAACCATGTCTATTGCTGGAGTTTTCCTTTAGGCGAGGTGCTGAAGAGCTAGCGATTTCAGATGTTCGAGCTTTCCTCTCTTTTCCTCTCATTGTTTTGCCCCTAGGATAATAGGCCCTCTCAATACATGGCAATCTGCAGTTCCACAATTAAAAATACTCTCATCTTCAGGGATATTACCACTGATTGCATTAAATGACTCTTCAAAAATTCTGTCATGGAACGTGAATTTTCACCCGTAACATAAATCAGACTGAGAGCCATCATGTGCTCAACAAGTAAATTACTAGTATTTGCCATTTAATTTCTTGAGTGAGCAGGAGAAAGAGCATCTCGTAAAGGAAGATGAACAGAGCTGAGAGGGATGAGTAATGTCCTGGGTGACAGAGACAGATTCAAAGACCTCTCTGGGCTGTAGAATCCAATGAGGTCAAATTGAGGAGGGAGAAGCACGTCACTTCTGAAGTGTGGGTTCCAGAAAGCCATTTCACAAGTATCAGAATGGACAGCAGTTTGTCTGAACAGGATCTGAGGCATCCTTCATCTCAAAGCCTTCCCTCTGACACCGTCCCTGTCTTTTCTGTCTATATTGGGTTGGTGCCGCTGTTTGCATATGATCTCCCCATCAGACTGGGAGCTCGTTAAGGACAGGGTATACTTCTGTTTACCTTCCTTTGCTTCCCCAACCTTAGGAAAGCAGCTCCCATGTAGTAGGCCCTCAGTAAATGCTTGGTGACTGACTTTTAAGTAATTCTCTCAGATGTGAGTTTCTGTTTCCTTCCACCCCCCAATTACTTATCCTTTTCGGTGTTTATTCCTCTTCACACACCAGCCCTTAGCACAATGCTTGGTAAACAGTGCTTATTGACTTACTGAGAAGGCAAGTTCCTTGAGGGCAGATTGTCTTTTCATTTCTGGCTTGGTATGTTACCAACTAGCATAGTACCTGGCACTTGGTGAAAGCTACAGGGAATGAGCCAATGGTACAACATGGCAACAGTAAGTAAAGTTTCCATACTTATGGACTGTATTAAGCACGAGCAGGCACCCAGAACCATGAGGATGGCGGCTCCATGGCCAGTGGCCCTGGGCACACACATGTGGAGAAAGGGCTCCATTCAGTTCTCAGCACTCTGGTTTGATGAGCTGAAGAAAGCCAGAGGAATAGGAAAGGGCTGGAGTCCATGCCGCACCTCTCTATTTGGGGAGAAAACACTGGGCAAGGCATTATGGAAAACATTTCTTTACATCTTATGTAACTGTCTAGGAGAACACATTTCATAAATTCTTGTCGCTGATTAAAAGCCAAGTTCCTCCCACTGAAGTGTGCAGGATGGCAAATATACACTAGCAAAAGCCAAAAAAATAACAAATAAAACCTGTTCTCACGAGGTAGAAGTGAACCTGGCTTATTGCTTCACATGCTGGAGTATCGAGGGCAGATGCTCGAACATTGCCTGGCCCTTGGCAAATATAAGCATTGGCTGCTTAGTTGCAGACCTCTTCCCCTTCCACCCCCCAGCCCATCCCCATCATCTACATGACACTGTGGGTAAAGTGCTGTAATTCCTGGGGCCCAGCACTCCCAGGCTCACCAGGGCACAGCCAGGGCATTTTCTGGAGCTATGTAAGAAGGTAGGACTTGATCCCAGAGAACCTTGGGAAAGGCCCCTAACTTCAAGGCCCTCCCTAACCTAGGACTTTTGGTTCCCAGGCTCTTCCCCAGTATCAAAAGTCTCAAAGATAGTATAGAGAAAGATCAAAGTTTCTCCATGTTATTCCCATGAGGGGTTCTGTGTGCTTTTCAGAAGAGAAATAAATTCAACGTATTTGTGTTTGCTGACTAGAACAGCTCCTTTTCCCAGCTTCTCCAAGGCCAGAGAGTCCAAACCATTCGTTTTATAGATGGGGAAAGTGAAGCCCAGAGAGGTAAAGGGACTTGTCCAAGGTGCTTGAGGGAGTAAGTGTGGGGGTGGTTGGGGGAAGGGGAAGGGATTCATACTCAGGTTTTCTGACTCCAAATTCATTGCTCTTCCCCCTGTATCGCATGGTTTGTCTAGGACCAGTTAGGAAAGGGGTAAAGGACAGGTGTCTGGAGAGGTAGATATTAAAATATTGGAAAGATGGTGATAAGGAATTATTTTGGGGTACCTTTATGTGAACACTGTAAGAACCATTGGCAATTCATTTCCTTTAAAAAACACATACTATAAATTTGATAGCTTTCTGAGATACTTGCTAAGAAAACAGAATGCATTTAGGATAGATCCCTGCATTTTTTACCATTAACAGTTTTTTTTCCAAACACTTGCAAGGTTCTCTTTCAATCCATCTGTTCCAAATGAGTTTTATATGTTTGTATGTGTGAATCTGTGTGTATGCATGTATGCATGTGAGTGTGTGTTCATATGTATATATGTATATGTTAAGAAGTATATGCATACTTGCTGAAACCTACCAGGGGAAAAGAAGGTGGCTCTGGTCAAAATATCGAAAAGAAATTGTACCCTTGCTACAAGGGTCCCCAAGCAGGTTAACCTTGCTTCAGTCACTTGCTGTGTACCCTGGCTCCTTCTGGGGCTGAAGATTCTGAGGAAGGCACTGATGCTTGGAGTACCAGTTACCAGGTATGTGGGTAGGAGTGGGTATCTGCACAGAGTGACAACACTCATCACTTTTTCTAGGAGAATGTGTCTTTTGGGTTGATCAATCAACTATCTTCTCCTTGTAGCTACAGTTTCCTAAGGGATGGAGGCAGAGAAAGAGAGGGAAACGTAAAACTTTCATTGCTGCAAGGAGATCACAAGTCCTCCCCAGGCATGCCAAGTGCTGTCTCTTTTTCATCTGCCTTAGTAAACAAAAGGGATAGGAAGATTACGTGAGTCTCTGTTGCTCAGGAAAAGATGATTGGGCTAAATCAAGAGTAGAAATGGCATGCAAATAATCCCAGCAGGTTTATGGAGCTCCTTCCCTTCTCAGTTGGTACATGAGGGCTAGGAACTCCTGAGAGAAAGGAGCCTGTCCACTGACTTTGTCTATCCCAGAATCTCAGAATTCTCTGATGTCGGAGGCTGACAAAGCTACGCCTATTCCCTGAACGGCCCCACTTTGGCATCCCCTGTAATGGGTAGCCCAGCCTCTGCTTGGAGCTCTCTGTGGGGCAGCAGCTCATTACTTTGCCTCTGGAGAGTTCTGATGGATAGAAAGCTTTTCCTGATACGCAGTCTAATTTTGATTCTTTGCACTTCCACTCATCCATTGTTCCTTATTCTGTCTGTCTAGGCCAAAGAGAAAAGGCTTTTTAGCCCTCTTTTCCAATAACAGCCTTTCAAATATTTACAGACAGTCTGTGAGCATGTGCCCCAGAAGTTTTTTCTTCTGCAGGCTAAGCTCCCCCAGTCCCAAAGGGGACTCAGATGGCATGGACTGAAGACCCTGGCTTCCCCATCCTGGTTGCCCCCTTTGTGTAATCTCCATTTTCTCAGTGTTATTTCTGGACTGGGGCAGTCAGAACTGGATGCGAAGGAAACCAGAGCAGAGTGCAGAGGGGCTACCTATCACCTCCTTGTCACTGGACTTAGGCCTTCTGCAAATGTAGCCCAAGAGCACAACGTCAAGATAGAGATGTTACGATGTTTCTTAAATAAAAGGTATGACACTCGCTGCCATCCAAATGTCCTGGGCCTGATAGGTAATTTTCTTCATAAGAAATTTCATTTCCTGGGTTGCCACAACCATTCTCCTGGAGACCAGCCTCTCTGTACCTAGTTAGAGTGGTTCTCAAAAGCTAGACATCATATGGGCAGGCATGGAGAGGTCATAATCTGCATCTTTGGAGGGAATACTGACATCGAGGAGATCACATAGGTATTCCCTTAAGAAGTGGAATAAGGTTGTATTCCTTTAACAAACTAAATGTAGATAACAATTTGTTATTCCCAGCTAGATATGACTAGGTAGTACAGTGGTTAGAGCACTGGGCCTTGAGTCAGGAAGACCTAAATTTAACCTGTGTGAATATAGGCATCCACTTAACTTGTTTACTTCAGTTTCCTCATTTTAAAGTTGGTATAATAATAAAACTTACCTCCCAGAGTTGTTGTGATGGTCGAATGAATAATAATTGTGAAGCACTGGCACGCAGTAGGTGCTACTTTCCCAAGCTAAGTCTTAAAGAGTAGCCTAAGATATACAGAGTCTCCCAGCTAGTATCTGCCTGAAAGGAGATTGGAATCTAGGTCCTCCTGACATGGGCTATTATTCTGTGCTACCTCCACACAGCAGCTCAGAATGTTCTAATATTTAAGAGAAAATGTTGTTTTTAGGATGAGCAATCTATCTCCAGAGATGCTTCATCCCATGGAGATGAGTCATTGATGCAGGTGAATTTCAGGGTGATTTGAGAATCAGTTATTCCAGAAACAAGCAAGCACCAAATTCATATGTTCATTCTCTTGATTGCTTTGAAAAAATTCTCAACCTGAAGCTTCCACTTCTCAGATACCATCTAGTGGAGTTCTATCAACATGGTGTAGACATTGGCCACTTCCCTGCCATGGAAATCCCCTCAGAAGCCTGCTCTGGACCCTTGTCTTTGTTGAAATACCCCACAGTCATCTCAAACATAAACTAGCTATGAGGTAGCTAGAGGGTGCCACAGTGCACAGAGCACAGGTCCCAGAATCAGGAAGACCTGAGTTCAAATCTGACCTCAGACACTTTCTAGCTGTGTGACCCTGGGCATGCCACTTCACCCTGTTTGCTTCAGTTTCCTCATCTGTCAAATGATCTGGGGAAGGAAAGGATAAACCACTCCAGTACCTTTACCAAAAAAAAACAAAACCAATAGGGTCACTGAAATAACTGAAGAAAAACCACGATATCACATCAGAGGGAACTAGTGTTCCAGGAAAAGGGAATCAAAGATCAGTGAGAGAAGAAAGAATCTAGCCTGATGTGGCATTCTCTCTGGCAATGAACATATCACCCCATCCATGCCTTTTTATCCTGTGATTCCTGTCCATTCTTGACCTCTCAGAAATACTCCATAGGGGGATTGACCCAATCTGCCTTTACTAAGTCTTTAAACATTCCGAGTACCATCATATGGACCTTTTACCTGTTCTCATTACCACATGCCTAGCTGATCTTCCTCTCCAATCGTAACGAAATCCCTTCTCCCACTTGCCACATCCAAATCATTCCTGCTGATGGGCTGCAGCCTACATGCCCTGCCATGCCCGTTGGGCTTGTGGGCCTCCATTGCTCATAGGCCTACAGCATCACAGGGTGAGTGCTGGTGGCGAAAAGATAGAATTTTGGTACACTGAGCAAGGAAAAGCCCACAGGGTATTTTACCTGGTGTGCCAGGTTATTCAATCACAAATTTAAATAAATGGATTCAATTTTTATACTGAAGGAATCTCATATGAAGCCTATTTTTGAAAAGCCAAAACAAAAGATAATTCAGGTATAATTTGAGGCAGAAAATATAATTTCTATGGAGAAGAGCAAGGGGCATAATTAGGAAATCATTGAAAATGTTCGCAGTGATTTAACAAAAGGCAGAGTTAACTTCAGTTACATTTTGAGTTCAATGGAATTACTTCTTCTACTACAGATCCACATAACAAACAACCCCAACTCAAGGTATACCTGTGACAGAATAGAATCTGCCCACCTTTCAGGCACCAGCCATCAAAATGTATGGATGTGACCATTCCAGAGTCTACCAAGCATCAAGATTTTCCAATGGGCCATTTTCTGAACTGGAATGATGGCACTGGAATCTCATACCTTTCACTCCTTTCTGACTTCTCAAGTCGGCATTTTGGTTTTCTGGCCATGAACTTCATGGTCAATGGCTAGAAGAAAGAAGCCCCCAAACCCCCTCCACAAAGCTCTACCCCAAACCCCATCTCTGGTGACCTTTGCTTTGGCCACACTGTCAGATGATGAAATCACAGGAATACTGTTTATCTTCCTCTTGCTAATTCTTGACTCCATCTTGAAAAAGTGGCCGGAGCCATGCCTTGCCATTTAAGATTATATTTGGAGTTAAGAACAGAATACATTTTAGAATTAAAGACTTTAGAATTGGAAGGCGCTTTAGCCATTACCTTCATTTCAAATTTTAAAAGGCATCTTAGTGTAAATCTAGTCAGTCTCCCAAGAAACCCATTTAAGTGTCAGGCAGACCATAGAAGCTTAATAAATGCTTGGGGAATGGATGACTTCCATCATGAGTAAAACGGGTCACTCAAAGACTGGTGCCTATGCCAGAGCCATAGCTAGGAACCTTTGTACCTGGGGTCAGGGTCAGGGAGGCTCACATGGGGGTGAATACCCTGGGACTCCCACCAGATTTCTAAGCTGCTGAAGGAGCAAGAGTCCCTGGGACAAGGTCCTGCGGATGGGAGGGCACATGGTAGGATGTGGGCCCTTAATAGCATGTCCTGCAGCCTTTAAACTGCCCTCACTGGGGCACAGTTCCAATGGCCTTGCCCTGCTTAAGGCTTTGATCTGCAGGGGCTCTGCTTAGTGGAGCCCCAGCAGGATGGAATCAACTAATAGACCAATCTTGGTATGGAAGTCAATGCCTGGACAAAACACACTGCAACAGAAGACTATTTCACAGAGGTGAACACCTTACACTCTACATGGGTCGTTTTTTTCTTAAAGCTGATTTTGACTTGAACTTTAACAGAGCTAGAGTTTAGTTCCTAAAATATGCTGTGAGCTCTACTAACTGCAAAATCAAAATGGTTTCATTTCTCCTTGAAAGACATTCTTTGCTGCTTGATTCCAACAAGGTATGGCTCTGGTATCAAGTCAGTGTTAATTTTAAGCCAGTATTCATGGAAAATGGCATTAAAAGCCAGTCCCCTCCAATCTGGCTCCCGCATGTCTTTCCAGACATTTTCTATGAGTCTCCACTTTGGGCACACCCCTCTGGCCTGCTGGCTGTCCCTTCTACATGGCCTTCTTTCTGCCACCTTTGAACAGGTGCTTCTCTTGGGTGGCCCCAGAAAGCAGGGGCAGTTGGGATACCAGGAAGAAAAGACTGGTGTCTGGGTCTCCATGCTGGCTTAGAATTTCAACTTCATTATCTTTTCACTTCTACCTCCCAGAATCCTCAGGTTCCAGTAAAGCCCAGCTCATGTGCTCACTCCCTTTCTGGTCCCCATGCGCATTTATTAACATTGTCTCCTTGAAATAATTTGTATAATTCTCTATTTACTTCTGTGTGCGTGTTCTCTAAATTCATAGAGAACTTGTCCCAGTGCTTTGTTATTCAGAAGGTACTGTTTGTCACACGGAATGAAATTGGATTGTGACTATTTCCAGGTAAGCATTCAGTTGGTAGATTTTGTTTTCAGCTTCTCATCGGTGTACTCTTGGGGTTACCCAGGTGACTCTGGGGCTCCCTAGCCCTCCCTGCCTTCCTCCAGAAGAGATCTTAAGGTATCAGCGATTCACATTGCTATGGAGGTGACCCTTGAAGGCTCTGGTAGTGAAACCCACACTTGATCAAGGTTTTGCCAAGGCTTGAAGATTGACTCTACCTGTTTCCTCCTGCTCTTTACTGCCACCAATTCAAGTGGCACTCAGTCATTAGTGAGGATAAATGAATGAGAGGTAGTGTAGGGTAATGAGTCAGGAAGACTTGGACTCATATCCTGCTTCTGACCCATCCTTACTGTGGGACCTTGGGCAGGTCATTTTAACCCCCAAGGGCCCCAGGAATTATTGAAGATTTGAAATGATATGTGTATGTACTGGCACAGGGAGTTTCTTATCAGATCTCCTCATGCAGATGAAATCATTGAACTAGTCCAAGAGAGCCAACCACAAAGGCCCAGTGAGGGTTGAGTAATACTATCAGAGGCTTCTAACCTCTTTAGTGAGCTTTCTGTACTTCTAACAAAGGGCCTGGATGTATTCATCGAACTAATTTAGTTGTATTCCCAGCAATCTCACTGCTGTCTAAGGCTCAAACGGCAGGTCACGAGAAAGGGAAGTGACATCAAGGACAATAGAAGACAACTGGCTGAGCTCATCATCCTCTCGTCATCCTTGGCCTTTTCCCTCCCTTCCCCTTGCCTTCTTCCTTCTTCAGGCTGTTTCATGGCATAGAAAATGTTCCCAGGACATTTTCCAATATTTTCTAGAAACCTTACTAGAACTCCCTGTCCCCTTCCCTCTCCCCTTAGCAAAGCTCGCTGGGAGGTGATCACAGGTACCAAGGTCTCTTGGCTGATGGAGGGCACTTTCCAGAGGAGCAACCCTCAAAGGGTTTTGTTCTTTTTAGTGGGGGCCCTCCCTCCGACAGAGCAGATTAGCAATCCATCAAAGCCTGCTCCTCCAGGAGGTCCACCCAATGTGGTGGTGCTGCTGCTGCTGCTGGTGGTGGGGTAGCCTTCTTCCAGGCAAGACATGAAGGCATCAGTAATTCCCAGTTATTCACAGAAGTGACTCTGGGTTCTTAAGGGTTCTGATAGGGGTGCCCAAAGTAGGATAAGGTTCCAAGAGAGTTTGAAGGAGGAGGCTAGCCATAGACTGCCTGCTTTCTCCCAGTCAGTGGAGCTAAATACTGAGGGGCCCACCACCAGTAGGCTTAGTGCTGAATTCTCAGCCTTTTTTTTCTATGAAAGAAGAGAAAAGAAAAGAAAGGAAAACAAGCTCTTGGCACCCTTCCTAGCCAGGATCTGGGGGAGGGGTGGGAATGGTGGGGAACAGACCTGGGAGTGGGGATTGATTCTGAGTTTCTGTGCCTAATTTGCACAAAGCTACCGAGGCCTGCTTTGGGAATGTGCTGGCAGGCTTGTTTCTCCTTACCTGAAGATGGCGCTGGGCCCACATGTTGGTTTCTGAGGCCTGGGGAAAGCTGGCTGAGCCATGCTGCCAAGAGATACACTATTGAAAAGGTCAAACTACTCTGGCAAACTAGCCTACCTTCCAGAATATATTAAACAAGAAAAGGCAGCTGCTTTCTTCTCATCTCAAAGCTGACCAGAAGAAGAGAAAATGAAGGAGAGACAGACCTTTAATAAGGAGATGGAGAACAGCTAAACAAAGCCGCTTGGGTCTGAGCAATTAGCTGGCACACTCTGGCACTGGGAGTGTCTCTTGCCCTGGTAACAGAGGCTGCTTTTACTGCCCCAGAGAATGGCCCCTCATCCTCCACTCTCCCTCCTTCCCCCATCCCATTCCCTTCCCCTCCTGAAAGCTTTGGGTTCACTCAGTCTACATATGTAGCAACAGGTCTGGACAAACTGCCGCTTCTGGGCCTTCGGGAATGTTCCAGAAGAGCCAAAAGAGCTCATTTGTTCCTGGCCCCATCTAACATGTACACTTGGATGCGAACAAACGGGGGGAAAGAGCCCAAGCAAACCTTCAGAGGCCAATGTGGAGGCCAAGGGCCTGGCTTTACCTCCCAGCTTACTTCCTTTCTTCCTCCTTGCATGACCTTTACCAAGTCCCTTCATCTCTCAGGGTCCCAGTTTCCTCATGTGTAAAATGGAGGGGGCAGGGGGAGTGATCCCCCAAACCCCTTCCATTTTCAAAGCTCTAAGCTTATAATTCATCAACTCTGGGGAATAATTCTGTGTGTGTGTGTACATACATATATATGTAATGTGTATATATATATTATATATAATATATATATTATATATATAATATATATATGTATGTGTGTGTCTTCCATCTACACTATTCACTATCTCCCTTCTCTGAACTTTCCTTAAGAGAATGAAATGATAAAATATAGACAAAACCTTCTGAAGTTTTACAATACTGGATAAACATTAGCTGTTGTTACTGTTTCTTATTCTTTTACATAGAGCTAAAGCTTAAAATGGCACTTAAAATTGAGACACTGCAGCATTGGCCATGAATCAGAAAGCCTTGAGTTCAAAGCCTGCCTCTGCTACATACTAACTGCATGGCCCAGGCAGAGCAGAAAGCTGGTACAATGTAAAGGGGGGAGAGTAGGGGTGGATCAGACAACCTGGGTTCAGATTTTGCCCCTTCTGTGCATTCCCTTGGCAATCGTGGGCAAGTCACAGCCACTTTGTGCTTTGGTTTCCTCATCTATCCAGTGGAGGGGAGGAGGCTGGACTTGGTGATCTCTGAGGCCTCGTCCAAATTTACTTCCATGATACCTTTAAACCTAAGAAATTTCTCCTCCTGATGCCTCAAGCAACCTTCTAAGACTTGAAATCCCAGATGAGCTGCCAGGCATCGAAACTATAGGAGTTTTCTATAACAGTGAAACCTTGCAACAAACAGTAGTAGAACCAGAGGGCCTGGGTTCAAATCGTGTCTTTGCTGATTACTATTTGTAAGTCATCTAACCTCTCTGGGCCTCTGTTGGGCCTCTGTTTTCCTCATCTGTAAAGTTCAACTAGATTCCTTCTGAGGTTCCTTCCAAATCCAAATCTATGATCATTCTCTCAGTCTCCGAGGGAACTCTGAAACTAAGGGGTCCAGGTGTTTCCCCCAGTCTGGGCCACTAGAAGGACGTTCCACCTTGGTAGGTTTTGATATTCATCCAATCAGAGTGTAGTACAGTGGAAAGAACAGTGACTAGAATCTGAGGGCTCATCTACTTTGCTAGTTGTATGACCTCGGTCCCTTCACCTTCCTGGGCATTAGTTTCTTCACCTGTAAAATGAAGAAGTTGAAATAGATGGTCTCTAAAGTCCCTTTTAGTTCTGAGACTAATATATACCTTAATATAACATATACTTGGTAATTACATAGAGAACAAATGGTTTAGCAATTCAACTTCCTCTGCTATTTTGGATTGGTTAGTGCTGGCTCTCCAGCTACATCATAAACAAGTTGAGAAGAGCCATATTTCACAATCCTGCTCTGTCCCCCGCAGTGCTGGGCACATGGGAGGTGCTCAGTGGCCACTGATTGAGAGACTCCAAACAATTCATTTCATGCCCCACCCTGGGAAGGAAACTAAGTCAGGGCTTTGTGGCTGCTTGGTACCTGCCCTTGGTCTGAGAAACGATCAAAGCAGATAATATATGGTCAAGTGCTTTGCAAACCTCAAAGGGTTATGGAAGTGCCAGTTATTATCATGGTCAACATTCTCATCACTGTCATATACCTGCCTACAGCCCTGCCTGCTGTCGGCCTGGCCGCCCTTCTGCTCTCGGACATGTTCAGCACCTGGGCCACATGCTGCTTCAAGGCCCTGACCAGTCAGGCCTACGGCTGGGTCCTCGGTTTTCTGATTGACCACATGCAGGTACCAGGAAGCAAGGCCTCACTGTCAGGTTGCCCTTGGCTGGACTGGAGTGGGAATGGAAGAGAACTGTACTCAACAGTCTCGTTCACAAATTGTGTCTAGAATGAGTTAAAACTTGAGCCTGTCAAATGGAGCTTGGAAATTTTTTAAAAACTTGTGGTCTTTTTCCCGGGTGTAGCTCCTGGGACAACTTTAATTACTGAATATAAATAAATGTATCATTTTAAACATACAGGGTGAAATATATATGTATTTGTTAGGATAAACAGATTGTTCTCTTCGGGTGTTTGTTACAATGGCACACAGAGGCAGAATTCCAGAATCATTTTTTTCTCCTTTTTGTTTCCTCTTCTGTCTCCTCTCTCCACTCTGCTCCTATTGATCCCACCTTCACTTGGCCATAACATCATAGACTTAGGCCTGTAGGGGGCCTAGGAGACCACCTAGTCCAACCTCATCAACTGTACAAAAGAGGAAATGAAAGCCAAGAGAGCTAAGTGACATCACACGGGAAGTCAATGGAAGCCAAGTTCTCTGCCTGCTTCTAAATCTGGCTCCCTTTCTATCATAAATGAATTTATTCAAAGGGGTGGGGATATTCTAAGATAAAGGGTAAATCTGATACCTTTCCCCAATATATCTGCATTAGAATAGGGGTAATTCCTAACTCAAAAGAATGAAGAGACCCCTACTGATTAAGATTTCAGGTATCACAGTCAAAATCAAGGGTAATAATTGTGTGGAAAGTGGGAAGGGGTTATTAACACACAAAACCAACCTGTAGGCCCCATGAGGGCTACCCCATCTATTGGCTTTCATTGTGCTCTTGGTACATCCTGGACATATATACCCATGTTGGATTGTAAGCCCCTAGAGGCCAGGAACAGGATCGATGTGATTCTGTGTATGTTCAGTGCCATACTCTAGGAATCGATCAAGCATTTATTAAGTACCAAGTGTACTTAAGTGGACCAAGTGCTGGGAATACAAACACACAAATGAAACAAGCCCTGCCCTCAAGGAGTTTACATTTGGGCATGGGGGGGTTGAGTTTGGACAAAAAGTACATGCACACATACACACACACACACACAAAGAAACAGAAAGTCATTTTAGAGGAGAAAGGGTCCTTGGGGAATAAGGAAAAGACTCATGAAGGAGATGGAGCTGAGTTTGGAAGTAAAGTAGGGATTGTAGTGAAGAAGGTGAAGAAGAAGTGTACTCCAAACATGAAGAACAGCCTGGGCAAAGGCAATGAGGCTAGAGATGAATGTCATGTATGAATTTGGCTGGACCATTACCATAGCAAAGATTATCATAGTAAAAGGGGGGGCATAATATGTAGTAAGACTGGAATTGGAGCAAGGTTATAAAGGGTGTTAAGTAACAAGCAAAGGGTTTGATATTTGATCCTGGAGGTAATAAGGAGTCACTAGAGTTTTCAGAGCACAGGAGTGATGTGGTCAGACTTTTGGGGTCAACTTTGGGAGCCGAATGGATGAAGGACTGGAGGAGGGGGAGACATGAGGCAGGGAGCTCAAGGAGTGGCTATAGCAATCATTCAGGGGAGAAGAAATGATGGAGAAAAGGGTACATGTGTAAGAGATACTACAGAGGCAGAACCGAGAGGCCCCGGCAACAGATCATGTAGATACATGGGTGAAAGAGAGTGGAGAGTCAAAGGTCATGATGACTTTGTGAGCCTGGGTGACTGGGGGAGGCGAGGGGAGGTGGTATCCCTGATAGTAACAGGGAAGTTTAATAGAGGACATGGTTCAGGGGTAGGAAATCATGAGCGTGCATACTGGCTGACTTTGAGATGCCTCTAGAACATCCAGGTCAAGATGTCCAATAAGCATTGGGAAATGTGGCATTAGAGATCTGGAGAGACACATGCTGGCTATGTAGAACCCAGACTTACCTGATCAGGAATAAGAACTGAATCCATGGGAGTATTTAAAGTCACCAAGGTAGAATGGTGAGGATAGAAAGGAGGCACTTAAAGGGTTTTGGATGATTCTGAAGAAAGCCCACTTCAAAAGTTGGGGTAATGGAGGCTCTGGGTATAGACTAATCCTGTGATTAGTGTGGTTGTGAAAGGGACAGGAGAAATCCAAGAGTTGTTACAAGGAACACTGGGGTCATGGAAGATATTTTCCCCTCAAACAGAGGAGATCTGAGCAAGATCCAGGTGAGCGAGGAAGAAGCTTGGGAGGAGAAATGGAATGAAGATAGGAACAGGATGGTAGAGTGGGAGGAGCGCCCAGATGGATAAGCAGGGCAGCTTGCTAGTCCTCCCTGGGCCCATGGGGAGAGCAAGGCCGAACGATCCTACTATGTCCTACTACCCTGTGTCTAGTATTGATGCACATGCATGATTTGGTTTCCTTACAGCCAATACAGAGAGATTTCATGGTTGTTATTCTATAACAGATGCAAAATGGAGAGCATCAAAATAAGGGGAAATGAACAGAAAGTGAGATTTATTTATTTTCCAGCCTTGAAGGGGGGAAAACCCTTATAAATATTGTATAGTTGTGCTGCATATGAGGAAGGTAACGCATTGCTATGGTTCCAGAATAACAATTTGTTCTTGGACTTCCTCTCTTCAAACAATAAATCATTCATAGTCTATTTTCATTGGCAAGCTTGTCCCTGGGAACTCTGCATTGTGTTGATTTTTTGTTAAAGAAGGGATGGGGGAGGAAGAGGAAAGAAGATAAGATCCTTGCTATTTTTGCCTAGGACCAAGGAAGAGAGTAGACCTTTCAAAACCATGGCCAAGGCACCAGGGCCATCTTAAGGGCTACATTCCACCTGCCCAACTGGGCAATGCCAGCATCTCTCTCCACCCCCATCCCCATTAATGTTTCCTTCAGAACATGTGCCCAGGTCCCAGTCAGGGCCAACTGAGTCCCGACCATAACAGATGCCATTCTGAAAAATCAGTGCATTGTTAACTGTTCAAAGGAGAGGACATTTTAAAAAATTCTTTTCGTTTCTTAAGTGGCGAGTCTTCACTCTGCTGTGCTCACTTGGTCACCCTGTTTTAAAACTCTAGGGAATTTAGGAACACCAAAGCCCCCAGCCAGGGAGAAAAAGACCACAGATAAATAGAGGAGTCTGTGAACAGCCAGGGCTAGGGAGGGAGAGAGGGAGGAAGAGATTTCAGTGCTGATTCTATCAGCTGATCTTTTTTTCCCTTACAGGCTATTAAAAAAATCCTTGCTATGGCAGAGCAAATTCAGAAATTGATTTTGCCTGTCACTGGAAATACGTTTCAACAGTGAATGCTCTTGCTCCTGGATCCTGTGGCAGAGCTAGTGATGGCAGAGAGAAGAACTACATTATTCCCGTCCCCAAATTATTCCAGAGATCTCTGAAGCCCTTGAAAGGAAACATCTACACAGACTACAGAAACTTTTTTATGAACCTCAGATTAAGAAATGAGTTTTGTAAAACAGATTTCTTTGACCTTTGGAAGTCACTGTGCTGTTTAACTCTACTTACTCATTAAGGTCATTTGGAGTGAACCCTCCTTTTTCCCAAAAGCCCCGGCAATGAAGTCTTGGCCAGAATGCCACCTTGGAGCAGGTGGTACAAGCTACCTGTACCTCATTCTCCCCATCTCCACTTGGTGCTCTGTGACCTTGGACGCTGAGGGAACCTTAGGCCAAATAAGTATCATTTCTCTTAAGTATTGACTCCCTTTCACCTCTCTCTCACTTTGCACATGTCTCCTTTCCCAGGCTTTCTTTTCTGAGAAGGTCTCCATCACACACATCATTCCCATATGTATTAGGTAATAAGGGTCCATGGTATTCATCTGCCCAGGAACATCCAAATGAAATGAATTGAAAGGAGCATAAACAGGCCTTTTGGATGGGATTGGGAAAGACATCAGAGGTATGGTGTTTCCTGACTATTCATCAAGGCAGAGTAGACAGAGTACTGGAATTGAAGTCAGGAAGTCCTAGATTTAAATCTTGCCTCAGAATCTGTGTGCCTTAGTTTCCCTGCCTGTTTGTATAGCATGTCATTGTGAATGATGGCAAGTCCTAAGACAGGCCTCTGGGTTGGTAGGTGTTTTACTTTTGTGAGAGGAGCCCTGAGCTCTACCAGAATATGGCATAGTAGAGGAGGAGATGATAACTTAAAGCTACACTAAGGTTTTTGGGACACCCTGTAATTGATTATGTTATAACAAAAGATAAAGGAAAAAGTCCTAGAACCAAGGATTATTTATCTTGCCAAACTCAGTCTGGTCCTACATATGAGGGGAGAAAGTGAGTTGGCCTTGAATTCAGTCTTCTCTTTTGTATCATACTTTCCAGTCACGAAAGGCAAAAGGAGTTCCTTCTGCCTGTCCCCATCAGACCAAAGAGACAACCAGCCCCAACTGGTGGCAGCCTGGGCCATGACTGGAAGCTGCAATAGGTCATGTCTAACCCTGCACAATAGACCACAGCACAATCTGAGAATCGGGTGCCACCTCATGGGCCCTCTTAGAGGTCTGGGTGCCTTCCTTGGCTAGCGGGCAGTCCTTTGGGCTGCTGCTGATTTCTCCACAGGGTAGTGAAGCAGCCCACTTGTTTACTAGTGCTTCTACAGAGTTTTCCTATAAGACAGGTTCAGGAGATTTTACTGCTAGGCATATACCCCAAGGAGGTCAATGATAAAGGGAAAGGCCCCACAGGCACCCGAATATTTAGAACAGCACTTTTTGTTAGTAGCAAAAATGAGAAACCAAGTTGATTGGAAATGACTTGACCAGTTCTGGGAAATGAATGTGATGGATTGTTAGTGTGCTGTAAGAAATGAAAAATATATAGAGAAGCATTGTGAGACATGTCTCTCTACTCTCCAATGGCAGCTCTGCTTGGGCTGAACTCCAGGGAATATGATGCCCTTCCCAGGATAAGCTGATCACTTGAAATCTCATCATCACCAATTTAATACTCAACACCTAGCCACCTCCCCGGCTTCCTCACCCTTCTGGCTGGAGGGCTAGAATGGGGAGCCTTTAACTCCCAAAGCTTCCTTGATAGAGTGCAGGTTGTGGATGGACTTCACAGCTCACTCTCCATTTTCCATTTGAAGCTCTCTTTGGTCATCATCCCCTGTTAGATTGTATTTTCTTTTTTTTTATTTGTATCCCCAGTACTTAGCACAGTGCCTGACACATGGTAAGTGCTTGATAAATGTATATTGTACTGAATTGAAATGAATTTCATGAACTGATATGAAATGATTAAACAGAATCAGCGAAACAACATTCACTATGACTGTGACAATGTTTCCACTGGAAAGAACAGCATGCAAAACAGCAATTGTAGAGGCAAGGAGCTGGGGAATGATATATACAGTGGTGGCCCTTTTTGGCATGCTGGTGACTTTTGCCACTGCTGTTTTTTTCTTTATAAAAGATGACTTTCTGGGAGGTGGAGGGAAAATATATTGGGAATGTAACATCAAAACAAAAGATATCAATCCAAATTTCCCTTTAAAAAGTCATTGGAAGAAGGAAAGGACATCTGCTCTTGAAGGCAGGCCTCATGCTACATAACCACAGCCATGCCAAGAAAGGCTGCTGTATCTAAGAAAATGACCTATGAACTAATGCATTCATCCGTAGGGGCCAAGGGTAGTATAGGCCAGGAGCTCTTCCCTTTGGCCTGTATTCTAGGCCCTTTTGGAACTCTGTCCGATAAAGCATGTGGAGCCCTTCTCAAAGGGAGGTGTGGGGAAGGAAATGCTAATTTCAGTTAGAAGTTTAGTAAAAATAAAGCTATGTTATTTTTCACCATCCAAGTTCATGGACACCCTGAAATCTCTCCATGGGCCCCTGGTGAGAGGTTGTCTATGGACCTCAGATTAAGAGCTTAGGTTTAGATAGTTTCCAGTCTTCAGTCTCTAAAGGAAACTGGGCAGCTGCTAAAAGATCTTGGCCTTGACCTTGTGACCCCTAGGATAGCAAGAAGAACTTTGGGTCCTGAACAGAGATATGAAAGACCATGTAAGATGCTAGATGAGTTCTTTGGGAGAAATTCAAAAGCATTAGAGCTAGCAGGTAGCTCAGTATATCTAGACCCCAAAGGCTAATTACAGAAAATGGGGTATCTTAACTAAATTCCTGTCTATCTCTGCAACTTGCTAGCTGTATGACTTTGGGTGTGGTCCTCTCTGTTCTCTAGGCCTCAGTTTCCTCCCTTGTAAAATTCAGGACTTGAATTAAATGGGTTGTGAGGTCTCTTTCAGTTAAATATATAAGATATTTTATATATAAGATCTATTAGGGCTCCTTCCTTCTTGGCATGACTTGTTGTGATTCTCTGACTTGACTCTGAAGGAATTCAGCTTGACTAGGAATGGGGGCACCTGGAGTATTAGACACACAGTCAAGAGTTATACAGGGAAAAAGTTGATACAGAAACCAAATGGTTACTGATGCAAGGACAACCAAAAGGCTGTCCAAACAAGTAGGACAGGAGTCTGATATCCAAGTTATCTAGGGAAAGTACAAATGGATGGAAGTGGATGATTGATCATGGAGCCTCAGCAGACAGTTTTTAGAAGAAGAAATGCAAATGATAGTCAGCCATGAGAAGAAATGTTCCAAATCACTAATAATCAGGGAAATATACATTAAAACAGTTCTGGGTTTCTGCTCAACAGCTATCAGGTTGACAGAAATGGAAAAATTCCCTGTTGGAGGGGAAAGCAGACATTCTAATTTACAGCTGGCAGAGCTGGGAATTGGTCTGACACTTTTTATTTTGCTTTGCTTTTGTTTTTTCTCTTCAGTTCAAGTGTCAATGGACTCACTAGGGTGGAGGAGAAATGATGGTGCAAGCCAGGGATTGCCTAACATTTATTTCTGATCTCAAACTCCTGATTCTACTTTCATCTGGAAAAACTGAAATAACACCTATGAGATGTACCAATCAACACAAAATCACAGAATGTCCTAGCTGTAAAGGTCCTGAGAGATCATCTGGTCTATGCAGTCTAATCCCTTCTTTTTACAGAGCAGGAAGCTGAGAACCCAGGGAGAGGAAAGCCCTTGTCCAAGTTGGCAGCACAGTCAGGGTTTGGACTCAGGCTCTCTGATCCTAAATTAAATTCTCTTTCCACTGTTGCAAGGGACTGATTATACATCTACCAGCGTGAAGAGGGTTTGCTATATCAAACTGCCTGGGATCAGAGAACTCTTGGGATGGGCACCTGCTAAAATGTACTCTTTGTTAGCCTGGAAGAGAGGGAGGAAGGGCTGGGGAATGAAAAACAAAATCTTGTCACAGCCAGGGGCACTTTTGGTTCTCATTTCCATATTTGTTTTGGGATGATAGGGGGAGGGGAGGAATTGTCCCACTGGAGGAAGGTAACTGGTATTGTGATGAAAGGTCTATGAGACTGGGAATTAGAAAGCCTGAGTTTACATCCTGGCTTTGCTACTTAGGGATAATGTGATTTTGGGCACATCGTTATCACTTCTCTGGGCCTCAGTTTCCTTATCTGTGATTCAATTCAACAAACATTTATTAAATGTTCAGAGACAACAAAGAAAAATAAAGCAATCTCTGCCCTTGAGGTGCTTACATTCATTTCACTAGAGTGGAATATTTTGTACATAAATAATGTGCATAAGCAAATGAGAGATCCATACAGAATAATAGAAAGTAATTTCTACCCTTCTCCCTTTGAAGTTCACCCCAGCCTTCTTTGCCACACAGTTCAAATACTTATCAGAGTCATCTAACAGTCTCCAAATTATTTTCCCTTCTTTCTCAAGGAATTCAGTACCTGTCTTTTCTTCTACTCCTGAACTCCAACCTCTGTAAAATGAGGAGGCCTGATCTAGCCTGTCCCTTCTTGCTCTAAATCTATGATTTATGACCCTAGGGGAGAATAGTCATCTCTACCAGATGAACTGATAGAACTGGAGATCCTGAAATGCTAGGTGGGGGATCAAGACAGCAATACCAATTGAATACTACTAGTACCCTCTTATTTGGGGTACAGGATCATCTGTAAAATGCCAGTGAAGAGGGAAAATTGAATTTGTCTACAGATTCTAGTTCAAATACACAGGAATTCACTAACCAACTCTAACAAAGAAATATTCTGAAGATGGAGATGTGGGAAAATTAGGATACTAATGCACTGTTGGTGGATTTGTGACCTATTCTGGAGAACAATTTGGAACTATGCCCAGAGGGTTAAAACTATGTACAGCCCTTGACTCATCAATACCACTACTAGGTCTGTACCCCAAAGAGATAAATAAAAAATGAAAAAGGACTTATATGTACCATAATATTTATAGCATCTCTTTTTGTGGTGGCAAAGAATTGGAAATTGGGGGCATGCCCATCAACTGGGGAATGGCTGAAAAAATTGCGGTATAAGAAATGATGATCAGGATGGTTTCAGAAAAACCTGGAAAGACTTACATGAACTGATACAAAGAGAAGTGAGCAGAACCAGGAGAACATTGTACACAGTAACAGCAATATTGTTTGATAGTCAACTATGAATGACTTAGCTGTTCTTAGCAGTAAAAAGATTCAAGACAATCCAAAGGACTCATGATGAAAAATGCTATCTACTTCCAGAGAAAGGACTGATGGAAGGTGAACACAGATCAAAGCTTACTATTTCTTACTTTATTTTATGGAGTTTTTTGTTTGTGTTTTCTTTCCCAACATGGGAAATAAGTTTTGCATGACTGCACATGTATTTAAAAATTGCTTCCTGTCTTACAGAGGAGAGTGTGGTAGGAGGCAGGAAAAAAAATTGGAACTCAAAAATGTAAAAAAACCAAAATTGGTTTGATATGTAATTGGAAAAAAATATTTTAAAAAGAACTGTTTTGAAGATAAAGCAAGGCCAGGCAACTGAGGATGAATATAGAAACATGGCATAGTCCATAAGTGAAACATGTTAAGACTTAGAATGAATTGGAGTTGACAAGGGAAATTCTAAAAGAACAAGCATTTAAAAGAAACTTGTTAAAGCTATAATGGGAAAAAAAGGAGATTCAAAGAAGGTATAGCACCTTTGCTTGGGATACATAGGGAGATGACAACTGAGAACAGACAGAAGGCAGAGACAAAAGGCATAACTCTTAATGTGTTTCTATTTTCTTGGACAAGAAGAATGACCCTCACACTGGAAAGAACAGAACGAGAATAACTTACAGGAAGGTGATATCCAATTATCTTGGAGGAGACAGTGAAAAGACAGAACATGTAGTGGCTCTTGATGAGTTCAGATCACTAGACTCAGATGAACTACATCCTTGGGTCATTAAAGAATTGGCCTGTGTGATGGCTGAACTATATTTGTGATGTTTGAAAGATCATGGAAAATGGAAAAGGTACCACAAGAAGGGAGATGAGAAAAACACTATCTTTATTTTTTTTAATTTGTTTATTTTTAGTTTTAAATATTCATTTCCATATGATTTTGAGTTTCAAATTTTCTGCCTATCTCTTCCCTCCCCCATCGCTAGACACTGTACATTCTGATTACCCCTTCCCCCAATCTACCCTCTCTTCTATCACACCCCTCCCTTCCCTTATCTCCATCTCCTATCTTTTCTTGTGGGGCAAGATAGATTTCTATACCCTATTACCTGTATTGCTTATTTCTCAGTTGCATGCAAAAACAATTTTTAACATTCATTTTTAAAACTTTGAGTTCCAGCTTCTCTCTCTTCCTCTCTCCCCACCTATCTCCGCTGAGAAGGCAAGCAATTCAATATAGGTTATACTGTGTAGTTGTGCAAAAGACTTCCATAATAGTCATTTGTGAAAGACTAATTGTATTTTCCTCCACCTTATCCTGCCCTCCATTTATTCTATTCTCTCTTTTGACCGTGTCCCTCCCCAAAAGGGTTCACTTCTAATTATCCCCTCCTCCCTTTTGTCCTCCCTTCTATCATCCACTCCACTTATCCCCTTCTCCCCTAGTTTCCTGTAGTGTAAGATAGATTTTCATACTAAACTGAGTATGCATGTTATTCCTTCCTTAAGCTAAACGTGATGAGAGTAAGCTTCACTTTTTCCCTCTCATCTTCCCCCTTTTCCCCTCTATTGAAAAAGCTTTTTCTTGCCTCCTTTATGAGATAATTTGTCCCATTCCATTTCTCCCTTTCTCCTCCAAATATATTCCTCTCTAACTCCTTAATTTTACTTTTTGACATATCATCTCTTCCTATTCAACTCACCCTGTGCCCTCTGTCTATATGTACATAATCCTTTCAACTACCCATATACTGAGAAAAGTCTCAAGAGTTACAAATATTATCTTTCCATGTAGGGATGTAAGCAGTTCAACTTGAGTAAGTCCCTTATGATTTCTCTTTCCTGTTTACCTTTTCATGCTTCTCCTGATTCTTGTGTTTGAAAGTCAAATTTTTTATTCAGATCTAGTCTTTTCATCAAGAAGGTTCTCTATTTCAATGAATGACCATTTTTTCCCCTGAAATATTATATGCAGTTTTGCTGGGTAGGTGATTCTTGGTTTTAATCCTAGCTCCTTTGACTTCTGGAATATCATATTCCAAGCCTTTCTAACCCTTAATGTAGAAGCTGCTAGATCTTTTGTTATCCTGATTGAATTTTCACAGTACTCAAATTGTTTCTTTCTGACTGCTTACAATATTTTCTCATTGACCTGAGAACTCTGGAATTTGGCTACAATATTCCTTGGACTTTTCCTTTTGGGATATCTTTCTGGAGGTAATTGGTGGATTTTGTCAATATTGTACCCTCTGGTTCTAGAATATCAGGGCAGTTTTCCTTCATAATTTCCATGAAAGATGATGTCTAGGCTCTTTTTTGATCATGGTTTTCAGGTAGACCCATAATTTTTAAATTGTCTCTCCTGGACCTATTTTCCAGGTCAGTTATTTTTCCAATGAGATATTTCACATTATCTGCTATTTTTTCATTCCTTTGGTTTTGTTTTATAATTTCTTGATTTTTCATAGAGTCATTAGTTTCCATCTGCTTCATTCTAATCTTTAAGGGATTATTTTCTTCAGTGAGCTTTTGGATCTTCTTTTCCATCTGGCCAATTCTGCTTTTTAGGGCATTCTTCTCTTCATTGACTTTTTGGATCTCTTTTGCCATTTGGGTTAGGTTATTTTTTTTAAAGTATTATTTTCTTCAGCATTTTTGGGGTCTCCTTTAGCAAGCAGTTGACTCATTTTTCCTGATTTTCTTGCATCACTCTCATTTCTCTTCCCAATTTTTGCTCTACTTTTCTTACTTGATTTTCAAAATCCTTTTTGAGCTCTTCCATGGACTGAGACCATTTCATATTTTTCTTGGAGGCTTTGGTTGGAGGAGCTGTGACTTTGTTTTCTTTTGTTTGCGTGCTTTGTTCTTCCTTGTCACCAAAGTAAGATTCTATAGCCTAATTCTTTTTCTGGTTTTTACTCATTTCTCCAGCCATTTATTTGACTTTTGAGCTCTTTGTCAAGGTAGATCTCTGTTTCCAGTGGGGGTGGGGGGTGTACTGTCAGTTACTCGATTCCCCCACAATCTGTGAGCCTAGAGCTCCAGAATCAGTGGCTGTAACTGACCCTGCTTCTTCTGTAGCTGCAGCAGGTTCCTCCACCCCCTCCCCCTCTGCCACCCTGGGGTTGGGGCCAGACAACTCCACTCTTCTGCACTTCTCCCACAGGTTTTTTCCCACTAACTTTCCAATATTTCCTCAGTGTTTTGGGGTCCTGAAGTCTGGAATCCACCACAAGTGTGCAAAATTCAGTCCCCCCCAAGGCCTGCTCATGTCCCCTCTGTGCACTTCCAGCCCACACTGGACTGCGATATGCTCCCAGTGTGGCACAATAGATACATCCTAGTGACCTTCCAGGCTGTCTTGGGTTAGAGATTTGCTTCACTCCATAATTTTGTGGGTTCTGCAGCTCCAGAATTTGTTTAGAACCATTTTTACCAGTATTTGGTTGGGCTTGGTGTGAGCACTCCAAAAAGTCTGTACTGTTACTTTGCCATCTTGACTCTACCCCCTCGACTATCTCTATTTTCAAAAATGGAAAGAGAACAGAGTCTGAAAATTATAGGCCAGTGAGTTTGATTTCAACTCCTGGAAAATTACAGAATGGATTATTAAAGGGATGGTTGGTCAACATTTAGAAAAGGAAATGATTACCAAGTACCTGCATTGCTTTCTCAAGAATAACTTATGAGGAACTTCTTTTCCAATCTTGACAAGACTACTAAACTAGGATATAAGGAAAATGCTGGGGATATTGTTTGCCTCATTTTTTTCAAAGCTTATAAAATATTTCAAACTATTTTCATGGAGAAGAGAGAGAGATAGAGATCAGATAGATACAATCAGATAGATTTATAACTTGTTTTGTGACCAGATTCCAAGAGTGGATGTTAATGGCTCAGTGTCATTGTGGTAAGGAGTCTCCATCGGAATACAATAGGAATCTGTCCTAGGTCTGTGTTGTTTCCCATTTTTATTAGTGATTTAGATACAGACAGATGGTGTGCTCAACATATTTTCAAATGACACAAAGCTGAGAGGGATAGCTAACACATGATATAAGAAAGTCAAGATCCAAACTAATCCTGATAGGTTAAAGCACTGGACTGGATCTAATAAGATGAAATTAATTAAGGATAAATGTAAAGTCTTGTACTAGAGTACAAAAAATAAACTCCACAAATAGAAGATAACCTTCCATATATAAGGGATGGCACACATCAATAACCGTCATCCTGAAAAAAGATCTGGGAGGTTGTTTGAACTACTAATGTGATCTTAGACTGTGTTGGGGGACAGATATCCCAGGAATAGGAAGGTGACATTAGCCCTGATATGGAGCATTCTGTTCAGTTCTGGGTACCAAGGTTTAACAAGGACATTGAGAAGGTGGACAGTATCTATAGGAATGAAGCTTTGGTACTTGAATTCATCTTATCAGGTGATTGTTTGGCCTGAAAAAGAGAAAATTGGGGAGGACAGGACAATCTTCTTCAAGTATCTGAAGGACCATAGTATGGAGGAGGGATCAGACTTGTTCTACGAGTCCTCAGGGGTACAGCCCCAGCCCAATGGAGGAAGGATGTAAGAAAGACAACTTAAGCTCCAACCAAACAGAATAGACTGACTTGGGAGGCAATGACTCCTTTAATAAGAGGCTAGATGCCTTTAAGTCTTCTCATGGCTGTTCCCTTTAAGAGTGCATGGGAATATATGGCCCCCAAGGTCCATTCCTATTCTCCAATTCTGTGATTCTGTGAAATGCAGAATATTACTCAGGAAAGATCATATTAGGCTTCTTTTCTCAGCCTATCATTTGAGGAAAATAAGAGCCAAAGAAAGTGCAAATTAATATGCATTGCATTCTCTCAAGGAGACACAGAATTCTGGATCTTTTCTTTAGTTGTTATATCTGGTTTCTAACAAATGTCCCACAGTAAGTAAAAGGTTTTATTTGTAAATCTTGGGAAAGGTATCATTCAGCCCTGTGTATGTGGCTGCCATAGGTACAGAAAGGAAAGTGAAAAAGAGAGAGACCAAGCATAAGGCAGGCTGACCTTTGGCTAGGTGAAGGGCAAAGCACATTCTGCCTCGGTTGGCATAGAAGTCCAGATGCTTGCACATGCCAGAGATGACTGGTAGGTACATTCAGCCCTGTCATTTCCCATCAGATTAAGGAGAAACTCTTGGCTCTGATTGCTATGCTTCTGGAGAGCCTACAAACAGCAAGTCTTACAGGAATGTTGGAGCTGTATTTGAGATCCAAGCACAAAGTCTTTGTGTCCATAGCCAGTGAGAGGCAGAGAAGACATGAAGAGAAGGATGGCACAGGCCACGATCAAAGGCTGGGGTTGGGAACTTACAGATTCTGTCAAAGGGCTGCACTTGAGGACCAAGAGGGCCAAAGGTTCCCCACCCTTGATCAAAGCAAATCCTGGTCGTCCTGGATCTCTTCCCATGAAACTCCCCCCATAGGTCTATGGTTGTCCAGCATCCTAATTATGAATGAAAATGCAACATAATTGTGTGTCTGTCTCAGAGGATCTCAGGAATGGTGAGGTTTTAATTACGCACGAAGAAAGACAAAAAGGACCCTCACCTGGTCTGCAAGTCTAACCAGAGAATCCAAATGCTTTGGACAAGATTGAGAAGTACCTAACTCGATTTCCCTCTGGCGATGGAACCACAGGGAGAAATTTGGGGGCAGAGCATCTCAGAGCCAGTAAAGGCTTTGACACTTACTACACATGTAACCTCTCTGGGCTTCTTTTCCTTAATCTGTAAAATGGTAGGTTTGGACTGGATCACCTCCAAATGCTGAGTTGCTTCTAGTTCCAAATGTATACTCACATATTGGTATCTAGTATGCAGACCAAATTCTCCTAGGATGAATCACCCCAAACCAAGCCACTCACCATAAATGAAAGGTTTCCAAGACTCAAAACATTTGTTAAGCACCTACTATGTGCAATATCATTGGAGAAGCAACAACAAAAAGAGTTCTTGCTCTCAAGGAACTTATACCATACCCCACATGAGGATACAACATATCAATCAGTCAATCACCAAGCATTTTAAAAGTGCCTTCTCTGTGCCTAGAATTGTGTTAAGTTTTGGGGATACAAAGAAAGGTAAAAGACAATCCCTGCCTTGAGGAGTTCCTAGTCTAATTGGGGAGACAACATACTAAATGTCTAGAAAGCTATATGTAAGATAAATCAGAAATAATCAACAGAAGTGAGATGCTAGCATTGGGGTGGATCAGGAAAGACGCTGAGCAGAAGGTGAAATTTTAGCTGGGGCCTGAAGGAGGCTGGGAAGCCAGGAGGTAGAGATGAGGAAGAAGAACTTTCCAAGCATGGGGGACAGGCAGATAAAATGCCTGGAACCAGTAGATGGAGGACCTCCTGCAAGGAACAGCAAGGAGCTCTGTGCCCTCGATCAAAGCATGAAAGACTGGAAATGTAGAAAGGAGCCAGGTTTTGAAGAGTTTTGAATGGCACATGGGAAGAGTTTACATTTGATCTCGGAGGTAACAGAAAGTCACTGGAATTTAATGACTGGGCGATGACACAATCCAATCTGTACCTTAGAATGGTTAATGTGACAGCAGAGTGGAGGATGGATTGGAGTGGGGAGAGACTGAGGTAGGAAGATCTCTCCCCCCAGCAGCTAATGCCATAGTCCAGGGTGAGTTAAAAGGCTGGCACTGCAGGGGTCACAGTGCCAGAGGACAAAAGGAGCTGTTAACCTCAGTTTCCTCACCTATAAAATTATCTGGAGAAGGAAATGGCAAACCACTCCAGTATCTCTGCCAAGAAAACCTCAAATGGGGTCACAGAGAGTCAGATGTGATTGAAGCAGAATAGAGGTTGGATGGGGGAGGGGAGGAATTAGAAGTAGGGTGCCCAATCAGGAGGCTATTTTAAGGAAGATATGATAGAAACAAAATTCTGGAATTCTGATAGAATGTAGGCACCCCTCTAAAGTTTATTGTAATGGCATTTTGACTTACAGTATAGACCAGCTATAGTGAGATCAGGCATGAAATGGGTTTTGATTTTGTCTACACATAGCTATACTGTTTTGTGTGGAGAAGCAAGGGGAATAGATTTGAAGTCAGGAAGACCTGGACTTGAACCTTGTCCCTGACAGTGAATAGCCTTATGACCATGGGGAAATGTCATACTTTCTGCCCTCAGGTTTCTCATCTGTAAAATGGGGGTGATTCTGCTTAAAGTATATCCCTAACTGGGATGTTATAAAACTCAAATGAGGTAATGTAAAGTGCCTTCTATTCTCTAAAGTGCTATGGCCCACTGTTGACCAGACACTGTGTCAGGCCCTGGAGATGTAAAGGAAAAACAGAGTCATCCCTCCACAAGGAACATAATTCTACTGAGGAAAATAACATATATACACATAAGCAAACTACAAAACCTATAAAAGTAATTTGGGAGAAGACAAGGGGGGAATCAGGAAAGGCCTCATCAGGAGACACTGAAGACAGCCAGTGAAAGGCACGGACTCAGGAGAAGTCATAGAGACAGTGTGGTACATTGGAAAGAGCTCAGGAGACAGAAAACCTGCCTTTGAATCCTTCCTGTGACATCCACCTACCTGGAGGATCCTGTGCAATTCATCCAACCTCACTGAGCCTCACCTGTAAAAGGAGGCATTATACTTGATGGGCTCTCAGGTCCTTCGGGGACCTGTGGGAATGTGTCCAGTGTTCTTCACCACAAAGGGTCCTAAAGGTATCACCAGCACCCGCAGACTTGAGAAATATCAAATGCTAGGTGGGGGTTGCTGTGACAAAGGAAGAATCTGGTCATCAGCCAGGAAGAAAAGGATTCCTTTGCCCGTGCCTCTGAAGAATGGGTAGAATGGCTGTCTCCAGGCAGGGAGGTTTGGGGAGATGGGCAGAGGTCTGTGCAAAACCACTGCCTTTTCAATCAGCCTGAATAAAGACTTGCTTGATTCTCAGGACCTATGCTGGAGCCTCCTGATTGGGCACCCTATTTCTAATTCCTCTCCTCCCCCATCCAACCTCTATACTTTCCTTTACCATAGCACTAGCATTTCCAAGAAAGGGCTGATTTCAAAGCCTGAAATGTGTATACTTAGGTTTACAAGTTCAATCTTTATGGGATTTGTTTCTTCCTAGGTACATTGCCCTCAGTCAGTATACTGCCAGCTGGTGCTGCTCAGTCTCTCATTTGGGATGAAGCCACAGGGATATGGACGTGACATCCTGATTAGAACCATGAATTCAGCAGATGCTTCTTTTTTTTTAATAAAAATTTATTTATTTAACTTTTTACACTCATTTTCACAAAACTTTGGGTTCCAAATTTTCTCCCCTTTTCTCCCCTCCCCCCATCCCAATACACTGAGCAATCTAATTTTTCCTATCACCAATCTGCCCTCTCTTCTATCATCCCTCCCTTCTCTTGTCCCCATCTTCTCGTTTGTCCTGTAGGGCCAGATGACTTTCTATTCCCCATTAACTGTATTTCTTATTTCCTAGTAGCAACAACAATACTAAACAGTTGTTCCTAAAACTTTGAGTTCCAAATTCTCCCCATTCCTCCCTCCCCACCCATTCCCTTTGGGAAGGCAGGCAATTCAATATAGGCCTTATCTGTGTAGTTTTGCAAATGACTTCGATAATAGTCGTGTTGTGTAAGACTAATTGTATTTCCCTCCATCCTATCCTGCCCCCCATTGTTTCTATTCTGTCTTTGATCCTGTCCCTCCCCAAGAGTGTTGACTTCACATTGCTCCCTCCTCTCATTGCCCTCCCTTCCATCATCCCCCCCCTTGCTTATCTCCTTCTCTCCCACTTTCCTGTATTGTAAAATAGGTTTTCATACCAAAATGAGTGTGCATTTTATTCCTTCCTTTAGTTGAATGTGATGAGGGTAAACTTCTTGTTTTTTTCTCAGCTCTCCTCTTTTTCCCTCCACTAAAAAGTCTCCTGCTTGCCTCTTAAATGAGATATAATTTACCCCCTTCGATTTCACCCTCTTTCCTCCCACTACATTTCTCTCTTACCATTTACCTTAATTTCTTTTAATATATGGTCCCATCCTATTCAATTCACTCTGTGCTCTCTGTCTCTGTATGTGCATGCATGTGTGTATGTGCATGTGCGTGCACATGTGTACGTGTGTGTGTGTATGTGTGTGTGTGGTCCCACCAACTACCCAGATACTGAAAAGTTTTAAGAGTTACAAATATTGTCTTTCCATGTAGGAATGTAAACAGTTCACTTTTGGTAAGTCCCTTATGACTTCTCTTTGCTGTTTACTTTTTCATGCTTCTTCTCATTCTTGTGTTTGAAAGTCAAATTTTCTTTTCAGCTCTGGTCTTTTCATCTGGAATGCTTGAAAGTCCTCTGTTTCATTGAAAGACCATATTTTCCCCTGAAGTATTATACTCAGTTTTGCTGGGTAGGTGATTCTTGATTTGAGTCCTAGTTCCTTTGACTTCTGGAATATCCTATTCCACACCCTTTGATCCCTTAATGTGGAAGCTGCTAGATCTTGAGTTATCCTGATTGTATTTCCACAGTACTGGAATTGTTTCTTTCTAGCTGCTTGCAATGTTTTCTCCTTGACCTGGGAATTCTGGAATTTGGCCACAATGTTCCTAGGAGTTTCTGTTTTTGGATCTCTTTCAGGTGGTGATCGATGGATTCCTTCAATACTTATTTTGCCCTCTGGTTGTAGAATATCAGGGCAGTTTTCCTCGATAATTTCATGGAAGATGATGTCTAGGCTCTTTTTTTGATCATGACTTTCAGGTAGTCCCATAATTTTTAAATTGTCTCTCCTGGATCTATTTTCCAGGTCAGTTGTTTTTCCCATGAGATATTTCACATTCTCTTCCATTTTTTCATTCTTTTGGTTTTGTTTGGTGGTTTCTTGGTTTCTCATAAAGTCATTAGCCTCCATCTGTTCCATTCTAATTTTGAGAGAACTATTCTCTTCAGTGAGCTTTTGAACCTCTTTTTCCATTTGGCTAATTCTGCTTTTGAAAGCATTCTTCTCCTCATTGGCTTTTTGAACCTCTTTTGCCAATTGAGTGAGCCTATTTTTCAAGGTGTTATTTTCTTCAGCATTTTTTTGGGTCTCCTTTAGCAAGGTATTGACCCGTTTTTCATGCTTTTCTTGCATCTCTCTCATTTCTCTTCCCAGTTTTTCCTTCACCTGTCTAACTTGATTTTCAAAATCCTTTTTGAGCTCTTCCATGGCCTGAGCCCACTGGATATCCACCTGGGATGTCTGGGATACAGAGGCCCCGACCTCCACATCTTTGCTTGTTGGTAAGAGTAGTTCCTCGTCATCAAAATTTAAAAGGAGGAACATCTGTACCCCATCAAAGTAGCTTTCTATAGTCTTATTTTTCTTCCCTTTTCTGGGCATTTTCCCAGCCAGTTACTTGACTTCTGAGATTCCTGTCCACCCCCGCCTAGATCTGCGCAGCTAGTGCTTAGGGTCTGAGATTCAAATGGGCTTTCTGCAGCAGGCATGGCTGCTATTCAATGTGAGCTTAAGTTCTGGTGCTCGGGTTGGGGCAGGGCTGCCTCCCAGGCTCAGTTCCCTCAGGGGGTTTATGCAGAGACCTTTGGTAATGGCCCTGAACTTCTACCTGCTGCTTGGGGAGTCCTTGCTGCCACCACTGCCTCTGCCGCTGACTCTGCCGCTCCCTCCACTGCCTCCCAAGGGGCCCCAAGTCATGGAGACACCCTGCTCCCATCTTGGCAAGCGCAGACGTCTCTCTCACTGACCTGTAGCATCTGTGGGTGGAGTGACCTTCCCGGCCGCCGGAGATTCCGTCCCTGAAGCCTGCTTGGATCTGCTCCTTTGGGGCCACGCAGCCAGGGCAGCACAGGGGTGGACTCCGCTGTCCGGAGCATGACGGACCCCTGGGGATGGCTCTCCAGGGCTCTCTGGAACAGAAATCTTTTCCACTGTGTTTCTGTGCACCTTGCCGTGCTCCAGAATCTGTGGGGAGTTCTTCTTGCAGTAAATATATGGGCTGTGGGTTCGGAGCTAGCATATATGAGTCTTTCTAATCTGCCATCTTGGCTCCACCCCCCAGATGCTTCTTTAAAAACAACAACGACGGATGGATGGATGAACATACAGAGCTAAATGACTAATTGCGGCAACATGAGTGAGTAATGGAAGTGAACTTTGGATCTCTAAGAGCAAATCTGCCCCCCCAAAAACAACCTCCCTAGGTCCAATTTGGTGTTTATCACTAAAGATGAACTCTTATGGATTACAGCTTATTCCAACTCTGGGAGGTTCTCTGGTCACCTCCTTCTAGATCGTTTCCCTGAACCATAGTTGCAATTCATACTATTCCGGCTGTTAGATGGCTTTCAATTGTCTTTCTAGCCCCTGTATGGACAAGATTTTAAATCTGATGTTTTAGCAACTAGAAGCTCTGGGCCAATCCCACTGACCCTTCTTCATCAACTCTACCTGTGCAAAAAGAAAGCCATTGATTGCTATTCTCAAATATCTTTAAGATTCATTTTCTGCAAACTGATGGTCTGTCTGCTGGCTTACTTATTCACCTTCATTTTCAGGCCATGTTTTCCCCTTCCCTTTGGATCAAAGCAGCATTTGCAAACAGTGGCTATGTCTTCCCTAGCAGCCTGCTCCTTAGACAAACAGTTTTCTTTTACTGAGCTTAAAGTTAACAAACTCTCAGTTTATGGTAAGAAACTGTAAAAGATCTAGAACAAAAAAGAGCCAATGGAAACCCTGACAAAGGTTTAAACCTGTGATTTCCAAGTGGTTTCATTGCTGAGCACCGCTCCCACCTTGGACACTGCTCCTACCCATGGCTCTCAGAGTTGAATTGTGATCAATTCTCCAGAGATCCACTCCAACCAGTGTTCCAGTCCACCCAGACATCTAGTCCACCCAGTGCTTGCTTTTCCTATGTCTGAAAGGGTACCCAAATTCCATTGTGTGCAACCAGTGGTCAGAGGGCTTGTAAGACCCCACTAAGGATGGGAATGGTCCAGCCCCTGGCTCCTTTCCCTTCACACGTCCCTATGGCCTTGAACTCATATACCGTTCCAAGTATGAAGGGTTTATAATAACACAATCAAAACTGTTCACAAAACCAACATGAAAGCGAAGAACTGATTGGGAGACTGGGATACTAGTTAGGATTAAAGTTATCTTATAGAAGAAAAGAGTTCCATGTGAAAATTTTTGTAAAAATTGTCCTTTGTAAAAATTGGAATTTAATTCAGTTCAACAAATACTACTCTGTAGCAGGAACGGGGCTATTCCAAACACTGGGGATGCAAGAACCAAAGCAGAGCTGTTCCTCACCTCAAGCCCCTAGAATTTCATCTGCATGCTGTAGTTACTAGCCTGTGATAATAATTGTGAGCTCCCTCAGGGAGCATCCGTTTTGGTGGCAGTTTGGGGAGATACAGCATGCACTCAGGAAAGTAAATACAAAATACATGTGAAGTCTTATTAGGAGGTTTCCATAAAGTGAGAGATTACCAACATCTGGGGGGTGGGGTTGGCAACAGAGATCAGGACAGACCTCCTGGAGGAGGTGGGGATTCTGTGAGGGCCAGGCGAAAAGGGACCTTATTAAGAGCCCGCTGGTAACAGGCCTGGAAAGGGCCCTCTTTCTGATTTATCCCCAATGAGGCTCACATCCAGATGTGCAAGACCGTAAAGACTAGATACTAGATACAGAGTTCCACAGCCCTGAGGGCTTCTCACTCTTCTTCCCTTGCCCAACAACTTGAGTCAAAGGAAAGCACAGGGTTAGCCTAGGGTGGAGTCTCATAACCTCAGGAAGACTTTCAGGTAGCCAAGGAGGCTGGCCCTCCAGAAAGCTACACTCTATCGTTTATCTCGTATTTCTGTCTAGCTCACATATATCTAATTTTTCCACAAGAATAAATACTGAGATATTTTTCTTATAGAAAAAATGAGGAGATGAAGGCTAGACAGTTGAATAATTAGGGGGACTTCAATCTGCATGAATGACCAGGTTTAAAGAATTAAATATAAACTAGGAGGGCCACTAGTGGAGTTCCCCAGGGATCTGGCCCTGGCCCTGGGGGGCTTAATAATTGTGTCAATGACTTGGAGGCACAGATGGCACATAAATTTTAGAGAAGGCATAAAGCTTGGAAGGTAAAGTAAACAGTGGACAGCAGAGTCCAAATTCAAATGATCTCAACAGGCCGGTGCCTTGGACTCAACTGAACATAATGAATTTTAATAGAGAAAAATTTAACAGAGTTTTACACTTGAGTTCCAAAACTTGATCTCCCAAGTATAGGATGGGAGGGCATAATGGGATAGTAGTTTGTCTGGGAATAGATCTGAGGGCTTGTTAGTGAGTGAATGAATCGATACAGTAATATGAGAGGCCAAAAAGCTAATGGTATCTTGGACAACATTCAGAAGTCCACGTGGCCTTCCCGAACAAGTTGGGGATACTTCTGCTGTTTCCTACCCTTGGCATTCCATGTCTGGATGACTGATTCAGGTTTGGGGGCCACCGGTTAAGAAGCAAGTTTAGCATATCCATTGGAACACAACCACATTTGAGAAAGACAGTGAGTGTACTTCATAGAAGGTTGGATTAAACTCAGCAGTGCTTTTTACACCCAGGTCACAATCCACAGCTTAAGAAGCACTGAAGAGATAGCAAGTGAAAAAAGTTTAAGAAACCCTGGATGAAAGAAACTGGGGATATTTTTGCTTAGAGAAGAGAAGATGGAAGGGGAATGTGAGAACTGGGTTGTCATGTGGAGGTGGGATTCAGCTTATTCTGTCTGGCCCCAGGGGGCAGACTCAGGAGCACAAGGGTTGGGGGAAAAGGAGGACTTGTAAAGAGGTCAAATGTAAGTTTGACCTCTGAAAAGTTTATGGATCACTTGAGTTGTTCCTAAGGTGAACAGGCTTCCTCAGGAGGCGGTGGGGCAGTGGGGATTCCCCCTTCACTGGATATCATCATCAAGCAGAATCAGGAGGCCTGTTGGTCAGGCAGGCTTTGTAGATATGGGGTGAACCGGCTGGTCAGTGAGGTCCCTCTAAGATCTGACAAAAGGCAGATGCATCTCCCATCCCCCTTTCACTTCTTTTGGGCCAGCATTATCATGTAGCTTTTTATTTCTGGAAGGGGGAGAGGAGGGGAGAGAAGGGTGAGGAGGGATGCTTCATATTCACTGATTTCAAATGTTCCAACATGCAAAATTTCCCATTGGAAGAATGCCCAATGACCAGAATTGGTGCTATGGAAATTTCTTGCTTTGCTACGTCTCATCAGCTTGGCTCCTACCTTCAAAAAATTAGAGAATCCAAAAGTTGGAAGGGACTGTAAGAAAGAGTCCCAATTCCCTCCACCCCCTCACTACATAGAAGGACAAATGAAGGCCCAGGGAAGACAAGCAGATTATCTAAGGCCACCCAGCTAGTGAATGGCTCAACTAGATCTCCCAACCCTGGGACTCCCATGTTCTTTGGATTTGGCCATTCATTTGAGCCCTCTAGTATCTACTTGCATCCAGGTTGTCTCGTTGGTACATTCCAAGAAGTAGCAGAAGTTGTTTGTGTTTTTGTGACTTCTTCAGAGTGTTTTAGCTCACAACCCGATTACATCTATTTTAAAACATATTGGTGTTTATCTAGACCATTGGCATAAGTATGTAACTGACTTTGAAGATTCTAAAAAGTACAACTTTGTGATGGGACTTTCTGCTCTAGAAATCTGCACCACCAACTCCTGTTTGCTATTTTGATGGTGAGCTGCATGCTCCGGCAGATTAAAAATGTGCTCAGAAGCGTTAACAAAGTCTGATACTTTGACTTTTGCATCCTAATGAATATTGAACTATTTTGTACGTGCTGAGTGGTGTGTTGGAAATATTTATGAGTGAACACTCTTTGAGAGCCAGGCACCAAAAAGTCTAATTATAGTTTATTATTACTTGTGTGAATTTACAAAATACAATTTAAAGTGAAAGCAAGAGAGCTTCCCATTCCCTCTGCTTGGCTGGATGCAATTCTGCCTGTGGCCCTTTGCCTCCTGAAAATCTGTCTCTATCTTTGGATTTACATGGAGAGAATAGAGTAGTGGTTAGAACTGGGGACTCAGAGGTCAGAGAGACCCGGATTCAAATATCACCCCCAACATTAATGAGTCATGTGACCTGTAGTAAGTCACTTTGTATCTCTTTACAATTCTGTTTCCCTCCCCATAAAATGAGATTATTAAGAGAATCAAATGAAAGAATGGATCCTGCCTCTGGCATCCAATGAAGAATCTCTTACTCCTTGCTTTCCGCCCACTGCAAATTTGTCCTAGATGCTATCTTTCCCTTTATTCAAGGCACTGATAAAGATGGTAAGCAACTCTGTGTCCAGCACAGAGCCATGAGGCACTCAACTGTAAAACTCTTCTGATAAGGACACAAAGCTGTTTACGGGAATTCTTCCAGTTCACTTAATCAGCTCTGAATCTGCATTTGTGAATACAGCTTTCTCCAAGACAGTTTTGGGCAAAATCATTTCCAAGCCCAACAGAGACCTCCTTTAACCTGTCTTCAAGTGCCTAAATTGTGTCCTTCCATCTACACATCTCTACATATTCCTTCATATCAGATCATCCAACCACCCTGGATATTGTCTGGACATCTGCTCTATAGCCACATCCCCTGGACCTCTTTCCTCTACCCCCCAGTCTCCAGGGACCAGTCCCTGTGGGAAAGAATGCACCAAGGTCTGGAGTGTTGGATCACATAGCCCACTCTGTCTAGCCATCCCCAGGGCACTGAAAGCACATGTTCCATCCTGCACCATGCTACGGTGCACCTAGCTCTGTACCCCCTTCTACCACTTGCCCTGCTGAAGCAGAATCAAATCAATATTGTCACTGCTTCTGGAAAGAATGTATCCACTCATTCCCCTATTGTCCATGCCTGTGACTTCCCTGAAGAAAACCCCTTCCCTGGTTACCCATTCCCTAGATGTGCTGTCTCCTATTAGAATGCCCTGCTTGGGGACAAAGACTGTCTCACTTTGGGCTTTTTATCTGCAGCACTTACACAGAAAGCACTTAATAATCTTCTCTATTCATCCTTTTCTTCAGGCTCTAACTGCACCATCATTAAGCTCATTTCTCTCTAGCTCTTCCACAAAAATAATGTGAGATAGTGTCGAATGCCTTAGTGAAAAATTGAGGGTGAGGATCTATGAATCACTCTAGCCATTCTGAAGAGCATGTGGAACAGCCCCTAATCACTAAACTGTGCATGCTTTTGGGCCCAGGAATGCCACCAAAGAGATTGAAGATGGAAGAAAAGGACCTACGTGTACAAAAGTATTTATAGCAGCTCTTTGTGTTGGAGACAAGGCCAATGTCTATCAGTTGGGGAATGGCTGAGCAAATTGTGGCATAAGATTTAATAGAATATGAGTGGGCTGTGAGAAATGATGAAAGGGAAAACCTGGGAAGCCTTCTATGAACTGATGCAGTCTAAAGGGAAGAGAAGCAGGATAATTTATGTAATAACCCTAATAACACCAAGGAAAATAACCTTGGTAGACCCAAGAACCCTAATCAATGGCATGACCAGTCAGAAATTCATAAGACTAAGAATGATGAAGTATCTCTTCCACCTCTTAGCAAAGATGTGTCTCAGCTGTATGAGATGTATACTTGCCAACATGACAAATGTGCAAAACTATTTTGTTGGTTATACTTATTTGTCATAAGGGAGCGTTATTTATTTGGGGAGGCAGAGCTGTGTGTGTATGTGTGTGTGTGTGTGTGTGTGTGTGTGTGTACGTGTAAAGGAGGGTTAAGGGATAAAGACAGCAATAAAGTAAAAAGAAAATGACCAATTTACATTTAAAAATTGTCAGAAGAGAAGAAGTGTGATGGGGACACAGGATCAGTCCTATCATGCTTACTTTAAGACGCATCTGGGCAGAAGAGAGTCACCATTTCATCTGTAATCTTTTTTTCCCATTCTCTCTCTATGGAAACATTCATGTTTGGCCTGCAGGCTGTTCATATCTCTGACTCCTTCTATTTCCAACATCCAAACTCCCAGGGAAGCATTTCCTGACCCCCGCAGGTTGTCAGAGCTCTTTCCCTCCCCAAATCATCTTGCGCTAACTTGCCTGTACACAGCAGAATCCCACCACTAGAATGTTCAATTCCTTGAGAATGGAGCATCTTTGTGTGCATGTTCCTGGAGCCTAATGCTGCTTGGCCCTGAGAAAGCATTTAAGCAATGCTTGTTGAATAAACTGAAGCTTTCAAGTGAAAAAATAGGTGAAACTGCCTAGTAAGCAGCTAAGGGGCAGGCGCAAAGGACAGGGGCCAGAGCTGAGGACAGCTGAGTTCTTCCTAAGGGGCTTCTTGATCACTTAGGGTTCACAGAATAGCTGTGGTTAGCCCCAAGATGTGAGCACAGGACAGAATGCAGACCTTTCTAAGGGAGAAGTGTTTAGGTTGATGTGAGTATTCTGAAGTTTGTGCCTTCTGGTTTGTGGTAAGCAATATAAAGTAAAGCAAAAGGTTGCTAATGCCAGCCCTTCAAGTTATAACCTATCATCCCTGCCATGAGGGGTGGGGTATGCAATGGCAAAGTAGGAGAGTGCCAGTGAGGGTGACAGATGACAGAGACTCTATGTGTTCAGAGACTCTTCTGGGAGCTCTGAAGGCCAGGCAGGGGCCCTGAAATTCTGAGCACCTGGTTCTTGTTGACGTTGATGCCTGGGGAGTGGAATATAACTGATTCCAAGAGTTAAAGAAATAGACAAGGAGGGTGTTATGGTGGCTGTTCGGAGATAGGTCATGGCCACCAAAAATTATAGAAGGGTTATCTTCTCAGAGTTTGGGCTTGGTGATCAAAGTAAAGTATACCAGGCACTGGTGGGTATGGTGGGCTGTATCCCTGCAGTCTCTAAACGATACCTGCTTAGACACAACCTAGGGGCTAGAATGATCCATCAGAAGCCCACTATTTTTCGTAAACTCACAGACAGCAGAGTCCCCTTTCTACAAATACACACTTTAAGGTGTCCTTGAGGATTTTACAGATAACCTCTGCTGCAAAGGGATGATTATCACAGGCTGACCTGTGGCCCACAATCCCCCAGACATAACATCGTGTACAAGTTTAGGAATGATGTTCTTAGTAGATGTCACTATAGCAAATACATGTTAACTCCAAGCTACATGGGACAAAACCTTCTGAAATACAGAGCCCTAACAGAGGAAAATAACATGATGTGGGGATAGGGTTAGCAAGGTATCTGTCATCCCTGCTGCACCATCTGATCCTGGACTGATTCTAAGGATGATCTCATCAAGCCCTCAGAGGGTATCTTTATATCCTAGGATGCTGATTCGATAACAAAAAGCTGACATCTTCTGCATCTCTGCAGAAGGCCAGACACCATTAATTACCAAAGAATGAGAACAAGATGGTGTCCTTTCAAAGGACCGTTTTGATAGAAACCCACTGAAAAAGGTGAGAAGAGTCAGATGGAAAACAATATGTTGATGTTACATTCTCAAGGCTCCAAATTGCCTAGGACATAGTGGAACTATTGTGATCCCTAATTTAGAGTCAAGAGAGTTGAGGCTCTGAGACACTGTTGTCACAGACTTTGAGTATCTGAGGCAGGATTCCCACCCATGTCTCCAGGATTCCAAGCTTACATTCTTTCTCAATCCAGCAACTTTGTTCATTACATACTTTATTCTGTACCAACAGTTTCCTGGCCTCACACAGAGATAGGATGGACCTTTGACTTTGCTAGTGACCTGCTTGTTTTATAGATCAAGAAATGAGGATGCAGAGTGTGTAAGGGACTGGCCAAGGTCACACAGGCAAAGCTGGGTTTCAAATCCAGGCCCTGTGCAGTTCTAGTCCACTGTAACATGCTAATTAAGAGCTTAAAAAATCCATTTGGAGGGCAGTCAGGGAGCTGGGAAGGTCCTGGGGCAGTCTTCTGTGTTGGGAAGAGGCTTGGTGTCCTGAAAGCATTTCCTAGGAGAGAGGGAAGAAGCCCTGTGAATGAAGCTGCCTCCCCCCATGACCCCAGACAATTTTCTACAGAGGGGCTGGCAGGGATCCCAAACCTCAGTGGTGTCTGTCTTGAAGGAGCAAAAGCTAACCTCACCCCTACTGCCACTGACATGACATATGCCCCAAAGAATGAGGGAGCCAGTCACCCCCTCCTCCGTCTGTGTCTTATGCTGCCCTGCCCTGTCAACAGCAATCCTAAATCTTCCAGAATCACCCTCCTCCTCCTGAGGATTTTGAGGGATGGCACAATGAATTTTCTATCGATCAAAGGTTGACAGGAATGCAATGTGTTTTGTGGCATTTGGAATGATCAAAATAAATCCAGCTTTCTCAAAGGGTAAAATGCAGTCAAATATGTCCAGCGGGAGGGAAAGGGAGGGCATCTATTGCCAAATCTTTTTGCCATTTGTTTTCCAAAGCTGCTCATAGAAATGAGCCCCTTCTGACAGGGAACCTGGAAAAGGAGGCCAAATAGACAGCCCAAACTTAAAAGGGTTAGAACGAACAGTTTGGAGGAGATGATGGGGAAGGGGTGACTTGTATGATACTAAAAGAGACACCAAAATATGCATGCCTGTGTGTATGTATGAATGGGTATGTGGGTATGAGTTCACATACACATATGTCTGTGTCTATGTGTGAACAGGTAATAGAGCTGGGACAGTAGAAAGGGCTCTTTGTCTGAAGTCAGAGGACTGGGATTTGAACCAAGCCATAGTTTTGTCACTTATCACCTGTGCCACTATAGGCACAGAAAGCCAATGCATGTGTGTTCACACACATACACACATATAAACTCATACATCTACATATGCACACAATATATTTCTACATGCATGTATACATGTATATATTTATTGTGCTGTGTGTACAGATAGCTATACATTCTCATATACATAAGTACATATGACCAATTAATCATATAGTATACCACTTAGAAGTACACTGTTCAAGGAGCATTGGACATGGGGTTTGGATGCTCTGACTTTGAACTAGAGCTTTCACATTTTTTACTTGTCAAACCCCAATTGAGTCACTGACCACTCTAGGACAGTGGTTGACAAACTATGGTCTTTGGGCTAAATCCAGCCTGCCACCTGGTTCTGTACTGCCCAAGAGCTAAGGATGGAGTTTGCATTTTAAAATGCAACAAAACTTTATTTTGAAATGAAAAAAAACAACCCCTCATTCTTAGCTCAAGCTCTGTATAAACCAGGTGACAGGCCAGATTTGTCATATAGGGCCCTAGTTTGCCAATCCCTGCTCTGGGCATTGGGTTTTGTTAATGAGGGGCTTCAACTAGAAGGGCCATGAGTTCTTTTGTAGCTCTGGATCTAGGATCTTCCTCATTGTGTACCCAGGGTGAGCTCAAGCAGGGCTAAGGGCCCACTCAAAAACGCAGTATGGGTCAGAGCTTGACCCTAACACAAAGCCCCAAGGGAAGACCTAAAGCTGGAGAGAGAAGGAAATCAAAGAATTGGTGACCAGTATCAAATAGTATTACAAATCTAGAGCCAAATGCCACCCACACATACATACACATATAAAATAGGAGGGAATAACTCCATAACACCTGCAAGTAGAGACCCAAAGGAAAAAAATGAATTTTCCCAAAGGACTACATGAATGCTTAAGACAAATAAAGCAAGAAATTAAATTTTTCCCCACTTTGGATGAAAGAATTGGAAGAATAAATAGCTTAGAAGACAGTGACAAACTTTACCCCAGAAATGGACTCCCTGAAAACCAGAATGGGCCAATCAGAAATCAATGACCATGAGAAAGAAATCTTAGAACAAAATCAAGGATGGAAAACATAGAGACTTGATATGTGCATAAAGTATGCATTCTAATCAAACTGGATATATAGCAGAGATGCAGGAATGGCAAACATTAAGAAAGTATGAGCCCAATTAATTACATAATTACCCCAAACAAGATTACAGGAATATTGGATTTCAAACTCAACATGTTCAAAACTGAATTCATAATCTCACCCCCAAAATCTTCCCTGCTTCTAAAACTCCCTCAATGTGAAGGGCACTGCCATCTTCCCAGTCACCCGGGCTTGCAACCTTGATGACATGCCTGACTCCACTGACATGCTCACTACCCATGTGCGGTATGAGTCTTGCCTTTTGTCCTTTCCACCGTGGTTCATATTTGTCTCTTTCTCTCCACTAGGAATAGACATGCATCACCTCACTCGTGTACTATGGCCGTGGTCTCCTGACTGATCTCTCCACTTGAGTCTCTCATTCATTCAGGTGTCAAAGCAACATTCTAAAGTGTAAGTCTGACCACATCAGCCCCATACTCCATAATCTCCCCTGGCTCCCAATTATCTCTACCACCAACTATAAATCAATCTTTCTGGCTTTCAAAGTCCTTTAAAATCTGACTCTTTCCTGGTTTTCCAGGCTTCTTACACTTTACTCCTTTCTGCATACTCTGTGATTCAGTGACTCTGGCCTTCTTGCTGTTCCTTGTACATATCACTCCATCTCTGTGCTTAGCACAATGCCTGGCACATAATAGGCATTTAAAAATGTTTACTGGTTGAATGATTCATCTCCCAATTCTGTACCTTTCGTTGACTGACCGCCCAGGCCTGGAATGCTTTCTCTTCACTTCTTGGATTCCCTGGCCTCCTTCAAGAGTCAGGTCAAATTCTGCCTTCTGAGGGAGGCCTTTCCTGGGACTTATCTCTAAGATTAGCTTCCACCCACTCTAGCTATCTTTTATGTACACAGTTGCTTGCCTGCCATCTCCCCAATTAGACTATGCTCGCCTTCAAGGAAGGGACTGTATTTTTGCCTTTCTTTGTATCCCCAGAGCTTAGCACAGTGCCTGGCAGATAGCAAGCACTTGATAAATGGATGGTAACTGATTATAGCAAGAAAAAAAAGAGATCTTATACAAAAACATAGCAATCATTTGTGTTGAAAATCCTAAAAAAAGATAATCATGAAAGACCTGTCATCAACGAGACCAAAGGCATACATCTAACGGAAAAAGCCAGGTTTTCTTACCCAATGGAGAAATGCTGAAAACTTTCCCAATAAATTTAGAGGCAAGGCAAGTATGCCCCCTTTCTCTGCTGTGATTTCACATAGTACTAGGAACATTAGGCAAAGCAATATGACAAAAGAGAAATTAAAGCAATAAATATTAGCAAAGAGGAAGGAAAATGATCGCCATTTGCAGAGAAATGATAGGAGCATTTTCTTAGAAAACCCTAAGTAATCAGCAAGAAAATTAATTAATATGATAATCAGTTTGGTAGAGTACTGGGATACCAAGTCCATTTAAATAACTCATATTTCTGCATACTCTAAATAAAAATGAAGATGAAATGACAGAAAAAGAAATTTCATTCAAAGTAACTGCAAAATTCCTCATAGAGATTTAGAGCTGGAAATAATCCCGGATGTGATCTCATCTACTATTTTCCTCATTTTACAGAAGACGGCCTATACCTGGAGAGATGTACTCAAGGTCACGTAGGGAAAATGTGTCAAGTCAGTCAGTCAGTCAACATTTAAGGGCTACAATGTGGTTGGCAGTGTGCTAAATGCTGGGATACAAATATGGGATTGGAACTTCCCAAGGGCCCCTAAAACAGATTCCAATGGGTAGGGAGGTAGTCACATCACCTCTGTGCTGCTCTGGTTTAGAGAGGGAAGTTGGAAGTTATCTGCCGGATACAGCCACTACTTTTCTTCTCTCATTGGCCAGGTCCTACCCATGAGTCACAGCTCTGAACTCCACCCCTGCAGAATTTTCTCTGAGCAGGCTTTTGGAGAAGAAGGAAAACAAGAAAGACACTGGCCCCAGTCTACACCTGTGTAGTCATAGCAACTGACTCACCTTAGCCCAAGGGCAGAAAATCCTGGCACACTCTGAGCTGCTATGCCATATTTATTTATTTATTTATTCAATATAAATTTATTTATTTAACTTTTTACATTCATTTTCACAAAATTTTGGGTTCCAAATTTTCTCCCCATTTGTCCCCTCCCCCATCCCAATACACCAAGCATTCTAATATCCCCTATCACCAATCTGCCCTCTCTTCTATCCTCCCTCCTTTCTCTTGTCCCCATCCTCTCTTTTGTCCTGTAGGGCCAGATGACTTTCTATTCCCTGTTAACTGTATTTATTTCCTAGTAGCAACAACAATACTCTACAGTTGTTCCTAAAACTTTGAGTTCCAAATTCTCCCCATTCCTCCCTCCCCACCCATTCCCTTTGGGAAGGCAGGCAATTCAGTATGGGCCATATCTATGTAGTTTTGCAAATGACTTCCATAATAGTTGTGTTGTGTAAGACTAACTCTATTTCCCTCCATCCTATCCTGCCCCCCATTCTTTCTATTCTGTCTTTGATCCTTTCCCTCCTTGAGTGTTGACTTCAGATTGCTCCCTCCTCCCGTTACCCTCCCTTCCATCGTCCCCCCATCCTACTTATCTCCTTCTCCCCCACTTTCCTGTATTGTAAGATAGGTTTTCATGCCAAAATAAGTGTGTATTTTATTCCTTCCTTTAGTGGAATGTGCTGAGAGTAAACTTCATGTTTTTTTCTCAGCTCTCCTCTTTTTCCCTCCACTAAAAAGTCTCCTGCTTGCCTCTTGAATGAGAGATAATTTACCCATTCCATTTCACCCTCTCTCCTCCCACTACATTTCTCTCTCACCATTTACCTTAATTTCTTTTAAGATATGATCCCATCCTATTCAATTCACTCTGTGCTCTCTGTCTCTGTGTGTGCATGCATGTGTGTATGTGTTTGTGTGGTCCCACCAACTACCCAGATATTGAAAAGTTTTAAGTGTTACAAATATTGTTTTTCCATGTAGGAATGTAAACAGTTCACCTTTGGTAAGTCCCTTATGACTCCTCTTCGCTGTTTGCTTTTTCATGCTTCATCTCATTCTTGTGTTTGAAGGTCAAATTTTCTTTTCAGCTCTGGTCTTTTCATCCAGAATGCTTGAAAGTCCTCTATTTCATTGAAAGACCATATTTTCCCCTGAAGTATTATACTCAGTTTTGCTGGGTAGGTGATTCTTGACTTGAGTCCTAGTTCCTTTGACTTCTGGAATATCCTATTCCACGCCCTTCGATCCCTTAATGTAGAAGCTGCTAGATCTTGTGTTATCCTGATTTTATTTCCACAATACTGGAATTGTTTCTTTCTAGCTGCTTGCAATATTTTCCCCTTGACCTGGGAACTCTGGAATTTGGCCACAATGTTCCTAGGAGTTTCTCTTTTTGGATCTCTTTCAGGCAGTGGCTGAGGCAGAGGGGAGGCAAGGCAAAGCACTTCATCATCTTAGATCTGCAGGAGAGTTGGGCCGCGGGCCTCAGGCTACTCTTTCCATTCCCCTTCCTCTCCCATATGGAGAGAGCAGTCAAAGACTCAAATCACATGGACAGCCCAATCCATAGTGCCCACATCTAGCCTCCATTCTGGCCTCTTTATTTGAATGACACTTATACTCTCTCTCTCCCTACAAAATCCCAAACCAAAGCTTCAGATTCCAACCATTTGTTGCTGGGCAATAACTGCTCCATTCGATACTCCCAGGAACCTCAAGGTCCCTCCTAGGATGGCAAGCAACAATGTGAGAACTACATTTCCCAGAAATTCACACACCTGGGCTCCCTGACTTCCCCAAAGGCCTACTACACTTATAATGGGTTTCAGCTGGGGAAAATTTGCACACTTGGAGACCATGTTCACCAAGACAGGTAGGTTGTACTGCCCAGGACTTTCTTAGAAAAAGGGTGGATGGACCCTGAAAATAATCCAGTATTCAGGGTAGCAAGGGGTACATAGAGTCTGAGAAGGGATAACATGGCCTTACCAGGAGCAAATGATGATAAGGGTAGGATGTAGGATTGACCTCATGACTTGAGACACATATTCACTGTTCCCATTCAATATGTTTTCTCTTTATGAATTGAGATTTCTAAAAGTGATGTGCGAAAGATTACAGCAATATATCCCCAAAGTATTCATTAGAACCAAGGTGGATTTATACCAGGCATGCAAGTATGACTCAACATTAAGAAAAGAATATCATTTATGAGATCAAAAAGAAGAAAGACCCTAAAACACATAGATCAATAGATGAAGAAAAACCTTTGGATACAGTACAATACTCATATATGTTAGAAACCATATATATATATATAAAATAAGACCCAAAACTAGCATTATTTGCATTATTACCAATAGAATGTCAGAAATTCCCAACTGGGTGCTTAATTTAGGCGCCTGGGATGAAGGGGGTCAGAGTAAAGATAGGGATGGGAAGAAAACATGTATGTTTTTTTTCACTGAAATACCTTTAGCAACTAACATTCAGCATTTGCTCCAATCTCTTTTGATATAAGTCATTCCTTTCTTATCTTGTGAAGTCACACCATCTTACTTTCAAAATTCCCTCTGACTCTTCCCATTTCCTTCCTCTCTCCACACATCCCCTCCCCTAGAAATCCTTCTCCCCTCCCACTTACCATTTCTCCAACTTCTGTGCTCCAAGCCAGCATCTTTCATTAAATACTCAGCATGGAGGATTGATGCAAACTTTAAAAAAGTGCTGAGTGGTTTCTGATTGAGGAATTCAAATGTCTCCTCAATTGACATATCTCTGTATGGTCTAAGATTCATTTGACTGGAAAAAGAAGGAAGCTACGAAGATGACAACTTGTCCTCTGTCCTTTATGATTGCAAGCCATTTATTAGAAAGGAAAATAATCTCTATCCGTGTCTCATGTATTTCTTGGGTCAGTTACATGGCATAATCATGTATCTGTCACTACAGATATTTCAGATCTGGTTAATTCAGAAAAATAACAAAGTGGAAATATAGGCTGCTGACTTTAAAGAATGTCTCCATTTAAGTTTTTTGTTCTTTTGATCCAATGGAATTGAGAGAATTCCAGTGGAGCCATTAAGAGTTTAATGTCAAGTCTTGGGAAAGAAAACCTTGGGAGCAAAACCAGTGTTTGCCCCAAAGTGCTCTTGTCACAAGTGAGACAACAGTGCTGAGGGCAATGCCCACCCCATGTGACCCAAAGACTGCCAGAGGCCTAAGCTGATGCACTCTGACCATGGGCTTGTAGCACAACACAGAGAAAGTGAGGAAGTGTTCCTTGGTACAAGGAGAAGATGTTCTCTGGCAAACTTATGGGAAGACATGAATAGGAGCCACACAGGAGGTGCAATCATGGCAGTGGGTGATCTGAGTCACTGTAGTCAAGGAACATTCATGTCAGAGAGATATAGATCCCCCAGCACTGAAGGGTGAGGCAGATCATTCTCTGCTAAAAGAAGCATCAACATGGAGATACCCCCCAAATCTCCTGAACAGGCAATGAGGCTTGCTTTGAAACCATCATCCCTAGGGAGTGTGGCAGGGTGGCTCAATGGAAAGTGCTAGAGTTGGAAGCAGAAGACCTTGTTTCAAAGTGTGTTGTGATTTCATGTATAGAAGTGATGGATTTATAGTCAAGAAGACCTGACTTTAAATTGAGCCTTAGGTGTTTAGTAGTTGGATGACCATGGGCAAATCACTTAACCTCTAAAGCCTCACTTTCCCCATATGTCAAATGTCAATAGTAACAACATCTCTTGCACAAGGCTCTTTTGAGGACCAAATAAGGTAATGCTTGCCAACTGAAGCTTAAAGCACTTCATGTAAGTTATTATCACTTATTCCCTGTCCCCCATGAGGATCTTAGTTTCTTCTTCTATAGAATGAGGGGATTCAACTAAAGATTCCTTTTGATCATAAATTTCAGATGCTGTAATGCTTCTCTCTCACCTTTATTTCCTCCCTCCAGCCTTTCTTACTCCCTACTGGAGTCTTTGTGTGTTCATGGGCAAAGAAGAACTGGATAGCAACTTTCCCCTTAAAAGTATGTGTCTCTTGAGGCCCAGGAGTCTACACTGACTTTGTAGCTGTGTGACCTTGGCCAAGTCCCTTCTTTTCCCTGGGGCTCAGTTTCCTTTTCTGTAAAATGAGAGGGTTGGGCTGGGTGACTTTCAGGGGCCCTTCCACCTATAAATCTATCCTCCTCTTGACCACTCTGCTCTACAGATGTCCCTACATGGGGCCATCAGTTCAGTCAGTTCCATCACACCACTGCCTTTCTCTCCCCTGAATGGACTGGTTACATTATAGACCCATCCGATGATCTTAGTGTTTTGGTAGCCTCAGCCTTCAACACCCTGATTAAAAGGGAACGGAAGTATATTCCTCTGGGAAGCTCTCGGTGCCAATTGTTTTTAGATCAATAAAAGCACTCAGCACGGAGAGACTTTCACTTGAATTTTAATGCAGGTTTAAGGACTAATTGTCCCTTTTCTTCTCATTCTTCTTATTATTTGAAGATCTCTCCCTGTATGAAATTAAAACAGTGAAGTATAATTATATAAGCATTGTACTAGGAGACTGGGGACCTGGGGTCAAGTGTTAGCTGCATCACTGAAAGATGCTATGTGACCTTGGGCAAGTCACCTCTCTGGGCCTCAGGCTTCTTAACTACAAAATGAAGGCATTAGACTAGAGGGTTCTCTGAGGGGGTTTTCAGCTCTCAACCTATGATCCTGTACTTACTGTCCCTGGAGAGGCTGCAATTCCCACAGCTAGCTGGTACCATGGAATAGTGGGGTAGACCCTTGCCAGGAAGGAGTAATGGATAAAACTTAGGACCCAGCCACTTGATCAAATTTTTATAAAACCAATTTCATAATATCTTTATAAAACATAACCAAAGTGAGGCCTTCGTTAAGAAATGCCCTAGAAATAAAATTCCTTTATAATAAATGAGCCTTGTTAAAAACATTAAATGGTGATGGTAACTGACATGTACATGGCACTTCATGTTCGCAAGGGATGATTTATCCTTTGCACCTGTATCTCCAATGGGTCTCCACTCCTGGGCTTCCAGAGACACAGGGGTTGGTACATAAGCACATTTATTATCTGCTCTATGGTGGGGAGAAGTTCTTGTTTGCCTTCCACAATTTGTTTTTTAGAATCATCACCTGCCCATCAAAAGGAGGCACTGGAGGTAGACATGAGAATTAAGATAGCTGGCATTAAATTCTGACTCTAGGTAAGTCTGGGTAAGTCTCATGACCCTCTCTGGCTCTCAGTTTCATGTCCTGTCAGATGAGGGGTTGGCTTAGGTAGCTCCCAAAGTCCCTTTTGACTGACATTCTCTCATTCAGGATGGAATCCTTTTCACTAAAGGCTGAATGAATGATCACCTGTCATTCATGCTGGAAAAAAGCCTCTTGTTCAGGTGGATTAGATGATCTCTAATGTTCCACCCAATTCTGAGACTCTGTGAGACAGACCCCAGGGCTGAGTTTGGCCAATAGCATACACATGAGCAGCTCTGTGAGCCTGGAGAGCTAGGCTCTTTGGAACTAAATATGTATCACATTGCATTGACACAATGATTCCTGCTCCTGGCTAGCTGGATGACCTTTCCTTGTGAAAGGGATGCTCAGCATTTCTCTATAAAAATAGAGGACATGATGTGCTAATGGTATCTGGGACAACAGCCATTTCCCATGGTTTGAAAGGCAGCTGGGATGTCATGGATTTGGAGTCAGAGGACTTGAGTTCAGCTGCTGACTCTGCCTTCTTCTGCCAGTGTGACCATGGAGAGGTCCCGCTATCTCCTTGGGCCTCAGTTTCCTAATCAACTAAATGAGAATAAGGACACAGGAGTTGTGTATGAAATGAGTGAAAGCACACGGAACATTTTGGTAACTAAAAAATGCATCCAGCTACATGGATGAATAAGCTGTAATCTGTGTCTTTGAGGGAAGTATCCACAAATGGGAGATCCCAGACAAATCAAAAATGTCTCCTTATGACTGCTGCCCAACTTAGTTAAATATCATCGTCCAGTTGTGGAAACTCTGGTTTTGGTGGGGTCTCTTCCTTAACTCTCCTCTCACATGTATAATAGCAGAACTGAGTGAGTGACAGAGAGTATGCTCATGCTACTAACAAAATGGCCCCAAGAGCAGTAGCTATGGGGAGCCACTGTTATAGCTGGGGACGGGGGGGCAGTTACAGAGTTTGAGAGTGATAAGGATCCAAAGAACTAAAGTCTTCTGTCATGGGAAGGTGCACTAGTGAGGTGGAAATTCACTTCTCATGGTCTCCATCATGTCAATGGCAAGTGTGCTTCATTTCATTGACTTCCAAAGGGCAGAAGCTAATTGTGGGGCAGATGGCATCTCAACCAGGACCCAGAGCTCCTGCTTCTTTTCTGTAGTTGTTCTTTTACTGAATGCTGTTTAATTTGGAGTATTTTATTATGTGATGTGCAGCCTGTTGAATTGGAAAAGGAGCTAATGGAATTTTTTAAAGACTATCTTAATGGAATGCCAAGTTTGCAAAATGAAGCACGCTGGGATATCCAAACACAATTCTCATATCAATATCAACTTGCCTAGATTTACAGTCATAAGTAGGAAACTATATATTTAGAATCCCCACAGCTAATCCAGTGAACAAGCTAAATGTGAATACCCTGGTGTGAGTATAAAAATGATTAAAAATGCATAAGCTTTCTGTTTCATGATTGTCTGTTTAAATGTGAGCCATAATCACCAGTGGTTGGCATTTTCTGTTCTACAATAAGCACAGGAGGCAAACAGCCAGGAAAGGGCTTGTTTGTTCTGTGACATCACCCTGAGTCACACCTCTGGGGGCCACCAATGGGGTTAATCTCATGGACAGGCAAAGCAAATGATGGTGATGGTGTGATTTAAGCCATGCTACCCCCAATACATGCTCTCTCCTTTACTGATGCCTGAAATTCCACCATTAGCAATTTCACTCCTTTGAGTTAATCATTACCCTCTTTAAAAGAAAAAAAAAGCAAATTCTGCTGGGGGATTATGGAAAACAGAGGGCTATCTCCCTCATGAGAATGTAAGCTCAATGCAAGTAGCACTGACTGGTTAGCTCTTTGTTTTTGGATCCCCAATTCCAGCACAGTGCTGACAAGATATTTGTGGATTGATTTGGAATCAAGAGACCTGGGTATGATTCCTAGTTCTGCCACCTGTTACCGTTTGCTCTCTGACTGGTCATTTAACTTCTCTGGCCTTGAGTTTTCACCTCTGCAAAATGAGAGATGTGGACCAGATGAACTCCAAAGATTCTTCCAGCTCTAAGTGTATGACACTAAGTCCCTAACCCCTCATTGGGAATGAGTTTAACAGATCCCTTTTTTCTCTGATTGGAAACACCAAGTGGCATTAAAGAACTAGAAGACTTGTGGGAGGGGGTGGGCAATGGGGATTGATGCGCAACCCCAGTTGATTCCCAATTGAGTAAAGACCAGGGTAGATGGCAAGGCAGCACTGAGGTTTCTGCTAGGAAGGGGCACTTGGATACACAGGGTCAGAATCCAAGCAATAACTATTTTCTGTAGGAGATCTAGGATAAAAATGAATATAGTAATATCCCTACAGGCAAGAGTCTTTTGGTAGAAACTCCTTGTTAAAGAGCAGATCAGCCTTAGCCAGTCATAGGTACATGCTTGGTGCTCTATTTTTGCCTAGGCATTTCAGGAAAAAGGAAAAGCTCACCTTCAATAAACTTGTTCCACTATAAACAATCTTGTAGTAAAAGGACTCATGGAAGATGGACACATGTATTATCAACATACCACCCCAGCTCCTTGGTCCTGACCTTGGCCGGCACTGTGGCATGTGCACAGCCTACGAACAAAAGGCATCGGCTCCGACTACAGATTCAACTCAATTCAACAAGCATTTTCTAAATGCCATCTATGTACCAGGCATTATGCTTGGCACTGGGAATGTCAAGACCAAAAACCATTCCATCAAAGCCTTAGAGTAAACAAACTACTCAGGTGGCCTTTACAAATGCACCTCTCCTAGGAGAGTGAAGCCTTCTCCCATAGTTGATTACACACATCATAGTAAGTCAAACCCAGATGCATATCTAACTTGGCCCAATTCTTCTGGTGCTTGGCTACTGCTCGTTAGGAAACCATCGGTCCCTATGCTATTGTTAACAGGGAATTTTCTCTGCCCCCAGACTGAGTTGGCTGACTTTCTCCAACCTGCCATTTTTGGTTCACCTAGTCTCCTCAAAAGTTATTCCTTACCATGTCTCACACTATTCGATAGATACTGTCTTATCTCATTTGCTGTTGTTTTATCTACATCAGTGTGATTACCCAAACTAGACAGTAAGCTCCAAGTGCCATCTACTTTACATTGGCTGCAGCACCTAAGACAGGACTGGGCAAAGAGCAGGCATTCAGTAAATACTTGCTTGATTTCCTAGGCCAAGTCCCCTACTATCAGGTACCAAGGGAATGGCTCCATCAGTGCTCCCTTAGAAGATGGATGTATTAAGATGATGATTCATGGCAGCAATGTCTAGACCTGGATGCTACCAACTCCAAGTCAAGCATTATTTTTCAACTAACTATACATTTTTAATTTTTAATGTACTATCCTAAATCAAGATTTCCAAAGTTTCTTGAATGGTAGAAAGCTTGCTAATTGAAGCACTAAGGAAATAATTAGACCTTTTTATCACTGTAGTTTACAAAGTTCTAAAGAGCTGCTTAATTAAATCCCAGTGTAATGCCTCTTCATGAAAATGACTGTGTGACCATTCCAGGGAACAAAACCATAGGAAAATATTAAAAAACCTCATTTCCATCCTCGTGATTACACTTTAATAAAGGAATAAGCACCAGCCCCACATCTGGGAGGCCTGCACCAAAACCAACACTTCTCATTCCAAATGTTCTAGGAAGGAGTACAACTGTACCACATTCAGCCAGGCTGGGTGGGTGGCCAATCTGGAGAAAGGAGAGAGCTATACAATGGAATTTTCAAGCAATCCCTGCCTCAGAGAACCCATTGAATTCAAAGGCCATCTGTCTGATGCTTCAGACCCAAAGCTTCAAAAACTACCTTTCAAGATCTTACATAATTTTTCCAGGACTATATAAAACAAAGGCAACCAATGCCCAGGAAAGCTCCAGAAAATCATCTTGATCTGAGTAGCAGAATAGGTTAGGTTAACTTAATCCATGCTATCATTCCCAAGACCATCGGAAGCCTTCCATTTTTCTCTGTCAGCACTCTGAAATACAGAAATGCTAGTTTTGATCTGAGGGGAAATTTTATTCAGCTTAGATCCAGTTGAATTATGCTTTGCCGGAAAAGAGAATTAGGGGGAAGTGATCAGAATGGATTGTCTTTGGGAAATTGGACAATGTTCTGGAGTTCAGGTAGAGGGCATCGAGAGAGAGGTTGCTTCTAAGCCTGGCTCCCACTCACTACTTCCAAACTAGAAGAAATGAGCCAGAAAAAGTAATAAAAAACAATGCCAAGAAGAAGAGAAAGGAAACAAGTAATTCCTATTTGAAAAAATAGGAGGTTACTGAACCTCCTTTTGTCTAGGCCTATCCACGGAGCACTTGCTGCCTGGCCGTCTGCACCATGACCTCTTGGAGGTTCCACTGAACAGTGACCCAGATCCTGTCCCCAGACCAACCCCAGACCTAGATAGAAGAAGAAAAGAGTGTCCCAGGATGGAGGAAGGGGTTCTAGTAAAACAGGTGACTGAAGGTTGGCTATTACACAAAAAGTCAGTATAGAGACTGAGAAAATAGAAAAAAAAAAACATAGAACAAATAAGGAAGGAGCAAATAAAATGCACACATATCATACCATGAAGAAAAACCAAATAAAACATTCTGAAGGAAAGTGAGACCATTAAAAATGGACCACCCATTTTCCCCACCACATGGCAATGAAACAACTGTAAGAACCTCCAGGATGGTTCAGAAAAATAATCAAAGAATTAAAAGAGGAAACAAGGATGGTAAATAGGCCAGGAATGAAAGTTCTCTGAGAAGAAATCAATGCTATAGAACAAATACTATAAATCAGGAGTTGGCAAACTATGGCCCTTGGGCCACACCTGGTTTCTATGGCTTGTGAGCTAAGACTGGCTTTAATATTTTTAAACATAAAACCAGGTAGGTGGACTACATTGGGCCCTTCAGCCATAGTTTACTTCCCCCTACTTAGATTAAGACAATGAATGGGAAGAGGAGAACGCTGTGTGCAGACAGAATAACATATCATCCTCTTATCTGGGTTGGAAAATGGAAAGGTGAAAAGAAAAAAAAAAAAGAAAGAGAATTACAAAAGTAAACTCAAGGAATTTGGAATTGGCCAGGGTAATAGGGTGGGTAGAAGGAGAGTCTGTGGCAGAAGACTGAGACTGAATTAATATGAGTAAACCAAACTGTAGTAAACCAAACTTAACTCTCCTTAAGAGAAGGAAAAACAGATTGTATGAAATAATTTAACGGAGTAAAACACACAGTTAATTTTAACCTAAAAGTATGAATGGCTTAAATTTTCCACATTGAAAAGGTGTAACTGAACATAGATGTCATCATGACTTCCAATGAAATGCAGCCATTGCCAGTTGACAAAGCACTCACCCATTGTTTTATTTGATTTGGACAGCAGCCTAAAGCTCTTGTTTATCCCTTTGCTGTTTGTCCTTTGTTCTCACAGAGGATCAGGAAGGAGATGTCATGCTTGGAAATGAACTGGATTTAAGTGAGGCAGGGCTGTGCAACACGACCAGCCTTACTCTCTCCTCCAGAGCTATCTGGGTCCAGTGGCAAGATATAGATCAGGATGACTAGAGATGGGCCCAGATACAGTGGGAAACCTTGGCCTTTTTAAACTAAGGTCTTTCCCAGGTGTCATCTTGATTGAGGCAACGCCCAATCAGTGATTAAAGCAAGGTAAGAAATGAGGTCAAAATGGCCTGTTTTACCAAGTCCAAAAAAAAGAAAAGCTGCAGATAGGGCCGGGATTATTATCTTAATTTAGAGATGGGATTGAAATTAAAGTGGAATATGAAAATTTAATTAGAGTAGAATGCCCAAGGGACCCCTTCTTTGAGCACACACTCCTCAACAGCTTTTTTAAATGACTTGGATCAAAGAAGATAAAACTTGTTTATCACATTTGCAGATCACACAGAGCTGAGAACAATACAGAGAATATTTTTGGATGGCAGTGTTGGGATCCAAAAAGATCTTGCCATTCTAAATCTAAAATGATAATCATTAATGAGATTACATGCAACAATCTATACTTAGATTCCAATGATCAACTTTGCAGGTACAAGATGGGGGAGGAATAGCTAGGCAATTGTTCCATAAACATCAGGGTTTTTGTTGGTCTGCAGATTCATTATGACTCACCAGTGTGACATGGAAGTCTTAGCAAAAGGTAAGGCAATCAGTTCAAAGTCTTATTAAGACAATCACAGTGTTTAGAATAAGGAGGGGACAGTCTCCTGATACTCTGTCCCAGGGGGACTACTTCTGTTACACCAGATTCTCTTCTGGCATCATGTTTTAGGAAGGATGCTGACAAACTGGAGAGTGACCAGAAGAGGAAAACCAGAATGTTGAGACACTGTGGCCCCTGAAAATTAAGGACCTGGGGGATTTTTAGCCTGGGATGAGAAGAATTAAGTTGAGGGATGTGTATATGGCGAGAGAAACAGACCTACAAGTGTCTAAAAGAATCCCAAGGGCTGTCCTGCTGAAGAGAGATTAGCCTTGTTCTGCTGGATCCCAGAGGACAGACCTAGAAACAATGGGGAGGGCCTTGCAGGAAGGAAAAGCATTCTTCCAAGTGTAGCCATCCACAGGTACAAGGGGCTGCCTCAGGAGGAAGGGAGTTTTTCATCTCTGCAGGTGTTCAAGCAGAGGCTGGTTGACCACTTGATGGGGATGTTGGAGATATAGGCATTTGTGGTCAGATATGTGGAGAATTACATGGTCTTCTGAGTGTCTTCCAATTTTACAATTATGCGAAATACTGAGTACGAGAATGGTTCTGGACAGAAGTAAATATTAAATGGACACGCTGTTCCCTCCCCTCCCCACCCCACCCCCCACGCCCCTATGAAGAGTAAATGGACCAAGGCACTTTTATGGGTTTAAAGCATTGATGACAGGGACTCAGTTGTCATTGACACTGTAAATATCCCCAGCCCTTAGCACAGAGCTTGGCACATAGCAGGTACTTAATATAAGCTTGCCAACTGACTGGCCAAAAGTCATTGTATATTGCTTTTCCCTTTGGTGCATGTGGGGCCCAAGGCCTTCAGGAACTCACTTTGCACAAGACTTTTCAGCAGGCACACAACCCAGGGGAATACAAATCCCCACACCCAGGGTAAGCCACCCAGGTTACCAGACTCCTCGGAGCTGCCTGATTCTGGCTCAGAAAGGTCTCACCTGGCTCACTCCCTCACTCTCCTTCCAAAACACACAACTCAATCACCACAACAAAACGAGCCAGCCTCCCAAGAGTCCAGAAGGCTGAGATTGTTATGCTTTTATCCAGGGCCTACAGGCAGCCTCTGAGTGGGAGAGACTCCTGCCCTCATTAGGGCTTTTGGCACCAGCTCTTGCCTTCCTGGCCTGAAGATCAATAGCCCTGCCCTTCTGATTGTGGTGGCTTGTCTGCCAGGCAAGAGAAGGAACGAAGAAATTGATCCAGGGTACTCTACATTTCAGCCGAACTCAGGTTTCTTCTAGCTCTAAAGAAAAGGCTATTACATTTGTCAATTGAGAGATCCCTGGACACTTTGGAACTGATAGCTTCAGTTGACTGATGAAACCAGAAGCTTTACTTCAGAGGATTTAGAAGGAAGAGAGAAAATGGAGGTACCAAGTAGAGAGAAGAATTCCTCAAAGAAGTTTATCTGAGAAAGGAAGGAGAGCTAGAGAACAATGACTCAGGCCTGCGGGTTGTGGGAATGGTCCAGTCTACAGTCTAGTGAAGGTTGCTTTGTTAAGGATGGGGGAGATAAGGAAGGAGGCAGTACACAGGGAAAGATGAAAGATTAGAAAGAGTGCAGATGATGATGGGGAGCATCTGCTGGAGAAGACAGGATGGAATGAGATCAAGGGTTGACCCTGGATTCGTCATCAGAGATGGGCAGAGAAGTGACCGGGGAATGACATGGGGGATATGTGAGATGGTAAAGGGGGAAGGAAGGGAGCCCTGGGGGAGGGTCTAAGTGGGAAATATGAATGGAGGGCCTTAGCCTTCTTCTCTTCTGTGTCTTCAGCTGAACGTGGTCTGTTCCTTTCCATATTTCTCCCTGCATTTTGTGTGGCCCTCTCTTTAGGACTTACTATATCATCCTTTACATAACAGTTAATCGTGTACCTTCTGTCTTCCCTCCTCTCCATTAAACTACAAACGTCTTGGGGAATGCTATAAAAATTCAGGAGAGAGAGGGAGAGAGGGAGTGGAAGAGACAGAGAGAGAAAGAAAGGAGAGAGGGAAGGAGAGAAAGAGAGAGGAGGAAAGAGGCCTTGAAGATTGCCCTCCCATTTATACTGTATGTATCTTGCATGTACATCCTTCTTTGCATGTTGTCTGCCTTCCTCACTAGAATGTGAATTCCCCGAGGGCAGAGAATGTGTTCTATACTTGCCCTGTATCTCCAAGCCCGGCACATAGTAAGCACTTAAAGAGAACATATCTGTTGTTTAATTTCCTGAAAGGATTTGCCTCAGCACACTCTCTCATGAGGTCATTGGAAGAACACTCACTGGAGTGGGTTCAGATTCCAGCTCAGTCACTTACTAGACCTGTGACCCTAGGCAGGTCATGTAACCTCTATATGCCTCAGTTTATTCACCTGTAAAATGAAGGGGATTGACTTCTATGGTGGCTTCTAGTTTTAGGTTTGTGATCCTAAAGTCACTATGACTTATTTCTGGACTTGAAATCAGGAGTTTTGAATTCAAATCCCAAATCAAAAATGACTGATAGTGTTATTCTGTCAACCTCTCGGAGCCTCAGTTTCCTCACCTGTCAGATGAGGATCATTATGAGCAAAGTGCTTGTCAACCTTTTGAAATGTGAAGTAGCTGAAGCCCACTTAGGCATAGCGGGACATTGCACAAACTCCTTACATATCTATACTGCAGTGCTTTTGAGAATGCAGGCCTTCTCCCTACTGGTGCGGATCCCTCCCTCTCCACTATGGGCATTCTGGTGACTGGCATTTTGTGTGGCATAGAGACATAGATGAAGCTACAATTGGGTCATATGATACAGGTACTGGAGTTAAATTTTCACCTAGTTCTAGATCTGCTGAATTCTCCTCCTCATGTTTCTTCTTGGCCAATAAGCACCAGTATTTTACAAAGTATATTCACCCAGGCTAACAGTATCTAGAAGGAAACTTAGAGGCTGTCTGCTCCAATCCCTTCCTTTGACAGAAGGGGAAACTGAGGACGTGATGGCTTAAGATAACTCAGAGAGTGACAGGGGAAGGATTTGAACTCAGGCCCCTTGACTCCAAATTCAGTGCTCTTTCCCCTGTGCCACATTGCTTCTTGCTATGGTCTCATTTCGTATTGTATCACCACTTACAGATTTATAAAATACTTTCCCATTAAACCCCCTCTGGAGGACAGGGGCTTCTAAGCATGCACATAGTAGGGTGCTCAGATATTCTTTGGCTCTAATTTATACATAAGGAAACAGAAACACAAAGATGTTAAATGACTTAAGTCCCACAATGAATGACTGATGGATTCTGGTCTAGAACACAGATGCTAAGTCTCTCTCTCTCTCTCTCTCTCTCTCTCTCTCTCTCTCTCTCTCTCTCTCTCTCTCTCTCTCTGTCTTTCTTTCCCCCCTCCCCACTTCTCTGTCTTCTCTGCCTTTGTTCACATGAAGAGAAGAGGTAGTAAAGACATCAGAGTTGTCAGGATCCAGGGGTAGGTAACCTCAAGGCCACACATGACCTTCTAGGTCCTTGGGTGCAGTCTTTTGATTGAGTCCAAGTTTTACAGAACAAAACCTTTTCTGAAGGGGATTTGTTCTGTGAAGTTTGGATTTAGTCAAAGGGCTGCACTTGAGGACTTTGAGGGCCACAGGTGGCCTCGAGGCCACAGGTTCCCTACCCCCTGGGTAGACTATGCCAATGCAAGTGGGTGGAGGTTTCAAGATAAAGGGAGGAGGGAGAGGAGTAAGCCCAGTGATACAAGTTTCAGGAAAATGAGGGGATCAACTGAACACTTGCCCTAGAAGGAAAGCACGGAAAATTTCTTTGCTCATTTGAACCATCAGGGCAACTTGGTCTGCTTCCCTGGATAAGGGCAGCAGAAGACATAACTATCACATTGATTTCCTCCAGGATATCTTCCTGGTCTTGAATTGAACAAAGTTCTATAATAAAACTAGTTCTAGTAGGATTATCTTTCAAGAAAGGCCGATCCAGCTGGCATTCCAAGTAGCTGTCTTAATGATGAATATGGAAAGGTTCTCTGGTCACAGATGTAATTTCCGAACATCTTAAAATATCCAAACACTCCAACATGTTCTCAGAGGCCAGTCTGTAAATTACATTACATTACACTAACCCGTAATTGATAACAAGGTATTTCAAGCAAAGTCATGCATGGTTGGCTAAATGGAAAAGAACTTTTTGAAATGATAAATGCAATTTTGATTGAATTTGGGGGCTGCTAAATCAATAGATTGTCCAAGGTGAAAAGTGCACTTAGACCATACTTCTAAATCCAGATGTCCTATTTCCAAGCTCTGCTCCTTTTCTCTCCTGAGTGCTTTCAGATCGGCTTCTCTTTGCTCTCTGGTCTCCAGTTTAGTAGAGCTCATTAGGTGATGTATGTTATTTAGAGGGTTTTAACTACATACCAAGTAGAGCTATTCTCTCAGGCCTGGACTGAGTGAAACGATCCAGTAAAAGGTAACAGACTCCCTTTTACCAAGGGCACTCTTCTCATGCTAATCATTCAAAGAGCGAGGCCTTGGAGAGTTGTGCTAAACCATTTTCCTTCAACCTCTGGCTGTGACCCTGCCATCACTTGATAAGGATGAAGGGCATAAGACTGGTCCTATGGCAAAGAACGAACTGCCCCCAAGCACCATGTTTGCTTTGAGGGTAGTGATCACCAATAAAAGCCCAAAATGTCTCATTCAGGCATGGATAATTGAAAGAAACAGGGATCTAAGAGGCAGTCTGCTCACCTGTGTGAAGAAACAATGGTGGCTAACCATGCTGCCATAGGCATGGCAATGGCCATCAAGGGTCACCCACCAGACATGCAGACCCCCACCTCCTCCAGTATTACTAAGTACCTTCTTGAGACTTACTAAAGCTGGCCTTGAAGGGAGTTGGAAGGAACTCACTAGTGCTAACCTATCAGGAGGCCCTGGGAACTTATGCCAAACAAGTAGAGTTGAAGAAGGGCTCTTAACTGCTGCCTGTAGTCAGTAGGATATAGTATAACTAATAAAAGAGCTAACATGTGTTGATTATTCCCCCCCATCCCCATGTATGTTGGCTGAGACAGTCCCAGAAAAGCACTCTAATGCTCCCTTTGAAGAAGCCTTCATACCAAAGGATAGCTCTAGCAAAAAAGCGTTGTAGCTTAGTAGAGAAGTAGAAAATGGTAGCAGCTTCCTAGACAGAGAAAAACATGGACTACAGCCCCTGGTGGCCCCCAAAGGAGGTGTGGCCTGTCATTGGGAACAAAAGGCTCCACCAGGTGCCAGACCTGGCAGGCTGAGTAATCTGACCCAGCGAGGCAGGAATCTGGGGAGGCCGAACATCTATTTCTGGGTGAGGTAGTGGTGAATGATTCTCCTCCCCAACTTCCTTTGTTGTTTACCCTGCCAGCTTGTCCTAACAAAAAGCATTGGTATTTGACTTACGATTCCTGCCTGGTATATTGATGGTGAATGTACTTGATGGAGTCCCAAGCCATATTTCCATAATGGTAATTAGTTCAAAGAGTCCACCACAAACCAGGACGTTCAAGTGAGAGGTTCTGGAGTCATATGAGATACCCACACATCCATATATAACATATGTAACTAGTCAACAGACATTTATTAAATAGTTACTAAATGCCAGGAACTAGGGACATAAAGGAAGGCACACAATGCACATTGTATACATGATATATCGATGTCCATATAATGTGTATAGATGTAGATATACCATTAAGTATATATACCTAAGTATGTTTCTATAGCTACACATGTTTTTCTGTATCTATACATATACTTAACTGAAGCATTAAAATATATATACATCTACATAGTAGAAAGATCACTGTGTTGGGAATCAAAGGACGTGAGTTCAAATCCCAACTCTGCCATTTGTCACCATGGGAAAGGTTCTTGACTTTGGGGAGTTGCAGTTTCTCCTTTTGTCAAATGAGAGATTTGAGCTAAATAAGCCCCAATGCCTTTCTAGCTGTAAATGTGCCTATGAGAAGCAGCATCAAGAACTGGCCTCAGGGGCGGAGCCAAGATGGCAGAGTAGAAGGACGCACGTTTACGAGCTCCGAAACCAAAAGCCCATAGAATTAATGTAAAAAGAGTCCCCCATAACTTCTGGGTCAATACAAGGTGTACAGAAACAGAGTGGAAGAGATTTCCGTTCCAGGGAGCCCTGGAGACCCGTCCCCAGGGTCTGGCGCGCCCCGGAAAGTGGACCGCACCCCCAGCGCTGCCCTGGCCGGGGCCCCAGAGAAGCTGATCCGAGCAGGCTTCAGAGACGGAAGCTCCGGCAGCCGGGAAAGTCCCTCCGCCCACAGAAGCTACAGGTCAGTGAGAGAGAAGGCCGGGCTGGAGGAGAGGGGAAGCAGGGCGTCTCCGTGACTCGGGCCCCTTCAGGAGGAAGCAGCGGCGGCAGGGACAGGGGCAGGAAGCGGCGGAGGCAGAGGTGTGGGCGGTGGCTGAGGCAGCAGCGGACCGGGACTCGGGAATCTCCCAGCAGCAGACAGGATCTTCATTACAGAAGATTCCTGCATAAGACCTGACAGAGCTGAGCCTGGGAGACGACCCTGCCCCCACCCTGCTCTGTTACTGAAGGCTTCACTTAAAGCCCCCCGGGGAGCTGGGCTTGGGAGGCGGGTCCCCCACCCCGCCCCCACCCGCTCCATTCCTGAAAGTCTCTGCATAAAGCCCCTGAGGGATCGGAGCCGGGGAGGCGGCCCTGCCCCCACCCCAGCACCTGAACTAAAGCTCACTGATTGACAGCCAGCAGGAGGAAAGCCCATTTAAATCTCAGAGGCCAAGCACTAGCTGGGTGGATCCAGGCGGGGGTGGAAAGGAATCTCAGAAGTCAAGTAACTGGCTGGGCAAATGCCTAGAAAAGGGAAGAAAAATAAGACTTTAGAGAGTTTTTTCCAACAAATGCAAATGATCCCGACCTTTGGATCTGATGATGAGGACGTATCCTTGCCGTCACGGAAAGACGTGGAGGGCGGGGCCTCAGTACCCCAGACACCCCAGGGGGGTGGTGGGTGGGCTCAGGCCCTGGAAGAGCTCAAAAAGGATTTTGAAAAGCAAGTTAGACAGGTGGAGGAAAAACTGGGAAGAGAAATGTCAGAGATGCAAGAAAAGTATGAAAAACGGGTCAATACCTTGGTAAAGGAGACCCAAAAAAATGCTGAGGAAATTAACACCTTGAAAAATAGGCTCACTCAATTGGCAAAGGAGGTTCAAAAAGCCAATGAGGAGAATGCTTTCAAAAGCAGAATGAGCCAAATGGAAAAAGAGGCTCAAAAGCTCACTGAATTTAATAGTTCTCTCAAAATTAGAATGGAACAGATGGAGTCTAATGACTTTATGAGAAACCAAGAAATCACCAAACAAAACCAAAAGAACAAAAAAATGGAAGAGAATGTGAAATATCTCATGGGAAAAACAAGTTACCTGGAAAATAGATCCAGGAGAGACAATTTAAAAATTATGGGACTACCTGAAAGTCATGATCAAAAAAAGAGCCTAGACATCATCTTCCATGAAATTATCAAGGAAAACTGCCCTGACATTCTAGAACCAGAGGGCAAAATAAGTATTGAAAGAATCCATTGATCACCACCTGAAAGAGATCCAAAAAGAGAAACTCCTAGGAACATTGTGGCCAAATTCAGAACTCCCAGCTCAAGGAAAAAATCTTGCAAGCAGCTAGAAAGAAACAATTCCAGTACTGTGGAAATACAATCAGGATAACTCAAGATCTAGCAGCTTCTACATGAAGGGATAGAAGGGCGTGGGATAGGATATTCCAGAAGTCAAAGAAACTAGGACTCAAACCAAGAATCACCAGCAAAACTGAGTATAATACTTCAGGGGAAAATATGGTCTTTCAATGAAACAGAGGACTTTCAAACATTCTTGATGAAAAAAACCAGAGGTGAAAAGAAAATTTGACTTTCAAACACAAGAATGAGAAGAAGCATGAAAAAGGAAACAGCAAAGAGAAGTCTTAAGGGACTTACCAGAAGTGAACTGTTTACATTCATACAGGGAAAGACAATATTTCTAACTCTTAAAACTTTTTAGTATCTGGGTAGTTGGTGGGACCACACACACATGTACACGCATGCACACACATACACACATGCATGCACATACAGAGATAGAGAGCACAGATTGAACTGAATAGGATGGGACCATACCTTAAAAGAAACTAAGGTAAATGGTGAGAGAGAAATGTAGGGGGAGGAAAGAGAGGGAAAGGGAAGGGGGTAACTATATGTCATTTAAGAGGCAGGTAGGAGTTTTTCTTAGTGGAGGGAAAAAGAGGAGAGCTAAGAACTGGCCTCAGTGTTAGCAAGATGTGAGTTCAAATCCTGCCCCTGAGCAGGATTAGCTGTGGGAACTTCAGCAATTCATCTAACTCCTTAGTGCCCCCAGGCAACTCTCTGGGAGGATAAGTGGCAGAACAGGTAGCAATCAGCATTGATCTACAGGGACATATCTCTATATACGCTTATATCCATACAAACATACACAATCAGTTTAAGTGCATACCAACATAATGTCTATTCTCTACATTCAAGTAATTTAACACCCTGAATTATTTCCTTAGGGCCTTGGTCAATGCTAGGTGACAGATGACTAAACTCATTTCAGCTAAACTATTAAAGGCTTTCTGCATTTACTTAATGTTACACCACCAATAGTAGTTTGAATTTTAGCTAGAGCCTTAGATCACCTTATCCAAAGGATCATAGATCTAGGAGCAGGCAGAGACCTTAAAGGCCATGTACTCCCTGCCCCCATTTTAAGGATGAGAAAATTGAGGCCCAGAGAGGTGAAATTATTTGCCCTAGGATATGCAAGTAAGATGATTGAGCCAAGATTCAAACCCAGGTTTGCTGAATCTGGGCTACATGGGAACAGAGATGTTGTCAGAGCTTCTACCACCCATGAGATGTCCTGGAAAGGATCAGTCACATGGCTCAAGGTTGGGGCAATGAATACAAGTGGGAATTTTTCTGCACTGAGCAGATAAACTACACAAACGTTAGTCAAAGAATCAATAAATGGCCGAATGAGGATCAAGCACTTTAGCACCAGTCAAAATGAGGTCTCGAGTGTGTTGTGCATACATGGAAGATACAAGCTAAGATACACACATAATTCAAAGATTGGATCACAGTTATCAGAGATAGTTCACAAAGTCCTCATGCCAAACACTTTCTATAGATTAGCCCAGTCACTCAGACACTGGCAAAGCCCCAGAACTAGGACACTCTGATACCAATGCTGAAAACAAAACTGTCCAGACTTGACTTTGAAGCTGAGCAATGATAGAACTTCACAGTCATGAATACTAGTCCAGACATGTGTGTCAATAATTGTTTCTATCTCCCTGTGGTTGTGGTGAGGGTAAACTGAGACAATATTGTAAAAATTAGTGTTATTATCATTAATTGTTATCATGGAGCTTTTTGGCAATCTGGTGTAGCCTAAGGATCTTTTCTGGAAAGAGCATGTGTAAGTGCATAAAATAAAATATATAGCATTACAAAAGAAACCAATTCTATTGAGATACAGTTATCAAAATGCTTTTAAAAAACAAGTTCACAGACTGACTTAAGAATCCCTGATCCTAATCAGGAATAAACATGGAGCTTGATGAACCCATAAATGACCAAAAGAATCCTCCATAGCATCACTGATCAGTGGCCATCCAGCCTTTGCTGAGGGAGCCCACTACTTCCCAAAGCAGTCCATTCTATTTTGGGACACCTTTCGTGCTCAGACATGACGACTCACTCTTCACCTTTTAAGTGTCCCCCACTGCTTTTGATTCTACCCTCCAGGACCAAGCAAAAAGCAGCTAATTTTTCTTTGATGTGAGAAGATTGTTGAGACAGGTTTAGAGCAGTGCTTATTGGCACTCAGTTGAAAAGAATGGATGGGGAGAAGGTACCAATCCATTTCTCTACAAACCATTGCAAAGGTCTTGGTTCTAACAGCACTCCCTTTCAAGCTTTGTCCCAATTTACAGTGAGACCCAAAATGCAGGACTGAAGAAAGGGTAACTTTGAAACTTCAAAGGCTCACATGATCTGCTCTTTCTATTTTATGGTGCCCAGGAAAGCAGAGCACAGTAAAACCACCATTGGCCGATAATGGTTTATTCAAAATAGTGCGCCATTCAAAACAAAGCTTATTCCCTAGCTGTCCAGATGCACTTTGGTACTGTGTTTTTTTTAATTATATCTGGACAATTCAATCGATTTCAAGTCTATTTCTCTTTGTCTTGAGAGAAGGCCTTAACACTCACACTAAAAGGAAGGTACAACCCAAACCAAGGGAAAGAGCTCAGTCACAGCTCCATCTTATCCCTCAACCGATATGCATCATGTGGAGTCTTTTTTTTTCTGAAGATAAGAGCAAAATCCTGTGATATTCATAGTGGAAGGAACCTTGGAAATAACTGTGTCTAACCCCTTCATTTTAAAAGGGGAGAAAATAAATTTCAGAAAAGGGAAGGTACATGCCTAAAATCAGACAATTTTTCCCTCAAAATTTCTTTAATTACTTTCATGTTTCATTCATTTAAAAAATGTTACTAAGAAATGACATCCCTGACCTTGAAGAGGAGATGCCCTTGATCTGTAACTTGGAGCTTATCCTGACAAGATAGTGAAGGAGAAAGCAGTACAGAGTTTTCTCTCTCTTTTTCCTTTTTCAACATCTCACAAACCTTTGACCCTTGACCCTCACCCTCTCCAGTCTCTCCTCCTTTACTCCAATCTCAGTCAAAGAGATAGCCCTTCCTCTTACCAGCACTAATACTTCTCTATATACCCCGGATCTCATCCTTTTCTATCTTCTCAGGTTGATTTCTCCCCTCACCCCTTAGCCTTTAATCCTTATCTATGAGTTCCTTCCCTATAGCCTATAAGCACACCAATCTCTCTTACTCTCTCTGACTCTTAAAATTCCCATCTAATGCTACCATCCACACTATCTATTGTCCTATAGCTCTCTTCCTTTTCACTGTCAACCTCCTACTCTTCCTGTCTCAGTGTTATTGATCATCTCTTAACCGTCCAATCCAATGACTTTTCATCCATCCCCATCCTTGTGCAGTCTCTGACACTGGTACCATCTCCTCCTAGATACTCTCTCCTTGGGTTACGATGACACTCCCTCTTCTTTCCCCTCCTACTTGTCCAATCGATTATCAGTCTTTTTTTCCCTGTTCATCTTACATACCACCCCCCACCGTGTAACTCTAGGTGGCCCCCAAGGCTCTGTCCTGGCACTAATTCTCTGTCTGTTCTCTTTTACTTGGTGATTTCATCAGCCCACCGGGTTCAATGCCAAATACTACCAGATCTATTATTGAGCCCAGTCTCTCCTTTGAGCTCTGGCCTCCCATGATCAGAGCTGGTAGGTTAACTGGACATCTTGTAAGTATCTTGAACTCAACACATTCAAAACAAAATGGCTCTTCCCCCCCCCAAATCCACTCCTCTTCTGAAGCTCCTCATTACTGTCAAAGACAACACTCTCCTTCCAGTTACCCAGGCTGGCAAGCTTGGGGCACCCTTAACTACTCACTTTCCTTTACCCTATGTTTGTTTTTCAGTCACTCCAGTCATGTTCAACTCCTTGGGAGCCCATTTGGGATTTTCTTGGCAAAGATAACAGAGTGGTTTGCTATTTCCTTCTCCATTACCCCACATAGCCAATCTATGGCTAAATATGGGCATTTTGATTTCTACATGTCTCTTGTACCTTCCTCTTTCATCCAGCCACCAGCCTAGTTCAGGTCCTTCTCATCTCTAAAATGGCTGATCGCAAAAAAACCTAACCCATCATCCACACAGTCATCAAAGAGATTTGTTTTTGAAGTGTACATCTGACCACTCCCTTACTCAATAAGTTCCAGCCGCTCCCAGTGGCCTTCAGGATCAAAGATAACTCTCTGCATAGCATTTAAAGCTCTTTCCACACTGACCCTGCCCCCCCCTCCAGTCTTGTTATATATTACTCTCCTTACCATGATCTGTAGTAGAATTAGGCTAGTCATCTTGCTGTTTTCCTCTGTGCCTTTGCTCAAGACTGGAATGCATTCATTCTCTCCTTCCCTCTACCTGCTACAGTCTCTCATTTCCTTCAGAACTCAGCTTATGTGCCCCAGAAACTATAGGGAGAAAACCCACTATGATACACTCAATGTTACAGTATTTGTACATTTCTTCAGCCTTCTGTCTCTTGGTACAATTTAGGAATTTTCAGGATGAAAGTATTCATCTTTGAATGTAACTGGAGCATAAATCAGCATTGTTTAAATACAGGGTTGTAGGATAGTAGGAAAAGTATTAGCTCTGGGCTCAGGGAATGCGACCGATTCTATCAGGTCCCTCTGTAATCTTAAGGACATCATGGAACTTCCTTGGGCTTCAGTTTCATCATTAGGAAAATGAAGGGAGTGGACTCGTCTCTAGGATCCTTTCTAGCTCTAATCTGTGATCTTTCCAGCTGCTGGCAGCCTCCTCTTCTTCTTTCCCCTCCCTCTCCAACTGCTTTGAACTGAGATGGTGTATGGTCACCTATGCGCACACTAGCTTCCCTGAGAGGATGCGAGAGCCTTGTTTCAGTGTCCCCAAAGCTTAGCACAGCCTCTGGCATACAATGAGATATGAATAAATGTGTGTTGATTGACTGCCTCCCTGATTGACTGTGGCATAGTCAATCTGGGGTGGAAGCAGTTTCTGGGAGAGAAGAGAGTGACAACATAGGCCATCATCCAATAGGCAAGAAAAGTGGATAGCCCAATGGAGGAAGGCAGCAGTGAGGACACAATCTGCCCCCATGGTGGATCATGGGTACAGTCATGTTGGAAGAAAGGATAGTTTATCCCTTAGAGTCTGGCCAGCACCTCTGTGGGGGGCAGATGAAAAAGGGAATCCTGGGAAAGGGGTTGCCATAGCAACAGGACCCTCACACCAGTGGCCCTGGGCAAGGCAAGGAATTGTGCTGAGGCAGCAAGAACAGAAGTCTCCACAAAGAAGAAAAACCCTCACCCCTCCACTTCCTTCACATCCCCGCAAGGATGTCAATGCCCTGGGACACAGGCTTTGTAGCCCCACTCTTGATAAATTTCAGAGTGAAGTGGACAGTTTTGCACATTCATCACATAAGCCACTCTCCTAGTTATTAGCATGCTTTAGCCTTACTTGCACAAGATTGGCATGTTCTGTTTCCTAATAGAATGTAAGTTCCTTGAGGGTAGGGGCTGTTTCATTCTTACCTCTGAGATCAAAAGCCTCGCACAGTGCTTTGGCATCACATCTACTTTCTAGACGTTTCTTGAACTGAATTGAACTGCAAGCATTTTGACTTGGGAATGAGGAACTTGAGTGATTCCTGAGGGCCCTGCCGCTTGTCCTGCCTCTGGGATCTCTGATGAGTCCCCTCTCACCCACTCCAGCCTTAGTTTTCCTCTCTGTTCAATGATGGGCTGTGACTCAATGACTCCTAAAATCTTTTCCAGGTTGAAATTCTGTGACCTGCTACATGATCTGGCTCTTTAAAAGCACCACTGGCATCAAATTTCTATTTACTAAAAAGTGAGTAAAGCCTTTCCTCCTTCCACCCTCTGCCCTGTTTCTCTCCATCTACAAGTCTTCTGACATATTTTTTTTTTTGTAAAAAGACTGAGTGGATGACATCAAGAAAAGGAATTATGAATATATTGGCAATAGAATTCTGACGAACAGTAGAATTAGACATTTTATTGACCTTCCTGGGTTCTGGCTCATTAAACACGACTGCTGAGGAGACCCTTGACTGACTGCAACCAAAGCTAATGCTTCCCTCTCCCAGAATCTTTTCTTGAGCTCTTCTTGAACTGACTTGAGAAGGCAGTTCTATAGCAGATGTCTGACACCAAAACCAGAGCTGGGGATTAGGAGAATCACAGACTCTATAAGCTAAATGGTGTATTAGAGGTTTCAACTTGTTCCTGAACAACCCCACCTTCCTTCCCTCAATGTCCCCCATAAGAACGCTGATAAGTGATTATCCAGTCTTTGCTTTAGGGGAAGAGAAGAAAAGAAGCACTTATATCGCACCTACTATGTGCCAGACTTTGTTTTATCCTCTTAACAATCCTGTGAGGTGCAGACAGAGGTAAGGTGACTTGTCCAGGATCACACTAACTTGCCCAGTTAGTGTCTGAAGCAGGATTTGAAATCCAATCATCTTAGTTCCCAGTCCAGCACTCTTTCCAGTAGGGGGTGCACTAGTAGTCTATTCCTCACATCCTACCTGGGCACGACTCATTGTTAGAATGCTTGTTCCTGACATTGGGCCTAAATCTGACTCCTTGCAACTTCTCCCCCTCTCTCCTCTGGAGTCAAGAACAAAGAGTCCTATTCAAAACCCTCCGGATAATTCAGAGGTACTTACCTCGTGTCCCCCAAACAATATTTTTTCTTTTGTAAACTAAATACTCTGAGTTCCTTCAACACATTGGTATATAATGTAGCTTCTGATGCTCTCACCATCCCAGCTCTCTTTTTCCCTCCCCTAAATGCTCTTGGATTTGTTCATCACTGAATACAATACCACAGCTGTGAGGGGGAATCAAGGATGAGAACTTAATCTTGTCATAAGTGGAATCAATGATGACACCTTCCTCCTAATCTTCATTGCAAACAATATAAATGGAGTGATGTTGATGAATAGTAAGACTGGAATGTGATGGTGGCAATTTGTAGGAAAATCGACATTATAGGAAAATATGAGGATTAGTGAGAGACCCTTACAAAAAGCAAGTAAACCTATTTATCTAAGCAAAATGGCAAATACAATCCAGAACTCCACATATTAGAATATGCCAAAGAATATATGAGTAAATGGACTCTTCATGTGAGAATGAGATAAGATCTCAGGTCAAATCAGGAGACAGAGGATTATGTTCTTATCAGAGGGAGATCTATTCACAATGGTCTGTAAAACTGCAAGCCCTAAAGGTCAGGGACCATCATGGAATTGGCCCCCATACACATCTATGCCTCCAAAGGCTTCAGGCTGTGATTCAAAGATCTCTCTCTGCTTCTTCCCTGGAACTACTCTTTCTACTTTTGTCTTCAAAGTACTAAATTAAATCCCTCTCACAGTTACACAGTGTCACTCTCAGCATTTTCTCTCCCAGTCAGGAGGCATATCTCCCTCCATATTTGCATTCATATAGCAGAGTTCTCCCTCCATAAAACCATCCCAGGCTTGGACATGAACAGGGTTACAATCCTCCCCTGAGCTGAAAATGTTAGTAGTCCCTTTCAAAAACAATCTGGGATAAAACTGAAACTTGTACCTTTCCAGCATAAACATAAACATTAGCACTTTAAAACAACAAGGGTAATTTTCCTGGTATCCCAGGTAACCAACTTATGGTATGGTTCAAAACAAAAACAAACAAAGGTGCTTTAACACAACATGCACTATATAGGGCATCTTTTGGCCATACATTCAGTGACAACATGCCTAAGTTACACGCAGGACATGGGTACATGCAAATCTATCCATAGTACGCAATATACCAATAATAATAATATAAAAAATATACCAATAATAATAATAGTACCCAATAATAAACAAGCAAAACCTGGCTAACTAGCTGTGAGAGTAATAGTATCTCTAAAAAATACAAATGAGCATACCTTCCAAAACCCAGCAAATAGACAACACTCTGCTCTGAACAGAGCACAGCACAGTCAGATGGACAAAGCACATCCTCAGCACGCAGCATCAACACGCACAGCAATAAGCTGTAAGGCTTACACAAGGCAATATGGATGTGTGTATCACTATTTCTCCAGATTCACCTGTAACAGCATAAATTAGTCTAATAATAACAGCCACCATTGACATAGTACTTTGAAGTTTGCCAAGCACTTCACAAATATTATCTCAAGTGAATCTCACAACAAACTTGAGAGGTAGGAGCTGTTATTACTTCCATTTTACAAATGAGAAAACTGATGCCAACAGAGGTTAAGTGACATGCCTAGGGTCACATAGCTAAGTAAGCATCAGAGACTAGATTTGAACTCAAGTCTTCCTGATGCCAGACCCAGTGCTGGGGCCATTGAGGCACCGCTGGTTGTCTACAGTCTGGTGACTGGTATGATGATTCCAGTTTCTTTATCACTTCCTGATCTCTTCTTTTCATATATTTGAACTAGTAGATGCTATGGGCTGACCAGTAGGATCATTATCGACTTCCTGTCTATACCTGAGACTACAGCAGGGGCAGAGTGGGTATTTGTCTATCTGGGCTATATAGGTTACGGTTATGCTCTAGGAATCTCTGTAGCAACAGTTCTAAAAATTCCAGAAAGAGGTTAATGCTGCCTTCAGTCTTCCTGTCTTGCAATAATACACAGAGTCTTTTTCACTGGAAACAGCACTTTGAAGGCCCCAGAATTCACTGGGCATTCATTTTGTTCATCATTTCTCTCCACCCACTTGCTAGAAAGCCTGACTAAGCCTCAAGTGGACAATAGCTAGTTAAGGTGAATAGTACTGATAGGACCTCCCTCCACTCACTGGGGCAATTTTGCAACAAATTTCCAAGTCTCTCAACAACTTTGCATAGGTCCCCTTTCCATCAGTCAGCTGATCTGTGAGTCCTGATGCTGAAATTTCTCAAGAGAACTCCATCTAGACAATGGATTGTAGTCTCATATATGGTGTCATAATATCATAATGTCTCGTTTCTACCAGAACTCTTTTGAGCTGAAACCATGCCCACTTGGCTGAATGTGAGCAGTTGCATCACTGCACAAGTTAATGTATTGGCAATTGTATGTATGTATTAGAAATGAAAGATGTTGACTCTACTGAGATTTTTGTCCTAGTTTCAGAGTTTTTAATCTGTTCAACAGGGCACTGCTGAAAAGTTCAGGCTGGGGCTCTCTCTGTGGATGATGGGGAGTAACTCCAGACTTTTTCATACCTTGTTTCCTTAAGTAACTGGCTCTCAAAGTCTCTACCTTGGTCAGAGTGGATCCCGGTAGGGAATCCACCCACTGAAAAATACTTACCCTATAATATGCTGATAACAAAAGTTATTTTCTGGTGAAATTGCTAGTCACCAGTAAGAAATGAAATATTTTTACCTTTATATCCCCTTCCAAAGATGGAAAGTCAATAAAAACACTTTCCAAAGACATGCTGGTATTTATGTTCTCCAAATATGCATCATGACTTGGGAATGATTTTCTCTATATATGTTTCACAATTCTCAGTGACCTCTGCTGCCACTTGGGGCCTGTAAGATTGGTTTCTGATTTTAACTTCTAGGAGCCAAGATGGTGTAGTAAGCAGTAAGTGGCTCACACCTTCTCTTATGGCCTTTGAAAAACTCAGAGAATATTGTCCCAGGAAAAATTCTGGAATAGTGGAACCAACAGAAAGAAAGGATACAGTAGTCTTTTAGCTCAGGAGGCTAGGGGTATTAACTGGAAAGGGCCCTTTTACTGTGTTTGAAGGGGACCAGTGCAGGATGGAAGGCATTCCAGCAAGTCAGCGGCAAGCTCCACCTCAATGGACCAGCAGGAGATCCTGAGCCCCAGGGTGGAGGAGCAGGCAAGCCCCACTACCAGGCACACACCAGCCACCACCACTAGCTCCCGCTCAGCATCATGTAAACTACAAGACCACTACAACATCCAGTTGCCAGCACCTGAGGCCCCAGCACACAGTTACCTGGCCCTTAGCCTCCAGGACAAGAAGTCTGGGACAGTGTCCCCTGGGCCTCAGAAGCAGAAATCAAATTCAAAAGCCAGAAAAAAGGTGAACAACATGAACAAGAAGAATTAAAGAAAAATAATGACCATAGAGAAGTATCTTGGTGACAGGGAAGGTTAAAACACAAATTTAGGAGAGAACAACTTGGTCAATATGGCCACAGGTGAAACCTCAAAAAGCAATCTGAACTGGTCTCAAGCCCAAAATACCTTCTTGGAAGAAGAGTTCAAGAAGGATTTTAAAAATCAAATAAGAGAGGTTGAAGAAAAACTGAACAATTCCTTTAAAAATACAATTGACAAAATGGATAAAAGGGTACACTGAAGAAAACAGATTGCTAATGGAATTAATATTTCCATTCCTAGAAAGTATGTGTCAATCAACTGACGGCATTCCCTACTCACCCCTGGATGGGCTGTCTTCTCATATGAGAATGTCCTCAGAGATTGCAACCCCAGCACTTAGCATATTCCTGGAACATAGTAGGGGCTTAATGCTTTTTCGTTCACTCATTCATCCAAGAAAGTGTAGCTGTGTTTTACCCTATTTATTAGTAAGACATCTCAGGAAAAATGGGATATTTTTCTGTCAGGCCACGTGACGGGAAATAAAAAGGTAAAGTTGACATTCAACCTAGGACACAACTCTTAGCACCCATTAATGGGGAAAGTTGAATAGTCAGATTTTTGGTAATTCTTCTCTTAGTGTTTTATAATTCCTGAACAGACACCACATAGCAGATTTGTGCAGAAACAACAGTGCTTGTCTGTCAGCAGCAGCAGCAGCAGTGATGGTCCCTCTCCTGCCCTATTTGCCTCCCATCCATCTCCACAAACTCTCCTCCTCCCTTCTTCATTCCCAACTCCAACATCTCCCCTCCCCTTTAACCACACATGTTTAGAGGGTGAAGAGCGAGGAGAGCTCTTAAAAGTCATTTAACCTAACCTCAGTTTACAGATAAGGATCCTTTTGTCCACACCACTACTGTCTTTTCCCAGACTGCTCAAGTGTATTGTACCCTCCCTAACCCCTCTTTGTACCTCTTACTTTACTCAGCTAGGTGGCACAGTGGATGGAGGATCAGGCCTGGATCAGGAGGACTTGAGTTCAGATGTGACCTCAGACACTTACTAGCTGTGTGACCCTAGGCAAGTCACTTAACCCTGTTTACCTCAGTCTCCTCATCTATCTACAAAATAAACTGGAGAAGGAAATGGCCAACCACCCTAGTATCTTTGTCAAAAAAATCTCAGGAGATTTAGTCACAATTAATTAACCAAACAATAGTAGCTTTTACTCACTTATCAAGTCAAAACTATGATTCCTGAAAAGGGCTTATCATTCAGTTGCTAATCCCTTCCCATAGACTCCACTCACCATTTCAGTAGTGACTTCCTAGACCAAAACACTCCTCCCTGGACACCACTCCCTCATACAAATTATATTTCCCAGTTAGAATGGAAGCTCCTTGAAGGAATCTTTAGGACTGTCTTGGAAATTTCCAGTTTCCTCATTTCATTTCAGGGAATTTAATCGGAGATGTGCTGGGTTCAAATTCTGGTTCCACTATTTGCTGGCTATGGGACCTTTTACAAGTCACCCCCTAGCGCTTGCCATCCCATGGTAGGTGCAGAATGAGGCCGGCATTTCCAGACGCATCCTTTGTGTGACTCTGATTTGCTTCATTATCTAATTTGCCACAATGGAAGTTTTGTTATTATCATTATTATTCAGGGGGTTAGGGTGGTTGGAGAGTGATGAGGGGAGTGGGGAGAAGGCAACAATGATGCAAAAAAAGCGGGGTCAGTGAAATGTTTGAAAAAGGCATGGAAGAGAGAAGAAGGACGTTCCGAAGGGGACACAGGCCAGTGCTAGTACGACTGTGTTCATTGTAATCTGTGAAGAAAAAGGACATTCATGCTGCGAATATGGAAATATCCATGCCTGTCAAATTCAGGAGAAAAAACAGCAAAAACCAAGGCACTGCATGGTGCCTTGGGAAAGGTGCCAGACTGGGAGTCAGCTGAGTCTGGACTGCATTCTGGCTCTTCCTCATAGTACCTGTGTGACTCTGGGTAAGGATTTAATGTCTCTGGGCCTCAGTTTCTTCAACTGTAAACTATCTGTGCAGGATGAAATGCTTTGTAAGGCCCCTTGCTGCTGTAAAACTATGAGCCTGTGACCCCTCCCTGGGCCTCAGTGGCCTTGTCTGTAGATGAGAGCTTAGTGGCAACGATCTACATCTTAGGAAGCTATGACAAAGGAAAATCAGAAGAAAAGTTCAAGGTTTGTACTGTGAATGTTTGGCTGCTGCCTCTCTTCCTGCTATAAATCATCCTTGGAGGAGTTTGCCAGTCAGAAACAACAACTCCAAACCAACAGCCCTCTGGGTAGTTTTCCATTTAAGTGTGGCATGATTTTCTTCCCTGGGAATTGCAGGTATTAAACTCAATTTATCAACATTGGATTCTGCTGGGCTAAGTGGGCAGAGTCAGAGCACTTGGGCCACGTGCCCTTATCCAGGATAGATCAAGGACTGGTGACTCACGTAGCCATTTATTCATTTTTTGCCTTGGTTAAAGGTACCTGAGGGCATCACAGGAAGGAGCTATCCAATGAAGTCCAAATCTAAACAGGACACATTTAAATACCTACCCCTCTAGTTAATCAGTCATTCAATCACACACTGGCTCCATGGCCAGTGCCCAGACAGGATGCTCAGCAAAGGGATGATCCCTGGCCAAGGTTGGTAGATTTGTCTGCCATGCCAGCCTATGATCCTCCCATAGTACCATCTCCCAAGAGTCGAGTTGTCCTTGGATGGGAAGAACCCAGAAAAGTGTTACTTTAGAAAGCCTGAGAGAGCAAAAACAGGTGACTCTTCTCAGGCTCTGTCATTTCAATTCAGTTCAATGCAACAACCATTTATTAAGGGCCTAGAAAGTGCTAGGTTCCCTGCCTTCAAGGGACCTACACCCTAGGCACATCATAACTGTATTTTAACAAAAGATGCTAGAAGACTGAAAGGTCATAAGACCCAGAGCAACGATCCTGGGATTTAGAGCTGGGAGTTGCCTTCAAAACCATCTGTTCCAAGGGTTCTTCACCTTGTTTGGGCCTTGACTTTGCAGTCAATCTGGGGATGCCTCTCGATCTCTGCCACAATCATGCTTTTAAATTCACAAAATAAAATGCATAGGATTGTAAAGGAAAACATTAAAAAAAACAAAAAAACCCAATGATATTGAAATAGAATTGATGAATTTTTTTAAAAGTTCACAGGCCCCAGTCAATTAGCATTTATTAAGTACCTACTGTGGGCCACTCGTGCTAAACCTGAGTAATACAAAGAAAGGCAAGTAGAAGTTTTGTGTCTCAGATGATCACTGTGATATTGTCAAGGGGAGTAAGGTTTTCTGCATTTCAGTATAATTACCTGCAATTTGCAATCAAACTACTCACTTTGGAGCTGACCTACAAAAGGACTGTCAGTCAGTCTTTAATACAGTATGTATCATTTTGTCTTATTGTGTAGAAATGAAAGGACATTTGAGATAAACAGACAAAGGCTTTTAAGGAGCTCACAGTCCAATGAGGTCATATGAAAACAACTATGTACAAGGTACAGACAGGAGGCACTGGAAATAATGAACAGAAGGGAGGCATTGGGATGAAGAAGGGCTTTGAGTAGAAGGTGGCCGAGACTCGAAAGAAGTCAGGGAAATCAGGACATGGAGATGAGGAGGAAGGGCGTTTTAGGCATGGGAGACAGCCAGGGAAAAGGTCCAGAGTCTGGAAATGAAATGTTGGGGGCAAGGGACAGCAAAAAGGCCTGTGACCCTGGATCATAGAGTGGTGGGGAGGGGGGAGTAAGATGTGAGAAGATTAGAAAGGTAGGGGGTGGTGACAGGTTGTGAAAGCCTTGGAATGCCAAACACAGGATTTGATATTTGGCCTTAAGTGATGGGGAGTCACTAGAGTTTACTGAATAATCCTTGATACTGCTCATGGGCAGCTAGATGGCACAATGAATAGAATGTTGGCCCTGGAGTTGGGAGGACCTGAGTTGAAATCTGTCTCAAATGCTTACTAGCTATGTGACCTTGTGCAAGTTACTTCACCCTGTTTGTCTCAATTTCCTCCTCTGTAAAATGAACTGGAAAAGGAAATGGCAAACCACTCCAGAATCTCTGCTAAGAAAATCCCAAATGGAATCAGGAAGAGTCAGAAACGAGTGAACTGATATAGCTCATTCTTTTCATTTTACAGATGTGAAAAGCAATGCCCAGAGTCTGAACTGACTTTATAGGCAGTGTGCTAGAGTGGATAGAATGTTGGACATGAAGTTAGAGGAAACCTGGGTTCAAATGCCACATGTAACATTCCTGTGACCTTGGGCAAGGCCATTTACCCCTCTCAGGTATGGTTTACCAATTATTTTCTTTGAAAGTTCTACATGAAAGTGAACTATTTTATCAATATTAGTCAAGGTCCTGTAGAGAGGAAGGAGTAGATTTAAGCCTGGGCCCCAGTAAACAGTTCACGTCTGCTGCTGAACAAGCTGAGATGAGAGGAGTCTCCAACATAGTGAACATCAAGCCTGAAGAACCCACCAAAACCACTCAGAGAGGGGTGAGCAGAAGAAACTCTCAAGTCAGCTGGACCAGAGCAGGCAGAAAAGTGGAAATTGGTTCAGCACCTTGGAAAGAAACCACCTGAAGAGACTAGGGGGGACAGCTTGATGCCATAGAGAGAGCCCTATATTTGGAGTTCAAGGACCTGAGTTTGCAACCTGACTCTGACACTTGCTCCTTGAACTGACTGTCTCTTGGCTTCCTCAGTATCTTCACATGTAAAATGAAGGAGTCCAACAAGGTGACTTCTAGGATCCCTTCTCACCCTAACCCAATGCTCCTGGCATTCCAAGCTTCTCTTTCTGCTTTCTGTACTGAGGACCTTGATTTAAGAGGGGTAGCTAGGTGGTGCAGTGGATAGAACACCAGTGCAGGAGTTAAGAGGACCTGAGTTCAAATCTCACCTCAGACACTTGACACTCACTAGCTGTTTGACCTTGGGCAAGTCACTTAACCTCAATTGCCTATCCTGGGTCATCTCCAGTCATCCTGATGAATATCAGATCACTGGATTCAGATGACTCTGGAGGAGTGAGGCTGGTGACCTGCCCAGCCTTCCCTCACTCTAACAAAGTCAAGTACAAATCATGTCATCATTTCTCTGATGGCATGGTCTTCTTTGGCAAGGAAGGACAAACGTACACACTGCTCCTTGACTTAAGATGATCACTGAGGGTCATTTCAGGGCTAAATCTGGTATCTTGCCTTGAATTGATTTTATCAGGGCTATCAGGACACCATTTAGAGGTAGGCAACATCTTAAGTCTAGAGGGTTTAGCCAAGAGGACCACCAGGAAAGTTGCATTTCCAGGAAGACATAAGTGCTGAGAGTTAGCCTGGGAGAAGAAATGGGACAAAAGTAAAGATAACCCAGACTTCTCCAATATCAAAAGACCTGTGTTCAAACCTCAGTTCATTTACCTGTGTGACTCATTTTCCCTCTCTCAGTCTCAGTTTCCTCCTTGTAAAATTATTTGTTAAAATGGGGGGGGGGTGGCGATGATGATAGATCATTGGAAGGACAAATACTGAAGCTGAAGCTTAAATACTTTGGTCACTAATGAGAAGACAGAACTCACTGGAAAAGACCCTGATGTTGGGGAAGATAGAAGATAAAAGGAGAATGGGATAGCAGAGGATGAGATGGATGATAGTGTCATGGAAGCAAAGAATATGAGCTTGGACAGACTTGGGGAGAAAGTGAAGGATAGAAGAGCCTGGTGTGCTATGGTCAATGGGATCATGAAGAGTGAGATACAACTGATGGTAGAACAGAAGACCTCTACAGCTACTTTCAGCACGTAATCTATGCTTCTCTGATCATACATGTGACTCAGCCTAGTAGCTATATAGCCTGTATAGAACCCAATTTGGCATGCCAGAGTGAAATGATTTCTTGTCTATGTTGTGGCCAACTGAGCACCTTGGTATTATTGCATGGCCTGGCACTAAGAGGCTTAGAGGAATGAAGGGGCAGTCTTGTGGTTCTGAGGCAGAAGTCCAGTGAGAAGAGCTTATTGATCCCTTAGGGATGGGGGTAGGGTGACAGTGGCTACAGGAAAACTTCTCTTTCAGAAAGAATTGAGAGGATTGGTATAGGGGAGGTTAGGGAGGGAGGACAAAGTGTTGTGTAAGCTACCCTTCTTATGACAACCTAGAAAATCTGGGCTAAGGGAGCCTCCTTATCTCTCAATGACAGGATCATCATGGCTGCAGGGTTGGCTTTTTGGTACCAAAAATGTATCATTAAAAAAGGAAAGAAGAACGTGGCAAGATTGGTACGGCAAGAAATCTGATGTAGATGCCAAGTGCCAGCAGGATGAATGTTCAGAAAAAGACCTGGCCCGACCTGGCTGGTGACTTTTGTGTGGTTGTGCAAATTGCCTCCATCTTCTGTACAGAGAAGAACAATTTCTTCCCATATTCACAAGCAGTCAAGGACATGTGTTGGGCTGCCACTGGACAAAGGAGGAGCAAGCTCAACTCAACTGCTGAAACAGTGGGCCAACAGGTAAATGATCTTGCACTCATATCTTCCTTCCTCACCTCCATCCCCCACTTCCTGCTTCATTTCCTTCAAGCCCCAAGCAGGAACAAATTCACCTCTCTCTGACCAGATCAACTACACAAAGAAGGAATCTTCCCCAGCTCAGTTAGCCTAGGTTCCCTTTGTTTCCTGGCACTTTCTTACCTGTCTCAGTGCCCAGTGATGACCAATCAATGTCTTATTGGGAGATGGTAGTTCTTGTAAATCACATAAAGAACATCTGTCTCCATAGGCTTTGTTTGGGTTGGGGGACAGTATCAATTTTATGGCAGGAAATTTCCCAAGAAAAATAACAGAAAATTGCAGCTCTTTTGAAATTTTAGTCAACTCCCTGTTATCTGAGAAAGAAATCTTTCAGTTTCTTTGTGATGTTATCATGTATCCCAGCGAAGAGATTGTGAGGAGGGATGGGAGAGAATCTTTCACTCAAGTGCTTTGCTAAACTGTCATGTCTTCTGAACTTCTTGACTGCACAAAATGAGATTTCTACCTAAACTTGATTGCTAAATATTTTGTTTGTAAGGCTACAACTAGGGCAGGGCAAATGGGGCTTTATCCCAAGGTGCCAAACTTTAGTGGGCAGCTCTTAAACTCCAGCGACACAGAAACAACTGTTATTAGCTTTTAGTTAGCACAAAAAATAGTTTAAATAAGAAGGTACCAGATGGTGTGAGTTTCCTCCCCACCCATTGCTGTTCCTCATGTGAGCTATTTTTCCTACTCCCAACAAGGACTAGTGTTCCTGAGTCTCTATTTCCTCCCTCCATAATGCATCTCTCTGAACAAAATTGATCTGAGGGCACTTTTCATGCTGTGTGGCCATCGTTTGGGAAACTTAATGCAGGCTGTGTTTTGTGAGGCTGGTCCCGCCCCAGGTGGAAAAGCTGCTGATTGCACCTCTATCACTTGTTTGTTCATTCACCCATTTTAACTCAGGAAGGAAAGGGTGGATTTGGACCCAAGTGAAATTTGACCATTACCAAAGGGAGGATGTCAAACAAAATAGCAATTAATAAACATTTTCCTATAGACAGCATGTGCTAACTGCTAGCACAGTTCAATGGAATTTGCTCCTCCCCCTGAAAGCTTAGATATATGATTGCACTAAAGAAGGCATGGAGTTCAGAGTACCAGCAATATGGTTGGCACTGTAAGAACGGGAAGAAAAGAAGTATAAGGATGTACTGAGTGAAGGCTAACAGCTCGCCAGCTAGCCCGTATGCCTCGTACCCAGAGAGAGGCCCCCAGCATGTTCTGTGTAGGCATGGGCAAGAGTCCAGTGAGATGAGAGAATAAGCAAGGGGTTGAGGTCATCTGACCTTGGGCAGACCTCTCCCCTTGTATGAGCCTCAGTTTCCCCTCTGTAAAGACCTTGATTCCTGCTCTGAGATTCCATAACTATGAATCAGTCTAGTGCCCGATCTCATGGACTAGGCTGAAGCTTCAGGATGGAGCACCACTAAGGCAAGCCAGCTGCTCCACTTCATATTCAGACATTCTCCATTCCTCAGAAACAGAGTCCAGAGTAGTTCAATGCCAGCTTGGCTCTGTCTTTTCCCACAGTTTCCTTGGGTATCCCCCCTTCTGATTGCCCGTTTCTGAGTGGTCCTCCAGCCTGCCAGGGGATGATGAAAGGCTGCTTTGAAAGAGGAGAGCCAAAAGAAAGCTGCCTTCTTCCTCTTGGGGAAAGAAAAAAGATATTGATCGAAGCCCGATGAGATCCTTCTAGACATGTCCCCAAGGGTGAGCAAAGTGAATCATCCTTGTTCCGAGATCATAATCACGAATAATGGTTGCACCCCACCACACACACACACACACACACACACACACACACACACTTGAGCACCCACACACACAGCATACAACTTTTCCCTTGGTTTATGATAGACTCACTCTTACTACCTCATTAGCAGTCTAGCCTGGAGGGGCAAAAAATTCCACTATGGAGATGGAGTGAAAAGGGAGTACGCAAGAATGGACTGAATGCATTAGCCTCTGTCTGGAACATAATATCTTAGGCTTCTCAAGCTTCACCTCATCTGCTCTGCAACATGCTGTGTGACCTTGGGGAAACCACTACACTTCCTGGGCCTTACTTTCCTCATGTCCAGGATGGAAGGCTTGATGATGCCTAAGGTCCCTTCCAGCTCTCATCTTTGTGGGGAATAGAAAATAAATACATACAAGAGCTCAGTCCTCACTCTTGGGCATTGACAATCTTATTTGATAAGGCAGGCCCTACTCACTGTGGGCAAGTGACTACTTCTCTGAACCTCAGTTTTCTCATCCATAAAGTGGGGTAATAAGCCCCACCATAATTGCCTTCCAGAGCTATTGTGGGGAAAGCATGTTGATAGCATTAAAGCACTGCAGGAAGATGTGACTTTTATTTATAGTTATTAGGAATCATATCTTTGTAAAACAATGGATGCTATAAAAATACACTCACTTGTTATCTCAAACTGAGGATCATAGCTTTAGAGGGAAAAGGGGCTTCAAAAATCCTCTAGCCCAACCTCCTCATTTTGCAAATGAGGAAACTGAGGCCCAGGGCAGGGCAATGACATGTCCCCAGTCATTTGGAGAAGAAATGACAGATCCAGGAGTCGATTATTGACACTTGAGACAGCACCCAGCCATGGACACCCTGATACCTAAGGTTCGAATGTAAAGGCACAGGGCCAGCTCCTTTGAAGTTCTTATTATGGAGGCAACCTAAGTGCTTAGAGGGTAACTATTGAACTTATGCTAATGAGATGCCAGCCTAGGCCAGTGACAGATGAGCACATACTTGGGGGTACCTGAAGGAGCCCAGACACAGCCAGAATGACCTTGCCCTAAGACTTACAAAGAAAGCCCAGAGAATCAGGTTGGAAGACTCCAATGGCTCACTGGATGCTGGGCTCCAGAGTCCTCACACATGAGGGTTGCTGTCCTGCCATGTCTGCCCCCCACAAACCCTTCTGTTTCAAGCTCAGAACTCTCTTCCTAAGCTCAACTCCAACTCCTCTACTCACTTTTGTATAACTGAATTGGCCTTAAACATGAAGATGTCTGTCATGCCTTGGAGTCTGCTGCTTTGCTGGAGCACCAGAATTTCTCTCCTGAATTCCCAAGGCACTGCTCTACGTTACACTCTGTTCCTGGGCCAAAGGTGCTTTTCCATCCCATCCCAGTCCAACGAATGTTCATAGATATGGATTAAAGCAGGGATTTCCTTCAATGATCCTCATAGCCTAAAAGAAGCAATCCTTCTCTTGCCAAAACAAGGGAAATTCAGTCCCTGTAATGGTCTGTGTCGACATGGCCACCTCTTCTCCAGTTTTCTTTTAAGTGAAAACAAAGGTAGAGTCAATAATTCTACAGTTGTTAAGGTATCCAAACTATCTGGTTTCAACCTTCATAGAAAGCACTGTTTTTCAGGCATGTTAAGACAACTGAACCATATTTTTCTTTGACTCCCACACTTGTAATCTGATTAGTTAGGGCCTTAAGCTAACTGACAGCTTCACCCGAAGAGTAAAAATGTCAATAGGAGACAATTCCAGAAACTCTGGGAAAGGACAAGTAGCCATCAAGCCCCACCCCACACTACTTAAAATCTAACTGCCTTAGCTGAAGCATTCCCAAGCTTCCCAGCGCACCCAGGTTCCTGGGGGGCAGGACCACTGACTCAAACATTTCCAGTTCACCCATCAAGCCAGGGATTGACCTGCAATATGCAAATCAGAGATTTTGACAGCTGCAAATGTTGGTTTCTGTCACAGAGACAGTACCTCCAACTATCCACCTCCATATTTCAGGCAGGCACCATTCAGACATGGGTAAAAATAGCTCAGTCCTATCTCTGGGGTAGGGAGAATAATGATGTTATCAAGGCAAATGCAAGAAGTAAATGGTAACTTTTTAATAAATACCTGCAAACGATGCCAGATCCCAACCAAACTTCCCTTTCTGCAACACCACTTCAAACAAAGGAAATTTAGTGTGCTGTGTGCATCTGACTCAGAGACAAATTAATCTCAGGTGTCCTATGTTGAAACTCTGGCTAATGTCAAAAGTAACAAGAAGCCCTTGGCATCAGTTTGTGTTTGGAGATTACTGGTGACACATGAATAATAAACAATGCAAACATTTTTGATGGCTGGAATGAAGAAGGTGAAGGTTGGTGGATAGTCAGAGGGAAATAGTAACAGGTATTAGGATTTGGATCCAGGGTGCCTGGGTTTGAATTCTGCCTTTAACATGAATTGTGTGACTTCAGCGTGTCATTTTTCCACTGTGGGCCTCAGTTTCCTCATCTTTAAGATGAATAGGCTAAGTTAGATGATCCATGGAGTCTCTACCCATTCTGAAACCTCAGGTCCTTTATATTTACCATGTTTGTTAGAAGAGAGAAGAACACTAGATATTTGACTTTGCTGATATGTAGAAATATCATCTTAACTCGATTTTACAAAAAGGAAGTGAACGGAATTCATTTCAAGGACATTTATTTTTGCTGGGATGGATATTCAACCCACTCATGCGACTGTGTCTCTGTGACTTGGTAGACAGTCTTGAAAGTTGCTTGCTGTAGCCAACCTGGTGATGGGCTTCTCTTTAAACTTGGCTAGGCTTGTCCTTGGACAAGAGCCATCGAGTCTGTTACAGGTACACCAGTAAAAGTCCATCTGTCTCGAGAAGATCTAGCATGCCACAGGCATCCATACATAGCCTTTGCAAATGAATCCAGGGTGGCCCCCACACCAAAGGGAGCCATGAGAGTGGGATCCCATGAGCTAGAGCTGAGAAAAGATGGTGACATAATGATCTTCTTTTGTCTTTTTCCTGAGTCCATCCTTTGTCCAGGACAACATTTTGTGGTGGAGTTTTAATCCGCTTTAAATCTCTGGAGGAGCACTTGAATTTAATATCCTTCTACAAATACATGAAAGTTATTTGCATGCATATGGTGCTCAAGCAGGAGATAAAATCCATATTTCCTAGCAGAAGTATAATGATGCTGTGATGACAGGAGCAAACAAATAATTATACACGCTTTTCATTGCTTAACTGCTCAATCATTAAGAATAAAAATTTAAGGCATGCCAGGAAAACAGACACCAAAGAGATACCATTCAATGTTAGCTTTATGTTACATAAGTATTAAAGACAAACAGAATGGTAGGGGATCCTGAGGCCATGCCATATGAGCATAGCTTAAAGTAGTAAATATTTAGCCCAGAGAGGAGAAGTTTTGGGGTCAGAGAGATGACAGCTGTCTTTATGTATGTAAAAGCCTGACTGGCCTCGACAGGGGAAGTAGGCATGTTCTGCTCCAGCCCACAGGGTAGAACTAGGAACAATGGATGGGAGTTACAGAGAGGCAGATTTGAAGTTGACTGTTAAACATCCCAACAATAAGAGTTATGGGAAAAAGGAATAGATAGTGCTTGGAAAGGAGTGAGCTCCCCATCCCTGGAGGTCTCTAGGCAAGGGCTTAAGAACCACTTGTCAGGTAGCCTATGCAGTGAATGGGATTCTTAGTAAGGTCTAGACTCAACTGGATGGCCTTGCAGGTCTCTTCTAACTCCGAGAAGCTATGACTCACGTACACACTTGAGTTGACCTGCTGGTTTATAAATCATTTACTATGTGCCAGACACCTTGCTAAGTGCTTCAGATACAAAGAAAAGGAAAAAAAAAAACACTTCAAGGAGTTCACAGTCTAAACAACTCTATAATTTAGCAAGATATTTCTAGGGGAAAAGGGAGCTAAAATCAGGGGCACAGTACTAACATTAAGGCTTCTTGCAGGAGGTGGAATAGGACTCAAAGGAAGCCAGGAGATGGAGAGGAGGCATAGGAGCATTTCAGGTGTGGGCGACAACAAGGCATGGAGTTGTGTGAGGAATTGCAAAACAACCAGGGAGTATGTGGCAGAAAGAAAAGTATAAGAAGATAGGGAAGGCAGGAAGGGGCTAGCTTGGGAAAGGCTTGGAAAGAAAACCGGATTTTATGTTCGATCACAGACACAACAGAGAGCTGTAGTGACTTGTTCAGTGTGTGTGTGTGTGTGTGTGTGTGTGTGTATGTGTGTGTGTGTGCATGTGTATGAGTGTGTGTGTATGTGTGTGTATGAATGTGTGTGTGTGTGTATTGGTCACTTCTGTGATTTAGCAAGATGACTTCAGCAGTTGAATGGAGGGTAGACCAGAATGGGAAGAGCCTGAGGCAGGCTGACCTCCCAGAAAGCTACTGGGAGTAGTCCAGGCATGAGATGCCCTACATCAGGGCACTGGCTGTATCAGAGGAGAGAAAGGGCTTAAACAAGAGGTGTTATGAGGGTAGAAATGATGGGTCTTGGCAAGAGTTGGATACAGGGGGCTAGTGAGAGTGAGGAGTTAAGGATGATACCAAGGTCATGAACCTGAAAAATGTCTTTGACAGTAATAGGAAGTTTAAAAGAGGGGAAGATTCAAGCAGAAAAATAGCAATAGAAAGATAACGAGTTCAGTTTTGCTAATGGCGGGCTTAAGATGTCAGTTCTAGATTTCCAACATGCAGCTGGAGGGGAGAGATTGGAGATCAGGAGAGAGGGTAGGGCTGGATACATAGATATGGGAATCTATCTTCCCAGGGATGATAATTAAATTTATGAGAACTGATGTGATCATCAGGAGAGATAGGATAGAAGAAGAAAAGAAGAGGGCCTGAGACTGACATGGTTATCGGGCATGATGTGGATGAAGATCGAGCAAAGGACACTGACGAGCAGCCATATATATTACTAACTGTCTTGTATATTTCTTGAAGTTTAAGCAGTCTGTTTCCCTTTCTTCATTAAATAGTTATCCTACTTTTAAATAATAATAAAACACCATGTATAGTCACGAAAATGACACAGTTCAGTGGAACCCAGCACTGAATAGGTCCACTCCAGATTTCTGTTTCATGCTCATCTCTGCCCCCACAGAAGTAAGGCAGTCTTTTACCCCTCCCTAACTGATTCAAGCTCCCACTCCATAAAGTAACCATTCAAAACATTTTCCTCTTTCCTCAAGCATCCCACACCATTAGCTGCCCCTTCTCTGTGGTGAGGACCTCACCCCATACTTGGCTGAGAAAATAGAGGTCATTTGTTGTGAGCTTCCTTTCCCCACTCTTCTATATCTCACAATGCCTTGACATCACACTCCATTCTCTCCTTTACACTAGTGTCTGATTAGAGTCCATTTTCCTTACCAAGGCCAACTCATCTCCATGAGCCTTTGATCCTATCCACGCCCATCATTTCCAGCATTGTCCTCTCAATTATCTGACACTTCCTCTTCTCCAGTCTTCAATCTCCCCATCTCCATTGGTTCCTTCCCTACTGTCTACAAACATGTCCCAGTCTTCCTTATTCTGAAAGGGAACCAAAATCTTGACAAGATCCTAGTATCATTTGAGGCTATTATCCTAGATCTCTCCCTCCCTTTTGCAGCCAAACTCCTGGAAAGCAAGCTGTCTATACTTGTTTTCGCCTGTTCTCTTCTTAATCACTGCTCAATCTTTTGTAATATGGCTTACAATCTCATCATTCAACTGAAACTGCTCTCTCCAAAGTTACCACTGATCTCTTAACTGACAAATCCAATCACCTCTCCTCAAGCCCCATCCTTCTTGACTTCTCTGCAGCCTATGCCACTGTGGATCATTTTCTCCTACTGGATAATTTTCTCTCTGGGTTTTTGTGATCCTGTCCTCTCAGTTTTTCTTCTACCTGTCTGACCATTTCTTGTCAGTCTCCATTTCAGATTCATCCTTCACAAGATTCCTCTTAAGTGTGGGAGCCCCGCAGGGCTCCTTTCCCAGCTTCCTTCTCTTTGCCCTTTATATTTTATTTGGTGACCTCAGCTTCCTTGAACTGAATGACAGTGTCTAGGAGGATGACTGCCAGCTTTGGGGATAGAGCTTTCGTCTCTCTCCTGAACTCCAGTTGTCCAACTCCAACTTCCTGCTGGCCATTCTGAATTGGATAATCTGTGGACATCTCAAAGTCAACATCTCTGAAGCTGAACTTATCTTTTCTCTCACATCTAGCCCTCTTCCAAACGTGCCTATTTCTGTCGAGGGTACCACCATCCTTCTCTTCATTCAGGTTCGCAACTATGGTGCCACCATCACCATATGCTTCCTCACTCCTCATATCATCATCATCCTCATCTCCACTTCCACAGTATCTCCCTTCTCCCTCATAAAGTCACCACTGTAATTTCTTTTATGGACTATTGCAAATAATCTTCCAATTGATCTCCTTGACTTAAGTATCCTCCCACTCCAATCCATCTTCTACCCAGCTGCCCAAGAGATTTCCCTTAAGTGTGGTCTTATGATGTCACTTCCCTACTTGATAAACTCCAGTGATTCCCTATTTTCTTCTGGGATCAACTATAAAGTCCCTTGTTTTGGCGGTCAAAATCCTTCACAACCTGGTCCTAACTTATTGTCCCAGTCTTATCCCAGCATACACACATTCATACACATAGAGCTATATATGTAGCTGCATTATATGTGTATCTCTATATACCTCTCTCCATAGAGAGACATATATTTCTTGCTAAGTCAGTCCTAATAAGGTAGGAGTCTTTGGATTTCTCTTAAGTGTTCAGCCCCAAATCTTTTGCTCTTTTCAGACTCTGGACACAATTGTGGCAGGGTTGAGTGATCAGTGCAGAATTGCCTGAATCTCTCCTTATCCTCTTTTTTGTTCAGCTGCTGGCCAATTGGGGATGCAGACTGGCACTGTCTCTTCTACTTTAGATCACACTCAGGGTACAGGTTAAGACTTTCAGGACCATCTTCTGCTTATCTTGTCTGTTTCCTTTCATTCGTGAATCTCATGCTTCCTCCCATCCTGGTGACTTTCTTTGTCCATTAATGACTGAATTATTTTCTAAGTCAGAAGATCTTTCCTTCCTTTGGTTGTTTTCCTGGACTAGAAATAATCAGGGATGCAGGTAGCAGGAAGTGGAACATTCTTTTCTTGTCCAATTCCTCCCCTGGTCTGCTTTCCACCTGAAATCTTGAGGAGTCATGAGGAGAAGCAAGTGGGAGGGGAAAGTGGATGAAGAGGGAAGACTAAGGGAAGAATATTCTGGAACACCAAGAGAGCCATGGAATTAAATCCTCTTTAGCTATAAGCAGACACTGCACAGGAAGATCATTTCTCCAGGGTAGCTCTTTGCCTCACAAGGTCACAAGTGGTCACATAATACCCTGTTTGCTGCCTGTCAACAATGCCCACTATTTCTTTGTAGAGCCCCAAAGTGGAAAGAACACCTGGTTTGGAGTCTGAGAGCTAGGGTTTGAATCCTCATTCTGAGACCACCTATATGAGTTTGAGAAAGCCACTTAATATCTCTGTACCTCAGTCTCTTCCTCTGTAAAATGAAGGGACTCAATGAGCTGGCCCTTAAGGCCCTTACAGCCTGATAATTCTGATGTTGTGATGTCATCACTGCTAGGATGGAGGCTCAGAGTCATCCTGACATGAGAATTGTCTAAGACTGAAGCAAATGCCCAGAGCTCTAACCAGGAGTTTTTGTGACTGAGTTGAGTAATCACCACAAAACTACCCCTGGGGTAGCCCAAGGGATGGATTGGGGGGGAAGCTGGGATATTACTGGGGGTGCTGCTGACTGGTTGGGGAGGGAGGGAAGAAAAAGCAGCTGTGGGCAACTTCCTATCTATGATGTTTCCTTTTTACTACTGAGTGCTGTCACCACTCTCTGAATTTAGTCATCTGAAGGGCAAAGCCCCAATCACCTTGCCTGTGCTACCACTTGCCCTGAGGAAGAAAGCTGGAGAAATAGGCCAGGAAATACTCTCTTGAGAGCCCTGCTAGATGTCTCTGGATTGACTTGGGAAGTGGGATCTCAGCTTTCTCTCTTGGTATCTCCACCCCAAGCTTTTAGGTTAATAACTAGGCAACAGAGTAGGTAGAGTGCTGGGCTTGGAGTCAGCAAGATGTGAATTGGAAACAAACTTCAGATGCTTATTAGCTGTGTGGCCCAGGGCAAGTCACTTAACCTTTATCTGCCTCAGTTTTCTCAACTGTAAAATGGGGATCTTAATAGCACTTACCTCCCAGGGTTGTTGTGAACATCAAATGAGATTATATATATATATATATATATATATATATATATATATATTTATAATGTATGTATGTATGTATATAAACAATTTGACTATTCTTAACATGGTATACAAATGTTGGCTATTATTTTTGCTATTAATAATCACCTCCTATAAGTCTGTCTCCCCCTTTGTGGAAACCAGCATGACATACTTGCTAAAACTCTTCAAGGAGCCACACAGGAATACTCTCTAGCACCATAGCTAGCCCTATGGTAACTTCTTAATTATGCCTCTTCTCTGCCAGGCAAAGACAGAACACTACCAGGCTTCGAGGACAGAGAATAACTCTGGACAAAGGTGAGGCTCAGAACTCTGGGATGTGGGAGGGCAAGTTCTTCTAGAGGCATTAATCTTTCTGACCTGGCAATAAAGTAGGACAAGACCCTTTGACCACAATAACACTTTTTCCTGTTGTTAAAGAGACTGTTTCAGGATGTCATTTATAGTAACTCACTCTTTTGCCCTCCTTGGGCATGCCCTCCCTCTATGTTGACAGGTCACCTGTCCATGGTCTTCTAATTCTCAATTTCATGACCACTTTGCATGACGTTTTGATCTTGGGTTTTATGTTTAACTCACTTTCTTCACTTCTAGAGTGTTCAAGATAACGTTTTTGGTCCTAGATCAGCCCATGCTAAGGCCTGAAGGAGACTGAGAGATCATCTGTTTGAAGGTTCTCATTAGCTATTAGGTGGAGGGGAAGGCTACTTGTGAAGTACCAAAATAGCGCAAGTAAGATAAATCCTTCCTGTCAATATTTTGGCAACTCTTGGGGTTGTTTTGGAAGTCCTAATTCAATAAATGTCATCCAGGCTGGCCAGGTGGCTCAGAGTGGGATGTGCCAGCCCTACTTGGGCAGGTTCCTCACCTGCTTGTCCTGGTTGTTATAGAATTCTTGACTTTCTGTATATGGGCAAGTGGCTCCAATGGACCCTTCACTCTTGAGTGAAGAACCTTTTCAGGGAAAATCTTGGATTTCCCAAACTTCTGTCCATACTCTTTGTAGAACTTTGCATGTTGGCAATTTATAGGAAAGAGAAAATCCTAGTTCATAAATTGGATTACATTACTGAATTGTTGCAGAGGGGTGCTGCCTCCTCCCAAAACACACAGAGAAGCAGACTGTTGTAAGGATATCATATTCATTCATTTAGTAAGACAAACATCCATCACATATTTTTACAATGCTACCTGCTACATTATAACACAAATTATTCTGCTTTTCACCTCAGTAACCAGTATTTTTTTAACAAAATTAAATGGAATTTTGCTCAAAACAGTCTACTGAGCAGAAAGAATTTCTTCCACAAGAGGGAAATATGAAGGCTTGCCTAATAATTATTCTGGAAATTGGTGCATTCTTGAAGTTGACCTCAATACAAACTGCTGTTTTCGAAAGAAGTCTTTTGTTAAAAATATGAGAACCTCAGAGGACAATACAGCAGGACTGAGCCCTACATCTTGGCAGCAGCTGTCAGTGGTGACATGAGATGGGAGGTCCCCTTCCCAAAAGCACTTCTTGCAGGTATAGGCCAACATGTCTGCTAATTTATCCATTCAGATCTAGTGACTATGTGATATCACCAAAATGCTGTCAATACACCACAACACATGACCAATGGAAAATACAAAGTTATGTGTGTTTCTTATTTCTTTGGTTAAATTCAATAAGCCCCGAGGTAAAAATCCAACCTTTCTTCCCATTCCATCCAGGTAGAAAGTACAGCTTCTGAACTTCAAGACAAATGAGGTATTTCTAAACATCAAGAGAAGGAGGAGGAGAAAGAGGAAGGAGGAGGAAGAGGAGGAGGACGAGGAAGAGAAGGAGGAGGAGTAAGAGGAGGAGGAGGAGAAGGGGAAGAAGAAGGAGGAGGAGGAGGAGAGGAAGAGGAGGAGAAGGAGAAGAAGAGGAAGAAAGAGAAGGAGAAGAAGAAGAAGGAGAAGACAAAGAAGGAGGAGGGGGAGAAGGAGAAGAAGAAGAGAAAGAAAGAGGAGGAGGAGGAGGAGAGGAAGAAGGAGAAGAAGAAGAAGCTTCTCAGAGGACTTGTGGAGGCAGTTTAGACATGGAGTCAATATAGATTATTTTCAGGAAAAGGGTGACATGATGAACATGTTGTCTAAAATAATTTAGTCCATTAGACCAATTGGATAAGGAGATAATGGGAGGCCAGTTAGGTCACTACTGCAGTTATAGGAGCACAGAATGAGAAAGTTGGCATTAGGATTCTTCCAATAAAACTAGAAAGGAAAGGAGGGATGTAGTAAACATTCCTAACAAATCAAGCAGGCTCAGTAAAAGCACAGGGAATGAGTGAGCTAAGTGTGCCTCCTGGCCGTTGGCAGAGATGGCCAAGAGGGGAGAAAGGAGTACAGTAGAGTGCTCTTTTCTAGTCAATACACAAAGCCTGCCTAGAGGATGAGGGCTGAGGAGCTATTTCAGTGTGGTATGTGGGGGCAGAGGGCATTGTGGGGGTTTCTGCTAAGCCCCTGAAGAGGATCTAGCCTGCCTTGCCTTTTGATCTATTCCATGGTGCACTAATGACCTACTTTTAAAAAATTCTTCCTTTTGCTGCTGAATTTATTGTTCAACAAGGCACCACGTGGCATCGTGTGGGGGACCCCGACCACCTTCGTGGTCTCTTATCATTTCTACAATGCTATTTCAATAACTTTTCTTAATCTCCTAATAAAGGTTCACCTTTCTTTGTAGAAAGTTCTGCTACCTACAGGACTGAAACACAGAGATTTCTTTAATGTTGAGGACAAAGGCTTCTCCTTTGATTTAAACACACTTTTCAGAAGAGCAAACCATGGGAGAGAACTCACGCCTTCAAGTTGATTGAGCTGATTTCCCCGTATGAATCAATGCTAGGCATTCCTGTTATTTGTCATTGCCTTGGACCTTGTCTTCTTCAGAATCTTCTAGAGGACCCTGGGAAACACATTCACATCCTGAACTGAGATGGCATCAGGAACCTTCACATGATGGTTTGTAAACACTTAGAGGTTCTGAACCTGAGTCCTAATGCAAAAACCATTTTTCATGTTGGTATATCCATGGCTGGTTGAATCCCATTCATTTATTTACCTAGAATTAAAGGGCATTCAAATGGTCTTGCACACCATACTTAAAGGCCCTCATTGGTGTGGGTACTCCCTCCAGTTTGATGTGGGTGCTCCCTCTGGTGGTGTAGATTGTGACTCATCCATGCTTTCACATCTTGTGTGACGTGTGTTCATATTCAATCAAAAGATCGCAGGCTAATCGATTCAGAGGTGGAAGAGACTTATTGGAGGTGATCAAATGCAACCCTCTCATTTTACAGATGAAGAAACTGAAAAGCTCAGATAGGTCAAGTAGTCTCACCCAGATTGTAATCTAGGTCTTTTAGTCTTCCATGGAAGAGGGCTACCATAGCATTTGAGCTATTCGTTCCTCACTCAATTTAATTCAAGAAGCATTCACTAAGCACTTCCTATGTGCCATGCCCTGGGTACTGTCCTAGGTGCTAGGGATACAAAAGCACAAATGAAACCTTCCTCTGCCCCAAAGAGGCTTACATTCTTCCAGTATGGAAAACATGTTGGTAGATAATTAAACATAAATTTTATACCAAGTAGCTACAGAGTGAAATGGGGGAGGATAGGGAGAGGAGGAGAGCCTTAACACATGGAGATATCAGGAAAGGTTTCATGGAGGAACTGTATTTTGAAGTGAGACTTTTTTTTTCATTTTTATAATTTATTTATTTATTTAACTTTTGACATTCATTTTCACAAAATTTTGGGTTCCAAACTTTTTTCCCCCTTTTATCCCCTCCCCCCACCCCAATACCCCAAGCAATCTAATTTTCCCTATCTCCAATCTGCCCTCTCTTCTGTCATCCCTCCCTTCTCTTGTCTCCATCTTCTCTTTTCTCCTGTAGGGCCAGATGACTTTCTATTCCTCATTAACTGTATGTCTTCTTTTCTAGTAGCAACACAAAACTAAACAGTTGTTCCTAAAACTTTTAGTTCCAAATTCTTCCCATCCCTCCCTCCCCAACCATTCCCTTTGGGAAGGCAGGCAATTCAATATAGGCCATATCTGTGTAGTTTTGCAAATGACTTCCCTGATAGTCTGTTGTGTAAGACTAACTGAATTACCCTCCATCCTATCCTGCCCCTCATTGTTTCTCTTCTGTCTTTTGATCCTGTCCCTCCCCAAGTGTTGACTTCAAATTGCTCCCTCCTCCCTTTGCCCTCCCTTCCATCATCTCCCCCCTTGCTTATCTCCCTCTCCCCCACTTTCCTATACTGTAAGATAGGTTTTCATACCAAAATGAGTGTGCATTTTATTCCTTCCTTTAGTCTAATGTGATGAGGGTAAACTTCTTGGTTTTTTTTTTTCTCAGCTCTCCTCTTTTTCCCTCCACTAAAAAGTCTCCTACTTGCCTCTTAAATGACATATAATTACCCCATTCCATTTCACCCTCTTTCCTCCCACTACATTTCTCTCTCACCATTTACCTTAATTTCTTTTAAGCTATGGTCCCATCCTATTCAATTCACTCTGTGCTCTCTGTCTCTGTATGTATGTGCATGTGTGTATGTGTGTGCGCGTGCATGCATGTACATATGTGTGTGTGATCCCACCAACTACCCAGATACTGAAAAGTTTTAAGAGTTACAAATATTGTCTTTCCATGTGGGAATGTAAACAGTTCACTTCTGATAAGTCCCTTAAGACTTCTCTTTGCTGTTTACTTTTTCATGCTTCTTCAAATTCCTGTGTTTGAAAGTCAAATTTTCTTTTCAGCTCTGGTCTTTTCATCAAGAATGCTTGAAAGTCCTCTGTTTCATTGAAAGACCATATTTTCCCCTGAAGTATTATACTCAGTTTAGCTGGGTAGGTGATTCTTGGTTTGAGTCCTAGTTCCTTTGACTTCTGGAATATCCTATCCCACGCCCTTCAATCCCTTCATGTAGAAGCTGCTAGATCTTGAGTTATCCTGATTGTATTTCCACAGTACTGGAATTGTTTCTTTCTAGCTGCTTGCAAGATTTTGTCTTTGAGCTGGGAGTTCTGGAATTTGGCCACAATGTTCCTAGGAGTTTCTCTTTTTGGATCTCTTTCAGGTGGTGATCGATGGATTCTTTCAATACTTATTTTGCCCTCTGGTTCTAGAATGTCAGGGCAGTTTTCCTTGATAATTTCTTGGAAGATGATGTCTAGGCTCTTTTTTTGATCATGACTTTCAGGTAGTCCCATAATTTTTAAATTGTCTCTCCTGGATCTATTTTCCAGGTCAGTTGTTTTTCCCATGAGATATTTCACATTCTCTTCCATTTTTTCATTCTTTTGGTTTTGTTTGGTGATTTCTTGGTTTCTCGTAATGTCATTAGACTCCATCTGTTCCATTCTAATTTTGAGAGAACTATTATCTTCAGTGAGCTTTTGACCCTCTTTTTCCATTTGGCTCATTCTGCTTTTGAAAGCATTCTTCTCCTCATTGGCTCTTTGAACCTCTTTTGCCAATTGAGTGAGCCTATTTTTCAAGGTGTTATTTTCCTCAGCATTTTTTTGGGTCTCCTTTACCAAGGTATTGACCCGTTTTTCATAGTTTTCTTGCATCTTTGTCATTTCTCTTCCCAGTTTTTCCTCCACCTGTTTAACTTGCTTTTCAAAATCCTTTTTGAGTTCTTCCAAGGCCTGAGCCCATCCGACATCCCCCTGGGATGTCTGGGGTACTGCGGCCCCACCCTCCACGTCTTTCCCTGATGGCAAGAATATTTCCTCGTCAGATCCCGAAGTCGGGATCATTTGCATCTGTTCGAAAAAACTCTCTATAGTCTTATTTTTCTTCCCTTTTCTAGGCATTTTCCCAGCCAGTTACTTGACTTCTGAGATTCCTGTCCACCCCCGCCTAGATCCGCCCAGCCAGTGCTTGGGGTCTTAGGTTCAAATGGGCTTTCCACAGCAAGCTTTAGTTCAGGTGCTGGGGTGGGGGCAGGGCCACCTCCCAGGCTCAGCTCCTCAGGGGCTTTATGCAGAGGCCTTCAGTAATAGAGCGGAGTGTGGCAGGGCCAGTCTCCCAGGCTCAGCTCCCTCAGGTTGTTTATGCAGAGATTTTCAGTAATGAAGATCCTGCCTGCTGCTGGGGGAGTCCGGGCTGCTGCCGCCACTGCCTCCGCTGCCGCCCATGCCTCTGCCTCCGCCGCTGCCCATGCCTCTGCCTCCGCCGCTTCCTGCCTCCATCTCTGCCGCCGCCACTTCCTCCCGAGGGGGCCTGAGTCATGGAGACACTCCGCTCCCCCTCTCGTACAGCCCAGCCTTCTCTCTCACTGACCTGTAGCTTCTGTGGGCGGAGGGACTTTCCCGGCTGCTGGAGCTTCCGTCCCTGAAGCCTGCTCGGGTCAGCTTCTCTGGGGCCGGGCCAGGGCAGCGCTGGGGTGGGGTCCACTTTCCGGTGTGCGAGGGACTCTGTGGATGGGTCTCCAGGGCTCACTGGAACGGAAATCTCTTCCCCTATGTTTATGCACCCCCTGCAGTGATTCAGAAATTATGGGGATCTCTTTTTACCTTAGTTCTATGGGTTGTGGGTTCAGAGCTCGTAAACGTGCATCTTTCTACTCTGCCATCTTGGCTCTGCCCCCTCCTGAAGTGAGACTTGAAGGACATTAGGTATTTTAACAGATGGGAAAGATTTAAGGTAGCATTCCAGGCATGTAGTATAGCCTATACAAAGGCCAAGAGGTGGGAGATGGAATGGCATGTATGGGGAACAGCGTTTGCTATCTGACCAGTTCACATCTTTCTCTGATCATGCATCTCCTGGATGATGTGTTTATGCAGCTAATGTGTTTATGTGACTGGAGCTTTTTGTAGCATTCATTTGGTTTCCACCTACACTCTGGGAAGTGGAAATAGGGGATTAGTAGGAACTAAGTGGCTCTATAAAGTGATGAGAATCCCATTGAGAGGTACTTGAAGGACATATGTATTGGACTGCTATTCAGCTTTATGATACACAACTACAACATCATGTACAAGAGAGTCCATTGGACCAGGCAGCCATCCTGGGGAGAACCTGTATGGGCAATCCAACACAACAAAGGGATCTTTTCCTCTCACTTCCTCTCTCTCTCAGTCATCTGGGTTGGAAGTCATGAGCTCTTAGAGGCCACTAGGGGACAACATGGCAGGGTGCTGAGTGTAAATTCATGGGGGTTTAGGGAGGAGAGGGAGTGACAGGGTGGTAGTGGGAATGGCAAACAGATATTCCTGAGAGAGGACCAAAATGGTTCCTGACCCTGAGAAACTTCTGGAGAAGCCACATGGAGTGAGGTGAGATAGTATATTCCACCTTCATAGTTGTTACTGTGATATGACAAGAACCTATGGGCGCTGTGCTCTTCTAGTGGCTTCTGGGAGCCATTCTTCCCTTGACGAAAGTAAATCTGTGAACTTAGGCATTACTAGGGCAGCAGCTGCCATTATGTTGGCCATGGAGATGACTGACACTTTACCTAAGTAGCTGCCACGATTTGAAGTTTTACCACTGTCTTTCATATTATAATTTCTTACAGTGAATGTATCCCAAGCTATAATAACAGTGTGGTTCTTTTTGGGTAAAGCAAAATGAGAAAGGGAAGGAGAATCTTAATGAGAAATAAGGAATGAGCTGTATTTTTGGACAATTTCCTGGAATACTGGGTGGGGACAAAATAATGAGCCAAAATTGAGATCAATTTCTGAGATATTTTATGTAGATAACTTGCTACATTTTAAATCCTAGATCCGTCCCAAAAATTGAACCAAAATAGGAGACTGAGGGTGGGGACATTACTGGATGCCAGGTAATAAAGAAAAGGACATCACTGACTGCCAGACAATAAATAAAAGGACATAACAGGATGCTAAGGAAGAAATGAAAAGACATCAAAGTGAGATAGATAAAAAATAGTAAATATCATGTCATGCTAGACCACTAATAGAAGGACATATCCACATGCTACGCAAGAAATAAATGGAGATAAATGGATGCTTGGCAATAAATAGTTGAACATAACTGGATGATAGATTGTAAGTCAAATAAGGTCACAGGGATATAGATAATAAATCAAAGAACATCATATGTTGTTTGATAGACAATAGATAAGTGGACATGATAGGACTCTAGTTCATCAAGAAAGGATATCAAAGAGAGCTAGGTAATAAAAAAAATTAGGTTCCAAGGTGCCAGGTAAGAAATAAAAGTACAATATAGGTTGGAGACGATAAATAAAAAGACATGACAGGATGCTAGGCAATAGATAATGGGACATCAGAGGATGCTAGGTAATAAAAAAAGGACATCAATGAGTATAGATGTAATAAATATGATGACATGAGATGAAGCCATGTAATAAATAAAAGAAATCACAGGTTGTCAGACAATAAATGAAAGGACATAACAGGATACCAGGTAATAAACGAAATGACATCACAGGATATTAGATAATACATAAAAGAATATCACAAAATGCTGGATAATTGGTAATTGCACACCAGAGGAGGCAAGGTAATAAAAAAGAACTTCAGAGAGAGCAAGATCATGAATGAAATGAAATCACAGGATGGTACATAATAAATACAAGAAAATCACAGGCTGATGGGTAATAAAGAAAAAAAACATCACAGAAATGTAGCTTATAAAGGAGATGGCAACATAGGATTCTAGGTAATTAATGAAAGGGCAACATAGGATGCCTGTAAAAATTATGTAAAAATGAAAGAGCCACTCAGGATTTTAGGTAATAAAAGTATAACATCCCAGGATGCGAGGCCTCAAATAATGTGACATCACAGGATGGGAGATAATAAAGAATAGAACATAACATGATGGCAAACAATACATAATTGGACCTGAGGGGATGCTAGGTAAGATAAAAAGGACATCCAAGAGAGTTACGTAATGAAGAAAATGACATTACAGGATGCCAGGTAATAAACAAAATGACAATACAGGATATTAGAGAATAAGGAAAAGAATATCACACACAATGCTGGACAATAGGTAATTGGACACCAGACCATGCAGGGCAATAAAAAACAACGTCAGAGAGAGCAAGGTCATAAAGGAAATGAAATCACAGAGTGCTACATAATAAATACAATGAAATCGCAGCTTGCTGAGTAATAGAGAAAAAAAATAGTACAGAGATGCAGTGTATAAAGAGATGGCATCAGAGATCCTAGGTAATTAATGGAAGGGCATCATAGGATGCTATGTAAAAATGAAAGAGCCACTCAGCATTGTAGGTAATAAAAGTATAACATCCCAGGATGCGAGGCCTCAAATAATGTGACATCACAGGATGGGAGATAATAAAGAATAGAACACAACATGATGGTAGACAATAGAGAATTGGACCTCAGGGCATGCTAGGGAAGAAAAAAATGACATCACAGAGAGTTAGTTAAAGAAAACAATGACGTTACTGCATGCCAGGTAATAAAGAAAAGGACATCCCTGGCTGCCAGACAATAAATAAAAGGACACAACAGGATGCTAAGGAATAAATAAAAAGACATCACAGTAAGATAGATAAAAAATAGAAAACATCATGTCATGCTAGACCACTAATAGAAGGACATATCCACATGCTAGGCAAGAAATAAATGGAGATAAATGGAGGCTTGGAAATAAATAGGTGAACATAACTGGATGATAGATTGTAAATCAAATAAGGTCACAGGGAGATAGATAATAATTCAAAGACATCATATGTTGTTTGATAGACAATAAATAAGTGGACATGATAGGACTCTAGTTCATCAAGAAAGGATATCAAAGAGAGCTAGGTAATAAAAAAATAACGTTCCAAGGTGCCAGGTAAGAAATAAAAGTACAAGATGGGTTGGAAACGATAAAGAAAAAGACATGACAGGATGCTAGGCAATAGATAATGGGACATCAGAGGATGCTAGGTAATAAAAAAAGGACATCACTGAGTATAGAGGTAATAAATATGATGACGTGAGATGAAATGAGGTAAAAAAATAAAAGAAATCACAGGTTGTCAAACAATAAATAAAAGGACATAACAGGATGCCAGGGAATAAACAAAATGACATTACAGGATATTAGAGAGTAAGTAAAAGAATATCACACAATGCTGGACAATAGGTAATTGGACACCAGAGGATTCAAGGTAATAAAAAAGGACGTCAGAGAGAGCAAGGTTATAAATGAAATGAAATCACAGATGCTATGTAACAAATAGAAGGAAATCAGAGGTTGATGGGTAACAAAGAAAAAAACCATCACAGAGATGTGGCTTATAAAGGAGATGGCATCACAGGATTCTAGGTAATTAATGCAAGGGCATCATAGGATGCTATGTAAAAATGAATGAGCCACTCAACATTGTAGGTCATAAAAATATAACATCCCAGGATGCTAGGCCTCAAATAATGTGACATCACAGGATGGTAGATAATCAGGAATTGAACATAGCCTCCACAATTCAATGTTCTTACTCATTCAGCTCTGTATCCATGCCCCCATACACACACACACCCCCTACACACACACACACACTCTCTCTCAGCCTGGGCACTGGGAAAAGTACTCAGGCGCTCAGGCAGTCAGTGTCAATAGGTGACTCCCTACCTGTTGGACAAACCCACTGCACTGGGTGCTGATGATCCTTTCTGGGAAGCCAAACCGATGCACCAGCTTGAGGAGCTGCTCAGCTGTCTCCTCAGGGGAACAGGTCTTCATCGGGGCAGCCTCGACCCAGCGGGTGAAGTGGTCTACAACCACGAAGATAAAGCGGGCACCTCTGGGTGTCTGCTTCATGGGCCCCACAAGCTGAAGGCCAATGAGGTGAAACAGGCCCCTGGCCTGGGGGGGGCACAAAGGGCAAGGTGAGAGGGGCTCAGAGAGAAGCAGAAGCCAGCAGCGCAACCAGAGGTGGTCTCAGAAGGGGACACAGTGGGCCCAGGGACACCCAGGGGAAGGTGTGTGGGATCTGGCAGCCAGGAAGCCAGAGTCCAGTCTCCTGAGCTGCCCTCCCTCAGTTTTCTGATCTGAACATCCCACCAGGTACTGCAGAATGGTAGTACTGGCAGGGACCTTAGGGAACAGCCCATGACTTGAAAGGAAGGTGACTTTGACCAGCTGTGTGATCCTGAGCAAGGTGGCTTCTGACTGACAGCACGCAGTTCTTACATTCCCAATATCACAGAAGCCTTAAGAGCCCCAACCGCCCACCCAGCTGCTTTGTTCCAGCCTTCCTCTCCAAGCTTAGTGCACAAGTCAGTTGCCTTTACCAGCCAGCATTGTCTTACTGATCCTTTACATAGCATCCCATCTCCCAGCCTTTGCACAGACAGGAACAGACTCCTTTCTCACATGTCCACCTAATAATTCCCATCTTTCCCATAAGCTAAAGCCAGCTCTTCCAAAAGGCCTGCCCTTATCTAGTCTGTGGAATGAGGTAGGTTGTGTCATAGAAAAATGCCTTTGAGCATCTTTAAAGCAGTGGCTGGAGTGATTTCCATTTCCTCTAGAGTGTTTAGTTGTTAAAACACACCCCTTAGGGATTTTGAGGCCAGGCTTTTTGAGGGGTCTATTATGGGAATTTAGACAAGGTTTCAGCTTTTCATTCAGTTCAGTCAGCATTATGAAGACTGGATGCTACGGAATGGTCTGCATGTTTACTTGAAGACAGGTGGATTTGAAACAACTTGAAGGCCTTGTCCTACTGAGCTGCTGGACCTAATGTGAGACCCAAAGAATCCAGCTTTTACATGGAAAGCTTTGGGTGAATGAAGTTGGAGTCTTCTGTTACCAACGGCCAAAGCTGTTCCAGAACTCGTGTCTTCGAGCTTTGTCAATACGACAACATTTCTAAAGGTGAAGGAGGGCTTGCTTCAATTTCTCTCCTTTATCTTCAGGTAGATTCTCTCAGCAAGCCCTTTGAACTCCACAATTTTGAGGGCAAGTACTATGTTCATTATTCACTCTTTGGCTTTATTGGAGCCAAAACAGCTTTGGCTGCAGGGTTTTTATTCAATGATAAATAAAATATTGACAGGAAAAAAAGCCTGTCTTGTGTCAGGTACACAGGCTGCCCCACGCCCACCCCCACTGGATCAACATCTCACTGAAGGGGGTCCTGTGTGCATCGGTTTCATACCCCAGCCCTGACTGTGGTGAAGGCCCATAGTAAATGGTTGTTGAAGTCTAAAAGTTTCCTTTTCATCCACATACCTGTAGGTGGGGACAGGCAAAGGAACTCAATGGAGGGGGTGGAGGAAAGGGAACTTGGAGGTAACTCCCCCCCCCAATCTCTTCTAGGTCCAGCAGGTTCTTAGTTTACCTTGTCCTGAGGGATACCCCCAAACTCATCCTAATAATTAACAAGGCAAAGTACCTGGGCCACAGGAAGCTCCCTTTGGGATTTGGGGGGCTCCTTCTTGGCCTTTAGAGGCAAGGGTGGGTCTGCCTTCAGTGCTGTTGTACCCTCTTTCTTAGGAGCATGAGTTGTCTTGGCTTTCTTGAAGGACTCAGTTTCCCCTATCTGTAAGGACAAAGCACAAAGCTGGGGCTCCATCCTGGCCAGGACAGGGCCCCCATTCTGCTCCCCACTCAAGGGGTAAAGAATGCCATGCCATGCCATTCTTGAGGAGAGAACGCAAGTTTTTAGCATCTTCCTTTCCTATTGGGCCCTTGGAGGGACAGATGTGGGAAGGGCAGCAGGATGGAGCTTCCAGAGCTGCAGGACACCCGCTTACCATAGTAGTTCGGGTCTCCTTGTCTGCTAGCTTGTCCTTCTGGCATTTCTTACATTCCTTGACCTGGAAAAGAGGAGAATGTGGAGCTTTCAGGCCAGGCAGGAGCCGGGAGGCTCCTCCCAGCTCCTTCCCTCCTTTTTACATTTAATTAGGCATTTTTATTAAAGTGATTAGTAAAACAGTAAGGAAATCACATTTGGAGAGGCTTCCGAGGGTATAAACAAAAGGCTGGCCAGACCCACAACTAGCATTCCTAACATAGGCATTAGCATTCTGATTGTATAGCTGGGAAAAACTGAGATTAAGTGAGTTGCCCAACACCCCTCCATCAGCAAGTCAGAATCAAACCTCGGTTCCCAGTTCAGGTTGCCCATCATACACCCAGCATCAGGGTCCATAAGGGTACAGCCCCAGCCTGTACCCCCAGACCCCAACCCAGAGATTCACTGGACTCTACCTATGACAGTGTTTGAGCCTCAGCCAGCCAGCATCTTTGCTGGAGGAGTTAAGCTGGCTCAGATGTGCAGAGAAGAGAGGTTCAGAATACAAATGTTCTTAGAAGCCGAGGATCTCATGTACTTGGACACAGAAGGCCAAGCTCTGCCACCCAGTCAGCTGGGTGCCCTCAGGCAGCTCATGACCCACACTCCAGACCTCAAAAATCCCTCTAAAGATGCAAGAGTTACCCCCGGACAGAGAGCCGCAAGGAAAATGACTTTGTAGCAGCTAAAAGGAAAGAAAGCATTCTTACCTGGAAGTGAACAGTTGTTATTAAAACTCCTTCGAGAATTCAGGCCAATTTAAATTTCCAATAGGAACCACAGGCTAATTTGGGGTTAAAATGAAACAAAGGGAGGTCTGGCCACTCCAGGGAAGGAAAGAACAGTTAGGATTTCTTGGAAAGAAAATCCTCATCACTAATCCTTGTTTAAAGAAGCAAAAGAGAAAACTTTGCCCTCCCTCGAGCCCCCCCTCCCATCACCCTTTTTAAAACTGGTGGAAAGATTCGAACATGTCTAGTGACACAGTATTGGTCATCCTGGTGCCAGACACAAGGGAGAGGGGAGAGGGCGAGAAAGAACATGTTTCCCCTCACCCCCAGTCTCTGGAACTAAACAATCAGGTCCCTTCTCTTTACCAGAAAGAATCCCAAGCAAAATCTCAGGAGAAAACAATTCTTTCCTATGACCTGGCAGTAAGGAGGGGTGTAAGTAATGGGGGTAGTGAATACCCTTAAGGGTCCATGCCAGCAAAGTGAGCTGTAGCCAAAGCCAATGGCAGCACTTGACCACCAGCCCCCTTCAGCTATATCTCCTCTTTTCAGGAGTAAAAAGGGGGCAAACTCCCACAAAGGAGGGAGGGCCAAGAATGGCTAACAAGAGGAGGTCCTTCACTGTTCTGGGGTTCCCTCCATGGGCGTCAGTCTGGGGAAACCTAGGGACCTCTTCTCAGAAGATTTTAAAAGGTCCCCAAAATAGAGAATTCCAAAACAAGTCCATGAATTTACAAAGGTCACATTAAAACACACGCAAGTTTACTTTGCCAAGATAAGAAATCTTGCTGGGGTTGGCTGGATAGAGGGGAGAATTTACGCCTCTGCTGAGTCAAAGATGGAGTTTGGGTGTCACAGGCACTGAACTGGGGAGCCAGTCTCCACCAGGAAATGGCAGCCCACCCACAGAAACAAAAGATAGAAGGGGGAGAATTCTTTGTATCCTAAAAGTGCTCTTTTGAAGATTTTAGGATGGGATTTGATTTATAAAAAAGTTGGCCTCTGGGCTTCCCCTAACTGGTGATCCCTTCCTTACATTTGTAAAATAAGAATGGGGGTGGAGATGGAGGGCAAGAGGGGAGGGAGGGGGTTGTCCCAAAGACTCTTTTGGAGAAGGGAAGGCTTCCAGTTCCAAAGCTAGACCTTAAACTGGCATTTGAGAAAGCCAGATCCATCCATCTAGAAAGCAGCCCAATACCATGGTCCTGGAGTCAGTCCCTACAGCTGGTCAGGACCCCCTCCTTCCTACCACCACTCCTACCACAAAAAAAAAAAAAAAAAAAAGAATTCCTGGCCTCTCTTTGAATGGAGTCTAGCTCTAAATCTGAAGTCATTACCCATTTCCGGGAGTCATAAACCACTCCAGGCCAATAGTAGGACTCGGTGACATTGCCCCCAGTCTTCCGGATCCCCAGATGGCCCTCCTTAGAGATGTGGGCTTCTAGGAAGGCTTGTCTCTTCTCCTCCAAGGTAAAAAGAATCTTCTGCTTTTTACCTCTGCCTTTGTAGTACAGGTGATTACCTTGGAAAGGAAACAAAACGAAAGCAAAAACCAGATGCATTACCTGGGACCCAGAAGTTCCTCCATCCTCCCTCCTTTCCCCCTCCCAGTGGAGCCAAGGTTGTGACCTCAGCTCTCTGGGCTTCTCATTCTCAGACACAGACACTCAGCGCAGCCTGCTACAAGCAAAGGAATCCTAAATCAGGCTCAGGGAGGAGCGCCTGCCTAGCAACCTTCTCCTCCCCAACCCTTCTGAAGCATCTAACAGCCTAGTGATAATTGAGTCAAAATAGATAAGTGAGGGATTTTGGGAGGTGGAGCTGAGGATACAGAGGTAAGAAGGGGTGTGGAGTCAGGAAGGATGTGGTTCTGGATGGAGGAGCCCATCCTCCCACACCTCAGCTTGAGTGAGGGATAGAAAATCAGCAGAAATCAGTGCAGAGAATGCCAGCGTTCAGTGTCTCATTATTCTCTATCTCGGGAGCCACCTTTTCCATACTCATTCCCATTTTTCCCATAGATTCTCCTCTCAAATTCCTCATTTCTGGAAGAGGAGGCACCAGCATCCCAGATACCCAAGTTTGGACCCTCCCAGTCCTTGCTTGACCACACTCAGTCCCCACTCAGTCAAGTGTCCCATCTACAATATCCTCTCCAGGGCAGTCTAACCACCTCCCTTTCTAGAGGCCCCTTTATCTATACTGCCAGGCCCACTAGACTGGGGGTAGCCTTTATCACTTCTCATCTGGATTATTTAATGGCCTTCTCATTGGTTCCCCCTTCCTCAATCCCCGGCCCATCCATCCTCCAGTCGGGGCCAAAGTGGTTTCATTAAAGGACCAGTTTGTCACGTGCTGGCCCGTTCAATAAACTCCTCCTGTATCTAGGACCAGAAGCAAACCGCACACAGTCTGGACCACATGGCTCCTTCATCCCTCCCCCCACCCCCACAGAAGGGTCCAGCCAAGTTGGTTTTTAAATAGCATCTCAACTCCTCTCAGCCACTCCCTTCGTCTTAGAATTCTCAGCATTCACAAGGACTTTTCCATGTCTCTCCACTAAGATCACAGCAATTCCCCCCACCCCCATTACATCCTTTTCTATCTTGTGGATTCCCGTAGAGATGGTCCCATCAGCCCTTCACTGTCCTCTCCCCTGCAGGCTCCAGTCCACCCTTTTCCACCAAAAGAAGTCCAGCTCTGTCTGCCACTTCCTGGTTCTATTTCGAGGATTTTCTTTAGGATCAAATAGGAACACTTCTGTTGGGCACTTAAGCCCCTTTCAACCTTCCTTTCTGGGCTTATTAGACATGGATCCCCTTCAAGGACCCTGTGGTTCTATTAGACAGGCTTTGATGGTCCCTGCATATAACTTTGCATCATGCACCTCCAAACCTTTGCACAGGCTGTACCACCTCATGCCCCCCCTAGCTCTCCCTTCCTCATGCCTGACTCTCAAAACCTCTACTTTCTCTCAGAGTTTATACCAAGTGCCACCTCCTTCATGAAGTCTGTCCAGATTACTTCCCTCCCATCCCCCAAAGTGGCTAGCGCCTCTCAATGAAAGTACCGGGCATTTATTCTGTTTGTCAGATTATTATAAAATGTCCCCAAACAAAATGAGTTTCTTGAGGGCAAGGACCTTTTCACTTGTCTTTGAACCACTCCCCATGCCAGGCACAGTGCCTGGCACCGAGTAGGTGCTAGCCCATCACTCTCCTTTCTCAGCATGCTCTGGGGAAACAGATGCTATTTTTTAGCATCTTACACCAGCCTTTGTACATCCTAGAACCTGGAAGGCAGCAGGTCTGGAGTACAACAAAGGTTAGGGACTGGGAGGGAAGGAGGTCAGATAGGATCTTCTCCCCTAGCCACTGACTCCAGTTTCCTCCAACCTTGTGCAAGTTAACAGAAGACTCGTGCTAAGTGAGTAGGAGGTACAGAACAGGAAGGAGATGCCCGGGCTCCAGCATCCGATAACCCTTGACCTTAGTCACTCTTGGAGGAGGGGTCTGAGTTCAGGGCCAGCCACCCTCTACCCATTCAAAGTCAAGGTCAAAGGCCCTTAGTGAAGGGAGGAAGGAGGCCGAGGAGGGGCCAGACTTAGGGCCCTCCACAGCTCTGAGCACTATTGTTCCCCTTGGCCAAAAGACATCGAGGTCAAGAAAGAAATACTGACCTTCCTGAAAGAAATTCGCTTTCTGAAGAAGCTGTCTTCTCAGTGCCTCTGGGGACGATCCTGCCTTCAAAAGCTGCAGCGCCGAGGCCTGGCAAAAGAAAGGAGAAACCAGGCTTTGAGGGGGTGGATGGGGCTTCAGGACCTACAAAGGGGTCAGCCAGCCAGCCAGCCAGCTCACCTGCCGCTCCCTCCGAAGGGACTCCATCCTTGGGCAGCCTGCCTCCTCTGCAAACGAGGCAAGTGCTTAAGAGGGCAGGCCGGCCCCAGGCTCTATTTAAGCCAAGGGTCTGCCTCCTCACCCTCCCTAGTCCCGCCTCTAAGGAACCTCCCCATCCCCACCTTCCTGCTGCTTGAGGGCTAGCTCTGCAGCAGGGAAGTCCAGACCCTCGCCTTACAATTGAGGCTTTGTGTTTGAACCCAGCAGACAAAAAGCCGGAGGCCCCAAGGGAGCGTAATCTCCAAGGGACCCATCCCCGAGAGGCCACAGGTGAACTTGTAACCCCTGTAAAATGGGCAGACGAGAACAACTCATTCCAGCAGCTCCAGAGGTGACTGAAGCAGGCACCCCAGTGTGGAGTGATGAGAAGACATCAAGGCTGTCCCCTACAGCCCAGACCGTGATCAGATGTCCTGACTCTTGTTCTGCCGCTGGACTTGAAGAGAGAGCAAGGCTGACGTTTGGTGCAACTTTACCTCAATTCAGTTCATTGAAAGCCAGGACCTGATGCTGAAAAGGGAAGAGCTAAGGGAGCTGGGCATTTGGCAGCATCCTCAGGAGAGAATTCTCTAAAGCCAGCGAACAGGGAGCAGGAACGGGGGAAACCTATGCTCAAAATCTCAGTGATCCCACTGGCCAAGCTTGGAATTACCATTTGCACCACCTCCTGGATCCCCACAGCCCTGAAGGACGGGACAAGGCCAGGGCCTTCCACAGCCTCTGCCCATTTTGAAGGTGAGGTTCCTGGGTTCAGAGAAGATGTGAGCAGGTCATGCTGGGGAAGGGCAGGAGGCTGCAGACACAGGGCATCCCTTCCACCTCCCACTCTAGCTGTTGAGGGGAGAACTTTCTGCTTTTCCTATCACCCCAGAGTGGGGGCCTCAACATCTAATAAATCCGAAATGGTCTGGCAGTGGAAGTGGGGCAGGGAGGTGTGTGACTGCACCTTGGTCTCTTTGCTAGAGCTGCACCCAAGTCACCCCCACTAACACTGGATATCCCCTCAGAACTCAGTCCTAGACCCTCTTCTTCTCCCTCATTCAGGGCTCTCCTCAGCCTCCACTGATTGATTAGTCTTTTCTCTGTGCTGATAATGCTGAGATCTACTTCCCCACCCTAGCCAGGGCTGCTGACCTCTGTCTCCCAGTGGCTGTTAGATTCATCCAACTGGCTGCTGTCTAGTAGACATCTGACACTCCAAGTGTCCAAATCCTCCCCTCCTTCTAACTCGCCAATTAGTGTGGTTGAGTTCTCTTTTGTTTTCCCATTTGGAAATTCTCTCCCTCCCCCTATTCACTGAGAAATTAAGAAAAACAAAGCCTTTTTACATAGAAAATAGATGGCCTCATGACACATGCCCAAAAATACAAAGAAAAAGTGGAAAGCATTTGTTTCAATCTGCCTTCTTTCCAAAGCCTGGCGCATAGTAGGTGCTGTATACATGGTACCTATTATGACTGTTGTTTTTGTTAGCATCTCCAGCTTATCCTATATACGACTTGTCAGGTCATGGGTATTTTCATGTTGTCTCCCCTCACTGGATGGTTTATTAGAACAGTATCTTCCTGGCACATAGTAGGTGCTTAATCAATGTGGTCATGAACCCCCTAGGTTGTGCCTTCTCCACATTCTTCCTGCATGTAAACCCTAGGACCTAGTCTCCTTTTCCACTGGGGTAGGAAGAAGGTCCTACATAAGTTCTGGTAGAAGGGGCTAGCTAGCCAGGCTCAGTGGTCCTGGAGCCAGAGTCAGGAAAACCTGAGTTCATATCCAGCCTCACACACATACCAGCTGTGTGACCCTAGGCAAGTCAAGTAAACTCTGCCTCAGTTTCCTCATCTGTCAAATGGAGATAACAGTTACCACCACACAGCGTTGTTGTAAGGATCAAATGAGACAACATCTGTAAAGTACTTAGTACCGTCCCCAGCACACAGTAGATACTATGTAAATGTTGGCTGCTCTTGTTTGTGACCTCTGTCCCTGCAGGGTTGCTCCACTCAGTACCCACCCCTGGAGCCCGAGCTCTCTAGCTTCTATGGGATGGCTTTAGGTGGCACAGCAGAGAAGTTCAAATAGATACATGGGCACCAAGATCCAGACCAAGGAGGCTGACGTAAAGGACGGAGGGGATGGAGTACTTCATCTATGCGGAGCAAGAGTGAAAAGCAGAGTGGGGGGGGGGGGCAGGCGGGACGCAGGGAAGGTCGGGTTTTGACTAAAGGGAAAACTTTCTTTAAAGGAGAGCTCCTCAGTCAATGGAACAGGCTGCTTCAGGAGTGGAAGCCTTGCTCAGATAGCGGTTGGCAGAGATTCCTATCCTTCTGCCCGCCCCATCTCCACACACATCTTTACACATTTTATTCTCCTTTCTCCTCCCAAAGTACCTGGCTTGCTTCATTCTGTATCCTTGGTCCAGTCTCTGAGCCTTGAATCCATCCCATCCTGCTTCTACCACTCAGAATCTGCACTGGGTTCTGATGCCTTGACCTTGGCTGTTGGGTGCTGAATGGACCCCTCTCCCCTCCCTACAAGGTTCCTGTGCTGAGGTTTAACAAGTGCTGGAGCCAATCAGAGGATCACAGACTCTTGAGTGTAGAAGGGACCTCAGGCTCCTCTCATCTGACTCCTGGGACAAGTTGTGGTCAGGCCCCTTCTAGAGGCAGTCCCTCCCTTACTATGGGACCAACTCTAATCATGTCCCCAGAATCCATTCAAGATAGCCTCGTGGCAACTTCCCTGAACCTCAGACCCTCTTCGGGGGTCAGCAAACTTCTGTAAAAGACCAGAGTCAAAATCTGAGGCTTTGTGGGTCAAAAGGCAAAGCTAAGGCTCTTATGTCTTGTCCTGTGCCATCTGCCCAAGCCATCCCTGAAGGGTCCTGTCCAGTGTAAATCCTGCATGTGGCCTCATGAAGGGGACTGATTGCCCAGAATCACCTGAGACTGAGCCTCAGTCAGATCAATGGGATCAGGCTGGATATTCTTCACACAGGTGGCTCAGTGTTGTCCAGAGTATAAAAAAGGAAGCTTTCAGTCAGTCAGCTACAGTCTCCCAAGAGCCGAAATCCCTAGGTTCCTCAACAGTTTTTGAAAGCTGCAACTTTGCTTTTAATTTTTTTTTTTTAAGCCACTTAAAAATCCTCAGGGATCTCTGTCCTGATAATGTCCTCTACTAAGATTAAGCCCTTTTCTCAGGGCAGCAACAGGGGTGGAGAATTTCTAGTGTGGGAGGAAAATACAATAGTCTCCTGAGTCAGAGAATATTCCATCCAAGATTTGCCAATGGGATTCACAATCAAGCAAGTACAAGTTACTGTGTGGCCAGCTCCCTGACCATTCAACAGTCCAGTGGATAGGGCACAACAGTAGAGAGTTTGTTCTGTGCTTTGAACTGGAAGGACCAGTCATTATTCTGTCCCATTTTCCTTGGATAAAGATAACAAAAACAACCAATTCAATGATGGGAAGGTAGATACAGCTGGGAGATACTTTGCTAGTTCCATGGCCAAAGAGATTGTCTCTACTGTGCAGTAGAGGCACCAAGGTCCCTGTATGTTCTCTCTCCCAGCAACACTCTAAAGAAGTCCTTTGATCCTATGGATATCTCTAATGGCTTGGTCTATGGATCACAAAATCTATTACATAGCCTGTCTTACTCCATGGATGTCTTTGATTATGACTTTGGGACAGGAAACATTGCCAGGCACAGAAGGGTGTAAGTTAAGGAAAGAAGAATCCATTCCAGATGTAATACGCATTATGCTGCAACTCTGTGTTTACAACAGAGGGAGAGCGATCATGTTAGAACCACAGACAAGAAAAAGACATCCAATAGCAAAGCACCGGTGTAAATAATAACACTGCTGATTGGGAGGACAGGATTATTCTGAATTATACTGACCTCTGCCTGGATGGCCTGGATTTGGACAAACTTTCAAGACAACCTGAGGCAGGAAGGATTTTCAAGATAACTGGACTGGGTGTAAAAGGAATAGTCCATATGGCTTTGCTGGATAAATTCTGGACCCACAGTGGAGTAATTTGTCCTGCCTTCTCCTTTTGCTGGAGTCCTTTGACATAATTTGAATTCTGGGTTAGACCAAGGAGGAAACACCCCAAACTGACTTTTTCCTGAAGACTGAGACTAGTCTGGGCTTCATTTGGGACAACATCTAAGGGTTTCATTGAAGTTCCTTTGGGGCTGGTTATTTTGCCCTGCCAAATGCAGAGGCCCAAGAGCACCTCATGATATGAATGCTTCATACCTCTAAGACTTAGTCACTTCTGTCAGATCCTCAGTAGAGTGCCAAGAAATTGCCCAGGATAATTCTCCACCCATCAGTCTGCTTGGAAGCCCTACTTGGAGAGGAACGACCTGTGTTCTGTTTTGTCATAAAAAGATCGAGAACATCATCTGTACCCAATAAATATCAACTTGGAGGAAAAAAAACTCCACACAGACTGACAAACACTGGTCTTAGTCCTGAAGGGTCTAATGTTAATGGAGCCCTGGGTCTTAAATCAAACCCTATTTTTGTAACTTAGCAATCCTTGTTTGGCTCACCAGGGAGCTACTGAAAACAGACATACTAGGGCTGCTGCCTCACCTTCATTTTTAATTTCTGCCAAAAAATTCTGCCTTGGAGATAATCTGTTGTGCATTTTTATTTTTCCATGAATTAGTCACTTGGATAATGAGGGCTTAGTCTGGGAATGTTGCTGGCATTTTTCTTTCCTGTAGCACAGCTGTAGGGTCCTCGCACACTAAACACAATGCAGCTAATGCCACAGCAAAGAAATCAACACAACACCAAACCCTACAAACATTAACCTCAAAGTCAGTTTCTGGTTTAGACACTATGGGTAATTAGGAAAAAAAAAAAGCAAGCTGTCCATAACAGATTAACTGCTTCAATGCCCACTGGAAATATTTTATTTGGTGTTTAAAAGTCATAATTTAAAAAACAAAAAAGCCAAAAGAAGCCCCTATGGGTGAGGGAGAAAGGCATTCTAGGTTTGGGGAACCAGGTCCTGGAGGGTGTTGACAAAGGACAATGGGCTTGGGTGTCTCCACTGGCACAGTGCCAAGCATACTAGGCTTCTAAGAGCATGTGATGACTCATGCCCCAAGGTCAGTGCAAGTGCCACAACTACTATTTGGAAGACCTACACCATTTCTCACATGCATTCCCTCCCTTCTCTCCCCCATCCTCCAATGGGGAGAGCCTCCTCATTGGTCTACCCATCATATGACTCCTTGTCACACTCAGTTCCCACCCAACAGTACCCCTTATTCTCCATAGAAGTTGGCAATCTGCCACCTCCTGTACCTTTGCACCTAGGCTGCCCCTACACCTGGAATGCCCTTCCCTCCCTCCTCATCTTCCAGCTTCACATCCTTTGCTTCCTTAAGACCTCAGCTCAGGAGTCACTAGTTAGGAGAAGCCCCTTGTTAGTCTTCCTTCCTCAGATCTTTTTAAAGGTTGTGTCTCCCTGTCTCTCTCCCACTCCCAGTAGAATGTCAGTAGAGATCAAGGACTGTCTGCTTTTTGTCTTTAAACTTAGTACACAGTGGGTACTAAGTGCTTGTTTATTCAGACTAGTACTTTTTAAGGTAGCCAAGAGTGAAACAGACACCCAAACCCAAGTAAATGATTTAGAAAAACTTCAGAAGGCCTTGGTGATGTTCTCTGTTAAAGTCTCCTCAGAAAATCGGCCGCCCTGCGTGCTGCAGAGGAAGGGCCAGAGGTGCAAAGTGACGCCATGTTTTCCTTCAGGCTAATCCATTCAGTCTTGGGTGAATGGACTTGCTTGGAACAAGGGAGAGGAAAGGGCACATTTTAAAGGAGTATCAGTGTAACATAAAACACACACGAAGAGATTCCGAAGGGGCCACAGAACCAACTCAGCAATTCCAGTCCTGCTTTGTTAAAATCAATGCACAATTTAAAAAACTGTTTCTAATCCAAGTTTGCAGTTTCACCTATAATCACACCTTTTGAAGTTTGAAGGTGTGTGTGTCTGTTAAGTTAGAAAATGGGGGATGGGGGCAAGGGGACAGGCCTGCTGCAGCCACCAAGGCAGGGGACAGTGAGGGAGTGCCCCTCCTGTGATCACGGAGGGGCTGGAAACCAGAGATGGAGTTTGGAATTCCACCAGACAGCACCATGTCATGGCCTGTCCTTTTAACAGGGAGTTGAGGCCTTTCTATCCTCTGTGAGTCACTGGAGAAAAGCCAGAGACAAGAGGATGGACCCAGGCACCAATAGAGGAGGCCATTATTTCTACGTTACTCTGAGAGTTTAGGCTTACTGTGATGATGCCAGCATCCAGAGCCCCCCAGCCAGAGAGAAGCTTCTGGAGGGCACAAAGCATGAGGGAGGAGGGGAAGAGGAGAGCAGAAAGTCAGGTCATCCCTTTGGTGTTCACTGATCTGACCAATAGCATGGCCCCCATGGCCGGCCAGTATGGAGGCTCAGGGCCCTCAGGCCAGGACCAGTGGGGCATAAAAGTCGCCAGTTTCGAGCTCACCACTCGATTGCAGGCACTCCATCACTCTGGCATGGAGCAGGGCTCCTGTCCGGGGAAGCAGGCATCACACAGGAATCTGTTTTTCCCATCTTCCTTTCTGCGCCACTGGTTCGCACATGTCTGATGGGCCCAGACTTGACATTTGTCACACTGCAGCTGGGAAACCACCAAATCCTCCTTATACTGTGAGCTCCTTTGGGCAGGGATGATCTGCTTAACACAGTGCCTGGCATACAGTTGGCACTTAATAAATCCCATTTACTCCTACCCAGAAAGTTCTCACCTGCCCCTCCCCCCAATGCATTTTGACCTAATGTCAGGGAGTCTTCACCTTGATGGGGTCACAGACCCTTCATGGGGTAAAGAAGCCCTCTTCTAATATATCTAGAAAAATGCTACTATCCTGTCTCCCCCAAGAAAAATCTGGAGTACCATGAGAGCCGAGTAAGCTGAGTCACCTCACAGGCCCCAGGTGAACCTCACCACATGCCATAAGGAATCTCCCAGTGCCATCCTAGCCTGAAGCAAGGGAGACCAGGGCCCTGCCACTGGCAGGTAGCCCAGCCAATCTTGGAACAGTCCCTGGGTAAGGCTTCCAGATTTGCCACCAAGTTTGTCCCCTGGCAATTTCCCTCTCACTGTTCCAAGGCCTGGGCTCAAGGTCAGTGAGACAAGATTAATCAAAGTCTCAATCACTGACCTAGAGACTGGTAGCTATCAAAGTTATTGTACCAGCCTGGTAAGCATGGAGCAGTTAGGGATGGGAGGTGAAGAAAGGCCCTCGGGGCAGAAGGGCCAGTACTGACTCACCATTGTGAAAACTTCACTGTTCCCCTTGTCAATGAGCTGGTTACAGTATAGACACAAGTCCTCCATGCTGAGGATGGCCACCGTGACTGTCTCCAACTCCTCGTCTGAGGACAGCTCTGAGGACGATGTGGGGAAGAGAGCTGGGTTCCAACTTTCATCACTGTCTAAATCTCCTTCTAACTCATCCTCCGAGCTAAGGTCCTCCTCTTCAGATGTATTCTCCACCTAGAAATGCAAGCCCCCAAGTTCCAGGAATCAGTGTTGCCCATGACTCCTCCAGACCCCTCAAAGTCCCCAAGAAGATCTCCCTTCCTTTTCTTTCTTCCACCCAGCCCTGGCCCATCCATCCTCTTGCTGCTACTGCTCCATGCCTGGGAACACACTAGCCCCTGACCATCCTCCAGCCCAGCCTGCACCTTCATGCATCTCCCTTCTCTCCATGTGTCCTCAGTCAGGCTCCCCATTATCCATAAGACCAGGGCAGAATTGCTCAGCTCAGCATTCCAAGCTCTCCTCTATCTGTTGCTCCTTCAACTTCACCTCCAGCTGCTCAGAATCAGTGTCAGAGGCCATTTTTCCCTTGCCTGTGAGGGTGTGGGACTCGATGTCCCCTAAGGTCCCTTCTAATGCTAGGGTCCTATAAGTACAACGGTGACAAGTGGAGTTCACAGAGCCACAAGTTCAACAGCAATTTTACAAATATCGTCAAACCTCAGCATTCCAACGTCTCACTTGCCCTACTTGGAGAATTCGCCTGATTTTATTGTCGGCACTGGCACAAGCTCCCTCGGTAGGCAGGAGAGAGGCCTGAGGCTCAGGGCCCACACAAGTGTCCCAGGCTCGTCCTCGTTCATGGCCAGTTTTTGTTGCTTGCCCCCAAAGCATCATGGGAATTCTTGGGCTCTAAAGTCAAACATCTACAGCTGCCGTCGGCTGTGAACTTGGCTTTGTTAGATCCCCACAAAGGAGAAAAGACACTTCCCTTCACAGTCTCCAAAACCAGCTGCCACCAGAAAGGATAGGTCAGAGGCAGTCTAGACCATGCCACCCCATCTTCTACTCCATCCAAAGGCAGCGACTAGAGTGCCAAAGGCCTCACTCTTAGCTTTCAGGGGGAGGTCGAGGCAGAGGAGACTGCCACAGCAGTGTACACAGTACAGACAACCTCACACCACACCACCTTACACAGTGGAAAGCTTGGTGCATTTTGGGACAGGTCCCAAAATGTCTTAGTTTTAAGACTTTTATTTTCCATACAGTGTTTATGGTACTCTAGATTTCATTTGCTATGAAAAGTGAATATTGCCTGAAATCAGTTTTGATCAAGATGTTGGCACGAAAGTTCTCAGAATTCAAGAGAATTAAAAGCAAGAAAAAAATATTTTGCGCGTTATTGATTTTATTTTGTGTATTGCATTGTGTGGGCCATTTTGTGGGTACTGTTAAAAAAGGGTGCCTATTAATGTTTTGTTATAATAAAAATGTATGCATGTGCAGAAAACATTGTCAACAATCTCTGGAGAAAGATGATTCTTTAGTGGTTCCAGGCAGCTCACTCCCTCTTGTCCACAGGTTCTGTGTATACACACTCGTTTTTTACTTTCATCCGTTTTCTAGGAATCCCCACCAGAAAGGTGAAGATTGTGTCTCATTCTAGCTTCCCAACAAAGTTGTGAAGTGGTTGCTATTTTCCCCATTTGACAAATGAAGAAACTGAGGCAGAGAGGTGAAATGGCTTGCCCCAGACCACACAACTTAACCAAGTCTGAGGCAGGGGCTTTGAGATTAAGTCTTTCTGATCCCAAGTCCTGAGCTCCATCCACTGTAGTACATAGTCACCCCAAGACAGACATCTCTGTAGCACTGAAAATGACTGTCAGAGTCCCCTGAGTCTCCTAGGCTTGGCATTTTCAGGTCTTTTAAATCTCATGTGACTGACACTAGATAGTAGATCACAATCTTTCCCCGGGGAGATGGCTTTTCATCGCCCTTCCTAATAGAACCCCAAGGACTATATGAGTCCCTAGGCCCATCACTGACTTGTCTCAACTCTGGGCAAACTGACCTTCCTCTCAGCCAGTGGGCCCAAGTGCTCCAAGGACATCCAAAAAGGCCTGATGCCAATCTCTCTCTAGTCTCCTGGGAAGCCTCCCCTTCCCAAGCCATGTCAGGCCATGCTGTGCGCAAGAAGAACATGGAGCTTAGCATAGGCAGGAGCATGTCACTGGCAGGAAGCTTCTCCATTACTGGCTGAGTCCATCCAGCTCTCAGCTTGAGGACCCTCACCCCACAGAAGGAGCACAGCATGCCTGTGGTCCAAGTGAGCACCCAGCAGCCAAGAGATAGGTGGGCAGAAGGTGGACAGAGGAAGAAGGGATGATGGGCAGACAGACAGATGGCAGATGGCCTGATGACTGGAGAGGCAGGAGGACCCCCTTACCTGCTTTTGCAGGAAGAGGAGTTTTGGTAGCTGCAGGTCCCAATTAATGCTTCTTCTTACCACCAGGTGGAGCAGCCTGAAAACCAAAAAAGTTTGTTGGGGGGGAGGGGAGCAGTTCGGTGATCCACCCTCCCTGCTGCCCAGCTTCTCTCTCCTCCAGGCCTGAGGGAGTCCCCAGAGGCCCCAGGGCACATGTACAGAGCTTTTTTCTGGAGTAAAGGTGGGTCTCAACACCCTACTAATGAGCCAAGATTTAAAGATTATGAGGGATCCCCCAAGTCACTTCTGTAAAGTGGGGAGGAGCTGAGAGGAGAGTGGAGAACTAGGAGTCTAGAGAGAAACCTGACTGGGGCATGCACTCCCTCTGTGACTGTGCCTCAGTGTCCATCTGTAAAATGGGCCTTCACGAACCACAAAGCAGCAGCTGCCCAGGGAGCAACTCACCTCATACTTAAATCCCAGAACTGGAGTGGGAGGGGACCTGCAAGACCCTCTGATCCAAGCCCCTCATTTTACAAGATAAACTGAGGCCCAAAGGAGGTGTATGCATGTATGTGCGAGTGTATGTTTATGTGGGTATATATGGGTATGTAACATGTGTGTCTAGAGGCAACTAGCCAAGACCATACTCATACACTTTGGCCTACCTTAGGGTCCCTGGCACACAGCTCCACCTTCCTCAACTAGCCTGTGGAATCTCTTAGAGGGCAGGGATCAAGTCATCCAAGGATTTTTTTCCCCTCCTCTTTTTCCCCTCCTCTTCCCTGCATAGCCACACTGGCCCCTTCTGATCCTGTGCAAGACTCACCCCCTGGAGTCTAGGCTAATCCTCTCTTTTTTTGGAAGGGGGAGAGAAATCAGGGTTAAGTGACTTGCCCAAGGCCACATAGCTAGTAAGTGTCTGAGGCTAGATTTGAACTGAGATCCTCCTAACTCTAGGGCTTGTCCTCTCTCCACTGCACCACCTAACTGCCCCCAGGTAAATCTCTTAAACCAAAGACAGAGCCTGGAGGTAGAAGAGGCAGATGTGTCCCCAAGATCACATGGGGCCAACTGGACCAAGGCCAAAGACACAAGGAGGCCAATATTTGGGAGAAGGGAGCACTCCCGACTCCCAGAAATGCTCCACCATACACCCCATGGACAGGTGCTCACTTACCTTTTCACAAAAACGTTGGTCTCTTCCAGGAGCCCATGGAGCTGGGGGTGATATTTAATTACAAGGTCACACTGGAGATTTGTCTGCATTCTCAAAATCTGATTTAGCTGCAAGAAATGGGGGGGAGGAGAAATGGGACATCGGGAAGGTAGAGACACAAATGGCATCCCCTGGAGGCAGCCTCAGGTGCAGTGTGAGGTCTTATCCTGACTGCCTTATGACAAGTAAAGGGATTGCGGAGCACGCATCTTCTCCCTTATGCCCTGCAAGGTGAGATTTAGCTGGACTAAAACACCTCTAAGTTCTCTTCCAGATGAAGAACTCAGAAAATTCTAGCATGGTTCCCCAAATTGTATTGAATCCCTAAACATATTTGTCTCCAAGCCTTTCCTCACATCCTTCCCTTCCACCTGGAATGCCATCCTCCTCCTTCTCTGCCTATCCAAACTCAACCTATGTTTTGAGGCTTTCCTGAATTCTAGTCTTTCCTTTCCCTGAAGCCAGCTCTGGCTTGTCAGGCTCCCCACAGAAAATCTCATCTTCCACTCAACTGAGGACCTCCACAAGAACAGATACCTCCTTTTGGTCCTCCTTATATCTGGGCACCTAGAATGCCTAGACACCATGCTTGGGGATAGGTTCAGGTAGTCAGTACCAATGGGTGACTCCCTACCTCATGGATAAACCCACTGCACTGGGTGCTGATGATCCTTTCTGGGAAGCCAAACCGATACACCAGCTTGAGAAGCTGCTCAGCTGTCTCCCCGGGGGAGCAGGTCTTCATAGGGGCAGCCTCTACCCAGCGGGTGAAGTAGTCTACAACCACGAAGATGAAGTGGGCCCCTCTGGGTGTCTGCTCCATGGGCCCCACGATCCGAAGGCCAATGAGGTGAAACAGGCCCCTGGCCTGGGGGGGGGCACAAAGGGCAAGGTGAACAGGGCTGGGAGAGAAGCCAAAGCCAACAGTGCAGCCAGAGGTGGGCTCAGAATGAAACAAAGCAGGCCCAGGGACACTCAAGGGAAGGTGTGTGGGTGCTGGGAGCTTGGAAGCCAGAGTCCAGTCTCCTGAGCTGCCCTCCCTAGGACTCTGAATGAGTAGCTGCCCCCCAATGCCTCAGCCTCCTCATCTGAACATCCCACTGGATACCACAGAATGGTAGTACTGGCAAGGAACTTAGGAACAGTCCATGACTTAGAACAAGGCTCAAGAAACCTGGTCCTGCCAACCTCTCAAATCTCCATTTTATGCCAGTGCCATCTGCTTGGGGATGAGTGTGGCACCTAGAAGGGTTCTCTGGCTGGTTGGCATGAAGGAAAACCCTCATCACAACCTGGCAAGGGGTTATGGGAGAACTGCCCAAGAAAAAAATCAGATAATGGGGTCTTCTAAAAGCAAATTTTGTCTTGTGTTGCCCCCCGCTTTGTACCCTCTTATCCAGACTGACTCATTTCTGGGACAGAGGGGGAAAAAGTGAAAACTTCTGCTGTGTCCCTGAATGGGCCCTGTAGGTTTGAGCTCTCCCTATCGGCACTGGGAGACACTATGGCCCCTCAGCCCTCCCATGACTTTCTCTACAGCCCAGAGGTCACCAGCTAAGTCTGAGTCCTCTTCTCCCTTGGTGAGTATTTAATGGATGACTAAATGACCCGGCAAACAAAGTACCTGGACTGTTGGTGCCACTTTCTTGGGCACTGGCAAAGCTGGGGGTGGGAACTCCATCTTGGGGGACAGGGAGGGCTCCCTCTTGCCCCGAGGGGCCAGAGGCTGGTCTTCCCAAGGCTCCAGGAGCCTTTCCCTCTTAGGTTCTGAGGGTGAGTCTGTCTCAGGTATCGAGGACTCCTTCCTTTTATGCTTCTTAGATTTAACCTCTGGAGCTTTAACCTGTGACTAAATGGAAAGTGTCTGATTCTAACAAAGACTGAGCAAGACTGTTCTCTCTCTGTCACTACCAGGTCACGGTAGTGGAGGCAATATGTGAAGCCCTGATTTGATATTGAAGCAGGTCTGACTTCCAAGCTCTGCCTCCCAAATTGTCCCACAAGCCCTCCCTTACCTTGGCATTCTGGGCTGCCAACTCTGCTATCCTGTCCTGCTGGCATTTCTTACAGTCCTTCACCTGGGATAGAAAAGCCAAGCTAAGTTGGATGGAGAGAAGGAGGTGGGCTTGCTCCCAACAGCTCATTACCTGCCCTCTCCCTTGTGCCCATATCCAGCCACCACTGGGCTTACAGCTCTTATCTCATGGACCCCTTTGGCCATCTTGGGAAGCCCATGGGCCCCTTCTCACTTCTCCCACCAGTCTTTTTAATGACAAAAACAAAACCAGATGAAGAGATGTTCCGAAGCATATGACTCACAAGGCCCAACCCCGGGCCTACAAAAGGACTGCAGCCAAAGGAGGTCTGAACAGTAGCATACATAGGTCCTTGCTGACCAGCCTCTCTAGGGAGCCCCACTCACCAAGGCAAAAGAGGGCTTGTGGGATGGAAGATTTAGGGCTCATAAGCCTGCAGAACACAGGAACTCAACCCCTCATATCCCAAATGAGAAAACCACCCAGGCCTAATCAATCAAGTCATATTAAGTGCCTACTGTGTGCATAGGCTGGGATTGAACTCTCAGTTAATGTCAATCTGCCCTCAAGGGCCAACACTCTCAGAAAGCTACCTGGGTGGCATGAGCTGGGGCAGGGAAGCCACTGGGGTGGAGCAGCAGCTAAACTTTCCTCCTGCCAATGTTCAGATGGGGCCCTGAAAAGAACCGGGCTTTGGGAAGGTAGAGGTGACCAGGGAACACATTCCAGGCACAGCAGGAAAAGGGGAAGAAAGTTGTGCTCCAAGAGCAGCCAACAAGGTATTTGGGGAGGAGAAGAAGCCTGCACAGGTAGGTTGGGACCAGGTCATGGCAGCTAAAGATAGGCTGGTCCCACAGCTATTCATCATGCAAGATCTGGGACTGTATCCAACCCTCACTTCAGTCTCTTTCCTGGAGATTCCCCTTTCTCTCTGAATCAGTGTCTTTGGATGGGACCTTGTGTACCTCAGTTTCCTCATCTATAAAATGGGCATCCTGCAGGCATTATGTCCCAGAGCGGTGAGAGGATCAAATGAGGCTATGTTTGTAAAAAATACCCTAGAAATGCCTGCTCTAAGTGGACCAAGGGGTCTGCTCCCCTCCACCCACCAGCCCAGCCCTACTTACCCACTGCCTGGCATGGAGTGTGATTCCTGGCCAGTAGTAACATTTGGTGATGTTGACTCCTGTGGCCCTGATCCCATGGTGCCTGTCCTCAGAGACAATGTGAGCCTCCTCAAACGCTTTCCTCTTCTTCTCCAGGGTGAAGAGAACTTTCTGAAACTTACCTCTGCCATTATAGTAAAGCACATCATCTTGGAGGAAACAGAGGTGTGTTCAGTTCCACCAAAGCAGTGCTACAGTTCCATGACCCCACTGCCACCTGAACACCTCCTTCTGGTCTCACCAAGATTCCACTCTCTGTCTCTGCCCTCCCCCTCCCAACCTGGGGTCAATCTACACCAACTGTTGATCTAGAGCCCAAGAGCCCATCTCTTGATGCCTGTCCTTTGGGGTAGCTCCAAAATGAAACTCTCCTTGCCTCCCCCCTCTTCAGTCATATCTGACCCTGTGTAACCCCTTTGGAGGTCTTCTTGGCAGAGATGCTGGAGCAGTTTGCCATTTCCTTCTTTGGCTCCTTTTACAGATGAGGAAACTGAGGCAAATGGGGTTAAGTGACTTGCCCAGGGTCACCCAGCTAGGAAGTGTCTGAGCCTGAATTTGAACTCAGAAAGACAAGCCTTCCAGACTCCAAGCCAGGCACTCTCTCCACAGCCCTACCAGCTATTGCCAGTCCAATCAAAAAGGCCCCAAGTCTTTGTACTTTTGACTCCACAGAATTTCTTTTGCCTAGAGAATGACTTCCACACATGTGGCAGAACAGCCCTCCCATCCCTCCTTCCCTGGAATATCCTGCATCTAAGGTTCTAACCCTTTACGTAGGTATTTCTTTCTCCCTCCCCAAGGGTAGGGGCTGGAAAGGATCAGATACCAGCTCTGTGTGGACAACCATGAAACAACCAAACCCATAAAGATTTGGGGATGGGGATGAGATGTGGACCTGGAATGTCATTGGCATACTGAAGCAGGGAGCTCTCTAACGTGGAGACCCACAACTGCTGGGCAACTGGTCACAGAGGTCAAAGCCACACAGTGAGAGGCCTACAACAAGTCTGGTACATTCCAGGACTTGGGCTGTGGTGGGGGCAGATACCCAGTCATGGGAACCGAAGTCCCCTCCTGAAGGGTACATGGGAGGCCAGAGGCTGCTCTAGGGTTAGCCAGGCCAGGCTAGGTCAATGCTGGGCAGAATACCTGAACCCCAAGTCCAAGTCAAGAAAGACATACTGACCTTCTAAGACAAAATTGGAGGTTAGACAAAGTTCCTTTTTGACTGCCTGTGTCGGCGAAGAAGTCATCTTCAAAAGCTCCATAATGTTGAGCTGCCCAAGAAAATGCCCAGTCGTTTTGGCCTGAGCCATGCAGGCTGAAACCAGCCCTCCCCCCACCCAACCCAGCCCACCTTGCCCACCTTTCCAGGAATGGAGGCCATCAGCTGCTGGTCTATCCATCCATTGGACAGGAGCATTCAAAGGAGGTGAAAAGAGCTGTCCACTCTATGCCCTTTCAGACCCGTCTCTTTCCCTCTCAGTCTACCTCTCCTAGAATCCCACCAGGGGCTTTCTTCTCCAGTTCTCCCCAGAGAGCTCCAGACCAGAACATAGGTATATGTAAAGCTGGATTCGAATTCAAAAACAAATCCCAAACTGTGTGGAGGAAAGGGACTGGATTATAAAGTGCCTATCCCCACCGAGAGCTCAAATCCAGTCAGCCGGGGACCAATCAGAGCCAGGCTCTAGTCCAGGCCTTGGGATGGGAAGGCTGAAGGCCCCAGGCTCTAGAGTATCCTGGAAGGTGGCTATTGAGGCAGAAATCAGAAAGTACCAGAACTTGGGAAGAAGGAATAAGAAAGAAGATCTGGGCATCTGAGCTAGGCTGGAGGGGGAAATTTAAGAGATTACCGGGCCCAACCCCTTCTTTTGAAAGAAGGAACTCTAGCCCACACCTACCCCTCCCCCGCTTCCAACACACCCCTGAGGGCAGGAATGGGCTTCGGTCTATTCCTCCAGGGTGCCGGGGCGCCGGCCTCACAGCTAGCAAATGACTGCCCCAGAACTTGAATTCACAATTCCCTATCAGGCATTTACTGAGCCTGGGGCACAGTTCCTGTCCTCCCTACCCATGGGCTGACAATTTGCAAACAATTCCCGACAAAGCCTTGCAGCTGGGGTGAAAGGGCTAGGTTTAAACTGAGCTGGAAGGTGCCTAGGAGGTGGAGGAGGCAGGTTGGGAGGTGGGAGATTCTGGTTGGAGGGCTCAGAGGGGAGGAAAGACCCCCCAGGGAAGGCAGAATTCCCAGCGAAGGGCCTCTCCTTCTCTGGAAAGTGGGTGCTCTTGTGGGTCCTCTGTGTGTGGAGGGGGGTCCAAGGGAAGGGAGGATGGAATCTTGGTGAGGAAGAAGAGGCTGGGGACTCTGAACCAGAGCCAGCCTCGGCCCCCCTCCAGCATCTGCCTGAGCCATATCGCAGGCTGGGCAGCGGGGGTTGGGGAGACAACTTGGGGAGCTGGAGCCTAGCGTTGGAAGCTTGGAGACTTTGAGGAAAAGACTTGGAAGGGAGGGTCAGAGACCCAGGAAGCTGGGAAGGGGCCCAGGGCGCGTGGAGGGGGGCCAAAGAGCTTCATTACCATCCCGTGGTTTCCTTCCAGACCCAACTAAAATCCACCCCCTTCTTGAAGGGCCCCTCTAAATTCCACTGCCGTCTCTCTATCAATTATTTTCTGTTTATCCTGTCTAGAGCATGTTTCTCTGTGTGTGTTTTGGGGCAGCTATGTGGTGCTGTGGAGAGGAAGCAGGGCTGGGAGTCAGGAGCCTCAGAGTTCAAATGCAGCTTCACACACCCTGGGCAAGTCACTTAACCCTGTTTGCCTCGGTTTCCTCATCTGTAAAAAAAAATTCTGGGAAGGAAAATGGCAAATCCCTCGGGTATCTTTGCCAAGAAAACCCCAAATGGGGCCAGGCAGAGCCAGACACGACCCAATCAACTGAATCACTATGTATATCTGCTTGCATCCTGTCTCTCCCACTCAGGTTGTCACCTCTTGGGAAAAAGGGATTGGTTTTGGCCTCTTTTTATTTATATTTTTAGCACAATGTCTGAGAGGGTGCTTAATAAATGTTTATTAACTGAATAAATCAGTACTACCTCAGTGATCCTGGGGCTAATAACTTTACCCTCTCTGCCTCAATTTCCTTGCCTGCAAAGTGGGGAGGATAGTATCTCCTACCGGTCAGGATGGTTGAGGATCAAATCAGGTCCTCTTTGTGAAAGGTTGATTCCGTACACAGCACGTGCTTAATAAATGTTCCCTGACTGACTAGCGGCTATCCAATATGGAAGGCCAGGTTCAGAGTTCGAGGTCCCCCAGCTGGAAGGGCTAAGGGGTACCGTGGGCAGGGCTAAGGGGTACCGTGGGCAGGCATTCCATTCCACACGTACACTGCCTCTCCTAAGGAAGCAGGCTTGGAGTTTCACCAGCCGACCATGGGGAGCCACAGAAGACTCTGGGGCAGGACAACCTCACCTGGGCCATGACCACACCCCGTCCCCTCCCCCCCAGGTCCCACCCTCTATAGGCTCCTCCCCCGATTGGGACCTGTGGTTTGGGTCAGTGGTTGATAAGCCGACCGGAAAGGGTTAAGGAATCCTGCGGAAGGTCGAAGCCTGGACGCGGGGGTGGAGTGCGCCGGCGGGGAGCTTTAGGTGGGTCTCGATCGGTCGGTGGGGTGAGAGACCCAGAGGGTCGAGGGCGGTGAGCGGTGGGGAAGAGAGCCAGGAGCGGAGACCTTGGTCTCGTCCCCTCCCCTCCTGCTATGGATCTTCAGGTGAGCAGCGCGCCTCTAGCTCCTCGGTCCTGCAGTGCTGGAGGGGCCAGCTTCCTCCCGGTCACCCAGAGGTGAGTGAGCCCCATTCGGGGAGTGCCCCCCACCCGTAGCCTGGGGGTGACCCCGCTCCACGCCGGGGTGTAGACACAGCGGTCTACCCTTCCTGGCTTGCACGGGCGGTCAGGGCTGCCTTGGATTTTGTCCCCTTTCGTCCTCTGCTCTGAGTCTTAGCCCCCGGATCTTTGGGGCTCCTAAGCAACAGCGGAACAAGGGGTGGGGGAACGTGGAAGGGAAGGCAATTTTAGCTGGAGGACGACGGTGTGCTCTGTCCCCAGGGAGGAGTCCTGGGGTCCTTCCTGAGTGCCCCATATTTGCTTTGGGGACAGCTGAGCTAGTAAGCTGGGAGATGGGGGAGATTTCACCCAGGCTAGTCCCTCCTCTGGAATACACCTGGTACACAGTGGGCACTCAATACGTGCTGACTACTTGATAGAATCCACTCCCCCTTTTCCATGCCTTCATTGCCGCAATCTTCCTGTTGGTTTGGCCTAATAAGCCTTTTGCAGGTCTGAAATGCACCCCCTCCTCTCCCTCCCAGGCCTCTGGAATCTCTACCTTTCTTCAAGGCCCTCCTCCCACTCTCTTTTTCCTTTTTGGAGGCAATCCAGATTAAGTGACTTGCCCAGTCAGTGTCTGAGGTCAAATTTGAACTCAGGCCCTCCTGTCTCCAGGGCCAGAAGTCTATCTCTTCCCCTTCCCTCCATCTTCCCCTGGGAAAGGTATCTAAACCAACCTATCCATCCACTGGCATTTATTAATTGCGAGGTGGTTGGCACCAGGGCCTCAAAGAAATAGCCCCTACCCTCCCTCAGTACCTACATCGAGGATGGTCTGACTAGGGCTCCCCTCCTCCATCTCTGGGAGTGACCAGACCAAAGGACCCTTGCTTGGTCCCTCCCACCCAGTCCTTTCTGTAGTATCCCAGTCAAGGTCTCTGGCTGTGTGTGTGTGTGTCTGGCCCCGTAGATTAGCAGGTGCTTTATGAAGGCTTGTTGACCATAAAGACCCAGAGGTGGGGGGTGTGTGTGTGTGGGGGGGTGTGGCTGTGGCTGTGGGTGGCTGTGGGTGTGGGTGGAGGGGTGTGGGGGGGTGTGTGTGTGTGTCTGTGTGTGTGTCTGTGTGTGTGTCTGTGTGTGTGTGTGGCCCCGTAGATTACCAGGTGCTTTATGAAGGCTTGTTGACCATAAAGACCCAGAGGTGGGGGGTGGGTGTGGGTGGCTGTGGGTGGGTGTGGAGGGGTGTGGGGGGGTGTGGGTGTGTGTGAGAAGACCATGCCATCAGAGAAATAATGACATGACTTACACTTGACTTTGTTTTGAGTGAGGGAGGGCTGTGCAGGTCACCAGCCTCACTTCTCCTCCAGAGCCATCTGAATCCAGTGATACTCATCAGGATGACTGGAGATGACCCAGAACGAGGCAATTGGGGTTAAGTGACTTGCCCAAGGTCACACAGCTCGTGAGTGTCAAGTGTCCGAGGTGAGATTTGAACTCAGGTCCTTCTGACTCTTGCACTGGTGCTGTATCCATTGCACCACTGAGCTGCCCTGACTGTTACGAATGATAAGTGACTGAAGCAGTATTCCTACGGATATCCCTCCGAGGGTCTAAACATAGATGTCATTTACGGGTACAGGGAGCCCAGAACTCTCGAGCTACAAGGCAAGAATCATCCGGAAAGAATTCTCAGAATCAAGCAATCTTCCAGTCAAGTGGCAAGAAGTTTATTGTAACTCTAACCTTGCAGGCTGGGCACCTTAGGGAGTTCACCAACTAATGGGGGAATTTCTAGAAAAAGTTCACTGAGTAGTGTGTCAAGTGTGCTAAGTGTGTGGTGACGTGTAGCTTCTCTGCCTTGGGCACAGGTGCCATTCACTGCTGGCACGGCCTGAGGTGGCGGGGCTTAGAAGGGTCGCTAACAAGATACCCTTGGGAGTTCACATCTATAGCTTGACCTCTGGAGTGTATACAGTAACTGTGACAGTCAGTACAGGATAGTCCTATTCATACAAGGGACATTCTATAGAAGTCAGCTTGTTCTTGTAACAAGGAGAGAGAGTTTTCCTCACTAGGGCCTGCTTATGAGTTCTTGCCAGAGATACGGCCTTTGGGCTGGGGAGAGGTATGACCCTAGGGCTGGGGTCCAAGTACCCATCACCACCCCCACACACACTAGGGTATGAGAGGACAGGTCAACTCAGGGCAATGACCGGCGCTGCCCTCTGACTTTCCTATGCTCCGGTCGTTGGGTACATAGGCACGGGTATGTATACAGATCTCTTATAAAGGTTCTATACTGTATGTATACGTGTATGTAGATATATATGCACACACACACATATGTGGTTGATTCTGGTCTGAAGGTTTGAAGGAAGGAAGGACGGACAGGCAGGAACTCATAAGCACATTGCCTCAGAAGAGTAGCCAAACATGGAGGAAGGAGGGATGTGGCGCTTGGTGGACATGGACATGAGTGACCGACCCTTACTGAACCAAGAGAGGCCTCAAACTCCAGCCCACTGTTCTGAGCTGAGACCCAGGCACTAGGTTTGGAGATTTACACCCAGCGGAGTGACCTGCCCTGCCTGAGGTTGCAGAGGTAATGTCTGAGGCAGGCCCAAAAGGCATTTCTCACCAGGTTGAGAGGGGGTCACCTTGGCACAGTGGAGAAAGCTGGTCTCAGCCAGATTTTTGGTCCAGCTTGTCCTACAGAAATTTTCTGGGGGCTTCTGGATAAGCCATTTACTGGATCAGTGCTCTAGACAACTGAGACAAATGTGGCACCAACCTACATTATACTTCTCTATTTTAACGGCAAGCTAGTGCCTCAATGCAGAGCCCTAGGCCTGGAGTCAGGAAGACCAAAGTTCAGATCCAGCCTCAGATACTTAACCACTGTTATGACATTGGGCAAGTCACTAAACCGGTGTTTTCCTCAGTTTCCCCATCTGTAAAATGGGGATGATAAATAATAACACCTGCCTCCCAGATTTGTTGTTAGGCTCAAAGGAGACATTTGTACAAAAGCGGTTAGCACAGTGCCTGGCACATAGTAGGTCATTAATCGGTGTTTATTCTCTTTCCCCAATAAAATCAGGGGTCTTTTCCTGTCGGATGCCTCCCGAGGGTACCTCTGGCGGGTCCCTGCCAGGAGCTGCCGTGCCCAGGATCCCAAGGCCTAGACAAGCTCCTCCCAGTCTACTAGCCCCCTCTACACTGGCTTCCTCGCCCTCTAGTCCCCTGGGGTCATGCCTTCCATTTCCTTCATTTGAATATAAAGGGCAGGGATTCGCTTGTTTTCTTTCTTTTCATCTCTGGTGCTTAACACAATGCCTTTCTGATGGCAGGATAGGCCTGAAGTCAGGTGATTGCAGTTCAGATTTGGCCTCAGACACTTATTAGCATGCCACCCTGGGCAAGTCACTTAACCCTATTTACCTCAGTTTCCTCATCTGCAAAATGATCCGGAGAAGAAAATGGCAAACCATTTCAGTATCTATGCCAAGGAAACTCGAAATGGGATCACGGAGAGCTGGACCCGAGTGAACACACAAAACATCTGTCTCTCTGTCCTCTTTCTTTGTATCTGTCTGTCTGCCCGCCCGAGTGACCTGACAGTGAGAGATCAATCAATCAGACTTTCTGAATGAATTTAAAAAGAGCAAAACCCCATCTCACATCCTGGAGATCCAAATGCTGAAGTGAAACTCGGCCCAGCCTTCCCAGCTCCCCCTCCCCCAAATGCATTGGGTCTGGAGGGGCTCCTAGAGAGCCTAGGGGGACTCACTGTGCCCTGGAACAAAGATCTAGTGGTTTTGTTCTAGATTCCCGATTTCAGGATTGGATGGGGAAAAGCCCAGGGGACAAAGGCCAAGGGCAGGCTGTGGGGGAGGAAGAATGCCTAATAGTAGACCTCTGCTTAATTCTGTTCAGGGAAACAGGTATAGGTAATGTGTGTAAGTACACTGTTATCCACCTGGGAAATGCTGGGGGGAGGGGGCTTCAGGAAAGGCTCTTGGTGCTCTAGAAGGTGGCCCTGGAGCTGAGCTGGGAAGGAAACCTGAAAACTTGGAGGAATTCCTGGAATGTGAATTGCCACCCTGGGCAAGTCAGGTTTTTCCAGTGAAAAACCTGAAACTGCTTGGGGCAAGGGCTGGGCCAAGGACTAGGCCCAGATATCTGTCCTCCTAGTCAAAGAAGGCCATGGGGTCAGAGAAATGATGACAGGACTTGCACTTGACTTTGTTTTTGAGTGAGGGAGGTCTGTGCAGGTCACCAGCCTCATTATTCATCAGGATGACTGGAGATGACCCAGGATGAGGCAGTCAGGGTTAAGTGACTTGCCCAAGGTCACACATCTAGTGAGTGTCAAGTGTCTGAGGTGAGAAAGGATTTAGGTAAAAGATAAGTAAAAAGAATGAAGGGTTGCCAAGGGAGGCTGTGCACAGCCTACTTCCCAGAAATTCCTGAACCATTTCTCCTGGTTTTATTAGGAACAGTCCTGCTAAGGGCAAAGATAGAGACCAGGCATTTCTTCTGGTCTTGTTCTATGTAATTTAATCTATTGGGGAAATTATGACTCGTTTTATTAAAAGAAATACATGAAGACTTAAGAAACTCAAAATAGGGAAGTTAAGAGCATTCGCTTGAACACTTAGTGTCAGAAGGTCAGTACCTGAGAACAAAAATATGAATTTCACCATATTTGGTCCTATCCAAATACACACATTTCATGTAATCTTTTATTAAGAATGCCCTTTTGAAAAAAACTTCCGCATGAATACTTAAGCCAAAAATATTAACACAACATTGGGATATTGTACAAAAATAAGTTTATAAACTCCTTGAAGGGAGAGACATTATCTACTACTACTTTGGTCTCCCTAGTGCCTCAAACAATGCCAAGCACACAACAGCATTAAGAAATGTTTGCTGATTATTTGATTCCTTTCAGTTCTGAATCGTTACTAAAAGCTGTCTTGTCAAATTTTTTAAAAAATTCCCACTTTCTATAACTTTCTTAAAATAGCAGATGAATAGGAAAAAAATTAAAAGACTGTGATTTATATTAATTTGCTTTGGTCATTACAAAAGTAAAGTTTCTAAGTATAAGAAACTGTTTTGTTGAAATGTATGCTACTGTGCAATTTAGTTTTAAAAGTCATTTGTGAAAAATCCCACCATCTTCTTTTGGAAGAGAGAATGAGAGGATCACTGTTACGTTTTTAAAAATTAGTAAGGAGAGACTAATTTGTCATTTTTTAAAGTCCAGCTGCTTCTTTAACTAAACATGAAAATCGTTATTTCAATAAAACAACTGAGCTTTTTCCCTCGTCTCTTAAAACATCAATATGTTTATTACATAATTAATTTGAACTAAAATCTAGAATAATTCCAGTAGGAACTAGAGTAAAGTTTACTTTAGTACTGCAGGAAAAGAAAATTCCTTGTTAACAAATTGCGCGGAAACTGTGTTGTATAGTAGTAGTTTATGCAAAAATTACCTTATCTGATGGAAATTACAATCTGAACCCACTGAGTCTAGATATGAAAGAGCTTGTCTTTGGAATGAGCAAGTCAGAGCAAATTTCATAGAGGATGGAAGGAGATATATATATATATACTCCTTGTGTCTCATGCCCCACATATATCCTGTCTTTATCCTGGCTTCTGAATTTTCTTCTGACATTTTTGTGAGTGATTTAGAAGTTGAGGTGAGTTTGTTTTGAGGTCTTGAAGAAGTAGAAGTATAGTTCCTACTTTACAGAACAAAAATAATTATAAAAAGCTCACATAATTCTTGCCACTCATTTTCCCTAGCCTAATCAACAGAGGCACTTGTAAGAGTATATATATTAGGGTTATAACCTCTTTGACCAACCAGACACAGATAGAACTTTTACAGAAGAGACATAAATAAGCCTCAGTTTATATATACACACACATATATATATATGAGAAACCTGAGATCCAGAAGGGCAAAGTGCCTTGGCTGGTGCTTCAAGGTCGATTCTCTATGCACTGAGCTGCCACCCCCATTTCTCATAGTGCTGGCACTTTTACAACAGGCTGTTGTTATTTCTCATTTCACCTAAACAGCCATCCCTATAGAGTAATTTTCAATGAGTTATACACTGTGTAGTTAGTTACCCTGGCTTTTAGGGAACCTCCAAGCTTTACTCCTCCCTTTTAAATTTATGGTGAGGTTTTTAAAAGACTATTTTGAAAATAGTAAAAGGAAACATGAAATTTATTTTCTTGCTCCTTTAACAATCCCCTCCATTAAGTAAGAGGGACTCGGGGTACCCTGGGAACCCTATGCTAAAAATTTAGGTTCAATTCAACTCAATAAAAGATTAAGGTTGTCTACTAAATGGAAAGCACTTGTGCTAGGTACTGAGATACAAAAGGAAGCTAAAAACCATATCCCTCATCTCCAGAGGTTTACAACCTACTAGTAAAGAGATAAGTCATGTACAAAAATAGGATGTAGTAGGGACAAAAAAGTGACCTAAATAAAAGGTGTAAGAAAATTTAAGACAATATTTAGGAGAAATCGGGGAAAGCTTCATGGAGCTAGCTCCTGACCTAAGAAGATGAAGATGTTCTCTTGATTATTACCAATGACAGAAATAACGCATGAAAACAGCAGATCGGTGGAAAACACTGACACTGAGCAATTCTTACTTGACTGTGCTTAATACAAGACTCATTTAAACCTGGTATTTGTGACAGGAAGTCAGGGTACGCAATGCCCAACGTAGTTGCTAAGGTAAGACAACAGAAAAGGATTTTTAGGCAGTTAGAGGGCACAGTTGACCACACTGGGCCTGGAAATAGAAAGACCTGAGTCTTCCTGCATAGCCCTAGGAAAGGCACTTGACTTGTTTGTCTCAGTTTCTTCAACTGTAAAGTGGTTGTTAGCACAGTGTCTGTCTGGCACATGGTAGAAGCTTCATAAAGGTTTGTTCCCTTTACCCTCGCTCTGCCATTGCTCAAAAGATAGTCTAACATTTCAGTTTAGTTTAATAATAAAAAAAACTAGGCCTAGGACTCTAAGAATAGAACTCTCAGAAAGGCAAAATTTCCCGTTGCCTTGGACTAGCCGGCCTCGGGTGCACGTGGGAGCTAAGGATGCCAAGGGAAGAGTTCTAGGTGGACAGCTGGGGCCTTCTCACAGGAAATGGCTCCTCCAGCTCCATTTCCTGTGGCCTTTTCCTCCCCCTAATCTCTCTCCTTGTGGCCTAGGGACTCTCCCGGTCCTTTATTATGTGAGGAGCCCCTAGACACTCCCTCTGACTCATCACTACTCCTCAACAGTTATTTAAATCACTTACTAGTTGGTATCTGTCCCTCCTCCCCCCTGCCCTTTGTTAGGGGTGGGGGTGGGAGGGTGTGTGACCCCAGATAAGCAAATTCTCCTAGGAACAGAGCCCGAAAGTATGGTTAGCAACTGGATTGTAGGGGGAAAGGCCCTCCAAATCCCCTTTGGGGAAACAGCCTCTGGACGTCAGAAGTGACCAGCCAGCCTTCTGGGAGGGCCAAGGTCACTTTGGATACAGCCCCTGGACATCCCCGACACCTCTGGGTTGGGTCAGGAGGCCATCTCTGACGTTCCCAGTTGGTCTGGAGTCTGCCCGGGCATGCCAGGGCCCTCTCCTTTCTGATGTGCTCCTGGTACCCTAATAGGCGGAAACCCAAATTAGGAGTCCTTGCTCACACCCTCCCTGGAGGATGTCATCTGGGATGGACAGTTTCTTGTCTCTAGTTTGTTTTGTTTCCTGGGGGTGTGTGTAGACCACTCTCTACACATTTCCATTTTGGTGTAAGATTTTGATGCCAGCCATTTCCCCTTTCTTGAACCTCATTTTAATAATGAAACAATACCCATACCCTTCCTCGACCCCTGTCCCTAGTAATAAAGTCCAGTGGAAAAATAGTTTGTGAAAATCTTTGGGGCACCCTGTGCCCTGAAGAAATGGGAAGGTGATGACTGACAGGACTTGGAGTAGCCCTGGAGACCCCTGCCCCTCCTCCAGATCCCAGCAGCCAGCTGGCTTACAACCAAGTTTGTCCTGGGCTTGGGGGAGGGGCGTCCCCAATGCCAATACTGCCCGGTCTGTGCTGGGAATAGAACACGAAGGGTCTAGGTAGTCTCTCCCTTGTGCCCAGCCCTGTGCTGGACCCGCCTGCCTTTTTGCTTGAAAACCATGCCACATTTTATGCATTCGAATAAGATAGCTTAAAAGAGCAAACCAGACCATCTCCAAAATTTGCAGTTGTTTACAAATAGAATATACATGATGTAAACTAGCTGTAAACACACTTTAAAATGCCAGCAATTTATTACCACCAGGTTCTGACGAAATATTGGCCATTTCTCAGCTGAATAGCTTAAAAGGAGAACTCTGCTTAGCCGCCAGTTGGGAGCATTCCGTCCAGTTCAAGAACAGGGGCAGGCCTGAGAGTTCACTAGGCCACCCTCCCTCCCGCAAGTAGCTGGACCAGTACGTGTCAGAGGCTGGACTTGAATTGGACTCACCCAGCATCCTGTCCATCTCCTTTTGAATGACTCATTTTTTCACCTCAAACTAAACAAATTGCTTAATATCTTAATTGTCTTAATTGTCTGTTACTGTGGAGGGCACCACCCTCCTCCCAGTTAACCCAAGTTTATATCCTCTGAGACTCCCTTTCTCTGGAAACCTTTCTTCTCTTTCCCTGCCCCTGCCCCTGCCCCTTCCCCGGGGGTACTCCACCTCCATCTGCCAGGTGTGGGAGATCTGACCTAGTAGCTTCCTCACTGTATCTTCCCAGCTTGGGGCTAGGGAGTGGCTTTCAGTTTGTCTTATTCCCAGCTTATCCCTGCTGCCAGCACACAGTAGGCACTTACTAAATATCTGCCAGTTCATTGCCAAACAGAGAATTCAGGTCTGGGTATCTACAGACAAATCATTTACTAGATGCACAGACAGACCGTGGAATGGAGGGATGCCCTTCCCAAGGATACCTCTGGCCTTACTACTCCATACATAAAGATGGACATGGAACCCTCACTTTAAATTCTACCCAAAACACTTAGTAGTTGTTGGGACCACAGACAAGTCCCTTCCCTTCTGAGCCTCAGTTTTCTCTTCCTTAAACGGGGTTACTCACTGCTGTCCTCTTTCTGGGGTTCTTCCAGGTACCAGATATGATGCGGCCATTCCTATTCATGGTGGGGTGGACTTGGTTCAGGTGTTTTGGGGAATCTTAGACTGGGGTGTTTGTTCAGTGAAAACAAAAAGACCTGAGAGTGGGAGGAGGGAGGGGAAAGGAGTGCGGGTAGGGGCTGGGGGCAAGGCAGGGCCAGACCCTAGGAAGCTTGTTTTGTCTGCCTCACCCAGAGAGGGCCAGTTGCTGGCCATGGCTGGCACAGGAAATGCTGTTGAGCAGGTGAGTCCAGCAACTGAAAGCCCTACCCAGGTCCCAGCTGCACAGTGTCTGGATTCCCAGGGACCAGTCTATCGGGACAACTTCCTGGAGGGAACATCTTCCCTGGAAACACTAACGAGACAGTACCTCCAAAAGTCTGCTAATTATTTCCTGACAGGTCAGTATCTACTGAGGAACCAAAAGACTTTTGCAGACAAGATCACTGAAACTTGGCTGAGGGGTGGCGGAACTGAACTAGACCCTTGGTGCTGAATTCAGTTTACCAAATATCCATTAAGTCTCTGCTTGTGATTTTTTTTTTATTATTTTTTTTTTTCAGTTTTCTACCACATATCCTAGATTTTGTTCCCCTCCCTCCCTCCTCCCTCCTAGAGACAATGTACAGTCTTATACAGGTTCTACACATACATTCTTGCTGTATACATTTTCACCTTCGTCTGTACCAAGTTCTCCTGGTGCTGCTTCTTCCACTCAGCATCAGTTCGTATAAGTCCTCCCAGGCCTCTCTGAAGTCTTCCCATTCATTTCTTATAGCACAATACTATTCCATTACATTCATATACCACAATTTCTTCAGTCTTTCCCCATTGATGGGCATCCCTTCAATTTCCAGTTCTTGGCCACCACAAAGAGAGCTGCTAGAAATATTTTTGAACGTGTGGGGCCCTTTTCCCATTTTTTGTGATCTCTTTGGGATACAGTCCTAGGAGTGATATTGCTGGGTCAAAGGGTATGCACAATTTTGTAGCCCTTTGGACATAGTTCCAAATTGCTCTCCAGAATGGTTGGATCAGCTCACAGCTCCACCAACAATGAATTAGTGTTCCAGCTCTTCAACATTTATCATCTTCCTGTTTGTCATGTTTGCCAATCTGGTAGGTGTGATGTGGTACCTCAGAGTTGTTTTGATTTGCATCTCTCTAATCAAAAGTGATTTAGAGCATTTTTTCATATGACTAGAGATAGCTTTAATTTCTTCCTTTGAAAACTGCCTGTTCACATCCTTTGGCCATTTAGCTATTGGGGAACCTGCTTGTGATTTAGCAGAGTCTCCACTGAAGAGGTGGCCTCCCCTCCACAAGGGCCATGTACCTCATTTTGAACACTACCCCCACCCCCTTGCTTATCCACCTATCCCTTTTCTTTCTCATTGCCAGGCTCGTCAGTCTCAGTCTCCCCAGACCCCACATCTCAGTCTTCAATGTCGACCAAACTTCCCCAGAAAGCTTGCCTTCTGGACCCCTGACCTCTTTACCTCCTCATGGTGTACCACCCCCCAGACTGCCTTTCTGTCTCCAGTTTAGGGAGCACTTCATAGTAATTGCTTTTAAGCTGACTGGAGCTGTGCTCTCCAAGCCCCCAGCAAGTCTCTTCTCAGTCTTGCCTCCTGCGTGGATCTTCTGCCTCAGACTCTGTGGACAGATAACTCCCTCCTCACCCCTTGGGTTTCCCTGACTATTCTTTCACAGTCCAGCTGTCCACATCCCTCAGAGATCTGGCCTGTGCTCTCCTCTCTTTGTTGTATCCTTGTTTTTTTTGTTTGATTTCATTCACTTACTTTTTTAAATGAAGTTTTATTTTCTAGCCAAAATCTATTTTCTCACCATCCTACCTCCGTCTGAAAAAGCATGAAAGACAAAACTTCTGGGTATAATTCTCATCTCGATGTAGCTGGTCACGATTCGACCCATCTAGGCTCCTTCACACAGGAGCCAAAGTGCTTTTCATAAACTGTGGGTTGAACCCTGTTCAGTCAGCTCTATCAACTTCCTCTTATTTCCAGGGTAAAATGCCAGTTCTTCTTTGGCCTTGCAAACCTTCCCCAGCCTTCCAGCCTTGTTAAGAAGTCATCCCCTCGAGCAATCCACAGCCTCTCCAGTCTTCTTGTTATCCATCCAGGAGGATGTCTCATTTAGGGCATTGTGTCTTTGGATGAGCTCTGTACCCAGAATGCATCCCCCTTGCTACCACCTTGTGAAATGTCTGGCAACACTTGGCTCAAGGGGGAGGGAGGGAGGGGAAAAAAATCTAAGATATATGGAAGTGATTGTAGAACACTGAAAACAAAGTAATTTTTAAAAAAGATAAGAAAAAAAAAGACTTGGCTCAAGGGACCATCTTTTGCAGGGAGCATTTCTTGTCCTGTTGGTGATCCTGGCTCAAGGAGGAGCCCCTTGAGGGCAGGGACTTTCTCTCCCGCACAGTACTTAGAGAGTGTTTTGATTGAATAGGGGTGATGCTCGATCCCATAGGAGTTGATAAGTGATACCAGAAGGGGACCAAGGACAGAGCCTGAAAACCGGGGGGGGGAGGGGGGGATAGTCAGGGAGGGGTGGTGGTCTAGGAGCCCAGGGGGAGGGAAGGAGAAAGGGAGGGAAGATAGAACACTGCCACGTGACATTCAAACCCTGTTTCTTTTTCTGTTTTAAGAGGGTATCCTTTACCGTCAGGGCAAAACTCAAAACCAGAAATTTCTCTTCAGTGATATGGAGAAGATAAAGGCCTTCTGGGAGGCCCATGTTGTTGAAGACAGGCACTATGGCATGAGATACACCTGCGCCAACCTCAGCAAGAAATACTACTGGCCGGGGGTGTCTGTTGATGCCCGAAAATGGGTAGGAGTAGTTAATGAGAGAATAGCCTTCAAGTTGTATGCAGGGAAGGTCAGGGTCTGCACTCATGTTGGGCAGCTGGGTGGCACAGTAGATAGAGCTCTGGATATGGCGTCACAATTCAGAACCCCCCTGACTGGGTCATTGGCCATGTCTCTCAGCCACAGTTTCCTAGATAATGAGTGAGTTTGGATTCAATGGCCTCTTAGGTCCGTATCAGCTCTAAATAGGATCCTCTGATTTTAACTGGCCTGGCCAACATCACACCTTTCTGACTTCTGCTCACAAGTCATGGTTTGGGCCTTGGGTGACCAAATGGAAGGTTGACTAGCTTGATTCTGAAAGGTTATAGAAACTTAGATTATAGAACCAGAGAGAAAGCCTAAGGTCCAGAGATGGGAGGTGGCTCAAGGGCACTTGAGTAATTGGGAGGCTAGAGTTGGGAGGGCCACAAGTTCATGGGTACTCAAAAAGGCTCACCTTTAAAGCAGCTCCCCTCCTCTTTTGGGGGTTTCATCCAGCTTCATTTTCCCCAGGAATAAAACTGGTCAGAGAGACTTAGCCAACCCAAGCTGCTGTGTGCAGAGAGCCTGACCAGATTGTGCCCTCATCAGGATGTGAAGGGGGTGGGGGTGGGAAGGTCATTGGCTGGAGACAGTAGTCCCCTTTCTTTTCCTACCCTGACTCAGAAACTTTGTGCTCTCTTCACTCAAAGATCAAGAGGTGTAAGACTTGCCAAGATAAAAGAGTGAGGATGGCAGCCCAGGCTGCCCTGGTGAGTACCCTCTTGGCAGGGGGAGCATGAGGGAACTCAAGACTTCCCAAGGTCCCCCTGGAGGGCCCGAAATGGGACAAATGGGGGAAGGGTCCCAGGGTCCCCTCCCCTGGGTCTGGGATCAGTCATGTCATGTCGGGAGCTTTTTTCCCCTACCTGGAAGTTGGGGGCAAGGGCTGGGCTGAAGGCGCTCACCGCTTGGCACTCTGTCTGCAGGAAGCTGAATCAGTTGGAGACCTTCAGAAAGAAAGCAGGGCTAATCTTCATTCCTTAGTCCTCCAGGTACTGTCGATGTCCAGGAGCTATGGCTGCCTCAGGGGGAGGCTGGGGAATGATTTCTGTTTTGACTGAGACTCTTAGGACAGCTAAGAGTCCCTAGAGCTGGGTTTCTTCATCTTTTTATTTTATTTTTTCAGTCAACCTCTCTCCTCATCTCTTCCCTTTCCCCTAAATGAGAGAGAAGTAAAACAGAGTCCCCGTTACAACATGTCAAACAACAAATGCCCAGGAGTCTGGACTGGCACCTCTAGGCCATCAGCACTGGGCAGAGCTGGGTTGTATGTTTCATCATGAGTCTTTTGGCACATCTTTAGTTAAAAGTGGGTTTTGCTCAGGACTAGTCCCTCCTTTTATCTCCCCCTCCTTCACCCCTTCCTTGTGGTTTCCCTGCTGAGTGACATGTATTTCTGTACCCAGCTGGGTGGAGGTGCTTTCTTATCTCCTTTTGATCAGTTCAGTGAGTGAGGGTACAGAGTTGACACTCCCCCAACCCCTTTCTCCTTGTCTGCATAGACTTCCACATTCATTCCCCAGTTGTACCCAGTACCCAGGCTTCCTACCTCCCTTCCCCATGTGGCTCCCCCTGGGCATCCATCTCTGTGCCTGCCCAGGTGACTTCTGAACATTTTCTTCATCCTCATGGAGACCCGTCTTGAGAGCATGTAGCCACCACCTGGACTCTGCCTTCCCTCCTGCTCCTCATCCATTCTCTCCCTCCCATAGGAAAAGGGACTCTTCAGCTTTGTCTGCCTACAACTGTTTGGGCCCCTGCAGCAGACAGCCAGGGGAGCACGCTTTGCCTTTGTGGCTACCGACTACTTTACAAAGTCAGTACATGCTGCACCTCTGCAAACCTGCTCCCCCGAGGAGACCTGCAGACCCATCCTCGAGCTGGTGAGGAGGTTTGGCTTACCGGAAGGGATCTTCAGTACTCAGCAGGGCAGCTTCATCCTGAAGGTAGGAAGGTGCCCCACCCCACAGACAACAGCACCTGTCAGGGCAAAGCTTGAGCTGGGTCAGGGCAGCAGTGACAAGTAAAAAAAGGAGCATTTGTTCAAAGGTGATCAGAGAAATGGGGAATGAGGCCCTGGACTCAGCGCGGTCAATTCAATAAGTCTACTCCAGGACCCTTTGTAGGGGATGCCCAGACGATCCTCCTTGCCCTCAAGCATCTGGATGTCATCCTGGGGGCAGCCAGCAGTCCTGGGGGGAATGCGCACCGCTGAACCACCAGAGCTAGCTTCCAGGATGGGAAGCAGAACTGGGGAGGGGGATCAGGACAGCCCCTTGGAAGGAAGGAGATGACTCTGCCAAGGAAGGTCCAGGAGGGAGAGGATTCTAGGCATGGAGGCAGGAGATGTCATGGGCAAGGAAGGAGATGCTGGCTGGGATCAAGGAGTATGTGGTTCCAGGGAGTGAGAAATGTGAAATAATCACAGCTACCAATTATGTGGCTCCTGCTGGCTGCTGGACACTGTGCTAAGAGCTTTACAGATACTGTCTCATTGGATCCTTGCAACAGCCCTGAGAGGGAGGGGATGTTGTCCCTATTTTACAGATTAGGAAACTGAGGCAAACTGACTTGCAAGTGGTTCCACAACCAGTGCCTGGGACTGGATTAGAACTCTGATCTTCCTGATTCCAGGCCCAGCGCTCTGCACTGTGTCACCCCCCTAGCTGCAGGGAAAGATTGATAGTGAAGGGTTTAGTAGAGCTCCATGAGCAGGGTAGGGCCATGGTTGGTCAGCGTTGTGCCTGAGGAGGGTGGCTGAGAGACCCAGTAGCAGGCTTTGTCAGGCAGATGCCTCTTGGGTGGTCAGGGCTGGCCTCACAGAAAGGGTGGCATACAGCCTGCTGGCTCCAAAGGATGTGCAGGCTTTAGATAAGCCAAGAATAGGAATGGTGTCCTGGGTAAAGGGAAGTACATAAGCAAAGGCTCAAAAGCCAGAATCTCTTAGATTCTGGGGTCAGTAGTGATGTCCTGGGCTCCAGAGTTGGAAAGGGACCACAGAACTCCTCCCTATCACCTAACCCAATCATTTTACAGAGAAAGAAACTGAGGCAGACATCACGGTGGGGAGAGAGAAGAGCCAGGCTCAAATCCTGCCTCTGACACTGACCTCCAATCCTCCTTGCACAGCCCAGGGCCTCATGTTCCTCATCTGTTAAATGAGGGAGGTGGTTTGGATGACCTCGGAGCTTTAATCTAAAATCCTAAGACTGGGGCTTCAGGTAGTAGCAGAGCTCTGACTCGAACTCAGGTAGGGTAACTCAACAAAGCAAAATCAAGGGAGCCTCGGTGGTTTTGTTACATTATATAGGATGCCCTCCATCTACCCCACTTATCTTCCTCCTCAAGAGACAAAAGCAGCTAAATCCAAGCAGCCTCTGTGACTGCATCCTGTCAGGTGTGGGTATACGGTATCCCATAGATGTGGGCCCCCACCTCTTGGCTGAGTCAGCAAAGGCTTTGTCCTCCTCTGTCCTGACAGGGATGCACTTGGCATTCGTGGCACTTGCCACAGCACTTAACCTGAGGTCAGCTGCCACATTGGCATTTTCATTATTGGACTCCCTGAAGACAATTCTTGTTCTGGTGCCATTTTAATTCTCACCTCCTTCAAGTCTTCCCAGGTTTCTCTGAAATGATCCCTTTTTTATTTCGTGAAATACCATCCCAATGGCATGAGGTGTTCAACCACTCCCCAAGGGATGGACATCCCCTTGTGTTTCCAGTTCTTGACCACCATGCAAAGAGGTCCTTTAAATGCTTGGTACACATAGGTCCTCTCCCTTTTTCTTTGCTGTCTTTGGAGGTTCAGACCTAGTGTGGGTGATATCACTGGATCAACAGGATGCACAGTTGAGTGACAGAGGGCATAGTTAGTTCCAAATTGCTTTCCAGAATGGTTGTCTCACACACATAGCTCCACCAACCATGTACCAGTGTACCTGATGGCTCTTCCCACAGTTTCTGTTTTCCACTTTTGTCATCTTGGGCTATCTGATTGGAATCTTCGAACTGTTTCTTATTCTCGCAGTTCTCCAATTAGTGCTTTGGAGTGTTGTTGGGGTTGGCTTGAATGTGACTTTTCACGTTATTTTCCTTCCAAAAGCCTCCTTCCAGAGCTGACAACAAGAAATAAAGGGGCTGGAATGGCTCCCTGCCTTTGTGGAGCCCCAGAACTCCCGGGGCACTGACAGAAGAGGTGGGCATATTAACTCTGCTAAGAGAGATAACTAACACTGGCAGATATCCTCACAGTCCACAGGGTTCCTTTGTGGGTAAGGTAATGGGTTCCCCATCATCCAAGGTATCCAGGAAGAGATTAGATTTTCTTTTGGGTCTAGGGTCAATTCCTTGAAACTCAGAACTTCTCCCTGGGGGAGTCTCCATCCCCACCCCCGGCCCCTGCCTGCGTGGCCAATGTCTCTCAGTGGCTGAAGTGTATGCCTGAAATTCCAGTGTGTCTGTAAGGTCTATTGCTTCTCACATGTGATTTATTTATTTATTCGGTCTTATCTTTCAGCTAAATAAAATTTTGAAAATTGCCTTGAAAATACCACGTAACCTGGTTGTTGAATACAATCCTCAAACAGAAGGGTTCCTAGAGGTCTCCAAGGCTTTTGTGAGGAGGTGAGCCAGGGTTGAGGAGTGAGGAGGGTATCATCTTCCATTGCCTTCTCCTTGGATCCCTATAGGTCCCAGGAGGGGTGAGTGGTCCTGAAGAGGGTGACTGTCTGCCTAAATGTGCATGTCCAAAGGAAATTGACTGCGCTCCCACCTTCCCTGGGAGGGCTTGGAGTAATGAGGCCCTGTATGCAGAAAGCCTGGTTGTAGCCAAAACTTGGCCTGCTCTTTGTGTGTGTCTATCCATCCATCCAACCATGCATCCATCCCAAACCCGCCTGCCCCCCTTTCATTCCAGGCTTCTTTCCCTGGTGCTGACAGCAAACCCAACAGACTGGGACCAACACTTGGATGAAGTTTTCTTCCTTCAGAACAGACCCTCAGACTACGTAAGGGACTTGTGGAGGTTTTGGTTGGCCCCTCTAGGCTGTGTAGATGGGCACATTCTGTGAACAGAGGCCAGCTCAACTGGTCAGTGAGTGATGAGCATGAGAAGGAGGGAGGAGGGGCTCACAGCTTGTGAGGGGGTGCTTGGGGACAGGGTCCCTTCATGAATGTTCCTGGGCCACTCTGGGTCTGTTCTGGGCCCTGTCACCTCTGCCCTGGATCTCCTACTAACACATTCGTCATCTTACTACGTGACCCTCGGCAAGTCACTTCCCCCTGTTTGCCTCAGTTTCCTCATCAGTAAAATGAACTGGAGAAGGAAATGGCAAACCACTCTAGTGTCTCTGCCAAGAAAACCTCAAATGGGGTCATTTAGAGTTAGACACAACTGAAAAACTCTTGAACAAGTGGGGAAAGAACCAGCTGGTTAGCTATGGTCATAGCTCCACCTTTGTCAGGAGGACCAGATGGGCCAAGCACAGAGGAGTGGGCTGTTTCTAGAGAAAACTGTCCTGATCCCCAGATTTCTTCCCCTCTGCACTCTAGGAGGAGGAGGAAGAGAAGGAGGATGTGAGTAGCCAGGAGGTTGAGTTGCAAGAGACCTCCTCTGCCCCTGGTGAAAATTGGCCCCCCTCCCCATGTGCCCCAGAGGCCCCGAAAAGTCCCCCGGACAGCAAGAGGGACTCCCCGGTGAAAGCCCTAAGAGGCAAGGACACGTGCTTGTATTGTAATAGGCTTTTCGCTGAGGAGGATGATGATGTGCTTCCTGTGGTGAGTAGATCCTGCCTCCTGTCACTGACATGAGTGTGGCCCTTGGCTTTCATACCCTTCTGGAGGCATCTCCAAGGTCCCAAACAAGAAACTGGTCCGGGCCGTGGGGGGTGGAGGGGTTCTGGAGTCCCAGAAGGCAGGGCAAGGCACAGGAGCTCAACTAACTCAGTGGCTACCAGCCCTCTGTGTCTACTGCTGCTGGACTCAGTCAATGTGTGTTTGTGCCCCTCAGCCACAGTGTGACCGATGCCAGGTATGGGCTCATGACTTGTGCGTAAGGAGGAAGCATGGACAAGCTTATCGGGAAACCAATGGCCACTGCCAAACCTGCCTCCTGGCAGAAGAAGGAGCAGGGCCAGGGCCCAGCCCCTTCTCCAGAGCTCTGGAAGCAGAGGAAAGCAGGGCAAGTAGCATGGAACCAACATAGCCGACCAGAAGTGGCCCCATCGCAGCCAGGGACAGACAGATGCCACAAAGTGAGGACCATGTAAAAACCCTCTAAAAAAAGCACATCTGCTCCCTGTTCTTACCCCTCACCTCAACAGTTACTTGCAAGAGCTCTGTGGCCAACTTCCACTCCTCCTCCAAGGAGTCGTGATGGTCAGACAGCAGCACCCACCTCTTGGACATTTGCCTGTCATGGGACTATCACTGTGCCCATGCACTGGGATACAGAGGCAGAAATAAAACCCTCCTACCTGACTCTGGACCCCTAGCCTACTACTTCTCGACAGAGACAGGATGTTATTTTGTTAGAAGTTGATATTTATTATTTGGGGATTTGTTGGGAAGTCTTGCTGTGACAAAGTTGAGTATGAGAAGAAATTTTAAACACTTGATTTTTCTGTAAGTTCTACCCCCCAAAAAAAATTAAAATTCTTTTAAGATATGCAAATTGCAAATGATTTATAGGTCCTGATTTTCTGTGGCATATCTTTGTAGCTAATTTTGAAATTTTTAAAATTGGGTAATACTTTCAAATTGTCAATTATTTTGTCTATTTTATTAAACATTCATATTTAAAACAATATTTAAGCATATTTAATACAGATTTGTGCCTTGCACCTTGTGGCTCTGAGATCTCTGAGGAAGCAGGTACAGGGCTTCCTCAGTCCTCTGAATTTAGCTGATGGGGTCCAGTGAATTAGAAGAATTGCCTTTAAATTAACTTTTAAAAGCAGAAAGTGTCAGCTGGCCCAACTGACCTCTAACTCTTGGGTGTCCGGAGCTGAACAGAGCAGGGTGGACACAGGACAGTGAGAAATCCAACAGCAGGTTAATGTCAGAGGGAGAGAAACAGTTTGGAAGCAAGGACATCTGAGCTAGGGCTTGGCCCTTCATGGTGGGGACCTGCTGTAGGGTTGCTGAACCTTGATTTATATACTTGTAGCTAAACAAAGACTCAAAGAGTGTAGTGTTGTAACATAAGTGAGATGCAACAGCATCAGTGAGGCAAGGCTGTCCAGTGACAGAGTCCTTTCATGCAGGTTTTAGTGTCTGGGCCCGATGGTGCCTGCCCAAGCTCAGGGATCGCTCCAAAAGCAAGGGGCAGTTAGGTGGCAAAGAGGATAGAGCACTGGGCCTGTAATCAGGATAACCTAAGTTTCAATCCGTATTCAGACAGATTGGGTGATCTTGGACAAGTCACTTAACCCCAATTGCCTTGAAAAATAAATAGATAGCAGCTTTCTCTACAGGGGTCAGGGCGAGAGCAAGGAGGATGATGTTCCAGCTGAGAGGTGAGGAGATCAGAGATAGGATGAGGAGGGATTCTGTGAGGAAAGAGAAGGGGAATCATCTGGAGAAAACAAGATTTGCCAACAGATTGGAGGTGTGGGATGATTGCAACAGTGGACATGGTGGCTGAGAATCCCTGACCAGGCATCAGGTTGGCCATTGGATTGTGGGGTAGGGGAGGTTCAAGACTGTGAAAAAGCCACCCCCTACCCTTAGACCAGTACTGTGGCCTCAGCATGCCCAGATATAGCAAGACTGTCTGAGGACTCCTACCACGACTAACAGCTCAGCCTAATGGCTCACTGCACGCCAACTGTGACAGCTGCTAAAGGCCAGATAGGGCAGGTAGAACTGCATGGGCAGATTGTATCTGGATTCCCACTCAGGACTCCACCCTACAGGGGTGTGTGTGTGGGGGTGGGTTACTAGGAGAAGAGGGGTGAAGGGATGTCACCATTTCAAGGCTCTGGCTCCTTGACTCTGGGCTTGTGGAGACTGCTGCCTGCGTCTTCAATTAGGACGCATCCACGGACTGAAACAATACCATGGCTGTAATTACTGGAATGGCTGCTCCTGGGAAAGCTGTACAAGTCATTTCAAAGCCAGTTTCAGAGAAAAGACACCTGGGTGAACAGGAAGCTTGGGCAGGGGAGAGGACCCTTGTCCACGAATGATTCTGGCCCAGACCAATGGAGGGAATGCCTTGGAGTGGTCCAGTAGCCCCTGTCAGGGTCTTGGGCAGGAGGAACTGCTCTTGGGAAGGCAGTTGCATGTTTGAGCTGACCCTGGTAGGGAAGGAGGAAATCCCAGGCCTAGGCACTGGCCTGAGCAGAGGCTTGGAGGCTAGGGAGGGGAGGCATCTAGCCTAGCAGAGGCTGAGCAGTGGGCCTGTGGGGAGCCTGGAATGCCAGGATAGCAAGAGTAGACTTCTTTAGTGGCACTGGGGAGTGCCAGCTTTGTGTACAGTACAGTGACCCCATCACAAATGGGCTTCAGGACAAATGAGCTAGAGATTTCTTTCTTTCAAAAGAAACACAACCATTCTCATGAGCTTAGATCACCACCTCTCCTGAAAATGAACCTGGCCCAGTGACTAACAGCCACCCAGGCTGATGCCAGGAGGCCACTCCAAAGCCAGCTGCCATTTGGGACAGATCTTTCCTCTTTTGGCATCATGAGCTAAGGGCCCCCAGAACCAGCCTGGCTAAAGCCAGAGGCCTAGGGTGAAGAGTCAGCAGAGGAAAAATGACCTCTGGTCTGACAGCCGGCCCCAACCCAAATCAGACCTGGCCCCTTGCTGCCACCCACAAGAAAAGTCCTCTCCTACCCCACTGAGACTTGTCCTACCCCCAGAAGGGGACCAGAGAAGAATGTGACCTGGAGGTGGGGGGGCAGGGGAGAAGGCAGGAATGTTGGACAAGGACGTAGGCAGGTGCCCAAGTCATCAAGGGCCTCCTCTCAGCAGGCGCTAAGACAACCTAGCTCCAGTTAGATTTCCCTTGACCACAGCTGCACAGATTAGAGACCCTGACTTACCCTTCTGTCATCCATGCCAAGTGAGCTACAAAGAAAGGGGAGAAAAGGACCATGAGTCTCCCCCCTCAGCAGAAGAGGTAGTGCCACTAAGATACTGGGATCCAAAGCAAAATACATCTGGGACAGTGAGGAGGATACTGTCCTTGGATGGACTGGGTCACCTTAAGGGAACACCCAGAGAGCCTGGATGGGATGCCCAGGGCCAGAAAGCACCTCACCTTGACCTGGGCATTCATGGACCTTAGCATACAGGTTGCCCTGGGATCAACCACCATTGGGGTCCCTTTCCAGCCACAATGCCCTCCCACTCTTTTGACAAACCAGAATTCCCTTTGTATCTCTCCATAGGGGTCATTCTGTTCCCAACCCTAGTGAGCTCCTGGCCATCACCCTAAAACCAGGTGCCATGTTGAATGCTCAGCCAGTGGGAGGTGCCCATGGAGCATCCTTGGATGGTCCTGTCCACCAGGGACCATCCAGAGACAAACAGGAGCTCCAAGGAAAACTCCCCATTTCACCTTCCAAACCTTCAACTCCAGCTCTGACTCTCCTCCCTTCCCTCTACTTCCCTCCAAAGAGCAGGAACGAGACTTATCTCCAGCACAGAGTGGGACCAGATGAATTTTTACAAAATACATTTCTGCTTGCTCCCACCCCCAACCCCAAAATCAAACAAAGTAGGGGAAGTCACAAGCACCCTATCCCCCACCCCCGCCAAAGGCCTCATTTACCATTTCCGTTTCTTGTAGCATCTACAAACCCAGAGAAATTACAACAATGAGAATAACAACCAAAATGAAAATGAAAGGCACTAGCCTCACAATCCAGTCCTATGGGTCTTCTACCAAGGGAAAAGCAGAGAATGAGTTCCTGAAGGAAAGGATAAAGGCCACATGTCCTGAGCTGATCTCTTCCTTCCCTCCTACCTCTGACAGTGGTTGAGTCTCCTCTGGAGGTGATACCTGGAAGGAGGAAAATGAACATGTCACTGTGGCCAAGTGGAACTCTAGTCTAGAGACCTGAGTTCAAATCACGCTTCTGCTTTCAATGGGTCATGGGCCCTTGGGTTGGGGGAGTGAGGTGGAAGAGATGACTGCCAAGGCTCCAGGCCTTACTGGGTCCTGTCTAAACATGACCCAGACACACAAGTATAGGGAGGAGAAAGCCTGGCCACAACCACTGGGCCTGGAACAGCTCCTTTACAGGGGAGCTCCCAACAGTTCCCCAGGCAGCTCCTGGAACCATTTCCTCTGGAAGAAGGCTAAGAGCTTCATTTTCCAGGTTCCTTACAGCAGACTGACAGCCAAAATCCACCTCCCTGAAGGAGCAAAGTAACCTGGAAACAGGGCCTCCACTTGGAGGCTGAGGACCTCAGTTCAAATCCTGCCTCAGACATCAGGAACCTTGGGCAAGTCAGGTCTTCTCTTTCCTCAGCAGTCATGAAACCTCTGGCCTGGTCAGCCCCTGAGGCTTCTCCAGCTTTAGGGCTCTCTAGGGACGGGAGGTGGGGCTTCCATCTCATTCAGGTAGCTTTCTCTGAGGACCCTCTTACTCTGAGATGGGGGGTTCTAGGACACAGGTGGGCAGACAGTGTAGCCTGTGGCTCTGGGCCCTGCACAACTAATGGGCAGCAATGAGGTGAGGAGTGCTCTGGCCCTCCTCCTGACTGACTGCAGGGCTCCAGAGGACACTCAGGTGCACTTTGACAGGGAAGAGACCTACTGCCTCACCATACCTGTGCCAGATACCTCACACTGAGTGTCAACTGTCTTGGTACATCCTTGAAGCATCTCCATACCTTCTGGGCACCTGAGACCAGAGAAGAGTGAAGACTGGTGCACCCCACCCTCCCTGGCCCCCAGGTTCTGGGATTATTATGGCAAGGTGAGACTGAGGTAGCTCCACTGAGGCCCTCCCCCACCCCAGGGTCCCAAGCAGCCTGAAGTCAATTGCTTTCCTTGAACTCAGGGGCAAAAAGATATCTCTCTCCTTATGGCTGGAAAACCTTCACTTGTTCCAATCCTGTGTACTCATGGTGAGCCAGGGTGGTCAATATGGTGGGACCCTTCAAGAGTCCCCAAAGCCAAGCCATTGTGCAGATCCCACTCTCATAGCCCTGACTCAGTCATCTCCCACTCACTCCAAGTTCAACTACCAAGGCTTCTGTTTGGTTTTGATGACCTTCACAGCCTGGCCCCTTGGTAGCTGGTCACCCTTTTCATACCTCACCCCCCTCCACACTGTTGGAACCAGGCCCACCTGCCTATTCCCTGTCCCTCTCACAGATGACTCATCTGCCTTCTCTGCCTCAGCATTTCATGTCCCTCATGGTGGAAGTGCCGTCCTTAGCGTGGTGCTTGGCATATAATCTGAACAAAAGCAATGCTCCCTCCCTTGTGCCTCTGAAGAGACCTTGGCTTCCCTCTGTAGCACTGTGCTTCCATAGTGAGCTCCTCCTAAACCCAGGGGCCACATAAAGGTCCCTCTTCTGCAGCTAAGGGAGCTTTAGTTTTTTATTTTTAATGTTCTACAATCACTACCATAAAACTTAGATTTTTTTCCCCCTACTTACCCTCCACCACCCCCCTCCCTCCCCAAGACGGCATACAATTCTATATAGGATCTGTACACACATTCCTGTTAAATACATTTTCACTATAGTCATGCTGTGTAGAAGAACTAAAATAAATGGGAGAAATCATATTACAAGTCATAATACACATACAC